>CAJVRN010000237.1:7067500-7811250 GCA_911728415.1 Lagocephalus sceleratus | reverse complement strand
TCAGGATATTCTGTCCATTCTGAGAAGACTGAGAAATAGCAGTTCATCAGCATCATTGGAACCAACCACCGACCTTCTATACATGTAGACTTCCACACTAATTCACCACTTCCTCTTTGAGTTCTTCATGCTGATGATAATCCTCTATATCTTTGGCTATGGGTGTGATTTATCCTACTGCAGTATACATACACATCCAATCAGACAATAATTCAATTCAATGCAATTTTATTTGTATAGTGCCAAATCACAGTAGCAGGACGCTTTACAAAATCAAGCAGGTAAAGACCAAACTCTAAGACATACAGAGACCCAACATTTCCCCCCATGTGAGGAAGCACATGGCAACAGTGGCAAGAAAAAAAACTCCCCTTTAACGGGAAGAAACCTCGGACAGACCCTGACTGGAAGAGGGCGGC
This sequence comes from Lagocephalus sceleratus, assembly GCA_911728415.1. Lineage (NCBI taxonomy): Eukaryota > Metazoa > Chordata > Actinopteri > Tetraodontiformes > Tetraodontidae > Lagocephalus > Lagocephalus sceleratus. Next base: position 7,810,831 of record CAJVRN010000237.1, on the reverse strand, counting down.
CATCTGCCTTGGCCAGTTGGGCTGAAAGAGACAGGGAGAGAGATAAAAAAAGATATGTCCATAATTTTCAGGAGGATGCAAATCCACCTACTTGTGTCACACAACTTTATCCTGTCTGTCTGTCTGTCTGCTAAGCTAAGCTAAGCTAAGCTAAGCTATGCATTCATAGGGCCTTTTCTTTCCCAGCGCTGTTGCGAAAGCGCCTTCAGTGCCAAAAGTCACATCCAAACAAAAGCAGCACCTGGGCAGCTCGGCCTTTATTTGCACTGAGTAAGAAGTTCAGGGTGTTTATCAAATCCAGGTCACACCTGCGCAGGGTGCCTGAGGGTGTCCATTGTTGGGAGGTTCACATCTGAAACTGGAGGTGTGCTTCCACCTCCCACCCTGCAAGCTGTTTGTTTGTTGAGGCTTGGTATCAGTGGGCCATTGCAACATATAAGCGTAAGGCTAAACTGATGATGCACTCAGATATTAGCTGCACTACACACATGCACACCGAATTCACTTTCATTAAACATCTTATCTAACTTTATCATTCAGGGTTGGATGTGTTTGACAAGGATTTTTTTCTTGAAAATGACTAATCTATTTGCAAATACTACAAGTGCCTTGAAGGTAAAGTAAGTGCTTATAAATCAAGTATTGCCAAGATGGGACAGGTTACTGTAAATATGGGAAATACATCAGAAAGCCTTCCATTGTAGTAGCAATTTTCACAGTTTATATAATTAAAAGGAGCTGCATGTTGTTGGCACCTTTTGAGGGTTTGTTTTAAATACAAATGCAGATTTAACAAAGATAGAATAATTTTAAACGGATATTACTTTTACCCTTGCTCAATTTTAATTTTTAGCAACTACTCTGTTTAGAAATGATTTTCGGTCTCCCACCCTTTCACTTGTGGAATTTAGCTGGTTGGACCGTGGCGTGTCTCATGCCCCGGGGGGACATTCTGCATAAAAGAAGTGTTTGTCTTTGGTCTGTGGACCCAACGAGTTCTGTATTGATAAGCTCCCGTCGCTATAGATAATAAGGTGGTCAGTCATGCAGCCCAGAGATCAAGTATAGCATTGAAATTAAAGAGGAATTCCCAGCCCTATTGCATTACAGGCTGTGTGTGTCCCTGCTGCTCACTTCCTTTGTCCTTGTCATGGGCAGTAAAAATAACAATGGCAAGTTTGATTTCAAAGCAGCAGGACCAAGGTGGACGGCCTTTAGAGGGAGCCTGGTCCTGCAGGGCTATCATATGACCTTGACTTGAATGGTGTCACAGACTTGTGGAGTTGTAGGGAGAGGGCTCCACCGGTTTGCTGCCATCTATCAAGTGGACAAAAAGGCCTTTATGTCTGGAGAAGCAGCCATTGTGATACGTGAGTAACACCTGATCACTCTTCTTTTATAGCTTGAAGAGAATCTACACCAATATGTCCTTACTTGCATAAACCCAAGTGTGTTTTTCATGATCGTTGAATCATAACAGCAGTTTCTCATTGATATCAGTGTGTTATTCATGGTTAATGTCCTCCTCTAAAGAAGAGCCAAATAATGTATTCAAGTATGGGTTATAGGAAGGGGATTAGGGAAGAATGGGGAATATAATAATTAAAGTTTTCTTGTTCTCTTTGGATTTATCACATAAAAGGCAAATATTATTGGAAGGGATTTAGGGATTAGTCTTAAAATACATACATTTCATTCATTCATTTTCCAAAGCATGCAGCTAATAAAACAGCTTTCATACGCTGTGTTTTCTTGAATGAAAACATGATTAGGCGGAGCTGTGTTTACAAAACTGAATCTAGTAAGAACATGCCAGCGGCCGTCTGTAAATGGTTTTCAGGGTGGATGAAAGGTTTATTTACCCACGGAATCAAATACACCAACATGTCTCTGAATGTATGTGGCTTCACCTGCTGAACTGTTCCAGTTGGGATGGGCACAACTGTAATGATTTATACTGTGATGTGATGTTTAGTAGTGAGATACACGATACAGTGCTGTCCAGGCTTAGTCTAACCTGTATATTTTCTGTTTGCGGTCTCAGATGTCTCCAGTAAAGTTAAAATTATCCATTGCTGTAATCCATCATTACTTGCAGCCACAACATCTACTACATTCTTGTCATTTGTATTTCATGATCTCCAAATGTTTTTACTCCACCTGAAATGACAGAGTGCATTTCCTTGTTTTATGTGTTGGGGAGGATGGAACATCTGTGTTAAATACTACACAAAGGTTTTCTGGCTTCTCCCAGTAGGAATGTGCACCTGTTGTATGCTTTAAAACAGGTCCTACAGACCTACTGGTCTATGAAATGTCACTAAAACATTGTGAAATAACTCAAGGTAAGGTTTTATCGATGTAGCCTTGCCTGCATACTGTCTTTATTTCTTTCTTGTAGTTCCAAAAGAGTGATTAGCCTGTTCCAGTTTGTGTCTGGACTCTTCTTCTTCTTCTTGCCAAGGCTTGCTCACATTCTTAACTCCACTGAGGCCACAGGGGCAGAATTATCTCCAACTGTAAAGAAATGCACATACTCTGCATCACTTATTTGCATGCCTTTAAATGTTTTGGTTTTTTTAAACATTTGCTTCATCTGATATGCAGGAATCCATTTAAGCCTTAACCTGAAGGTCTCCTACACCCCATAGTTGCTCTATAGTTGGAATGAAACCACTAAACAATAATAACAGGATTTCGATGTGAGGGGGAATATTGAGATTATGGTTTCATAAATGAAAAAATAAAACAAACTTGACTTGGTATATCGGATCAAATTTTTAAACCAATTACATAATGTCACGCTGAAAATTACACTTCCAGGAATGATGGTTGAAGCCGTGCTTCAGCTCCAGTGATCGGCCTGTTCCCTGTGGTTCACCTTCTTCCTGAAGGGTGAAAAGTCCTGGTGTTCCTTCACACTCAGGTATGCAGTGGCTTTAGTCTGTTCTTGACACACTACCAAGATTCACAAGCTAATCATTTTTGGCCAACAAGGCAGCCCCGTGAGTGATGAAGGAATCCATTTATTGTCAAAACATTGATACCCAATCTGGGAATTCAGCTGAGGCTTGTGCGCTCTCAGCGACATATGGAGCAGATTCTTCAGAATCGTCTTTGTTTTATCACCACACACTGGACAGCTTTGGCTGTGTATTATTCCACCTGAGTAAATACTGGATGGCATCTCTCTTACTTAGAGCCGTGCAGATGTCTTCCAGAGGCATCCGGGCTCTGACCCCTCTACATTCTCACCTTCAGCCCAGTATAATCGGCATTTGTGTTTTCGATTAAGAAGCCAGCTGCTGCCGCTGATGGACACTTTCTCATCAGGTCAATTTCCGAAATGCAGTCCCACTGAAATACCTAAAAATTGAGATCATGGTTTTACTTTCAGGCTCCTAAAATCCGGACGGGCCAAATTCTCTACATATTTTCACATCATTGTAATGCATATTAACACGTGTGTGAGGTAATTGCTGGAAAAATCCAGATGGCTTCAGTCTATTAATAAATAGGAAAGATTTGAGTTTTTAGATGTCTGAAGTTGAGATGGGAAATTATAATTTTTTTGATTATTTGGGAACATCAATGAAAAAAATTAAAAAATTAAGTACATTAATGGCAAGAATCATAGTTGTTCCTTTATTGAACAGGTTGTGTTAATAATACATTCATGCTTTTACATTTTTTATGTTTTTCTAAACATCTTCCTGGAAAGACTCCTCAAACAGGAAGTGCTTCGTGAATTAACATTGGCTTCTGCCTAAATAAACTCAAACGTATCACCACCCAATGCAGCATGTGTCCTCCAGCAGCAATTTAGTCTCCTGAACGCACTAAATTAAGTTTAGTACCGGTGCTTATGGCAGCACCTTTACTGACTCCTCTCCAAATTACACATGCAACTATGCAGTGTGTCATTTTAAACCGACCAGTCAGTACACACCTGCTGCTTTAACTGTTTTTTTTGGTTACTTACCAAAGTGGCCAGTACACAAGATAAGCCCCAAAACCAGCACTGAAATACCCCCTGTTTACTCTCATGCTCGTTTTAATCGTCGGCCCTTAAAGACCTTCCAGCTCAGCTTTATTTATCAGCTGTGTACTTCCACTCGCCATCTGGTTCAGCAGATATCACAGAGGCCTGGTTGTAATACGGATACCCCTCTCATTTATCTTATCCGCTGTGACAAGAAAATGGCAGAAAATGACTTAATATCATCTAGCAGAAATCAGGAAAAAGGGTGAAAAGGATAAATGTGTTTCTACTATATGCCATGCAGCCTGGCTATTATTGCTTTGGACAATGTTTCAGACCCCCTTTTCTACCCATTATCCTTTTTCCTCTCACAAAGCTGAACTGAAACACATTTCGCAGATTAAAAATCACTGTAAAAACACTGTGGATTCCGTGTGCTGCAGTGTGACAGCCGACCAACGCAGGAGTCTTGTTGCAAACTCAAAGGGGGAGCTTCACAGCAGACCTGCAGGCCAACTAAAACAGAATCATGTTTGAACACCTATTTCCACTGGGAAGGGGGGAGGGGGAGCCCTGCAAGCTTTAATCAGGATCTTAAAACAGGCGAGCCTTTGATAAAGAGTCGGCTCTGTACATTTATCTTATTCCTCTCGAGGCTCTGCTGGCTTGTGTCAGCCGCTTTGATCCTGCACTCTTCAAGCATGGTGTCAGACCTATCTGTGCTGCCGATAACACGCTGGTCAAGTTGTGATGTTGAAAAAGAAACATCCAAGAACCCCTGACCCCCGCTTTCCCCTCCTCACAGCCACATCCAAATGAGCGTGTGTGGTATGTTGTACCGCCTATGTTTTTTTTCCCCCATGCTCGGAAACTGTGCCATTAATTTTCCGAGTGCTGTCACAAACATCACCTCCTGGGTAAAGAGGAGCTGTGACAGGGCACTGCCTGACTACATGTGAGGACAGCTTTTATTTGACTTGGATATGTTCCTGGTGATGAGGCCAAACCCTGCAGCAGGCCTCTTGGCAGATGTCATGCCTGAACGCTTCAGAATAATGCTGATAGGAACGGCGTTCTGCTTTAATCTGTGCATCAGCGTTCAGAGCACACCAGGCAGTGAAAAAAAAAAATCTCCATCTGCATGGATGAAACTGTCAATACTAATGAATAGCCATCTGACTGATTTGTGTTTTAAAATCTGAACGATATCGGGTACCAGCCACGGCTCATCTGTGGAATAAACAGGAAAGCCTGCCACCTAACAAGGCTACTTAAAAATCTGCTCCCAGTTCACCTGAAACACCCACGCATTTTTCACCTCGGGCTCACCGCGTGTGAAACCTTTAAAAAATACATTGATTGCCCCAGTTCATTGATCTCGAAAAGAATCTGAGCCGAACAATGTAGGTGAAGACTCAGAGGAAGTGCAGCCGCAAAGACAATGGGAATATCGAGAATTCCTCTGCGTCATTAGGGAAGACCAGGATTAGCAGAGACTTCCTGTTTGCAGCTAGTTTGGGGCCAGACCAGCCTGTGATGTTGGCATTAAAGGGACACGATAACCTTTTGAAAGTATACCTAAAACAGGCCAACCACTGGGGGCATGTTTTCTTTCCCATGACACGTCGAGCTGCCACTTAACCGACATAGAACAAGTTCAGCCCACCTCCTCTTCCTCCCCTCAGGGCCAACTGACGGATCATAAACTCATACTAAAGAAAGGGCTTGCAAGGTGAAATTTATGATAATGGTTTGTAAAATGACTTCCAAATTACAAAGAGTGGCTGCTCTGTTTTGTGTCACGGTGTTTTGGCTGGTGCAGTACAGCCGTCTTGTTTTTGGTAAAAAGCTCACACACTCATTGTTGTTACAGAACATTAGTTATACCGGTCAAGCACACTCGATTAGCCTTAATTTAAGACCGACTTCTCACTGTTCGTTACTCATTATTAATAAAAAACAAAGACCTGTTATCTCTGCTTGTTTCCATGAACTTTTTATTAGTACTCTAGGGTTCTTTTTAGGTACTTTTTGAACATTTAACTGATGCCACAAGCTAAAAACATGAGTAATAGGTTAAAACAGTAGTATAGGATCATTCAAATCTGAAAATATATATGTAATATAAGTAATTTTCAGGTAAATGTATTTCTTCTAACTGGGCTTTAAAAATGTCAGCAGTGCCATATCTTCTTCATTTAATGTTTAGATGTACAGCTTTCACCTCTCTGATCACCATAAACAAGCTATTTAAATTTCTAAAAACTGATCGGTCCTCTGAGCCCGAAATTGTCACAGAAATGTTTTCGCTGGAACTCAAGCCTACGTTAGGAGAGTTCATGCAGGCATGTAACGGTTCACCCTTCGCCCAGAGTAAACACAACTAATAACCACTTTTCTAAATAAACACGGAGCCTTGCATAAAAAGGTGCTGAGAAATGTTGAGTGCAGGAGAATAAAAGTTAGCTGTGTGCTGCTCTAAAAGGCTTTGTGTTGAAAGTGAGGGGCCATTTGTCTTTTTAATTGGTCTCAAGGTGCATTTGAGCCATCGCTGCAGCCCATTTTATCCAGTAAAGACTGACGATGAGAATTATATAAAAATTCAGAATATTGTAAAATAATTTAGCACCCCTAATATGATATTGTTTGAGTTACTTATAGTAAAAGTCTTTGTTCATTTTTTTAAGTTCATGGAGAAGTACCCAGGTGCATTTCTTCCCTATTTTTTTTTTAAAAAATGTAAGTAACTGTATGGGGCTCTGATATTATAACTCCAGGTTAAGGGATCCAGCTAAGATTCCTGGCCATTAATCAGATGCCTGTGAATGGTTCACTCATCTCGACCACCTATCAGGAGGCTGCTGGCTCATTGAAATGGTTAGCATTCTTGGTACTTTCTCTGACATGTTTGGTCTGTAACGAACAGGCTTTGAAAGCTTCTGTCAACGGCAGAAATGCCTAATAACTTGGAAGGGGTTTGTCTCAGGTCAAAAGAATTAACCTCTATTTGTGTGCGTGGCTAAACTTGGATAAGAGTTAGACAAGAAGCATGATAGTCAGGTCTTTCAAGATTTATTTTGGGTCCCTCCCACTCTTAAAAACACACTTCAGTTAATTTTGCACGGCCTGGCTGGTATGTGTAAGATTTCCTCCTCTTCCCACCACACACCCTAATTGTTCCCCACATGAGGGCTCTCGGCATACTTTCAGATTAGCTGAAACTAAGGCTTTGGGGTATTGTAGCTGCACCAGCAGAACATGTTTTCCTTGTTGGCTTATTGGTGTTATTTGGTGGGCTTAGTGTTGTTTTAAAAGGACAGAACATTAAAGTGGTTTGGCAGAACTTAAGGTTGATGTGGTTACATTTTTGAAGTAAGACATTGGGACAATCAGCCTCTTTTGGGAATTACCATTTAGCCCTTTGTGGCAATATGTAAATATTTCCATGTGTTGTCACACATACTGTCCTAATTACGCAATATCACATCATAATGGGTACTGAGTATTACCAAAGCCAGCCAGTGCCTCTGCCTTTTTAGGCATGTAAACAGTTAATTACATCAGAATATATTTGAGGCAACTTTAGATGTTTGAGGTGCAGCCATATGAACTGCAGGAGTGCTAATGGCAGATGTATCTGCTTCAGAAGGGGCTCGGGGTGCATAGAGCGGCCAAGAGGTCATGTGGAAAACACACATTCCACCTCTACCATCAAATTTGTGATTCCAGTCATTAACCAATAGTACTTTGACAAACCAACACATGATATTTCACAAATTGACCCAGTCATTTCCTCCTAAATTTACCCTCGGCCTAAGTACAGACATGGCCAACCATAAAACGATCACATTTTGATAACTATGATTACAAAATGTCATATTTTGGAGGCTGCTGCTAAAGCAATATGTTGCGTTCAAACATCTGTGCATGCATCTGTCATGCGTATGTGTTAACCTCCACATCCTGGAACGATTACAGCGCTCCAGAGGACAATGTGTGCAGCTCAGATTGTTTAGTAGTCTAAACTTTGAAGTACAATCATCCAGCTCTCCATACACATATCTCTTGATTTGACCATATGGGGGTTTAAACACCGTTTTAAAGCCAATCTGCATCTTCAAAGATCTAACCATAAGCTGCTTCTGCTGTGTGTATTTCCGTCACGCCACCCTTTAATTACTAAACCGAATATCAGTCACTCAGAGCATTTGACCACCTTAACTATTATCTGTAATAAACCATCAATAAACTCTTACCACAGTTTTAGGAGGCAAATTGAGCAGTCCTCCAGTCCTTTCCTCAAAACATGCAAAAAGTGTTAGACGCCAAACACACAATCAGTCATTGGGAAACACTTCCAACACCAACCCCAACCCAAGTTGATGAATAATAGTTGTATTTAGGACAAACAAACGGGGTGTGTTTAACCCTTATCCTATTGCTACACTTTCCCTTTAAAGCCCTCACACCTGGGACATTGTCTACCTGAGAGCGTGTCAGATATTAGGCTGTGATAATGCTGCGCCTGTTCAATAATCTAGTTTAAGTATGGTAAACAGTAATCTCAGAATTATTCATCATTGCAACATGAGCAGTTTTTGAGTGTGTGTGTGTGTGTGTGTGTGTGTGTGTGTGTGGTCACCAGACAGGACTTCCCCTCGGGATTTAATCCCGTGCCCTGTTGCACAGCTGAATGTACAGTGGAAGTAGGAGCTGATGATTAGCAAGCTGTTTGTTTCATTTTAGAGAGCAGCCTGCTGAGACAGACACGCCAGAAATGTTAACATTTTCTAATGGGGATCCCTGAGACGAGAAATGTTTATGTCCCAAAGGACATTTTTCAGTAATGCATGTCATACTCGCTTTGAACAGTAAGGTAATTGTTTTATGCCTGTAAATTACGTTTTGGTAGATTTGCTGAGATCAGACTAATCTCCAAACATTTCAGGAGGAAACAGTGCCACACCCTGACACTTTGAAGTCCTTTTTTTTCTTTTTGGTCAAAAGATTGACAGGCTAAAACATGGAAACATGAATTCATGGAATGTTTGTGCACTTTAAACAGATTTGTTAGCATTGTCAGATTCAATCATCCATTTTTATAGCCTTGTTGTAGACTTCACCAATGAGGAAAAATGATTTGAAACACTAAAAATGCATTTTGTCGATTACATGCCCGAAAATAATCCTGTGATGTTTTTTCTCTACTTGTGTTACTCTTGCCATAGCGTATTTTATGTGAAATTACTCACAATATAATTACTTCAGACAAGAATGCTGTTGTGGATCTCAGCCAAGCCAAAGTGAGAAATAAAGCTTTCTGCAGAACAAAGCAGCGAGTGAAATAATAGTAACGTCCCAGGAGCTCTGCGGTCAGAGGCAGTTCAGTGGACCAGCTGATTAGAAAGGGTTACAGCTGCCTGCTTCCAAACTCATCAGATATTACATGTACAGCCCCTATTATCCTTGTTTAAACATTATGTTTATATTCTTTTGTTCTGGTGTTCTTGAAAATATTGCATCAGTATGACATTTGATGTAAATGCATAAAAGTGCTCTGTGCTACACGGTGAGGGCCGCTGCATTTTTTCCAGTCTCAGGTGGATCACAAGAGCTCTGCTGATGCTCCACCGAGCAGTGTTTTTACTCCTACACCATTTCAGAGACAGCTGATTTATTCAGGTGTATGTTTGAAATGTGTATTTTGAAATGTCTCCATGAAACAAAGTGGAACAGTTTGGTTTTTCAGACTGTCAGAAGGGGACTGTTACTCAGAACTGATTTAAGATCTAGCAAAGCCTTCGCACAGGGATGGTTCGGCATTTGTGGTTGCTGAATTTGTTCCCAAAGTCAATGAAAAGGGTTGCAGGTTGGTGTTAGCCTCAGCCTGTACTGCTGCGGCCATCATACCTTCATGTGTAGCTCCCGCAAATTCAACTGACTTGAGCTGCAGCGATTGAAAATGAACCGCAGAAACAGCACGATCGGTCCTAAAATAATAATCAGAATCATTTTCACATTTCAGTGAAACCAGTACAGTTTGTTTGTTTTGTGTAAACAACAATGATATTTCAGAATTGTCTGTATTCCATCATTCAATTTGGAGGAAATTATTTATCCTGACATTTTGAAATACACCCATGAATAAAATCTCTTCACACATGTTGGACGGCCTGGTTTTGATTAACATGAGACTGATTTAGTAGATAAAATCTTGCTTGTGTAAAGTTTGTGATTTAAAAACCAAACCAATGCAGGAAATAATGTTTCCAGACATGTCAGTGGAAGAATGATTGGCAGGCTCAGATTTATTGTGTTAATTTCAGCGTGTTTTGTCCAATTCAGTGAAAACAAGCACGTTCCTCCACAGTGTTGTCACAGATGATGTGGCATCTACCACAGATGTTTCACACACGTAGGAGAGAGAAAATCCCTAAAACAGCCACAGTTACCTCAAGGCCTCGCCTTTGTTCCACCGAGAAAACACAGTAGCTTAGACTCGGAGCGGCTCCGCGCTGAAAAACAAAGAGGGGAAAACCTCAACGCTTTCATGTCAGCTGTCCAAGAACACGTTCCCAGGCACCGCAGATCTTAATAAATGCTTGCTTTACAAATCACACAACTCTTACCGGCTCCATGCACCTGTACAAGCAGATCTGTGTGAGTGGGAAAATGTTTAAAAAAAGGTGTCGTTTTAAATAACAGCATTATCCGACACTATGGAACAACAGCACCAGGCTTGTTTACTGCACATACATGAGCCTGGTCTTCCTTAACCGTGAGCCGCTACATGTTTTCAACTATGCTGAATTTTGTATGGTGCATTTGACAATATTAGAGATGTGGGGATGTTGATAACAATGATCCAGTCTTACTCACTGGTTGTTAAAGGCCTGAATCAGAATTGTTCTAAAATGTTTCCAATGCACTTATTAAAGCCCAACATCTTACACAAGTGTAAGTGTCATAAATCCACAGTAGTTTGATGTTGCTGTTCATTGCTCTGCACAGTTATAATTTCTGTTGGGAAAAGCCCAGCAGGTCACAGTTCTGCTGACAACCGTGATGTAAAAAATCAGTTTAATATTTTTTGTTTTGTTTTGTCTTTTATATTTATAGAGTTCTCATTGACACAAACTGGGACTTTGCTCAGATATGCTGTCAGTATCAGTTAGATGCAGCACAAAGGCTCATTTTCTGACACATGCTCTTTTTCTAGAAGTCACTAATCTATATTTAATCTCTTGAACTTGCTCGCAGGCTCGCACATTAAAATGAAAGACTCTAAACAGCACAGGAAACACCACTGAAGAGATTAAAGCGCCCACAGAGTTAATGACACCACAATCCCAGTTTTTCATCTCACAAAAATGGACAAGCAGCTCCGTAGCACTGCTTTCACATATATTTTGGTCTAAACTTGCATTCTTCTTCCCAGTGGTCATTTTAAACCCAGTGGAATGTGTAGAAATGATTGTAGAATGAAAGAGCCAAAGAAATGCTTCATTTGGTCACTTTAGTGTCTGAACTTCATAGCCGGGATGACATTTGACTGACCCCTGCTGTGGTCACTATTCTTAATCTGCATTTCTTGAATTAATTTAGGCATGTGACTGACTAATTTTTTTCCTGCCCTGGAAGAGAATAAACATACCCCCTCTCATTAAAGAGTGGAAGTGATGCCACCTGCCAGACTGACAGCGTACTCACCACACGGAAAAGTCCTTCCCAGCTTCTCCACTAACCTGTTGATTTTATATATTTTAGTGTATTTTAATGCACCACTAGGTCTTTATTTCATTTTTTCATTCAGGTCCTCTGTAAAATTCCATCTGCAGGAATCCCATATTATAGTAAGAACTGGCAATGGTCAGTGTTTAAATTAGTGTCACTGCTTTTATGTCTTTCTAGCACACATACTAATGCCAGAGGACCCAGGCTGCCATCTTGAACTGGTGATGAGTTTATTGAATTACTTCAGCCTACTACTAGAAAGCAGAGGAGATCCTGCAGCAGGAAGCTGCTTTGGAGTAAAAACACACCGTGTGTTAGTCTTTTCCAGAGTGCTCCAAGCAAAACTATAACGTCTAAATCAGAGAGCTTTTCTGTCCAAGGTTTCAGCAGCCGTGGCTGTTCGATGGTTTATTTGCCTGCTTTTACATTGCATCATTTATGAGAACAATGAAAAGTCTCCAAATAAAACACAAACTCCATGTGATCCAGCATGTTTGGAGACACGCAGCAAAGTCGCTCGTTGAGCCAAACTAAGAAGGTTTTAATAGAATTTCTAAATCACCGATTGCGAGAAGCAGGATAGTATATTCTGTTTGCAGGCGCCCTGTAATTTAAAGCGCGTGGGTTCAAGCCACTTATTTTGTGGCGATGGCTTTGCTGGTGAGTTCTCCAAAAAGACAGAGAGCATTGCAGCTGAGGGCTGAGCAAGTGGCCCTGCCATCATTACTGATCGACCGAGCCGCTTCCCCTTTAGCATTTGGCCACGGTTGTTCTCCGTCATGGCTAACCTCATGGGCGTAGCTGTCCACCAAGCCCAATAGGACACCTGTTTTGGGATTTATTTATTCCGTCTGCAGCAGAAAGGCCAGTGCAGTCTGTTTATGGATGCAGATACAGAGTAAACAGATGCACAAGTATGTTCCTTTTCTAAAATTGGCAGCTTAACAACAACAAAGCATTCCTATAGCACCGTGTCCTTAACGGCCGTCCTGGATCATCCAAAACATTTTGCAATGTAGCCACATGCTGAAAAAACTGCTGAGCCTTCTGTCCCACATACCTCAGCATCCCAGAATTATCCAAATCTGGAAAATTCTTCTGGTCTTCAAGGACAAACAAAGAAGACTTGGAAAAGAAAAACCTACACACTGAATTCCTACAGCCTGGATATGAAATACACTCCTGTTTGTTTTGCACTCCAGTGTCAGATACATTCAGATTTTGACAAAAGGACATAAAGATAAAATGTAATGTCATAACACATTTCATGGGGTGAAGATAAAAGGTTCTGGTTTGTGCACAGCTTTGACAGGACACAGTTCTGACGCCGAACCACAGCGTACGAAGCCCTTTTGAACAGTTGTGCATTTTTGTATCTGATGCCAAGACATCTGTGTTGTGACACACCCTGTAATTATAAACGAAAGGAAAAGAAACCTCTTTTGATTATTTCCATCCTCACTGTGTGCACACACACCAAGCCTGTTGTGACAATCACAACCGTTGGAAACGTCAACACAGCGGCGAGCTAATGCTACGGCAGCGGAGCTGCTACAGAACAGACGACGTTTAATTTGCGCCGCTAACACTTCAATATCTTCACGCACTCTTTTTAATTGGCGGCCTGTTGCGGGCTAATGAGACACATGGACAGCCCTCGTTATGACACATGGACTGTCCTTCATATTAGCATCATAAATAATTGACTGTGTGTAGACCACAGGAGGAGCTTTACTATTTATGTTACAGTCACAATAAAACACCTTCACACATGAAGAAAATCCTCAGGGGGAATCCTTAAGGGGGGGACAAGGGTAAGGGCTGCCAGAAAAAGAGGTCAAAACATTCCTGTATTACAGGCCGTGTTTTCCTTACCCCAACAAATTTACACAGTTGTTGGTGATGGCCCGGGATTCCTCCTGAAGCTCAGCCCACCAATAATAAACAGCATGGCAGCTGACACCGCAAGACACCTGCATGGCTGTCTGACACTGCAGGATTGTTCCCAGGCACTGGGAGGGCCGCTGCGGTGGAGGTGGGGGCCGGCAGGTTAGTGGGGTCGGGTGTACACAGGCCAGGTTCTCTGACCAGGTTTGTTGTTTCATTTTATTTGTTCTTATCTAAACTTCAGGTGCATATGAGAATGTTCCTTTATGCTTCGCGAACACGAAGACACAGCCAGCCTCTGCTCTTTCATCGCTACGCCCGCCACACAAACACCTACTGTCCCACACACACACACACACACACACACACACACACACACACACACACACACACTTCTCATGCCACAGGATGTCAGGTGGCCCGGCCATTGAGCCCCCACCTGTAGGACATTGTCAAAACACAAAGGAGCGGCACAGTACACGTCAACCCACTGTCAGCTTCTGTTTGACTTGAATTTGTAAATCCCTCTCTTTCAACCACGAGGCTTTGAAAGATTAGCCAAAGGTCTGAGGAGTAATTCACATCTGTGTGGGTTTTACTTACTGTCGGGAGGCAGGCTATACTTCCACACACAGACCACAATAATTACCATAGTCAACACCGTTCAGATTTCACAGTTTGTTTTCTAAGCACATAAACAAGTTCGCAAGGGCGGGGTAGCTGCGAGAGTTTGTGAGGCTTTGTTATATTTATTAAGTACAAGGATCATGGATTTAAAGGAAACGACTGCTCTACTGTTCTTTAACGGTTTATGTAACTTCCATTTGAAGGTCACTGGAGCTTTTGTCCTCCAGCCAGCTGAAATTTCAACTGCGGAACACAAAACAGGACTTGGAGCAGCAGTGAAGTGAACTCAGAGTATCTACCTGGGCCCTGTGAAGTGCTCGGCTTCTCTAATCCGATGATGTTTGCAATAAAGCGGGGCCCCTCGCTTGTTGCCCTGTGAGGTCACAGCACCTGTTCTGGGTAATTGCTGGCAGGTGACGTAAAGCCTCCACTTGTTTTCCATGGTGTAATGGCGGGGGTCCCTCAGCCCAGCTTCACAGTTGCGCTGGTCGTTTGTATCAAATAAGTGACAGGTTTAGTTGTTCTCTCCCTCAGTTCCCTGAAATTCAGATTCAATTTGACTTAGATGTCAGAGGAGAATTACAAAAGTATAGTTATTTGGGAAGGAAGATTCCACGAACCTTACTACTGACTTACAACTTGTGTTGTTATAGCATGTGAATATTTTAGCTCATGAACGTTGTCCATATAGGTCCCGACAGACGGAATTTCTTTTCTGTAAGTTCACCCCTGACAGTTTTACCCAAATGTTGCTTGCATCCTTCTCCTCGTTCACCTGATGATGACTTTTCAAGGATGCCTGAAGGGAGGCAGAAGCCAGCAGATATGGTATCTGGCTCAGGCCACCAGCCAGCTGTGAATCTGATAGCATCTGTTTAAATCTTTGAGAGGAGGTAAAGAGAAAAGAGTCCTCTTTTTCGTCTGAGATCTGGAGCACTGGTTATCTCTTCTTGGTAGAAGACATCCACAGATGTCTTCGCAGATCTACAGTACAATATACAGTGATATCGTGAGATGTTGCATTACCACGGGCGAGTGGGACTCTGCCCACAGACATGTCTGAAAACATCCTCCACTTTTCAATGAATGAAAGAAGAACTTTTTATCTTTGCCAGACAAAACAACCTTTTCACACCCGAGTGTGCCCTCTGTTTAGAGACCTACCCATGCATTGTCTTTATGTGTCATTGAAGCCATTAAAACAACATTAAAGGACCTTTTTCATGTCTTGGTGTTACCTGATGGGGATTTGATGTGCTAAGAGAGACTTCAACAACAGAACCACTGTTTTCTGACTGGAGCCCACTTCAAAAACCCATTTTCTGATAACTGCCTCTAGATGTCTGGGATTTATTTTTCTACTAATCAGAAAGAAGTCTTCGGTATTTGTTTCCGACCTTTTTCAAACAGATGATGTTGGAGTCCATGCCTAGTATTTTAATCCCTGAAGTATATGTCTCGCTATAAAACATATCTGGTGTTGGAGGAGTGTGATGCTTCAGCCTGTGAGCTCTGCCTTGCTGATTATGATGGTACTTTACTATTCTGACAGTCTAAAAATGATATTTTATTGCAGATTGTTGTTCTGTCACATCTGCACATCATTCTTTCTGACTGACTGTAGTCAAATGACCTGCCTCATTCTATCAGTGTTTTCTCAGGGTGTCTTCCATCACATCCAGACACTAGCTCATTTTTCCTCACACACAATAGGCCCATTGGCAACTATGCCATCATTTCTTTGTGTGTGAGGCCAACATGCAAAGAGCTGGATGGTTTGTGTTAGTTTTAGAGCTGCTGCTAAGCTGTCACTGTGAAGTTTTAGCCCAAAAAGAGGTGAGAAATTTGGTCAGATTAGGAAAATAACACGGTTAGGTGTAGAAAAAGTATTTTCTTTAACTTTTTCTGTATTGTTGCCATTTTTAAATTCCCATTTTAGTGTCCTACTCACATTGTAGAATTAATTTTAAACTCAGTTAATCTACATTTCAGTTAGGTGTACTGGAGCGGAACTGGGAGTCCAGTTTCAGTGAGTTGAAGGATACAACATGAACCCTACGCATTTATCTGGATCAGGATATTATGCAGACAGGCCACCTCAGTGAACTTGGGCCACTGAAGGACAATATTTGCTGATTTAGATCCAGACTTAGCTTTCATATTACACCAAACGGTTAGATTTGTAAAAGATCCCTTCTCTGTGTCTGCTTTTAGCAAGTGACATCGGTTTTCCTGGTTTTTACTCAGGAGAGTCGTGATGGCTTTGATTATTTACACAGAGTGTTTCTCCTCTTCTCTTTTTTTTACAGTCGATCATTTTCATAAGGGATCATAATACTCTTGGACAGGAAGTGTCTGGCTATATAGACTACGCCCACAGACTCAGTACCTGTGATTTTGACCAAATTTTCAGCGGAAAGAAGAAGCTGATGCCAGGACATTCAGATTTATGGTAAGTCTCCTTTCCTTGTACCATGTCCCTGTTGTCCGGGGGGCTAGAATTTAGTGGGATTTGACAAGGTTTGAAGGGTAAGGAAATCTTATTATCCAGGATTAGAGACTCGAGTTTACGTGAGAGAGCAGTATCTGGTTGAAAAGACTTGTAGAAAGGACCAGTACAGGGAGTGTGTCCAGTCCTAACCCCTGTGTCCCCTACATGATGTATAAGTGTATAATGTTGAGCATAATATGTGTGTACATATGTGTACATTAATAATAGACTTATGTAAAGGTTCCTCCATGACTGTGGCTTGATTGAAGTAGCTGTGTCAGAGTCTCTTTTGCTCATGTCAATTCTCAAAATTAAATTTGAATAGTTTGTAAAATGTCTTAATTCCATATAATGTTCTCTGCATGACTGCATGAACTTGAACTTGAAAAACAAGCCTTCAGAGACTGTAAAATTTACATATTTGGCTCCAGTACATTAAAGACCATTTGTTAAAGAGTCTGCATGCAGCAGTAGCAGTCAGAGAACTCCAGGCCAAGTGAACTGTTGACCTTGCAGGTGTCAGCAAAAGTCTAGTTTGTGTTCCAGTGGGGCAGGTAACATCTACATATTTTATTGTCTGTCAGGAGACAACTGTCAGCAAATTACCCCAGCCAAAACCAATCCAGCATTCCACATGCTCTTGCACAGTAACACGTTACCCACATTTCAGATAGGTGTGAAAAATCTCCTGAGGACAAACCAAAGTCCAACACACACAGGAACATCAGTATGCATCACATTGTCAGAGTTCAGCCAAATGACACAGCCACCATATAAACTCGCTGTCACCGGACGCAGCGTAGTCTCTAACATTTTAGTACTTCTAAAGGTGTAACAGTACCTTAATCTCAATCTTTTGTTTTTTCAGCATTGACCAGTCTTCCTGTTGATTTAATCTTGAACTCCAGCCCAAACATGATCACATTACACAGCAAAAACCATTAGTGTGAATGGCTGTAAACCATACTGTCAATGATAATGATACAGAAAACTCCTAAAATGTCACTTGGTTTACTTAATTGTATTTTCTATATTAATCATCAATATCCAGTTTGGTTTTTTTGCACTCATCTTACAGCTACATGTGGTGTGGTGTGGTGTGTGTGCGTACATGTGCGTGTGTGTGTCTGTGTGTCTACTACTCAGATTGTGTGATCTGGCCAGAAATTCCAGCTCATTTTGTCTTAATGTTGTGACTTGATTTGGACTCAGAGTCAAGAATGAGAGCAAATTTGATCCAGTAAGTCTGTATATGTGCATATTAACTGGCTTTGACGCATTCGTGTCGCACCCTAAAGTTAGCATGACTGCGTCCAACAGCGTTCCATCTGGAATTGTTTTCGCAGACATTCATATCATCTATCATTTACCTATTTTATCACTCGCTGCTCCTACACACAGTCTTGTGGCCGTCAACCTGTCATCTTCCCTAAGAGAAGAATGGAAAGGCTAATAAGCTGTAGGTGTGATTCATTGGGCGAGCATGCCTGGAGCCTACTCCCTAATGATGCTTTTATGGGGTTCCTCCTCTACATAGGTCTCATTGCACCCCCCCCAACTTAACATCTGACTTCTCACTACCTCCCTCATTTAATTTTTTTCACTTATTAAAACGTGAATTCATCATCTTTTTTTTTATTATTTTCTACGGAAACATTGCATTCCAAGCTTTCCTATACCTCTCCCCTTCCCTCCTCTCCTTCATCTCTGTCGGGAACAATAACACCCAGTGTGGTTGCCGTTAAGAGGGAGCAGATGCTGGAGCTGCTGCCCACTCAGTGCAGCAAACCTCCCACCGCAGGACTCTGAACCCTGTCCCTCCTCCTCCACAGCCACAAAGAACACAGAGCAGCGACACCAGCGCCAGCTCAGGCCTCTACCTCCCACTTCCAGCAGGACAGGGTGGATAGGTTCACAAACATGGTCTGCAAGGGGTAAAAAAAAAAAAAAAAGTGACAAAAAGAACACATAGAAAGTAAAACATCCAAAAATACTGTTTGTTTCATTTTGGTTTCACAAAAAAATAAGGTTATCATACAGCATGAAATATTTTTCAGTGGTTTTCGCTCAATCTTTGTCACCACTGCTGTCTCTGAGTGAAAATCAGTTGATGGGTTAGCTTAATTTCTTTTTTTCAGGTACACTCCTTTGCAGGCACTTGTTATATCTGTTAAAGGTTTACAGTCCATCTTAAACGGTTAATAATAATCCAATATGAGTATAGCTGCACTGGGAAAAATTGTAAATTATATGTTATAATTCTGAGAAAAAAACATAATAAAAATAAATAGATAAGATTTGTTCAACATATTAATGTTTTGATTCAAAGTTTAAATATGAGTAGAGGCATCTCAAATCTGAGACACATCTCAAAAATAAATGAACCTATATATATATACATGCTGCAGTTCCGACCCACATCTAATTATCCCACAGATCTGCCGCTCCTGCAGTTTCCTGCTACTCCAGATGTGCCTACAGCATCTATGATGTCTATTTAATGTTCCCCAGCAAAGTGGCCATCTGTTTATACACTCTATAGCTGTTCTCCTTCCTCTCTCTCTCTGTTTAGTTAAGACTTTAAAGAGAAGGGGGGCAGCGTCTGATGATCCTAATTGATTTTCATGAACTCCAAATTGATTGTTATCCCTCTGAGAATGTCTGATATTCAAACCAGCGGATGGAACCAGACGATCACAGTTTGTTCTGAATTTTGATCATATTTCAACTGCGCTCAAAATTAAATCGTTGCTTCTGCACCAGCACAAGAAACCACCTGGAGATAAGAATAGAGCAAAGCACCAAAACTATGGAAAGTGACAGGATGCGGTCCATGTGTACAACAGTCATGGTGAGTGTAAAGGGATCCAGGAACCGTTGGTGGGAACTATGTCATTGTTTCCACCAAATCCAGGTTCACACACTTTTACTGGTCCATGTGTCTGGGTGTGGTGCCACCCAGCTGCTGAAGCTTTTCTTCTCTTTGTGGCCAAATGTGCACCCTTCTTGCAGCTAGTTTCCCGGGTGACAGGTCCCATTGAAAGAGGAGGGTCCGTAAACACGTCCAAGAAGCGCACGAAGGGAATTCTTGGTATTGCTTCAAAAATAGATTTTTGCCTCATTTCCGCCAATCTTTTTAATGTCGGGTGTTAAAATATCTCACATCTGTCCCCTCTTTGCAGCAGAAGTCAGCGGTTCACCATGGAATAAAAGTGGCTGACCAGAAAAATGCTAATTGTCGAATGGCATGTTGGTATAAATAGTCAATGAAATGCTGTCAGATCTAATTTACAAAGAGGATGCGTAGACTTATGCTTGCAAGTAAATCTCAGACAGTGTCATTTTCTACTGAATTCTGAAGGGGGGAAACCTCATATTTCATAATTGGGGCATTGCTGCAGTCTATTCTGAACACGCTTTCCATCTGCTGTTTCAGCAACTTGGAAAAAAAATTCTCAGCCCTCTTGTTCAATCATACCTTATAATTTGATACATAGTTGTATTTCCACATACTGTTTGGACAGCTCACAGACATCCAGTTCAAGTATGTTCTGGAGAGGAAGGCTGCTCTGAAAACTGATGTGCGATTGATGACAGATGTGAGAGGCATTCAGATTATGTATATCTGTTAGATCAATCCTTTGTACTTCTTCACCTTACTGGGATTAAATACTATGGTACAGGAAAACTTTATGTCAATTGTAATTGTTAGCATATATAACAAAGCAATATTTTGATCTTTAAACCTAAAATGATTCATTGGATTCAATCCCTTGATAGCTGAAGTTATCGGTTAAGATTCCAAGTTGAAGTTGAAGGCGGTGAAGACAAACCTCATGTAAATCAAAACAAATCGTTGTCTATTTCCAAATCAGTAGAAACAAATTCAGTCAAAAAGGTTCAGGAAAAGTTCAAAATCTTAAGTTGAAAGTTGAGATGCCGGACGTTCTGTACATTCAGGTCTTCATTATAAGATTCTAAATAAATGCAATAGCTAGTAGCTGGTAAATGTTCTCTTTCAACTAAATTCTGGGTGAACATCTCAGTTAAACCAGTATAACTCTATTGCACAGTTCTCTGATGGGCAGTTGAGCCACCAGTCAACTTCAGTCGTCTCTCCATCTTTAAGGGAGTGAGGAGGGAGAAGGCCACTGGTGCGTTACTGTGTGTTATAGAAGGACTACAGTCCTCAGATCAGCTTCAGACTGTAATTATGTTTTGCTGCTTCAGTATTCCATGATATTTTCTGCCCACAGACATGTTAAAGATGTCTGAAGGCCATAGTAAAACTTCTAAAAGCATTTTTTGGAAGAGGCAAAGTAAATGCACAAACCTCGTCCTTTATACTGGTGAAGCTTGGCTAAAGAGGCTAACACAAAGAACAATCTCTCTCACTTGGAATATTTAAAAAGTCCAATCCAGGAAAACCATGCTGCCAGGACACCAGCAGCAAAGCCAGTCACTCTTGTTATTGGCTGGAATACCTGGAATACCTTTTCATAACTATTCAAAATCAGGCCATTCTGTTAAATTGTATATTTACATTTCCCAAAATTGCATAGCGGGGGTTTGTGGCTTTTGGAAGGACCACAAGGTTAAGTTCTTATATTGCTGGTCTT
Source organism: Lagocephalus sceleratus (assembly GCA_911728415.1). NCBI lineage: Eukaryota > Metazoa > Chordata > Actinopteri > Tetraodontiformes > Tetraodontidae > Lagocephalus > Lagocephalus sceleratus. The sequence goes on along the minus strand of CAJVRN010000237.1, from coordinate 7,789,491 downwards.
ATACGACGCATGCTAGTAACCTGTAGCAAACATTCTGCAGTCGCAATATATTTTTAAGTGAGTATCTGAATTCTGAAAACGCTTACTGGAAATCAGAGCCTCATAGTTCCCACTATATAAATCAAATAATTTGTAATGTGTATGCCATTACACAGTGTTGATCACTGATGTTAGAAGCCAGCTGTTTATCATATATTGGCTCCAATAAAACATCAGAGCAAATGAAATATGACCTGTTGCATGCTGGCGAACCTCCACTGTGTTGTGGTCCAGTATTTACAACTTGCTGCTGCGGCCTCACCCCCTGTGTCCTCCCTGTGGACCAGCCTTGTTGTTGGAACACAAACTGGTGTTGGATACGGGCCGAGGTCTGCTAAAGCAGCCTCCCTTACCTCACAGTCTTATGTATAGACTTTTATTTCTCTTGATGTAAATAGATAATAATGATAAGTAGCAGTTCAGATGGTTTTTTGTTTGTTGTTGCTTTTTTGGCTCGCCTTGCAGGCACGCAGGCATCTGCTTCAGGTTAACCTGTCTGCACCCGCGGCTCTGCCCGTTCATCACGACTGGAGCATCAACGTTTGACTTTAGCTTTGGTTTCTTCTCAAACTCCATCCTTATATTTCAGGAATCTAAGGAAAATCCATGGATGTGTGGACTTGGCCTAACTCTCCCACAGAAATCATTAGCTGTCTGACATTGATTTTCTGTTTTCATATCAGTTCCAGGATGAAAGAGCCAACTAATTATTTTAATAACCATCTAAGAATGCTAATTATGAGCCCTTTTTTTCTCGGTTTATCCTCTTGCTATGAAAACCGCACAATAGACACGTGGCCTTATTTCATATTTTATATTTTTAAACTCAATTTCAACCAATTTTGGGCCCTGACTCTTGGGTTTTCTTATTTCCACATCTGGCCCTTTTCCACTGAAAGGCTGTGCTGGATCCAAAGTTAACATGGGAACAATGTGGTATTCAACACTACCTTAATGAGATGTTTTCACATCTCAACTCGCCTCTTATTTCCTATCAACAAGGAAGATCTGCCAACACTGGGGCTACCAAATGTCAGGCTGCTGTGTTTTTATTTGAACAATCGCGTCGCCTCCAGCAAAGTGTTTAAGCAGAATTTGTCAGAGTAATTGATGTGACAGGGATAAACACTAAACACAGCTCCACATTTTGATTCAAGCTGAAGGGCCAAACATTTCATATAGTTCCCTCTGTTTGACTGTTACACCTCTGCCTTATCAAAAACAACCCAACAGCCAAGCAGGATCCAATCGGATGCTGTAAATTAATCGGTCATTTATTTTGGAATTCAAGACTTCCCTTGGTTTCAGTTGGTTATTAGCCACAGCTTTACATAATGCACAGTTTGGCGGACCCCAACATGGCACCCTCAACATTAAATTGGAAACAGACCTTTTCTTACACCCTCTGTCACACATGATACCTTACCCTGCAGGTTGCCTTCTTTCTTTCTTTCATTATTTCTAACCTTTATTTTACCAGGTAAAAAAAATCTTACAAGAGCTTTCCGGTAAAGCTCTTTCATAACCTGCTGCTGAATATTGATACGATAACAATAGCTCCATAATGCTCTGTAATCCATGAAGTTTTCCTTCCTCTGCGAAACATTGTAAGCCGTGACCTCGGGACGGTGCTTGTGTGTCACTATAAAGCCTCCTGCTGTGCGAGACTCTAAAGAGGGGTGGGATGTCAAATGGTCAGGTAGCAAACTCGACTCAAAAGAGAGTTTTCTTTATCCTGCAGGGTGGACAGAAAGATGGCAATATAGCCCCAAGGACTGTTTTTCAAGGTTTTTTTTCTCATCATTGTCTTTGGTACAACAACTGAATTAGTGTTGTATAGTAGTATTGTATATTTTTATATACCTACCATTTTATATGACAGCTATGCACCATGTTAGCTGCTCTATCAAGAAGAGAAGATGAAATGTTCAGCATGACTGTGTGCAAGCCAGCAGCAATAATCAATAAAACCTCATAGAGCAATAACTCTTTCCATTTTTCTGCAGCTTTTACAACTGGGACACTCAGGTGTCCTCATCCAACCCGAGCCCCAACTTTGAGGTGATTTATAAGGCTTGCCACGGCCTCCTCTTCATGAGCAAAGACAGTAGAAAGATCCTCGACGTAGACCCGTGGGTAAGTTCACCACTGCTTTTGTTATTGCACTGTTGAGAGACCAATGCCTATCAACGATCAGATCACCTGTTCTGTGGCAGTAAAAATATCTCAGGGAAGCGCAAAAGTACTTTTTGTTCCTTCCGATTGTATTAACCCGAGAGCTAGATAAACAAACAGGAAGGAGAGGAAGATATTTGCTTTCCACCTGTGCCGAGAATGTAGGTTCACAGGGTGAAGACAGGTGTTTCCTGAGCCTGACATGGACCGTGGAAGAATAACGACTGACAGACGATGTGTTTTTTCCCAGTTTTCCTGTTTGCTGGGGGGGGGGGGTACTTGGTGGGGCTGAACTATTTTGAAATTGCACACAGATCCGTGTGGGACTGCGTTTTTGAGGCCAAGCGCCAAAATGGCAGCGCGGCGTTCTAGCTGTGGTCAAGCACCGCCCCGACCAGGCTGTCTATTAAAAACACAAGAAAAAAGCACATGAGGCCAGACACAGTGAACCTCCTGCGTGCCCAGAACCCAGATCAGCACAGACACAGACAAGAGCTCAGTAGCTGTTCACATAGCCACTGACCCACAGCTTCCAAAGTCAAAAGGGGGCTTGAGGAGTGTTTTTTTCACTTTTCTTTTCCTTTATATTTTGGCTCTACATGTAATAGTAATATTTCAATTACACCAATATTGTAAAGGTGACATATTATGCTTCTTTACCTCAAAAAACCAAAGGATTCAGCAAAGTTGCTCTCTGAACACACCAGTTTCACAGCCCTACTCACTATAAATTCTAATGAGCTAGTGTGAGCTCCGCCCACAGATGGCCCTTGCTCCACCCACAGACAGTCTTGGCACCACCCATCTCTTCTGTCGAGGGGGATGACCTCCAAGGCAGGTCTTTGCACAGGTAGCTGTGATTGTGTGGGAGAAGCTACCCAGCATGAGGCTCAATTATTACACAACAGTAGGGCGGAAGTGCAAAATGGACCTTTTGAGACACATTAACAGACAGGCAGTTTAGTCAACATTTCATTACTTGTCGAAACTGATATTTACAGGGTGGGGAGGCACTCTGGTTGCCTAAATATATGGACTAAAGCACTGAAAACATGAGTTTTGCATCATAGGCTGTTTTTAATAGATATATGTTGCTCATGTGACTCATTTCTAAATGTAGTAATTTATCATTTAGATCACACACAGCTTCCTATTTTCTTTTAATGCCTTCATGAGGAGATTTTTATTGCTCTGTTTTTATTTATGCTCTTTTTGAAGACTGCATCACTTATAAGGACAGCCACAAGTTGTTTGAGGTAAAAGTGTAAATTGGGTGTAATGGTTGGCCATGGATCCACTCCCACCAGAGGCTTTTGACACACTCTGGCTTAAATAAACGCTTCCAGCTGGTGGTGGCTCTGCATCTGAGCAGTGGGGCTTCAGCAGTTCTTACGTTCAAAGTAAAATGCACAATCGCAGTCACTGTCACATCATATCAACTCGATAATAATCCCACATCTACATTTTTATTCAACTGCAACCATAGGTGACAGCTTTTACACCAGCACTGCTATTTATTAATGTCTCATTTTTACCTGCAAATGATGCATTTATATACTAATTTGTTTACTATTCTGTAAAGAGAAGACATAATTTCTTCGTGATGTCCTGATTCTAATGAAATCTGCCCTAAAGAAAATAGAGTCTCAAAGAAGAGGATACAGGAAAGTTCAAGCTTTATCTCGTGTAATATTGCAATAGTGCATAGGTTACAAGCTGTGCTAAATCCTGCAACATTCTGCTGGCTTCCAGGCTGACACTGCCGGGGACCCCAGAAGGACGCTCATTCATTCAGACCTCTACCTCCATGTCGTCATCTACGACCACGACGTCAGTACAGTTTAGGCCTCAGAGGCCGCTGCTGCCAACACATCTATACATATGGCACATATTTGGAGAGCACTGTAAGCCTCTAATTTGACTGACTTGCTTTAGTCACACCATCATTTATAAACTGTTCCCTCATATCATGCGTGCCATCTGGGTGGAGGTGCTGCAGGGGAGAAATGGCTCCAACTTGGACAGTCCTGGAGGACTGACATGACAAAGTTTCCTTGCCATTCAATCATATTCTGAAACTAAAGCATTCTAGTATTTTGGCCTTGATTTTCGAATTGGCTTCGTGATGGCACAGACCCAGGAGCAGCTCGGTCTGTCTGCCATACCCGGAGCAGCACCTGCTGAGGGACCCTGGTCTCGGCCCGCCACTCAGACTGGCATGTTTTTGGCTCTTTTGTCTAAACAAATTAAAGGCGTAAGAGCTTTGAAAGATGATGGGGGTTGCTTTTATGTTCTCCTCCAGGCTGCGGTAGCTCCAATTGGACTGGAAGAACGGGTAATGGGCTTAAAGCATTCCGCATGTTTCCAGATGCAAGACACACTCAGTTCAACATCAAAGTGCCCTATCATTTACATATTAGTCATTCACTCTGCCATTTGTAATGGAAGATAACATACAAGTAAGAATTATTAAGGAAGTTTAGGTCACTTCTAACAATATCGCCTCCTTTAAATTTCAGGATATTGTTTTCCTATATTAAAGAAGAAAGAAATCTCAGTATGGGTTCTTTATTTATTTGTCTACACTTTGAATTTAAAAACACTTCTGCGTGTGTTCTAAAGTGGAATTTTAAACTTGCATAAACTCTTGACTTCTAAAATACTTTGGATTTTTACAGGTAATTTAATGTCTGTTTTTGTTTTCTCTAATGGATTTTTAGGCAGAAAATTTTCAGGGAAAAAGCCAAAAGAATATTTTTGAAACACTCGAGAATTTGGACACAACCACATTTGCACTTTTGCTCACTTCCTTAACATCTTATTTTGCATTGTAAAAGTTTTAGTTTTTGATTACTTTGGATAATCATTTGAATGACTAATTATTTATATGTAAGGAAAAACTCAAACCGTCTGGCTGGCAAATCAACATTTCACTCTCACGTCTCAGCTGTTTAGGTTTACAGACTAAAGTTCATTCATGTGGCACAGTGTCGGCCATGGAACATCCCCGGAAAAGTGACACAAGTCTCTCACAATCAAAACAACAGATGTTCACATGGAAAATATGCTAAATGTAAACATGTGTGGATTAACAAACAAATACAGGTCACGAAACACACACGGGGCACTTTATACACCAAACCACCGTGGAAGACAGGCCTCAAAATATCATAAATAAAACAACTGGAACACACCCAGACAGACCATGTGTGTGCAACTGGTGATGATTTTAAAATAAAGTTCATTTAAATGGTTGTGCCCCACTTCATTTGTTTTATTGGGCTTTTAAGCTGTTGGGGTTTAACTGCAGCGTGGTTTTATTAGTTTGAGGCCTGACTTGCCCCTAATATACACAACATGAGGTAATAAAGAAGTGAAATCAGACCAAATTGGGCCTAAAATATCAGAAACAACTTACTAATGTAACAAGCGTAGCTGAACCTTTATTTGATTTCTCACCACTTCGCTTTACCACTATTTACTGGTCAAACTTTCAGCCATTTGTGTTGATGTTTATTTGGTTTTGAGCCATAAACGGCTCCCACTTTTCTGAGTATCAGTAAAAGATGTTGATTGTACTGCGGCGCTCCAACTAAATGTCATATTTCACTTCAAGGCTGAGCAGCTATTCAGGGGAAAATAAGTAATGACAACCATTTTATATGTTGTATTAAGACTGCAATAAGTCACTCAGTCACTTATGTGTTGCACCACCCTGGAGCAATCAGTGACACATATCAAACACATCCTTGTCTCAGTCAGGTTGTGCAGATTTAGAAAATAACACATGCAAAGACTATTAAGACCTTAATTAAGGGTGGGTTTGGTTTGAATGTCTTGATCCTTTTCCTGTGCTGAATGAAAGCGTCATTTCAGTTTATATAAGAATATATAGATCTGATGTCATCCCCCAGAAGAAAGGGTAAAACCCACTGGATGTCTTGCCTCATAGGGACATGGCATGCTAATATTATTGCCATCAGATGTCCAGAGGCGGGGAAATGCCCTAATCATTTCCTCCCGAGTGCCCCTGAAAGAGAAGCCCACTGGTGGATTTGGGGGGGTTGAAGGGCTGCTGGATGGGGTGCCTCGCAGGGCGGGTTGTTGCGGTGGGGGGAACGGCACAGTACAGCATCCGGATCGGACCGCGATGGTACAGGATGTGTGTGCTTAACTCCATTGAACTAAACTAAATAGGAGAGAGAGCCTTTAATACCGACAATAAGCCACTTCATTCAGAGGCGCGGCACAGACGCACAGCTCGGCGGAGTAGAAATTACGCACGGAGGGGCTGCTCTGTGGCAGCAAGGACACGGACGGGACTCTTTTCACTAAAGCAGAACTAGTCTCGTCAACTTGGTGAAAAGTCGTCTTTGGCTTTTGGTAACGAGACAATTTGTCTCCAGGCTGATTGTGCGTAAAGTTAACTTGAACAGGAAGCTCCCTCCCCTCTCCCTCCCTCCCGCCCGTGTGTGTGTGTGTATGCGTATGTGTGTGTGTGTGTGTGTGTGTGTGTGTGTGTGTATGCGTATGTGTGTGTGTGTGTGTGTGTGTGGGCGCGCGAGGAATACCCAGCTGGTCCCACTAGCCCTATAATACCACGCACAAATGCTTTACCTTCAATGAAAGCTGAGACGGGGGGACTGCTGAGTGCTGGTTCTGAAATCAGCCTGGAGCTCGGACACAAAACCAGAAGCGTCTCTTTTTACCCACCTCACTCCTCTCATATCTGCTCCGCTGCACCTTGTGCTGCGCGCAGGAACTTTAATCAATCACAGGCTGTCGCACGTTTAGATCTGCAGCTTCTGAAAAGCAGAAGAGTCCGTCGGGTTGTCCACCTTCCCCGTCTGCGAGTGATGATGGTATCGGGCTCGAAAGGAAGACTCCGCAGGTGATGTTATGTCGTTTGGGAGATAAGGACCCCCCTTTGGATTCATCTTGAGAACTTTTCATTTCTGCTGCTACCTTCACTTTTGCTCAAGCATGGCTCTCTACTCCCGGTTTGTGCTCATGCTGCTTTACGGATGGACTTATCTCTGCGTCGGATACTGCGCGATGTTGAAGACGGACAGTTTGCCCGAGCAGCGAACGGTGGATTTTACTCCCTCGGTGGATAAAGGACACCCCGTGAAGGAGGACGGGGACCGTCTGTTGCAGGATACAATGACGGAGCACATGCAGATGCTTTATACGAAGTATAATCAGGCTGGATTTCCCTTCAAGGATGGAAACACAGTCCGCAGTTTCAAGGCGCACTGGGGTGAGTCTCATTAGACTTTTACGCGCCGGCACCAACCTGTCACAGTGTAGAAAAAGCACATCTGCTCGTTTAAACAGTGGTAAATGCACACGGATTAATCTGACTACCTCACGATTGTGCTGATATACATATTCAAATTCGTGCGCAAATGAAGCATATATAAACCAAGACACACATTTGTTATATTAAACATTTAAAACGTAGGGTTGTAAGCAGTAATTAGGTTTAATACAATAAAGCGCAAGAAAGCGCAGTAGGAACATTGTGTGAAATATTGTGCCTTTTGCGGCTTGCTGAAAGTCAAATCCACCTGTTGATTCGGCATAGAAATCTGAACAACCTGTTACCTCACTCCTGTGAAAACTAAGCATTCTTCGACACCACAACTCTGCATACAGCGTAAACTTATTTTCAGACACATTTAAGTCGATGACTTGTTAATTTTGCTTTTGAACCAAGCCGTCGAACCCGCATCATCCGGCCGCAGCGTCTCCACGCAGCGCATCGAGCTGCTGCATGTGTGAGCTGCTGTGTTTCTCCGATTATCTGTCATTTTAACAGAATTAAAGGCACTTTGTTACTTGTATTTAAACTTAAAACTCTCTACATGCAACTTAGTCCCTGCCGCTTTGACGCGGGTTCTCCAACAGGCTCCGCTTTCCAATGGCAGTAGACATTGGTTTTTGTTCTTGTACTGCCCCCTATCGCCGCAGAGTAGAAAATGGAAATTCTATTTCATTTATTAATCTTCTTTTAATCTTACTCAACAGTCTCGTCAGTGCTTATTATGAATATTTCTTAATGGAAAAAAATACATCTTTTTGTAATATCTTTTATTGTTCTGATCTGCAGGGATGCTAAACAACAAGCGCCTTCAGATTTTCAACCTGACCTCTCTCACAAAGTCCGAGGACATCCTGTCAGCCACTCTTCATTATTACATAGGAGACCTCCAGAACAGCACCCACGGGTGCTCCGGCCCCAAAAGCTGCGGCCGCCATGGCCCCCGAAGACACAGCCACATTCACATGGTCATCTGGAGCTTTGCCTCTGTGGATAACAAGCTGAGGACTCTTGGACACTTCCGGATCAACGTGTCCACCCTCTATAGGGACTTCATATCCTGGCAGTGGAAGGACATAACTCGCGTGGTCAGTCAGGCTAGAAACCACGACGAGCTGCTCATTGGCATAGATGTGACCTCACAAGGGCCCCAGCCGTGGAAGAAGCTTCTGTCAGACCGCTCGCCTTACATCCTGGTCTATGCCAACGATTCTGCCATTTCAGAATCAGAAAACGTGGTAGCTACTCTCCAACGACACCACCCGACTGGTGGTGAAGGCTCCGTGCCTCCCGGCTTCCGTAAACTAGGAGAGCGTGAACCAAACAGTACCAAAGACGAACAGCCGAGGCACAAGCGCTCGGTGAACATCCTCCTTCCGCTGCAGAACAACGAACTTCCTGGGCCCGAGTATCCGTACGAGACCGCAGGCTGGGACGAGACGAGTCCATACGAACCTTATGAGAACAAGCCGGTCCGTCGGCCACGTAAAAAACCGCGCAAGAATCAGAGGCACAAGATGCCCCTGCTGCAGTTTGATGAGCAGACAATTAAGAAGGCACGGAAAAAGCAGTGGAACGAGCCCAGGAACTGCGCTCGGAGATACCTGAAAGTGGACTTTGCCGACATCGGGTGGAGCGAGTGGATTATATCACCCAAGTCTTTCGATGCTTACTACTGCTCAGGGTCCTGCCAGTTCCCCATGCCCAAGGTGAGTCCGTGTTGTGGAGCACCAGAGTGCCCAAGATACTCTTGTGGTGAACTAACTCAATTATGTTTCTGTAAACGGATGTAAATGTGTTTCAGATGCTCTCCTCCAAATATACCGTTTGTCTAAACTGCTAATATGATCCAACACTCAACGTCTCCATACTGTCCAGGAGACCATACACATTAGCCCGTAATCTCAACAGTCTTGTAAATAAAGCCAGCCTTGTTGAACTACCATCACATTGAGCTGTTAAACTTCCAGGTCTACGTTTACCAAAGATCCTGCTGCTCTACGGCATGTTCATTTGGATAATATCAACATCAGAACCCCCTGAGGCCTCTCTGTCTTATATTATAGACAATAATACTTGAAGCTGGCATGAATTCATCCCATCCGCTTTAATCTTTAAACTGTTTACAGTGGTAACACTGTCTTTCATGTTTGAAGATGTGCATCAGAAGCAGATTTATACATTCATGTAAACTTTACAAGAGAAGGAGACCTTGAAGCTCTGTGGCGGCTCGAGCAGGAGCCAAATAGGGGAAAAACAGAGCTGCCATCACTTGAAAACAGGTGGCTGATCATCGTCATCATCGATTCTTGAGCAGTTCAGAATACAAAGTTGAAACAATTAGTTTCACTGACAGCCATGTTAAAAGTCAGCCCCTGTAATCTTTGTCCCTGGTGACAAGATAACATCACCGGTATTTTAAACATGGCCGGAATGCACGAGATCCATCCTCTTAATTCATTAGCTCGGAGACGCTGGCCTTTGTAGTCGGATGTAATTAGTCCCAGAAGTAGGGCCTTCAGGGCCTTAGGCAAGCAGGCCCCCCTCCTCCAGGTCTGCTGCCCAGTCAGACAGGTCTGTGATGTTGTTTCTCCTTTGTTAGAGCAAAGCTTTAGAAGTCACTAAACAGCTACAATTAACAGCTCTGCCCAGTTGATTATGACGTGTGGGCAGATCCCCGTCGCTGCTCCCGAAGGATCACGGCTGATCGGGTGTGGGAACTACCGATGAAGCCCCTCCCACCTCTTCTACCCATTTTCTGCCTGTAAAAGTTACTTAATATCTGTCAAAATTATTTCAATAAATGGAACTAAATACAAAGAAAAGTTAAAGGCTGAATGGCTGCATATTTAGAGATCTAATGAGATTACAAATAATCTGGTTAAATGTAATCAGATTGCAAAGTGGGGTTATAATATGATTACATGTAATCCAATTATGTTTTAAAAAACATCAAAGTGTCTGTTTTTATAAATCCGGTTTAATCCTTTGGTTGTTTCCTTTTAGGCCCTGAAGCCTTCAAACCACGCCACCATCCAGAGCATAGTGCGAGCAGTGGGTGTCGTCCCAGGTATTCCTGAACCATGCTGCGTCCCCGAGAAGATGTCATCCCTCAGCATCCTCTTCTTCGATGAGGACAAGAACGTGGTTCTCAAAGTCTACCCCAACATGACTGTCGATTCGTGTGCCTGTAGATAGTTTTCGTATCCTCCTTCGCCATTAAAAACTCCAAAAAACAAAGACCATCAACATGTAGCCAGCCAGACAGACAGACAGCCAGCCAGACAGACAGACAGACAGACAGACAGACAGACGCTCTCCTCACGTTTTCTTTTCCGTACGTTCCAGCTATTCACCCAATGAAGTTAATGCACGTGCAAATACGAGTTTGGCACTGGAGGAGAGTCCTTCCTGTTGTCACAGGTGAGAACACAAGCGGTCTGTTCACGGGAAGGAATGGATCTTTAAAGTTAGCCTCATCAGTGATGGAAATGTTCCCATTTCATCAACTCAATCAGATACAAATGTATTTGCCTGAGACATAAAAATTGAAGGAACAAAAAAACAAGACTCATCTTCCTCTCCATTGTCACTTAAAATCAGACTGGCCCTTGCATGGTTTTTGTTGCTCCGTGTATGTATTTATGTCTGTACTATCACTGTGTGTCCTTCACTATATGGAAAGTTAATGTATAGATATTAGCTTGGCTGCTATAGAGAGATATATAAGATTCCAAAGCCAGAATTATTGTGTAGGCAGTACAGTAGATACATCAGATCACACCTTTTAACAGATTACTACATACAAATGATTCCCATATGAAGTTTTAGGTTAAAAAGTCGCCGAGAAAAATTCCTTCAGGTTTAATTTTAAAGACGTGGATAACAGATACCAAAAAAGAAACGATCACCATGTTTTTTATATTACCCACACACACAAAAAAACTTCAAAAAGAACTTCAAAAAACTTCTCGACATTCATGCGGAAAACATAAAGTGTTTATTGGATCTGATAAGTTGGTGGAAGATTTATGCCGGCAGTCTGATATCACGCTGAATGCATTTGTTATTGGCTTTGTTAGACTTCACAACATGTTGGCAACACACGTTCACCACTGCATATCTTTGGGCGGCATCTACGAAGAGCCAGAAATGCCAGACAAATTTGTTTGTTTTAACTTCAGTATAAAAAAAAGAATCTAGGTTGAATCAACATGTGCTGCTGGTCTGGAACCAGTTTAACTTTGGATATTTTACCCATTTTCATTGACAAAAAAAAAAATCGTGTCACAATGACTAATACTGTTTAAAAAGGTAACATTTCGAAGCTGCTGCTTTTATATCGCAAAATTAAACAACTGCTAACTGTAGCTTACAAACAGAGAATCTTCATCTCAGGATTTTTTTACAGAACAACGGCTCTTTCTGATCAGTCGGCTTTCATCAGGAACTTCTCATTTTACTTTCAAATCATTTCAAGATAATAATAATAATGATAATGATGCCAAAACAAAATTTATAAACTGTGTATAATTTCTTGAGCGATTGAGTCCTTCTGGGTTACATCAGCCTTTTGTAATCCAGTATAAACTAGATTTCACATGGCTCAGCAGTGGTTGTTTTAGTACATCTGGTTGAGCGGCTAACCTGTAGTGTTGCTAGTGCTGCATGGTGCAGTAGTATTCCAGTTAACAAAAACAGATATTTATACAAAGCAAGAAGACTGAGGAGACTAGTGGACCTTTTTCTATAGATTTGTACATTGCTATTGTATATAGTTCACTCTATGCTGATGACATTCTGATGTGTGTTTGATATAGAAGTGCCTTCTTTTCAATGGGTAAATCAGAGGTTTTGGTGTATTTGTTGCCTGTTCAAAGGAATTCAAAGAACTGGCCTTAATTCACATTAAAGCTGGATTATTTTTTTTAAATAGTTTTTATGGTACAAAATAGAATGCAATAAGTAAATATAGTTTCATATTCTATGAATGCCAGTGGGAATTACACTACAGATTTCAATTACCGGTAGTCGTTTGTGTCAGCAGCTGACAAGATTTTTATTTTTTTTTAAACTGTTTTGTACTGACAATTTCTTCCCAGGAGGTTTTGTTTCTTTCCCTCAACAAATACAACTGTTATTTTTGTTCTGTAGACTTTTTTGGCTTCCTCCATTTGAGTCCCTACAACAGTGTGCACATTAAAGGGGTTTGAACTATCAGCTCAATTATAAACTTCACCGATGTGTGCAGATGTACGATCTTATATCAGCGGTGCCACTCCTTCGCTGTTCAACACTATATTGTAAATGTTAGGCTGTATGTAAGAAGAAACACTTGTACAATAAGCTTCATAAAATATATTTGTATATGGAAATGACCTTTAACATGCATCTATTTATTATCGGATTGCTGCATATCTTGTAGAGGTGTGGTGCTCTGACACGTGGATGGTCTTTATACCTGCGAAGGACACTACTGATGTGAAAGTGTGCTGAACTGTTTAAAGGTCTCCTCCTCGGAGCTCTGATCATCTTTACGACACATTCAAAGACATTAATAAAAGTATCCAAGTCTCAGATCTTTTCAACGTGCTCTGATTCCTGAAACACAGTTTTGGAAGGTGGAGGTGGTGTTTTTGTAAAAATTTATTTTGAGGTAATTCAGTCATAAATATACAAAAGAGGTAACTGGTAGTTCTGGTGACGGCTGTTTATACTTACCAGTGTAATATATCTGTGACATTGATGCTGAGGGTTTTATTTCCGAATCCTGTAACACACTGAGTTCAAGAAAGCCACATTTTTTGTACCATGACAAACACTGAGAATATATGCACATATATGTTTTACGGTACATAAGGAACCAGTATGTTGAATCATAAAAAATGAGTAATTGGCTTTTTTTATAAACAGATCAGGCTTTACATTATGACCACTGACAGAGTGTGTGATGGGTGTACAACTTCCTTTCCTTTCCAAAACTGCAGCTTCTGTGGGCTCTTCCCAGTCTGCATTGGTCAGAATCTATCAAAAATGGACCAAGGAAGGTGCAGTGGTGAGTCGGTGATGGGCTCATTGATGTCAAAGTGGTCTGATCCAAGGGTCAAGCCAGTGTAACTCAAAAAGAAGGTAATGCTGTCCACCACCAAAAGTACCAACAATGGGCAGGTGAGGACCAGAATTGAACCACAACACAATGGAAGAAGGCAAGCAGGCAGCACTTCTTTAAAATTTGTGTTCACCTGGCCTCCAGGTTCCCAGTTCTCAATCCAGTCAAGCATCTGTGGATGTGCTCACCAATTCTGGTCCATTGACCAGCTAAAGGATGTGCTGCTGGCGTCTTGGTGCCAGACACCACAGCACACCTTTAGGGGTCTGCTAAAGTCCAAGCTCGATGGGTCGAGGCCGTTTTAACAGCAAAAATATTGGGCGGGTGGTCATAATGTTCTGCCTGATGGGTGTAGTTACAGTGAGTACATGGTAGTTCTTTTCCGTAAATCAGAATCATTGTTTAAACTGAACATTTAACTCTTCCTTCCTGCGAAATTAGAAGCCACAAAGTTGACTCAGGTTCGGTTCCATTCCAGTACCCCCAGACAAACTGCACATGTGATGACAAAAATCCCTCAGTCGTTCGAAATAAAAACCGCACAGCTGCATCGCAAATTTCCCCAGGAGTCACATGTGGAAAGATCATGAAAACAGTTTCTGAAAATAATATTTTAGAGGTATTTGTAAAATATTTTATGACTGTAGATAGATGAAGGAATGTAAAAACATACTGCCGTGACACAGGACACTGAATCAACTCCCAACTCAGATTAGTTGTCAGGAGATGCTAGCAGTTTTATAGCCTGCCTGCAGGCAAAACCTTTTCAACTCTGGAACAACATTGGGATTTTTTTTCATTGGTCACTGTTTTCACAGTATGTAATGAAAATACCATTGACATACACGCTCATTAAGTCTACTAAAGTTCCATTTAATGGCCACCTTATTCTTTGAACTCTTTAACGTTGATGTCATCTTCAAAGGCACCTACCAGAAGAGAAGTTCTGGAGACCAAATTGAACTGCGGAATCAAAACTTTTCAAGGTTTATATAATTTCAGAGTGTTTATTCACGGCAGAGCTGATCCTGGTCTATAAAAGCCGGTGTCATACACGCACGTGTCCTTGATAGGCTGATTTTTTTTTTTTGCACAATCTAAAAAGGGCCATCAATGGTAACAAGGGATTGATCATATTTCCATTAGGCAGTACAACTCAGTTCAGCACAGCACGAAACAGTAATCCTTGCTGGGGCTTAGATTTCCACTGCAGGATGTTTAGGCTGGATGGCGATAGCAGTGTCTGCTATCATGACAGCACAGAAGTGTGACACACTGCATCTCACTAATAATTCAAAGCAGATCCTCCCATACTGCATCACACATTCAAATGATTAAAGAATCCTGTCGATATGTCATTGTGCATGTGGCAGAGAGAGTCCATGTTATCCCAAAATGTGGATAATATGGACTTGTGTGGTCACAATGCCAATATACAGTAAACAGTTTGTCACCTTCTTGTAATTAAAAATAATGGGGAAAAAGTACCTTTAACATTTGATAACCTGTTTGGTCCCACAAAATTGATGAACCAACAGTGCAAGGGTGAATCAGAAGTCCATATCCCAACCAGATAGCTCATCAGGTGGACTGTCTTCATCTGGAGGGTAGCTGTCAAAATAAGTGAGATCCGTCGGTCCTGTGAGCTGAGAAAACAAAGAAAAAAGATGAATTGATATTTAGAAAAGTTAAGCAAAAACCCCTGGATGGACTTCATCAAACTTGGTGGGTGGATGTGGGACAGACATAAAAGAGCGCATTAAATGCTGGTGCAGATCCAGGATTTTAGGAGTAAGTGGACCTGTGGGCTTTGGCAGAGGTAAAATAATGCAACTCAACCGTTTCCAGTTAAAAGTGTTTCCTTGTTGTCTTCATCCTGTGGATGCAATTTATGTTCAGCTGATACGCTCCTCCAGGAAATCATCAGTCAGGGTTTTAACGCCACATCTGCTGCCCTTGTCAACATGTGCAAAGCAGCAGTCAACAGTAATATAACATGCAACATGTTTTCCCGCTTCCTCTCCACATATGTTGATTATAAACCTAAAAATAGGCATATTGATATGAGGAAAGATGAACAACAATGCCTCTTTTCTGAGTCTATATCACCACCAAGAGTGGCCGACATGCTCCAAAGGTCAGAAGCTACCAAGTGCTGGGCTTTGGGGGGACTTGTTGCAACTTCTACCACAATTTGGGCTCCCCGGTTTGGAAAATTTAAACATGTGGCGGCCGGCTGGTGAACACAAAATCTCAAAAACATTCAGACTTGTGGAAGATGGGAGGAATGATTCAGGATGGTGTGGTTGAAATTTGAACTTAGTTCGAGCAACGGTCCAGTTCTCAAACCAATGAGGTACAGAGGTTATTTTAGCTCTCTACAGTGGCAATATTCTTTGAAATACTTTTATACTAAGTACTTTTACTTACTGCTCGTTTCATGGGAGACGGTAAAGTCCTCGCCTTCAATCCCTCCCAGCTGAAACCGTTGAACCACCTTCAACATCATTAAAGAGTAAATGAAAGCACAGTTCACATATTTGATCTCCAAACAACATCAGCTGTGCATTAACTCGGTTCTCACCTGTGCTTCTTGATATCAGTGATTCCGTTTTTTAGGTTGCCCAGTCGCTCTGCTGGATTTTGTCTGTGAAGCAGATGAGGACATGGTTTATTCACCGAAGCAGTTCCCTAAGCAGCATGTGCAGCCTTGTACCTGCACAACTTGCGTATCAGGTCCTCGGGTCTCTTGGTGACCTTCTTGGGGAAATCCATCTTCTCAATGCCTTTCAGGATGAAGGTGTACGTCATCATCTGGTCGCTCCCTGAAAACGGAGGACTGGGGTGGGGAAGGAGGAAAAGTGAAAATATAATTGCTCCAGATCTCATCTTCAGGAGCGATGACAGCTAATCACACATGTGTTGGAAGTGCTGAGGCTCCATCTGTGCTGACCTGCCGGTGAGGAGCTCAAACACCAGGATACCCAGAGACCAGAAGTCTACACTGAAGTTATGGCCCTTGTTGAGGATGATCTCAGGGGCCACATATTCCGGGGTCCCACAGAACGTCCAGGTCTTCTGGCCACATCTGATCTTTTTGGCAAACCCAAAGTCAACCTGGAAACACTGACTGGTTTAGCAGCCGCCTCAAAAGTCGGGCCAGCGTTGATGTGGCTCACACATTCTTCTGGTTTCAGAACACCAGCCAAACGCGGCTGCTCACCAGTTTGATGTAGCCTTCAGCATCCAGCATGAGATTCTCAGGCTTCAGGTCTCTGTAGAGGACGCCTTTACGGTGGAGGTAATCAAACGCCTCGGTGACGCAGCCGACACAGAACTTGGCAGTGGGCTCTTCAAAACTTCCCCTGGAATAAAGATGGATTTAACTGGTTCACCCAGTGAGGCCATTAATGCTCCGACGGAGGTTTCTCCTACCTGTCTCTGAGCAGGCTCCACACCTCTCCACCCAGACAGGCCTCCAGCAGCATGTAGACGTATTTGTCATCTTTAAACGTGCGATATAGTCTGGAGGAGAAGCACATGCAGAACACGTGAAGTTTACCTGCCAGATTAGAAACGTGGGGGGACAAAAATCATCATTAAAACACCCAAGACAGCCCAAGAAGAATGGTTTTAATATCTGAGCCTCTTCCATGGTTAAATTGAATCATCACGCTAGAGAAAGCCAATGCTGCTTTAGAACAAATAACTCCATTTTTGTTGCAGGCATCTCAATATTGCCTACCATCTCGCCCAACCGAGGAGCCGTAATCTGCTTAGAGCCTCGGCTCTGATCTCATATAAAGCTAATAAGCCGCCCACTGTTCCCAAACGAATGGAGGCGAGCCGCGTCGTCCATCCGTCTCCTGGTAACGATCACTTAGTCGTGATCGAGGCTGCAGGCCCGAGGCGGAAACACGGGGGCCAGGTCCCTCACACAGAAAGGCCCCGGCCAACAATCGACCCCAAGACCATCGCGCTGATCCCAATTAGGACAACACATGACATCCAGCTCAAAGACGAGGCGAGGGGACTGACTTGACAACGAAAGGCGAGCGCGCCTCGGCGAGGATCTTCCTCTCCGAGTGGATGTGCTCTTCCTGCCTGTTGTCCACGACGTGCTTCTTCTTTATGACCTTCAGCGCAAACGTGACGTCCTTGTCCCGCATCTTCACCTGCATTTTGAAGCAGCCGACAGGGGCGTCAGAGCCAAAACCACCGTCCACAACCACCCGTGACAACTCGGCACGGCGGGCTCACCAGCTCCACTCGCCCAAACCCGCCCACCCCGAGCGTGGCGACGACCTCCAGGTGCTCGAAGGGCCTGGACGAGGAGAACATCGACACCATCTCCTTCAGGCATACCACGTCCGACGGCAGGGGCTGACTCTGGTGGCGCGAGAGGGACTTGTGCCTGGACGAGGACACCCAGACAGGCGAGTACGAACGAGGAAAACGGGAAAAGAAAACCCACAAGCGGCGCGCGCGTCGGCGCAGCTGCTCCGTCTGCAGCTACCTGGCATGCCTCTTCCTGTCATCCCGATCAAGCGTCGCCACGTAGCCTTGGAGGTGCTTCTGCAGCTCGCTGAACGTGCCCACCGTCTGATCGAATGTCCTAGAAAAACAACGGCCACACGTCAAGGGTGCGACCGCCGGAATGTTGGCCGAGAGGCTCCAGGTGTCCGACCGAGACGGGAAAGAGAGTCGCTGTGGCGGGAAACCTGATGAGGAGAAAGGTTTGGCCCGCGCCGCTGACCCGAACCAGGATGACCTTAATCCAAAGAGACGCCCAGCTTCTTCACATTCGCGCTACATCGGGTTTTCTGTAAATTATTCATCCCAAAAACTGCACCTCAGCTGTCGGAATACTCACTCTCTGTCGATGACCAGACACTCCACGCCGTTCTCCTCGGCGAGGATGTTCGCTGACCTGACGTCATCGCTGGAAACAGATTCGCTCTTTTAGAACACGTCTGACTTGTCGCACATTTTCGATTTTTTTTTTTAAACATCTGTCCAGCAGAAAACTCCGGGGCGGATTTTCTATGTGATTTGTGGTGTGTTTACCTGACGAGGGCCTTCTCTCCAAAGTAGTCTCCCTTCTGCAACGTGTTTATGACCTGTGGAAACTTGTGGGCCTCCGTGGTCTGGGTCACCTTCACCTGCGGAACAGTCGGCCGCATGTTTACGCCGTATTTCACTCCGCTCCGCGCTCTCCGTTTCACCCGTGTCGCTTTCACAGGTGCTTTCAATTTTCCTCCCCTGATATTTCCTGAGCATTGTAAAAAGTTTTCTCCCGGAAAAAAATTGGAATAGCGGGCAGATTCAATTATAGTAATTGGAAGGCGGCGGTGCTACGAGTGTTTAAGTGGCATTAATGTAATTTAACGTGCTGTCAAAATAGACAGACTGATTGTGAGAGGCTGGCGAGCGGAGCAGCCGGCTCGAACCAAAACACTCCGGTGGATGTTTGGAAACTTCCCTTTTAATTTGTGGGGCTTTAAAAACCAGTGGCCCACCCCGGGCGAGGTCAAGCGTCCCGCTTGTGGCACCGGGGCCGCAGCGGCGCAGCGGGGAGCGTTTTCAGCCGAGTGTCCTGCTCGACCTCGCTGACCTTCGCTTCTAACACATTCCCATGGTCAGAAGGTTAAAGGGGGGGGGCGTCCCTCTCAGGTTCAGGAGGCTTAGTGCCGCTGTCTCGTGTCAGTTTATTATGGCATTTTGAGAGTCCCCTGTGGTCGGCCCTCCTGGCTCCCTGGTGTCGGGTTGCTGAACTCTCAGACAGACGCTTGGACGCGTCGCAGCCCAACGTGTCCTGAAGTCACTCTGGCTGCAGCAGTCCGCTCAGGAGAGGAGAACAATGGATTTCTGCTTGAGCTCACATGTAGAAAAATCATCTTTTAAGAAGATGTGCGTGTGTGTGTGTGTGTGTGTGTGTGCCTGTGTGTGTGTGCACGTGAGACAAAAGGATACTTAGAATGATGAGAAAAGCATTTCAGTCAAATCCTGCAGCGATATCCCGACGAGGTTCATTTTATTGTCGGTAAAAATAGACTCGCGTATCTGGAGTTAATAAGTCTCATTGTTTCACGGTTATGGAACGTCTCTGCAGCCGCCTGTGATGATCTGTCACGACCAGGAGAGCTAACGTTTTTAAATCCACACGTGCTCCGTAACATCTACACAAAGCCGTCGGTTAACGTACAGCGGCTCAGTAAATCCGTGAGACGCTGCCGTCGTTGTATGTGTGTGGATCAGACCTAATGAGCTCCAGATGTTGGAGATGTTAAGTGGCATGTACAAGCACAGGCGAATCACAGGAGGGTGTCCGGGTCCACGTTGGCTGAAGATTTGGTTCAGAAAAGTCTGCGGTTATCGATTATCCCAACAGTATTTCTGCAACAGGTCAGCAGGCTGCTGTAACCCAGTTGTTACTGGTTTCTGTTATTAAGAGGCCTCACATGCTGGTAGACCTGGGGGTAATGTTTTGGAAACACTTTACCTTCCCCTGCGCGATGATGTAGAAGGTGCTGCCCTCCTCTCCCTCCCGGATGATGAACTCTCCCTTATCATAGTATTCCTAAAGGACACGAGGACAATGGTCAGAGCTAAACCTCTCTATTGATTCCACCATCGATCCGGGTTCCCGGTAGCCGGTCCCCTGCGGGAGCAACGCTGGGGCTCCGTCATCAGAGGCTCAAATTTCCAACCTGCTGGTTCAGGAAATACAGGGAGAGAAAAAATGTGATATTTATATAATATTTATACTTTATTTATCCTACTACCTCACTTTGGTTCAGCATACATTTGATTTTTACATTTAACCAACGCTGGTGTTTTCTTTCATCAGTCCTCAGCCAATCAGCCTATATTTTGACACTTTTAAGTGCAGCGTACAGAACAAAGGTGACGTGGATGAAATGTTCTCTGGGACGCATTCCAGATTCTTTCCACTGAGACGACGGATGCAATCCGTTCGGCTGCAGCGGACAATCGGAGCAACCACGCGCAAACATTCCCTGGTGTTTACTGTCAAAACTCTCCACACAAGTGGCATTTTCCTTCAGCCTGTTTACATCCCGTTTACGCTTCGGGAGAGCCAGGGTTTAACACCCGCCGGTAACAGGGGAGACGACGCTCCGCGGTTGTGTTTATAAAGCCTGTCTGGATGATACAGCAACTGCGCGGGAGGGCAACGGCGTTTGGAGCGCCTCACGGCTGTTATGCCAGGCTTCTGAGAGGGAACCACGGCTGGAGCCAAACATTTACCTTTTCAGGAGAGAAAGGACCTGTTTTCATTGACAGGCTCGACAGCGTGTCCTTTTTCAAAGACGCTTTGAGCGCCGCGACCCCCTCCCCCGCATCGGCACATCGGTCAGCTAATGCCACTGTTAGGCACTAAAGCTCTGGATGCAGCCTGTCCTATTTTTGGAGACTCGCCATCGACCCGTCTCGGCACATATTCAACAGTCCTGTCCTCTGATCCTAATTTGGCAGAGACGAGAAAACAAAGAGGCAGGGATCAGCCCGTTCGGAAACCGCTCTTCACCCGTCGGCCGGTCGTCCGCGCACCACCGCGCTGCCTCCCAGGTGTCGCTGAAATATCGGCGGTGACGGGAGCGTGCGCGAAACACCCGAGGAAGTGACAGGTTTTGTTTTTGTTTTTTTTTTAAGTCAACAGGATTGGCACCCAGGACCTGTGACCTTTAGCGAAGCTAACACTTCTCACTGGTGACAAATAAAGCCTCACTCTTTAATTAATCCTTTTTTACACAGGCTCGCTCGTTCTATAAACACAGCAGCTTCCATTTAACACGAGAACGTTTAAAAAGCATGCGGTTTAGCTGATCACAGCAGTAGCACTAAAACATCTTACTACAAACGTCAAACGCCCTCTTGTGGAAGGATGCAGTAAGGACCTCTGCGTGCATGTTCGTGATTTCAGCTTCATTTGCGAGGCTTCAACACAATTTACACAAACACGTGCTTCATTAGACCATTCTCTCACCGCCTGACAAGAACCTTCAGTACTCTCTCAACCAACATCTGTGCAGCTATCAGGTTCCAGCCCCCCCACCATGAGAGAGACAGAGAGAGAGACAGAGAGAGAGAGAGAGAGAGAGACAGAGAGAGAGAGAGAGAGAGAGAGAGCAGCAGAATCATCAGAAACCACTGAATAAGGGAATTCTTTCTGCGCTTGGAAACAGTGGGAGAACCTGCATCTGCTCTGAAAGTCCTTGAAGTCTTCATTGTGAAAAGACGCTGAGGGCGGCAGTTTCTCGCCCCGAGCTGACAAGTTGTCAAAGTCGAGAACGAGAGCTACCCAATCTCCTCCGACACACGCGCCCCTCCGCTGTCGTATGGGCTCGCACCAAAAGGCTGTCACACGCACATCTTTAAGACATCACTCGTCCCCCGTTTGAATAAACACTGTCTGGGGCCCTGGTCAAATAATTCTGGTAACAATATACAGCGGCCAGCGATGACAGGAATAATATCAGCTCCCTTCATCAACACGGTCATTTGTGAGGTCTCGCTGACTGGAGGTATAGAGAGAACATGCTGACGCGCCGTAATGGTATACGGCCAAATGCTAATGATATTTTGACAGCAACTATCTGCAGCGTTCAGACTCCCGTGCGCTGCCAGAAGGTTGCGCAATGGCGAGCGTGATACTGGTGGAATTGTAGTTTAAGGGGATAACTTACCACTTCCAGGCAGTCCACCATTTTGCTCAGCTTGTCCTCTGGTAGGTTTGCCAACAGCGAAACACTGAAAGGCACCGACGACGTGAACAGTCAGTGTTATAAATGCACGTGCAGCCTGCAATAATGCAAGTTATTGATGATGCGACAGTCATATTGAAGCAGAAGGGGCTGATACCAGAGCCTACCACTAGAGGGCTTCTCATTTTTGGCCCTCCGGTTCCATCCACGTTTACGTATCGTAGTGTCTTTGCACTGGGACTAACCTTCTGAGGAAGCTGCGATACTGCTCGTGACGCATCTCTGCCGTCCTCCTCATGATGTTCTGAAACACCTCCCGGTCCAGGGCCCACGTCCTCACTTTGTTGACCGCTGAAGAGCAACGTTACATCAGAAAACAGCGCGGGCCGCGTCACGGGCCGAAAAGGTCGCAATCCCGATGACTGAGACCGAGCTAAGCGTAATCTTTTAGACTCCTTTGTTTCATTTTGGGAAACAATTTCATTTGATTCAGGTTTTTTTTTTGGACGTCCAAACCTTAAAAAAAACCGACACTATCAGCGTTCCCCCTTCACCTCTAAGGCCACCACCTTCAATTACTTGGTTAAATATACAAACGGGGACAAAGAGCTCTCCCGCTCTGTGCGGTGTGTACTTTCTAAATGCCGAGGAGGCCAAACCCAATCAGAGCACAAAGCCTTTGTCAACAGGCAAATCCAAGCGCCCGTTTATCTCCAGCCTAACAACTGATCTGACTCCCCCCTCGGTGAAGGCAGCTCGCCCGCTTTGAGGGCGCGCTGTAAATGAGTGTCCAGTCTGCCGTTAACGACGTGCTCGCGCTCCTGGGGAGGCGCGTCCCCGGAGACCTTCACCTCGCACTGACGCCGTCCGCGTGCAGTTGTACAGGATGGCCAGCTCCCCGAACGTGGTCCACACCGATATGGACGTGAGCAGTTTGTTGTGCTGAAACACGTCCAGCATCCCGTCTGCGAGAAGAAAAAAAAGAACAGAAAACAGAAAACAAGGGGGCAATCAATTCATTTTGTGTTTGCGGACCAGGAAGAGGAGGACAGATAATAGATCGTTTACATCTGAGACACCAGGCCTCGCGTCTGCTCATCTCTACAGCACAGTCTGATCATGTTGCTGTAATCAGACGAGAAATCATGATGTCATTCAGTCCATTGAATGTTTCATTTGCTCGTTCCCGAGAGCTTTCCACTGATGTTTGGCGCTGCTGGTCCCTTTAATGGCACTAATAAAATGCAATAAAGCTAAATTCTCCACGCTTTGAAGCGGCTCCGCTGCCTCTCTGTCATCTCCGCGGTTCAAGCACGAACCTCGTGTGCGCTCAGATATGACAGTTTTCAGCCAAAGCAGCAGAAACAGATGTGTCTCTATTGAATTAGAAAAAAAAAAGAGAGAGAAGGAGAAGGCCAAAGGTGAAAGTCTGCCTTCCAGGTTTCCGTCCAGATGTTGCAATTTTCAACCAAAATTCACCAAAAGGAAGTTGGAAGTGACGCCAGATGCCATCTCTCTCCTGTCAGGAAAGTATGACAGCTTTGTCAGATTGGGAAGGAAAAGGTGGGAACTGGCCTCAGAGTGCTGGAAAATGTAGGAAAATGACATTTTTCTGCATTTGAACCCAGGGTTTCTGGGAAGCTTCAGGCTTTTTCTTTTGTTTTTCGGGGTTTTTTTAATGCGCAGCTTCGGTCAAGAGAATGTGTGAAGGAAAGCAGACGGGAGCTAAAGCTGTTCCAGAGCAACAAATCGATCAGCGAGTACACCTGGAAACACGGAACTTCCACTTTTGGCCCTTTGGGGACAAAAGCGGAGCCGACGAGGAGCGGAGGGGAGAAACCACCAGCGGAAGCACCTGCTGAGGCCTCAGGGGACACAGCCGATCAGGATCAGAGCGGTCATCGATTGATCAGACTGAATCACAGGGGAAAGACTTTGAGCAGGAAAGGGTGTCGGGATTCTCGGGACACGCTTTTGCGCCTTTGCCGGCCGAGGCTTCGCGCAGGCGTGCCCTCAGAGAACCCTGGAGCTTGGGTAAGTTTAAACTGGTTACGTTGATGTAACCCTCCAGCTCCACGTTGCCGTCCGCATTGGAAACAGATGTCGGCTCCTCACAAGGAGCGAACGTTTGGAGTAAAGTGATCAGATCCATCAGGACTTTTGTTGTTATTCTACATCAGGCACCAGTTTACATCAGGTTTCCGTGCTGGGATGCATCAACGTCTCCAGTCAGGCGCGCTGACTTTGAACATCTTTGGTCCGAGTTCATCTCAACAGTTGCCTTCGTGAATTCTTTGCATTTTTTTCCCCCTCCGGCTCCCTCGTTTCCCAGAGCGGGAAGATGATGATCAAACGGGCGCGGACCTACCTGCCAGCACAAACAGATGGTTCCCAGGCTCTCCCTGCTTGATGACGTACTCGCCCCGCTGGTACGTGCGCTCGTACATGCACTCCACGATGTCTTTGATCTGCTGCAGCTCCAGCCTCTTCAGGTACTGGTTCTTGTTCAGGGCGTCCGTCAGCAGCTTCTTCACGCTGTTCGGACGGCAGCAGAAGATGAGCGAACACAAGGGAGGGGTCAGAGGTCGGGCCCGGAGGGTGCGTTTCTGCATGTTTGGGGATTTAACGGTCATCAATGCGTTTAAAATTAAGATTACGATCTACTTTATTCACCACCATAGGGAAATTGAATTGTAGTAGGAGCATATACAAAGTATAGAAAGTATAGTAAATAAATACAAATAAGATTAGAACGTTCTATATTGGGCCCTCATTTCGGTTTCTCTTAGCGGTGACTCTTTGACACATCCTACCGTCCTTTTCTCTCCGCTAGCGTGCTCGACCT
Organism: Lagocephalus sceleratus; assembly: GCA_911728415.1. Taxonomy (NCBI): domain Eukaryota; kingdom Metazoa; phylum Chordata; class Actinopteri; order Tetraodontiformes; family Tetraodontidae; genus Lagocephalus; species Lagocephalus sceleratus. The sequence continues at coordinate 7,764,274 of CAJVRN010000237.1, read as the reverse complement.
GTCTCAGGGTGTTGACCAGGACAGGACGTCTTCAGCACATCGGGATCATTTGAAGTCCTGATTGATCGCAGCCCCGCAGTGCGTTCAGGGTCCCCCTGAGCCGCCGGGACGCCGCGTCCGACATGACTCGGCGGGTTTCTTTAGCCCGTGTGATAAATACTCGGCCTCCTGTGAAATGTGGACTATTTGTGGCCCCGGGGCTCCTCCCAGCCATGAATCAAGAGCAGCAACCAAAACATGAAATCATCATGGGCCGCCAGAGCTCGCCGCCGCCGCGCTTCAACAGCTGCGGGCGGCTGGGCCAGGAGAAGAAGAAGACATCGCTTCCTTCGGGGAGTTGCGCTGTGGGAAGGTTAAGAGTCACGGCTGAACGCGAGCCGTAGATCATGAGACCCAGGCGCTGCGCTGAGAGGAGAACCGGGCGGGTGGTGGGTGGCCTGCCCCCCCCCTGCCCCCCCCGCCCCTCTTCCACAGTAAATTAGAACTTTGGGCTTCATAAAGCGAGAGCAGATGATGTTTTTCAACCCGTTTGTCTTCATTCACAGCGCCTGTTGTCACGGCGATTTGGGCCCTGTGTGAGGCTACCAGTCTGTCTCACTCAGAGGACAAACAGATTAACCCTTTCATTACCCATCACGGGTCAATATCGATCGATAAGCCCAGTGTTCCTCTGTCTGCTTCGTTCTCTTAACGTTCCCACGAGGCGACCGGATCACCTCCCCCCGGCCCGACGGACTTCCTGTCCAAGCGATGGCGCGGCGGTGGCGCTGTCAGTCAAAGTTAGGGCCAGGGGAAGGTTTTTTAGAGGGCGGTTGGAGGCAGACGGCGTTCCGGGTCTCGGGGTTGAACTGGGTCACGGCCCCCGGAGGGGCCGCTCGGGCCCTTCACACCAAACTGGGAGAACCATTTGTCCTGGGCCTGGTTTCGCCCACGCCGTCATGTGGAGACGCCGCAGAGAATCTGCCGCCGCGCTGCGAAACTCACATATTTTGGTCGGTTTTCATCAAACCGATGACAACGCCGACGATCTCCCGCCAATTTTTTTTGCTGCGCGGCGAGTTTAAAATAGCTGAGGCCCAGGAGGACCTGAGGCCACCGTGAACCTTCAGCCACCTTCACGCCCCCCCCCCCGCCCCCAAACAGGCGTCCTCACCTCACGTCCTTCGGTACCCGGGCTCTCTCGAAGCAGAACTTGGGCAGGCCGCTGGACGTGGGTTCGGCCGACACCCCGGCCTTGGCCCCCCTCCTCCTGTTGAGGGTCTCCTTGATGCGGACGCTGAGGTTGGGGCTGCTCTTCCCCGCCTTCCTGAGGGACGGGGCCCTGGGCGCCGCGGCGTCCTGCAGCTTGTTCAGCTGGACGCACTTGCTCTGCAGCTCCTCGCTCAGCTCGGCCAGGACGCGCGTCTGCTTGGCCAGCTGCTCCTGGAGGCTCCTGATCTGCTGCTCCTTGGCGTGGAGCTCCTCGTCCCTCCTCTTGCCCTCCCGCTCCAGCTCCTCCACGCGCGCCCTCAGGGAGTCCAGGGACGCGTTCTTGAGCCTGCGGCCGTCTTTGTGGGTCCAGCTGCCGGACGCAGGCACGGAACCGTCCGCGTTCTTGTAACGCTTCGATTTCATCGAACCGTTCCCCATTTTCTCACCTGAGTAGAAGGGAAACATCAGTCGACATCTGCACACACAACTCTGATCTATTTTTATGCGTCGATTTTGTGCTTCTACAAACTGCATCTTCTTTTTTAAGTGACAGTTTAATTCGGACATTCAAGCACATTTAACTGCTGAATTTAATAATTAATGCGAAACTTTCAACCGAAGGGTTCCCAAGTCTGACTGATGATGGCGATTTCACTCTTACAGTCAGAATGTTATTAAAAGAGGGATTCCTTCCATCGGTTCGGTCACATTTATCAGCGAGCGTTCGGCTTCGGGAAGCCGAGAGTTTGATTTCAAACCAAACAGGAGTAAAAGCAGAAAGCTGGAGGTGAGTCAGTGTTTAATGGTCAGCGTCTCCTCCATTTATTATTCAGAGGGCAGGAAGTATTACGTTTCAGGAGGAGTCACTCCCTGTCTTTGACCAGGGGAGGAAATCCTGCACAGGAAGCTTCTGCAGATGTGTCAAAATAAAACCGAGGGGTAGTATTTCCACAATGAAAGCTGTTAATGGTTAAAGTCCAGTTTGGTGTTGTTTGGCTCCCCTCGTTCTGACAGCGGTCTTCCTTCCATTCTTTATGACATAAACTTCACATCCATTTCTCGGTTCTCTAAATAGCTAATGTTTTGTTTTTTAAATCACGTCTTTAAACCACGCAACAACACGCCTGTCTTTTCTTTTTGCATCAAGTTAATTTAAAACCGGTCTAAGTTTGGGCTGATTTCTGCTCTCTGAGGTCGCGATTCTCCTGAGAGTGAAAGAGCATTCCGGATGAAACTTGGTTCCTACCTGACGGCTCCGGTCCTTCAGAGCGGCCCGGAAAGATGCTTCTGAAAGAGGAGAATCCGCATCTGCGCACCAGACCAGACCTGCTCCATCCTCTCCTCCTCATCCTCCTCCTCCTCATCATCATCATCATCATCATCACCTCGCGCTCTCCGTCCTCAGCCGCGCGCGTTCACGCCGGTGTGACGCCACGATCAGCTGATCGATGCGGGTCGATCAGCATCGAACAGCTGATCGGCCCCAGAGGTTGCGCAACACCCCGGTTTCCCCTGCTGCTTGTTGGGGTTTCACAAGTGTGCGTCCGAGACGGTCCCGGACGATCAGAGCAGCGATCCGGATGCGAAAGGTTTGTTTTCAATGAACCAAAGTCCACTTTCATGTCAAGGATGAGCAGTTTGGTGAGTTTGTGGTGCTGATGCGAACAGCCTGGCAGCTCCACTGAGTAATAGAACAATAAAGGCAAGGGGCCAGAGATGATTCATCCCAGGAAATAATCCAGATCACAGAATCCGAGGCGCTGGAAAACAATCTGAGGACGTTTCTGCGGATGATCTTATTTCTGCGGGCTTCAAACAGACATTTACAGACAGTTTAATAAAGCTTTTATTTTTTGACTCAAGTCGGAACACCGTCATTAAATTATGAATACTTTTGTCATTAAGCAGTGTCTTCCAGTGGAAACAGTGAAACAGATGTCTTTTAATCTTCAGAATATTGCTGAATATTCAAACGTCCTCACCTTTATTATTATTTTAGTGCTGTGGTGGAGATTAATTTGGACTGAACATAAATTCTGATCGTTTAACAGGCAGAGATTGTTAAAATCAGTCCGTCTTCTCAAAGCACTTTTAAATATTTAGAGGCAGGCTAATCAATGACTGATATTGATGATCAATAGGCTGACAGTCGCTCGGTGATTGACAGTCGCAGTAACCACATTTGGCCACTCAGTGGCGCCAAATAACGAAAAACTCACCCCAAAAAAATCAATATATTGATAAAGGATCTACAATTGACATTCAAAGTAAGAGCATTTTAAAGCTTCATTTAAATACCCAAAGGAAAATCAATGTTGTATCGGGTGTGTGTGAGTCGGATGTAATCAAAGTAAATCATGATGGTAAAGCAGGAAGAAATCCAAAGTGCTCGTGAGCTAACCTGATCAATGAAAGCATCTGTTGGACTCAAAGATGAGTCCAAGTACACTTCAAAATGTTGCACCGCCGGGATCAGAACCAGTGCGCCTCACAGGCTGCTGAAATCCCGCTGGAGCAGTTGTGACCCCAGAAGGAGGCCGGTACTGTCAGGTACGACAAGAGCTCCCAAGTCCCTGGTCGTAGCTGTTAGAGGGACCTTCAGGACCCTTTAAGGTCCAACAGGCTCACACACTCGGCAGACTCCACCACACTCACATTGTGCTAAGGCACGACAACCCCGTTATTCATTAGTCATCTATAGTGGGCACAGAAACAAAACGTGACCACTGGTTTATTTACCAGCAGGCACGGGGAGCTCCACACACTGAATCTGGGCTCAGCCAGATTATGGGTTCACAGATGATCCACTTCTCTCTGCAGTTCCGTCTTCCCTGGATTGACACGATACACACGCTGCTTGATGGTGAAGCGTCATCGTGTTCAATCACAGACAGACAGGAGGAACCGTCAGGAAACACGAACTCTGCTCTCCATTTCAAATAGTTCAGATATGAAGGCAAAGCTGTCCAGAAGTCTCTTCTCAGATGACCTGAGACCTTCACCAAGCTCCTCACAGAGGAATGAAGCGTGAGCCACAGCGGACCTGTGGTCTAGGTCAGCAGCGCCCCCTACTGGCACAGTGGCAGATAGGTGAGGCTTCAAAGGCTTGATGAGACAAACCTGCACCTTCTCCCACCCATCAGGCGTGTTGAGGTCAATTTGATCAGCCACACCTCGTCAGGTCCACTAAACTCAGCCTGAAACAGTCTACTCAAGGGGCGGCTCAGGAGGTGAGCCATCCCAGAGAGGACATGCTGGAGTGAAGACGTCACATTTCTCTGGGCCAGATGGTCGCTGCTCTTTCAAAGGGAGCAAACACATTTGTCCACGTCCTTCTCAGATGGGGTGGCCACAGGCAGATGCTCCAAAAACACCAAAAACAAGGTGGAGAGAAGGTGGCTGAATAAGCTTCACTTCCAGCTCCATGAGACAACTCATCTTCTCATGCTCCTCAAGTCCAACTCGTGCTGAAGCTCAAGTTCTCTGGCTTCACTCAGCCTGGAGTTGTAGCTGTTCTCTTAAACACACCCTCAGACCCCAGTTGTTGAACATCAACGTATGGCCCATGTGAATTCTTTCAAACACATTTGTATGACTTCAGTCTTTAGGTTCTGAGAAGAACGAACTAAAGGGCAGAGCAAAGTAAATACCACTATACTGTCCACACACACACGTTCAATAAGTAAGGCTATGATACATCCGTATTCTACCACTTAGTCCTCCTCAGAACTAATAGATATTGTTTAGTAACTTAATGGAACATAAAGCTGAAAAACTCAAATTTAAATCTGCTTCTCTTTTAATGGTGACTTCACAGTTATGTACTGGACAGAGTCACAAACACAATTAGTCCATTAAGATATTTATATTTGTGTTTAAAAGGAAATATAAAATATATAAATATAAGAGCGCTGGAGTTGATGAAGTCACTGAGAGGAGGAAAATGAGAAGATGGAAAAGGGAGTTCACTTTTTCCAGAAGTTTTTAAATCTCCTCCAGAACCCCTTCTTCTTCTTTTGCTCCCGTTTTTCAGCTTTGATCTGTAAGAAAAAAGAAATTGTTTTAACATTCACATCCAAACACTTAAAGTCTTCTTAATAAAGTACTCAGAAATCAGAAGAGATGGAACAAACAAATGTGGGACTCCTTACCTGAAGCTGCTGGATTTCCTCTCTGAGGCGTTCAGTTTGCTGCTGCTTCTCCTGCTGCTGCTGTTTCTGGAGGATCTCCTGTTCCCTGATCTTCTCCTGCAGCTCTAACTGCTGCTGAAACCACTGCTGAGTTCTTCTTTCCCAGCTCTCATTGAGCATTTTTTCTTTTTTTTTCTTTCTCTTTCTTTTTTTTTTCCCCTTTTCTGCTTTTGGTGGTTTCTTCCCTCTTCCTGTGTCCCCTTTTTTTCTTCTTTCCCTGGGGGTTTTTGTTCCCCTTTTTTTTTTGCTTCCCCTCCCCTCCGCCCTCCCCTACTTTTTTTTCCCCTTTCTCCTTTTTCTCCTCCTTTTTTTTTTTTTTCCCTCTTTTCTGGGGTTTGGTGTTTTGCTTTTTTTTTTTTTTCTCTTTCCTTTTTGCTTAAATTTTTTTTTTTTGTTGTTTTATGGGTTTATGGAAACGCTTGGGGGGGCCTTTTGTCTTCTGCCCCTGGGGGTTTTTTTTTCCCTCTTTCTCCTCTTCTTGTAATTGTTTAGGAAAAAAAAAAAATATAAATCAATATTGTCCTGAGGAGGTGTTAAAAAAACTTTTATAATATAAACAAATATATAAAAATATTGAGAAAAAACCCACAAAATATAAAGATGAAAGTCAATATCGACCTTTTAACTTTTCAAAATCCACTTAAACTTTCATCTTTATATTTTGTGGCTTTTATCTCATGATATTTATATATATGTGTATATACTAAAAGTATATTTGACAACTGCTCAGGACAATATTGTTTGACATTTTGACATTTCAATTCAGTAAACTCTTGAGAAGAGATGAAGATGAAGATCAAGACCAAACAGGAGCAGAAGACAGAGTCCCTGACGGACCTTCAACAGGAGGTCAGTCACCTAAAAAACCTTCTTGCTGAAAAAGAAGTGGAAATTGCCAACGAAAACAGGAAACGCCAGACCAGAGCAGCAGAGCAAGTGAAGACAATCACTCTGCTGGCAACAAGAGAGACAGAGCTGGAGGAAAGTGAGAGGAGGTGTGCTGAGTGGGAGGAGAAGCTGCTCAGAACCTCAGAAGTTGAAGAACCTTGTAACGGTTTGGAGATGCTGAAGGATGAGCTCTCCCAGAGTAAAGAGGCTCTGAAAGTGCAGCTGTCTGAGGAAAAGCTGCAGCTGGAAGAGCAAATGAGGAAGAAACTCCAGGAGATGGAGGAGGACTTCCAGAAACAGCTCCTGGAGAAGAAGGAGAAGAGCATCCAAGAGCTGAGGGACAGAGAGGAGAGCCTGAAGCAGCAGCTCAGAGAAAAAGACGAGAGCTTCAGCAGGCAGCTGTCCATGCTCAATGAGCGCTGGGAAAGAAGAACTCAGCAGTGGTTTCAGCAGCAGTTAGAGCTGCAGGAGAAGATCAGGGAACAGGAGATCCTCCAGAAACAGCAGCAGCAGGAGAAGCAGCAGCAAACTGAACGCCTCAGAGAGGAAATCCAGCAGCTTCAGGTAAGGAGTCCCACATTTGTTTGTTCCATCTCTTCTGATTTCTGAGTACTTTATTAAGAAGACTTTAAGTGTTTGGATGTGAAAGCTAAAACAATTTTTTTCTTACAGATCAAAGCTGAAAAACGGGAGCAAAAGAAGAAGGGGTTCTGGAGGAGATTTAAAAACTTCTGGAAAAAGTGAACTCCCTTTTCCATCTTCTGCTCATCTTCCTCCTCTCAGTGACTTCATCAACTCCAGCGCTCTTATATTTATATATTTTATATTTCCTTTTAAACACAAATATAAATATCTTAATGGACTAATTGTGTTTGTGACTCTGTCCAGTACATAACTGTGAAGTCACCATTAAAAGAGAAGCAGATTTAAATTTGACTTTTTCAGCTTTATGTTCCATTAAGTTCCTAAACAATATCTACCAGTTGTCTGTTCAATGTTGTCCATTCCCAAACATCACGCTACACACATGGATCTTTCTTTTGCTCCTCCTTTAAACAATGCTGTCAAAATTCCGAGCTTGTGATAATATAGCTCAGAAAGTTACAACACAACATATAACATTCAAAAATTAAAAATAAAGAACTCCAGAACAAATTAAGTTTTTTTCTATTGTTTTTGGCTCAATATCAACACAATCACGTGATGTTCAGTGTTATTACCACCAAACTGCAAAAGTAGACGTTGAATTAAGTTTTTACTACAGAGACTGGAGAATATAAGACATATTTAAGTGTATTTCCTCAGGTGATTTTGGAGAGAACCCATAAAAATGTCAGTTAAATAACAATCAAGTAATGAATGTTTCGTTGTAGTTTGGTACTCGTCTTCCTCAGAAAAGTGTGCATCTCTTGACTTGTAAATATACTTGTATTTCCTGTTTTGCATTTCTCTCATCTCCTGTTCCTCCTCAGAGGGTCATGGGGGGACTGGAGCCTGTCCCAGGACATTGGGAGAAGGCGGGGTCCACCCTGGACTGGACACCAGTCAGTCACAGGGCTCACACACACACTCTCACATTCACTCCTAAGGACAATTTAGAGTCTCCAATCAACCTAATCCCCAGTTGTTCATGTCTTTGGACTGAGGGAGGAAGCCGGAGTACCTGGAGAGAACCCACACGGGCACTGGGAGAACATGCAAACAGACAAAGACCCCAGCCTGCGTTCCAAATGGGATTGGAACCCGAGACCTTCTGATGTGAGGCGACAGTGCTGCAATACACCTCACACAAATCATCAAGACACACGTGCACAACCAGGGCCAGCGCTACCGCAGTAAGTGATTTATGAGAGACCCCCCCCACCAAAAAAAAAAAGAAATAGTCCAAGCACAGCCATCTGAACAATCAACAGTTTGATTTTAATATTTGAACAGCACGATCAAACTTCGACTCAGGTCTCCTCAGGGCCAAGCTTGCTCCTTCACCTGCAAGCACACACAGTCCTTCGGTCAGGTCAGTGAAGCTCCAGAAAAACAGTAAGAAAAACAGATCGGCAGTACTGTTCAGAAATAAGATTTCAGCAGAAACATGCAAACAGAGCAGAGCAGCATCAGGTCACAAACTACTGGCTACATGTGCATACGTCAGGGAATGGTGTACCTCTCCAGCAGCTGTCGGGGGGGACAAATACTTCCACGTGCATCTGGACAGAGAGTAGAAGTGTTACTGTACAAGCAAAAAACGGTAAGACTACATGTACATGGGTTGGCTACTGACTATCACAATATCAAACATTAAGAGCAGCAGGAGGAGAACCGAGCAGCACCCGCCAATGTGTGAACGGTGACGACAGAGCATTCACGCTGAGCAGCAGAGAGGTGCTTTTCATTACATTTTCAACGAGCGGGTCATTGTTCTCCAGCAGATGGCGCCCCAGACAGCGCCACAAGCTGACCCTGCACACAAGCTGACCTGGAACAACCAGGACAGCAAACCCTTCAAGATGCCCTTCGGTGAAACGAACCTGTGCAGGTCACAGGGCCACTTGGTCCCTTTGCACATGGAGGCCGAAGTTACCGTCATGCAAAGTAGCACTGAGGATTTTAGAGGCTTCACATCCACAGTCAGGTAACTTTAAAAGGGCCTGGGCGTCAGAATGCGTAGTGTAACACATCAAAGAGCCAGACTACAGAAATTAGCATCACAAACACATCCATCTAAAAACAGATCAATGAATGTTCAAAAGCAAGTGTCACCACGCACGTTCAGAACCAAGCGGCACAGGATTGTTCTTCAGGCAGACAAACTAAAACAAAGTTGGCAAAGTAAACGGCACTGAAGCAAAGGCAGAGCCCAGCGGGATGCACAACTACCCACAGTCTGGAACTAATCAAGCTCATCAGCAATCAACCTGAAAATGAGCTCACCTGCAAGCATCCATGAAGCTCTTCACCTCAAAACCCGCACAACAATGCAAGGGTTGAAGAGTCAAAGCTTTATTTACTTGGATGCCAAACAGAAAATCCAACGAACATCTAGGCCAGGGGTGTCCAAACTGTTTCCCTAAGGGCCGTGTGGCTGCAGGTTTTCGCTCCAACCCAGCAGCAGCACACCAGATTTGACTCACTTAATCAACTCATCTGAGTCTTCAGACAGCTGACTGGTCAAACTGGGTGTGCTGGACTGGTTGGAGCGAAAACCTGCAGCCACACGGCCCTTTGTGGAAGAGGCTGGACACCCCTGATCTAGGCTGTGTGCGTAATGTCCTGCAAACAAGAGTGACCAACCGATGCAGAGCGACAGGAAGCCTTTTAATAACCCCACCCCAAGAGCAGGTGAATCCAATGTGAGCCTCAAACAAACGGACCACTGATGGACAGGTGGGGTCATCATACACCACCTGCTGGGTTCAATCAGGTAATCCAGTATGTCAAAACAGACCCCCACTGGACTATGTTTAAATTTTAAATATACACAAAAAGACATTGTCTCAGTTATACGAACAATTTATTGTGTGTTGCTCTTCTTCAGATTAACAACGCTTAAAGTACACAAAGGACACGTTCCATTTTCAAACATTCTTTTATTAACTCTTGCAAACACTGCTAAATCATATATAAAGAGTTCCTCTATTCCATTTTAACAGTCTAAATACAAATAAGTGAACACAAGGAGAGAAAAGAGACGGTTTATGTACAGAAACACAACAGGAGTTGGAGGCAGGGCCCACATCAGTCATGTTAACTTCATATTCTGAGCTGCAGCCTCTGGAAAACAGATCCCAAACGATTTCAAAATGAAAGAGACAATATCTGAACTACTGAGGAAGGCGGCGTATAAAATTAAATAAAATAACAGTGAACCTCAGTGAGGACAGAGCGTGATACAATTTCATAAATAAAACAAATATGGGGGAATAAAACTGGACAAAGGTGTCATTTAAGCAGGACTCAGTTCACTTCTGTAGATGAGCCAGCAGGGGCCGGCAGATCCGCTCGGACTCTTCCACGAGAGCAAGAGCAACAGGCCCCTGCAGGATCATCCGAGCGGGGACCATCAGGAAGGACGGGGACATTCCATGTAACAGTCACACGACACCTAAATTCATCTGTGCGTCCAACAGGAGCTGAGCCCACCAGTCGCTCCCTACGTCTGAGGGGTGTGCTTTTTTAACTTGCACCAAGTGTAACAGAGGAAATCCACCACTTTACATTAAAAAAAAACAAAACTCACATCTTTGAACTGCAGCCAGTGCAATTTCTTCTCAACACACAACAAAAACCTTCAAAACATGAAGTGACACGGGAGGTACGAAAACAAAACGTACAATAATGGCTAGCTTAATGACAGTTTTGCACCAAAGCTCTGAGTTCTTCGTACGAAGAAAGCTGGTTTTTGGAACCAATGATAATTAGCCAACCAGCAGCTAACTCTGGCTTTTTTTTTTGACTCGCAGAAGAAAAAAAAAAATCTTAGCTTAAAGATTTGTTGCATCTCTTTCTTAAAAAAAGACTACAAACTCATACAAAGAGATGGAAAATTTGTCCTGAATTACACAGCACGATACACGGGAGAGTCAGGAGAAGGGCCAGCTAATGTGGAGCGGCTCGGGGACTCGAGGTCCTCGCCAGCTGAAGGACAGATTGTCTTTCCCTTCCAACATGGGAATACTTGGATCGAACAGCGACGTCCACGGGACGCAGCCCGCTCCTCGGGTTTGCTCCGGTTTCACTTGGACGTTCAGACCCTGCTTAGCAGAGTGGACCTGCAGACAGAGACATTTCAACAGTGGTCAGCCAAATATGTCACAACTGCTGCCCGAGGTGCGTAAGTCATGTGAGGAGCACGAGTATTAACTGCCTAGATGTTTCAGCTTTAGAAGTGTCCAGTTGTACATGCTCAGATTCTTCTAAAGCAAAAGCCATTTTTTTGTTGATTCCTAGCTGCTGGATTTGATTTTTGTTGTTACACCACACAATCACCAGCAGTGGGCAGCCTTCTCTGTAATTAGCACTGTTTTCTAAATCATCACTTTATCAACAAATGACGGCTTTTAAGACACTTAAAGCCAGGATGCTTGAATGTTTACCTGATAATAATGCTCTGACTGAATGTGTATAAAATCGGGTGCAGAGCTGGAATGAGTTCTGTAAATACAGAAGTTTCCATGGTGGAAAAACAAGAACGATCTATGGCTGAAACGTCTCAATTACATTTCTCTGCTTTAAGGCCACTAGAGCGACAGTCTGAATGTCTCATGACTGCTGGATAAAACTAAATGTACTCAGACCACTGCTTAAACATATGACCCTACAGCAACACGCGGTAGCCGTGTGTGTGTGTGTGTGTGTGTGTGTGTGTGTGTGTGTGTGTGTGTGTGTGTGTGTGTGTTGGGGGGTGGCAGCCGTGTCAAAATGAATGATGATATTAAGTGTATCTACGCGGGCAATGATGCAACATAGAAGGGTGGTGTGTGAGTGTGTTTAATACATTTACTGAACAGGGTGGAGGTCAGCATCAGCGTGTTACCCATGTCCCTCAGGGTCTGTCTGGTCAGCACAGTTGACAGCCGTGATTGAAGACTCCAAACCCCTGAGGGCATGTATGTGCAAGTGTGTGTGTGTGTGTGTGGAGGGGGTTGATACACACCTCAGGGACTTCCATCTGTCTTTCTCCATGTTGTTCTCAGGGCCCTCGCTCTCATAGGACGCCAGATACAATGCTGCAACGAGAACACGGAGGAGACTGAATATTTTTTGTAAAAAAAGACAAAGAAAAGAGGCCAGGGCTGCTAACGTTAGCGGCCATAACGAGGTGCGCGTGGACGTACCGTCCTCGGTGAAGGCTGGAGCCGTCAGCAGGTACTGCAGGATCTTGCGGTCCTTCTCAAACGGGCACTCCACTTTCTTCCAGGTCATGAAATCACTCACTTGCTTGGCGAGTTCCCAGAATTTCTGAAACCAAACCAAAAAGTGTCAAACCAGGGCAGCTTTGTTGACAGGCGCGCGTTAATACGCGGTTATAAAGCCCAGCTGAGTGATGTAACGTTGGTTTATTACTGCCCTGTTGTCATTACTGTGGTTACTGCAGAGAGTAAAAGCCTTAAAATAGCGTCTGAGTCAGAGTAGCCGTGACCAGACACTGGAGTTCGTCGTCAATGTTGTAGTTATTCCATAGTAACGCATACAACTTCCCTTTTATCTGACAGTCTTTAGGGAAGTGGAAATGAAGAGAACCAAATTAGTTTTTTTTTGTTTTTTTTTTTGAGGGCCGTGGGTGAGAACGCGTGGCCGTGGAAAATCCCCGGTAGGAAAATAAAGTTCAGCTGACCTCAAAGTTGATGTGGCCGTTGGGCAGTCTGCTCGCGCAACCCTCGTTCAGGAAGTAGATATCTTTAATCAGCAGGCTGAAGAAAGGGATGACGATCTGCAAGATAAGCAGGAGACAGGGAGTTATTTCATAGAAGCGTGTGTGTGTCTGTGTGAGTGTGAAGGCCTTTAAATGTTTTATGGTGTTTATGTTAATTTCTGTCGCTGCTGCTCTCTTTCAGGTGAAGCTTCTGAGTCTGGTTGATCTCGTTCCAGCAGCTGGATCATCTATTCATTTTTGTGACCTATAAAAAAAAGTCCCTGCTGGGGGGGGTTGGAGCACGTCCACACCCAGGAGTACCCAACATTCGTGGTGATGAACTTTGCTGGTGTCAGCGGTCAAACAGAAGTGGAAGAAAAAAGTCACGTCCTCGGGTTCTTGGTGGGGTTCAGAGGGGCAGCATGTTTGCAGGCCTGTGCTTCTGGGCACAACCTGAAGTTATGTAGGAGCAGGCAGGAAGTCGTTGCCGCAGCCGGTCACATCTGCAGCCGGAGGGGCGCGGGGTTTGTCCAGGCCGTGTCTTCGGGTTCCCTCTCCCTGTGGATGTAAAGCTCTCTGTGTTTGTCCACAAGCCGTCGAGCCGACCTTCAGTCTTTGCGTCCGAGCAGCCAAACTGCATCCTGATGCGTCTGGAAGGGCAGACGGGGCCGAGCGGATCCCAAACAAGCCTCCTGCTGTATAAGGCCTGGACAAAAGGCCAAGAACATTCCAGACCTCTCGGGAACTTTCCACTTCATGACCCCTGACCTTTTGTCTCAGCGTGTTTGCATATCTGAGCTCATTTGAGTGTCTCGCACAAGAGCCCGGATCGCTGCGGCCTGACTGTACGTCGCGCCTGTGCCAGCGATGATCATCCAACACGCCGCGCACAAACAGAGCCTGGCGGCCGGCGAGCTCCGTGCGGTGTCTGATTTGTTCTGGGCGGGCAACCGGAGGAGCGCAGGGAACATTCTGTGATCTGGCAGCCCATTTCCTCCTCCATGAGAACACGACGTGTCTGGAGACAGCAGCGAGACCCTCCTCACGTCCTGACCCACTTTAGCTCGACCCCGGCAGCCCCTGTTATGCAACATCTGTCCCTGGTCCAAGTCCTGCGCTGATGCTGTAAACACGGCGGGAGCGCGGCTCCCAGACGATAACGAGGCCGCGGCAGAGAGCGAGTCTCGGTTTGTTTTTCTGCCCCCGCTTCCTCCCCTTTAAGTTGGACATGAGCGCGCGGAGATAAGATCTGGGCGTTTTACATAAGCCAGCGGGTCGAGTGGCCTCCACCTCCACGTGCGTCAGAGATGGTTCTGGGTGTTGGTTTCAGACATGAGTGGGAGAAACATGGCCCAAAGGTCTGGAGCGCAGATGTTCCAAGTGATGTGATTAATATAAACCTCACCCACGACACGCTGGTGTTAAAGACATGTTGACTTTGTTTTGCTAAATTAAACTCCTAAGTGCTTTTGACTTGATATAAAACATCTGTTTTTCTGAGTTTGACCTTTACAGAAAAGCTTCAGACATATGTAAAAAGATCAGCTGTTCGTCATCATCATCATCATCATCATCATCATCATCATCCTCACCTTCTCTCTGCTGCTGTTTGCGGTGATGGATCTCTGCGTGGCTCCTCTCAGCGCTGTTCTGTAGTTGTAGAAATTACTGGAAGGATCCATCTGGTGCTGCAGAGCGAGAGGGACAAAAAAAATAAATGGGGTCAGACTGGGTCAGCAAGACGATCACGACACGGAGCAATCTAACAGAACATGAAAACAATAAGCATCAGCATCAGAGCAATTAGCAGAGCTGCGGTTGTCTTTCTTCTATAACGATGCTTCTGGAAGACGGGAAATCCTGGAGAGACTGAAGGAAATGGGTTTATAGAGAGGAGAAAGCTGAAATTGAATTAGGCTGACTTCAGAATTTGTAGAAGCAGATTATCTCGACATAGAGGATTCAGGCTGTGGTGCCGTACCGCCTGCAAATAAGGCTCACAAGGACGAGAGCAGGAGGGCAGACCTTATAGAGGCAAGGGGGTGTGTGATTGACGGGACGACAAAGGAGAGAGATGGAGGCTGAGCTCCGCTGAGACACGCGGAGAATCTGAGGAGCTCTGGCACTTGCAGGCTGATGCGCCTGCCTCAGATCTCCTCCTTCAAAGGGCTGCAGTATCTGGGGTTTCCTCAGGTGCCACAGGGAGGTGTGTTTGATTTGTACCCGCTCACAAGTCGATTTCTGGGGTCTTCCAGCCCGCCAGGCTCCTTCCTGCAGCACCAAACTCCTCATGTCAGCATGTTGAGGCTGCCTAGTTCTGATGTCTTATTTTCAACTTTTGTGCTTGAGACCAGAATCACTTCTCTTTCTCTTCATTTACACATACACTTACATTCTCCTTATGTGACAGAAAGAGTGGGCAACATGAGACCTATTTATGGGCTGATGCCACAGATCATCAATCTAAATGCCCACTGCTGTGAAGCTCCGCCCTCCCACACAGACCCGTGGCCTCAACAAAATGGTGTTTGTCTGCCAACGTCATTACACTTGACCCAGCAATGGTGACAATGGAGGTTCCCCATCCGCCTCCAGCACAGTGAGTCACTCCTGCCCATCACAATGAACCCACAGAGCCGCTAACAGGACGGGATCACCAGGCATAAAAACAACATTCTGCACGGCTGAACCAGACCACAGTCGTCTTCTCTGCAGGGAGGGTTTGTGTCATGATAGTTCTGCGAGTGGGGCTTTTTAAACTTACTTCCAGGATGTCGAACTTTGCCGTTTTGACTTTGCTCCAGGTCTTCTTCAGGCGGGAAACGGGGCTCATGTTCATCCCAGCTGGAAGGCAGACAGACAGACAGACAGCCGTGAGAGGCAGGCCTCCGCCGAGAAGACACCAAAACCTGAGCGCATTAACACATGACGTCTCCTCATTCAACCAGACAGATGCCCCTCTCCCTCCCCCTCCTCCTGCAGTGACAACCATCCCATGAACACCCCCCCCCTCCACCACCACCCCCCTTTCTTTCTACTGCCGTCTCCTCTGATGACTCGGGGAACAATAGAGTCAGCACACGCCTCGTTTCCCCTCCCAGAGCTCTGCTTCCCATATGGTAATCCTGTGTGTGTGTGTGTGTGTGCGTGTGTGTGTGTGACCACAGAGGCACAACAACACAAAAGGACTCCAGTCAGAGAAATACAAGACTGAGCTGAACCTTATTTTCCTCCAGGATACACTCGACTTCTCCAGTTTGATAGTTGGTAAAAATCAATAAAATCTGGGTGTCGGACTGTGACAGCACACAGGAAACTACTCATGGAGACATCACCTGGGTGGGACAGAGGTCCATTGAGACAATGACCCCACCAGGACACACTCTTATAAAAATGGTGACATTTTATTTCCATTTTAGGAGAAAAAGGCCTTCTGACCGTTATCATGCAGACTTGATAAATGTGGAGGTAAATCAGAAAACACAGGCGTGTCGCCCGATGGTTTGATCCTGGGGGGGGGGGTTCAGTGGTCTAGGATGGAGGAGGAGGAGGATTCTCCTCTGGGAGGAACATGCAGGAGCAGCTGGTGTCCTCATCCCAGCTTTAAACCTCGTGCGAGCACTCTCGCTCTGGTCAGGGCTGACCATCTGCCCCCGTCCTCCCCGGCCCCTCGGGCCTGTGACGATGACCAGATGCCCCCCTCCTCTAATCACTCGGATATTTTGCCTCTTTAAAAGCAAAAGCTTTTAAATTCTGCGATGCCTACAAAATTCGGTGAATCCACGTTTATCAAGGAAAAGGGGGTGTTGGGGAAAGCGGGAAAAGGAACCAGAACTCACATATGATGGCCATGAGGGAGTTGAAGTTGCCGATGTTGAAGCACTCGCGCGCCACGTCGATGAAGAACTCCATGACTCGGGCTCTGTGTTTCTTCTTCACTGGCTGCAGGAGGACATGAATGAAAAGGCATCACTCTACAGGTAAATCAGGCTCCTTCCTCCAAGGTGCAATATCCTGAAAGCATCCCTGTTTTAATGCGCAGCTGAGGTGGCGAGACGGCGCCGTAAAGCGGGGAATCAATTTATTGACTGCAGAGTCCCAGCAGCACCCAGGTCAGATTGGTCAACTCCTGCCGCCTCCCCATGGGCTCTACCCCCCCCAGGCAAGGCCGGAGGTTGGTGACTCACCATGCAGATCTCCGTGGCCACCAGATAGCTGAGTCTGTTGAACCATTCCACGTATGCTTCCAGGTTGCTGGTCTTCTTGCGATCGCCGAAGCAGCTCTGCAACAAGAGCGCCCACTTAATTAGTACGTAGTGAAGCGAAGCTTCAATTGTACTCTCTTCATGGGAGTACAGCGCTGGAACCCCAGTCCAGTTCACATTATGCATGCGTGGCTTTTGTGTGGATTTCTCTTGATCTAATTTCACACATTCCTCTGGCCTTACGCCATCTTTACCCCCATGAGGGATTTCAGCGGGCTCGCTGCAATTTAACATGCAAACACACAGCCCCCCCCCCCCTTATTTCAAAGTGGCTCATCGGGGGGACGAGAAAAGCCAGCCTGAGGCACAAAAGCAGCCTTAACCCCTGCATCACCTCCTCAAAAAAGGCCTGTTGCCTAGCAGCCGGAACGCCACACAAGACACCCCCAGCACACGCACTCTTCCCGAAACAAATCCTTGGCAACAGCGGTTGCTAAGAGATGAGGCTGGGTGATTTGAGGAAATTGTGAGCCGACTAAGCATGACTGTATCTGCTACAGCAATCACCTGCCCTGGCCCTGACCCGAGCAACGGCGGGTCCGTGTTGCATGAACACCCATCTGGGGGATCTGTCGGCCAACGCCACATGAAGACGAATCATGGCCGCACGACTGATTTTTTTATTTTTTTTTTTTTCTGATTCCGACTCTTTTTCTCTCCCACGCAGGAATGCAGACGTTACCTTATCGTTGTCCAGAGGGTCTTTCTGGACAAAGGCCTGGACAAATTCTTCAGGTCCGATGTAACTGATTCTCTCCTGCGGAAGGAAGCACAAAAGGGGAACTGGGCTCAAGCAGCTGAATCCCATCAGTCATCTCTGCTAAATCTGCCTCTTTTCTCAGCGACACTCTATCAAATAAGACGTTCATCTAATGAGGATTGATTCCTGAGGCCAGGACGGTGAATGGAAAGGCGCAGACTGCCGGTGGACGGCTGGCTGGTTTAACAAGTGTTCTCACCAGTTCTATGTGCGTGAGCTGCTGGGCGACGGTGAACGGGTCGCTGCAGATGGACAGCATGTCCCTCTGGATGGTGGCCTGAGGCTTGGACTTGAGGGCCGCCAGACGCTCGGCCGCCGTGGCGTTGATTTTGACCAGCGCCTCCTCGTACTGGCTCTGCACCGTCAGCCTCCGGATCAGGCCCTGACTCATCTGGACGACGGCCTTCCTGTAAACCTGGCGGAGCAACAGGAGATGAATCAGTGTCAGATCTTCTGGGCTTGTGACGGAGGAGGAGGCTCCTCGGCAGTATGCCAGCCCCCCCCCCCCCTTCCACAGAGGCAGGAAAGGCCAGCTCCTGGCACCCTGACCTCTGGGGTCTGAGGGTCATCCTGAGGAAGTCACGGTTAGATAACTCCGTCACTGAAACCCTTCGGAGCAGAAGTCACGCTGAGAGACGACCTGCTTGTTTTCATGGATGTGGAATGGACAGCGTCTGGACGCTGAGGACTGTCTGCAGTGACGGGGACCCCCGCTTGTCTAAACTGAGCCCCAAAAAAATCCGGGTTTGAAACCCAGACCTTGAATCCAGCACCCCGTCTGCTCTTCTAAATAATTTATGAGAAACTGTGTTTCCCAGAGTGACTAATGGATCCGTCTGATGGCGCCCCCGTCATCACGTGTGTCGTGGGGGATGAACAGACGCCTTTGCGGGCCGACCAATCGAGTGCAGCTCTGTCAATTGTTGTTTTTTGCTGGAGGTGATCCGCACAGCGGAGGGAAATGAGGGGAAATTTAATTGAAGGAGGGGGAAAAATGGGGATCTGAAGGGAGATGGAGAGTTTTCCCGGATCACAAACAGTTTTCCCTGTCATGTGGTGATCTAACCGTGCGCACGCAGTGGAGACCCACCACCAGTGAAAATCTCTCCAGTTGCCACTTCTAAGTCCACCATCTGCCGCAGCTTCTGTCCCCACTGTCAACAGAGGACGGGCCAGGCCTGGATAAATATAGTCACAGATCTTGGAGACAACAGCGCGCCTGACATTTCGGAGCAGAGTGGGGGGTGGTGCGGGGGCATTTGCTCATCAAAGCTTCTGGCGTTACAAATGATAGAGTCTGTGTTATCAACCCTGGCAGACGGCTGCTCGGTGCAGGTCCGCTACCCCCGGGGGGGCCTACAGTTTGTTTTTTTTTTTGGCTGAGTTATGTCACTTCCTGCAGCGCGCCACCTGACCACGCAAAAAAAAAAAAAAAAAGCAGTTTATATGACGACCAAGGAAACAGTGCAGGATTATAAAGTACTAAATGGAGTTTTCATCGTGAAATAAAAAGGCTGATTCAGGAATGGTGGATTCGGAGTCCTGCACCACCAAACTGAAGCCAGATAACGATCTTGTTTTCTTCCTGCTGCTGCTTCCTTATATATATCCAACCACATCCATAATGACATGTCTTACTACCGAGATCAAGGTTGTGGAATGTTCTGAATGTGGTCTGGCTACGACTCCGTCCAGATGTTCGGAACATCTATTCTGGACTGAAAACTCTTTTCCCAGAGCGCAGTGACGGGCCAGAGCCCGGGCTCTGCTGACAGGGCCGACATTTGGGATTGATTTGGGGAAATCTGTGAGAAATATACGCGCCAATGTGCGCCCATCAAACTGGGGGAAACCCTAAAGAGAAACCCAGGCGCAAAGAAAACAAACCCAGAGTCTTCTTGCCGTGAGCCAACCGAGCGCTGCTCAGGAAACATTTGCTAAATGATCGAGTTGCCTCCCGCCTACGGCCAACCAAAAAGACCTTTTGGAGGCTTATGGCAATAACAGCCAATCAAATGGGAAATCCATCAGGGAGCTGCGTCCTGGTGGTCAGTTAATGACGCTTCTCACGTACTCAGGTCACGCACACTGAGCTGTTAATACTTCAAGTGAGGGAGCCTATTGATTTCCAATTTAAACTGGGAGCAAGACTCTTGCTTCCGCTATCGACGAGTCGCGATTGAAAACATGGGCGGGGTTGTTTCTTCTGCTTCTGCCACTGTCAGAAAATGATTTCTGTGTTCGTGACCGCCCTCGTTACAGCATGCTGGCGTCTCTTGCTCCATGAGTGATGGTAAAGAAAACCTGCTGCAACGCTCGCTTCTGCAATTTCAGCTGGAGTTAAGCGCAAATGAGCCAACAGTTGTCAAGTCAACTGTTTCTGAGTGTCGAGGAGAAGACGAAATAAAGCCACCAGACGAGGCAACAATGGGGCTTTTCTCTCCGCTCAGCGAGCCTCGAAAACGGCTTTGTGGCCAGAGCTTCACCATCAGCAGAAACCCATCCGTCATGTTTAACCCGCAACTCTCGACTCTGACCGTCGGGCCCGTCCCGGCTGCCCGGCTACAGTGGAGTGGCACTGACCTCCTCTCCGCTGGCGAGCCTGTGGGTCAGCTCCTTCAGGCTGCGCATCATTCTCTCGTCCCTGAAGTCGTACGGGAAGGTCTCCGTCCACTCCGTCAACAGCTGGAGGATCTTTGGAGTGATTTTCCTGACTCGCTTCTGAAAGCGCAGCGTCGACACCATGAACACCGGGAAGACTCAAGTTCTGAATGCAAATCAAAGGTCACGGTACCGCTCGCACCTTGTCGGCTTGGGGGTCGCCCAGCCGCTGCTGCTCCACACACAGGTGGCACACCTTGGACATCAGCTCGTAGGGGTGCATGAACAGACGCGAGCTGAGCAGGAAGGTGAAAATGTACGTTCTCTGAGGGGGCGTGAAAAAGATGAAATGAATCTGGGTGAACAGTAAAAAAGCATGCAGCTGGAGATAAAAGTGAGTCTCAGTGAGCTCCCTTCCTCAACCCGAGAACATTTAAACACACTCACATCTGGATAATAGTCCACAGTCGGGACCAGATGGTGAATAAGGGCCTCCAGGGACCCGGACACCAGGTTGTTGTCATGGTAGTAGAGCCCTGGGTAGCCCTCCTCCTTGGTCTGGTACAGATTCTTGTTGTAGCCGCTGGAGTTCAGCGGACCCGTCAACGGCGGTGTCTGAGGCATGTTGTCCTGCAGAGAGAGAGAGAGACGAGCAGAACGGTGAGGCTTCAGCTGAACTGTAGGTGCTTGACCGCAGATGCGGAGGCGTGACGACCAAACAGATCCAGAATAGCTCTCAGACACAAACACAGACAGCGGAGGCTTGTTTGGGAAACGGCTTGGATGCGGTCGACACCCTTCCTCCAGAAGGATCGCTCCTGTTTTTCAGTTTCTGAGTCTGGGTTTGAGTTCAGGTCGAACTGAAAATTCTTAAACGAAGAGGCAGACACAAAAGAGAGAAATTGCTTTTTCTGCTGCCCTATATGAGCTTTTCAGATTTAATGTGTTTCCAAACAAGTTCTGACCCACAAACCTGACAGTGACTGACTTTAAAAGACTCCCTGTGTGCCTTAAACCACACAGACAAAAAGAACACAAAAAACCTGCGGGAGATGTTGCTTGTTAAGCATTTTGATCACGTTGCTTCTTCCAGCGGAGCCGCACAATACGGAGCGCTTTGTGCACTGAATCAGACCAGATGATCACGATGTGGGCAGAGTGTGACTAAGACGTTTTACGTCCGTGATGCCACTAAAGGCGAAAAGAGCACGATTGCAGCAGAGCAGTAAGCATCGGCACCCCCAGTCCTGCTGGATCCATGCACACTTGCCTCTGCAGCCCCCCCCCCGACCTTTGACCCCAGTGCTCTGACTCAGTCCCAGGACAGGCAGACTTATGGCTGAAGGGAAACACAAAGAACCTTTTCACACCGGGGGAGGGGCAGGGTAGCATCACCCTCCCCCAAATGCACACAAACCCCCTTTACAAACCTCCAGGACAGCATGCTGCGAGGCTGCTGCTCTGCACCTCTGCCAGGGATGCACCCGGAGATGCCAGGAGCTGCTCTGCACCTGCCTGCCACAAATCCCTCAATTAGTGTTGTTTTGGGAGTTTGGAGGGGCCTTCGGGTTAAAGGCATGTGAACTCAAAAGGAACAAACATGTGAATAGGCTCGGGGAAGAACAGATAACATTTATCACCTTCTCAAATGGTCTGAGAACTTGGGTTTCCACGGGAGGCGGGCGGACACCAAACAAACAGCACGAGGCAGCCCGTCCAACCTTTCACACGCCTGCCGCTCTCCAGCACACGTGTGTGCACACAGAGCGCCGCTATTATTCATCCAGACAATCGCGTCCATTTCCATGAGAAAGGCGGGAGCGAGGAGTCAGGGCGCGGCGGCCCGGGCATCTGCCGCGCCATGTGGCTTCCTCGGAGAGAGCGCGACGGATCATGAGCACCAGAGAGAGAGGACAGTCAACAGTTTTGCCCTTTTCTTGTTCCTGACATTTTGGGGTTTTTTTGTTTTTTTTTTCATCCTGAACTCAATTGCTCTTTTGTCGGAAGTCTTTCCAAGAAGGAGCGGAGATACCCTGAAAAAAGCCCCCGTGGGTTCAGTTGAAGATCACACCAGCAGCAGGTGATCGAGCGCTGGGAACACGCTCTGCTGACTTTTCCCAGCTGAGATTTCCCTGAATCACACCGACCCTTTTCTCATCAGAAACGGCTGCTTTGTCGGCTGTAAGTGAATCAACACTTTATCTGTCCGGAAATCAGGCAGAAGCTGGGGGATCCACCTGACCCAAGGAACACTGCTGAACACTGAGCACTCATTTTTGGACACACGTGCACTCCCAATATTTTGAAAACCACAACTAGCTGGACTTGACGAGGTAGTGGGGCAACAGGATGAAGGCGCCGCCGCCATTGTTATGAGGGCTGAAGCCACGAGTGTGTCCAACTGCTCTGACAGCTGCAGCCTTCGCCATAAGCCGAGGAACAAAGCGGAAAACGCTTACACGCGGTGACAACTGAGGCTCGCTGCTTTTCATTTGGCTTCCAGGTGTCGGTGTAGTAACAGGACTGTGTGTGTGTGTGTGTGTGTGTGCGTGCGTGCGTGTCCTCATTGGGCTTGACAAAAACAAACTCTTGGCACGTTGCTGTTGGTTTAGCGTGGCCGCTGGCTGGGTGGCAGCTGAAGGTAAACAAGCAGAAATGCCACAGCTTGCTTGTCACAGCGGCGGGGTGGGAGTGTGTGCGTGTGTGTGTGTGTGTTGGTGGGAGGTAGATTGGATGGATGCTTGTAATTATGGCCCTACTGGGGTTTCAGTATGTGAAGTTATTTGCCCCACTGTGGACATACGCAGTTTAGGGTCAAATATGAAGTGGCATTTTATTCTGGTGCTGACAAAAGGAGCCAAAAGCACCAAAACACTCAGTTCATTAGAAGTGAAAGCCCACCGTTTAAATGAAAAAGCCCAAGTTACAGGTAGTTTCTGTTTCAAGCATGCGGGCGGGGCCCTTTGCCTAAAGGGAAGGACCATGGCGTCTCCCTTAAAAGCAGGTATCAAAGAGCCGACGGAGGTTTCCCGCCCTGCCCAGCCTGTTAAAGACGGCTCGAGGTGAGTGACCGTCAGCACTTCAGAGGAACGAATGTGCAGAGCAAAACATTCCTACGGTCAGTGAAGCACACATGCATGTCACCAGTTCTCAGAGGTCTTCCTGCAAAACTGGGCTCTGGGATGTAATAAAAGCTAAAGAGGGTAAAAACAGCTAATCGTTTTCTTTGTTGAGGTGACGAGGAGGAGGAGGAGGAGGAGGAGGAGGAGGAGGAGGAAGGGGGGGTGCTCTAAGACCCTTGGAGGGGGCCGATGGTAAATCACCAGGTCTCCCCGCTGTGTAAACACTGAAATGCATGAGGAATCTCACTCATCCGTGGCTTGAGGAAATGAGGGTGGGAGATAACAGAGTGGCTGGGATGAAGAGGCCGTGGTGGAATAAAGTGCAAGCGTTCTAAATAAAGATGACAGTTTGGCGCGGCGGTGTGGTCAGACGTACGCCAGAGCGGGTAAAAATACACCTATGCAAGTGCTGCCATCAGAAAGAGGAAACTGAATGTGGAAAAAATATCAACACACTGACCTAAAAATAGTTCTGACACGAATTAAAGAAGCGTTGGCAAAGAGGGAAGATTAGATAATTCTGACCATTTACACAGAAAACAGCTTTTAAGCTGAGCCGTGACCTGCAGACTCCCAAACTCGAGACTCTGATGGCAACAAACACACAGAATGGTGATCACCTCCACTATTAAGGCTCCCCGTCGATGTTTGCAGCTGCTGCAGCAGGCGGTGAAACTCACAGCCCTCATACTGAGATCTGTCACCTGGTACCATCACTCCTGTAACAGCCCCCCAACAGCTCGCACCTCAGCAGAGCCTACACCTGATTCTCTTTAAGACACCGGCATCAACAAGAGGCTGACAGTCCAAAACACAGGGAGGCTGATGGAGAGATCAGAACCCGTCTAGACCGGGAAATCCCTGATGACACATGACAAAAGGGGAATGCAAAACTGGGAATTTTACATTTATTCTGTGCGGCTGTTTAAATGCTAACAAAAACTCAGATACCAGATCAGCTGTATATCAGGTCCACAAGAACCACAAGCTTTCCCAGAGAGCCCCCCCCCCCTCCATTCTCTGTGTTTGCTGGAGGAAAAAAACAAAGACCACCACAAACACAACCACACAACAGCGATGCAGCCCTCCGAGCTCCACGGCCACAACAACTCATTTAAGGGTTTCCAGAGAAGGCTCCCTAACATTCCCTGAGTCCCTGCCAAATCACCAATAAACGGATTGAACTTGTCAGCACATTAAGGAAAAGCCCGGCGCACGACTGCAATACTGAACAGAGGCCAGGAAAGACGAGGGGAGATGCGAGATTAACTTGCCTGATCCCTCGCTGTCTTGAAGGGGAGGACAGTCGGAACAGGAGGGGGGGAATCCTCTTAACGTGGAGGTAGTGGGGGTTAAAAATAGTCCGCCATTGACACCGATTTTCCCCAAAAAATCGGATTTACCGGGTTACATTTTACCCATCACTTGTTGAAACAGCTGCTTAAGAGCCGAAACACTTGAATCCTTACACTTGTTTTACAGTTGGATAAATGCGCACTGAGGGTACAACCCAAACCAAAATTTTCTGAATAATCGAATCTGCTGACCGAGTCTTAATGGAGCTGTAACGTTAATAAAGAGTCTCACAGTATTTCAAGGCGGTCAGACTGGCCTGATCTAGTTGAAGACTGCAGATCAAGTGCGCTCTTTGCGCCACCTGCGCGCAAAAACGAACCATTCAGCACAAAACAGCGACCAACCGACATTTTTCACCAACAAGTCATCGCATCTCACCTCAACAGGCAGTGATCCAGATCTGAACTCTTCTCGGTATCCTCTTTCCCACCCACCCCCCCCAAAAAAACGACCTTTACGCAGCGCAGACTTTCCACGACCTGAAGGAGCCCGCAGTTCTCCCGCTCCTGTGGCTCAGTGCGGCATCACTCACGCGTAAATGCGAGCGGAGAAATGTTGGCCGCAAAACGGGGGGTTCTCCAAGAGGCAGGGTCCGTATGGATGAATGACAGCTCCGGCTCGGTTGCGCCTCCGCCTCCTCTGCCGTCGGATTCTGTTTGAGCTCCGCAGCGGCGAGCGGCCCCAAGACTTTAGCGTGAGGGGGGGCGGCGGCCAATCACAGGGCAGTTCTCACCCACACACACACACACACACCCCTAACCCGCTTCTCCAGTTTTCGATTTCGCTTCATCTCTGTCATGTGTTTCACTACTTCTGCATTTGACTTTCTTTTTGAGGAAACGAGCATGGAATGTTCCCTGCGTGGGCGTTTATGCGTAACTCCATGGGGGACTTTTTCATTTAATAATATCACTTTATATATCTAATGTTAAAGATATTTTTGGGGAGATATAAATAACAACATTGTGCAACAACAGAAAGTTCATGACAATTATAAAATTTAGGTTGCCTTCAAAAAGATGATGACGTCATTTATCTCTCTATAGTCAAATTTATGGGAAACTGTGGTGACCTTCCACGTCTCCCTATCCTGAATAATTAGCTTTGGCACCACTTTATTACATAGTTCTGAGCCAAAACTGAGCAGAAATCTACCTTTTCCTCTATTTAATACCACCTGCTACTATGAACAAACAAACACCTTTACCTGCGCCATACTGTCAGGGTGTGTCAGACATCAACCAACATTAATATGCTGCTACAGCGTCAGCATGTTAAAGCTTCGCATCAGTCTCTGACAACGGGAAGAGATCACACCAGTTTTTGTTCCTCCATGAGTATCTGGAATGTCCAAAAATAGATCTAACATGATTTCTGACACGAGTCTGCAGAGAAAAGTCCATTCAGAGTCAGCAGAAGACACAATTTTACCGTTAAGCATCATTGTTAAAATCCTCGGAAGTCAAGTCAAGTGAAACTTTATCAAAAATATGAAATCCCCAAAGTTCCCAAAACACAAATCATCGTAAACTCTCCTGAAACAACTGCAGCGCTCCTTTGTTCCAAATATTGGACTAACCCAAACAAAGCTACCTAATTCTCTAAATTAAAGGCAAATTTTCGCATTTTTTCTGAAGAATAAGAAACCACAATAAAATAACAGCGATGAGCAACGTTATGTAATCTGGTGTTATGACTGCAGATTTACAAACACGTCCTAATCCAGCTTTGGTCGCAGTTTGACCACAAACAACGGGACCGCAGACGGGGGGCACGCTGGGAGACAATAGTCGGGACAGAGTTGAGCTTCCAGGTCAAGCTTTTTGCCACTTCCTGCTTCCCACATTCCAACTGCGACTCCATCTTCATCGGGCCTTTGAGTATTTGTGTGTCTGGTCTGGAGTGTGAATCCCAGTCAGACCAGTGTTGATTGCAATCTGGTTCAAGAGGCTGGGGAGGAGGGGTTCTTCTGTTTGGCTGGTTCACACCCCATCCAGCCTGTGTTGAATGGCTGAACGGAAGATCTGCAGTCTCATCAGGTAATACACACACACACTCCCGTTTCAGCATGGCCACAGCCTCGAGGCTTAATAAACCAGATTCCTCTACTGGGGGGGTCGCTATCACACAGGAGGAGTTTAATTCTTTATTGGAGTGGAGATAGAATTGCGAAAAAATCTATAAACGTGATTGGTGTACTGTGTCAAAGGTCAGTCACAAAAGTCCGACATCAGCTGTTGGCTGGTGTAAAAGTGTATTTATTTAAAGAACATCAAAGAAATCCTGATACAAAAACAGCTGTAATCCCTTCAGGAGATATTTTTCTTCATCCTCCGGGAAGTCGTCTCTCAGGTGCCGAGCCTTTTTTCTGGGTCAAACTCAGCCTCTTCTGGTTGGTTTCACTAGTCTCCAGCCTCCACTGTCGGCCTCAGAGGACAGGGAACACCCCGGAGATGGGACACAAGTGGAGCGGAGGAGCAGTGGATCCGTCCAAAGGGGCAGAAGCCCTGTTTCCCCGAGCGGCTTTAAAAGAGGAGAGACGTCCGTCCCGATACCGTTGGTCGATGAAAGCGATGAGATCTACGCAGCTAAAAATGCCGACAATTTATGGCAGCAACACACCTGCAGTCCTTCCACTGGTTGGTAATTCCCCATCCTCCTCTCGGCTTGCATCTGTCTGCAGATGTGAGGCTCCCGGCCGACTGAGGTCAAACCCTTCTGAAGGTTCTCCGTCCTCCGCCTTGATGTCAGAGTCCTGCTGCCTTGAACGGCAGGACTCTTCTAAAGGGCCCACACTTGGTCCGCCCCTCTCCAAAGAAGCCTCACCCTGTCCAGTGGTGTCTCTATTTGAATACGGCGGGAGACACGCTCTCACTTTAGGCCTGGAACTAACGACTATGAGTAGTCACCGACGACTGAGGCGATTACTCAACTAATTGGGTAATGACATTTGTGATAAAGTCGCCTTAATTATGTGGCGATGATAATAAATGCAAGAAAGAGGCGTACTTCAATGAAAAGTGCATCATTTCTTCAACTTTATTCATCTGTAACACAGAGTGGGGGCTGCACATCTGCTTCTTCTGCACAAAAGTCTCCATGGTGGGCCTCTTTGTCGTGCGTTTGATTGAAAATGCTTTTGTCAGGCACAATGTTGAAGCTCTCTTTTACAGCCAAAACACGCTGATGAACAGCAGGGTGCCATGTGCAGCTCAGATCTTACCGAGGGGAGTCACACTCTGCTTCGTTCAGCTGCCCGGCGTGCTTCCTCTTCAAATGTTCGTGCATCACCGAGGTGCTGCCGTGGTACGCCAGGTCTGCCGTGCAGACCTTGCAGGTGATCTTCTTGATCACCGCATCCAGACTAAAATGCTCCCAAACTTTTGAGGTTTTGGTCCGCGTTACTGCTGCCATTACTGTGTACTGGTACATTACCGCCCGGCGGGGACGCTACCGCGCCTGCGCTGCTCTCGGCAGAGATCGGAACACGTCTGGCGACAATAGTCGATAATGGAATTCCATTTTCAGTTTGTGTCGACAACTAATCGCTGCAGCCCAATTTCCTTTCACCTGATCGACAGTGGCAGCCTGTCTTCCAATCTGGTGCAGCAATCTCTCCATCACCTCCTACAGAGCCAACGCAGCATCCAGTATGAATACAGGCAGACGAGCAAAACTTTATCAACCTTAATCTCATTTATTCTCGACAACTAATAACTCCTCTAGTAGAAGATTAGAGAGGCTGATCACACTCACGGCAGGGATTTTATTCCTGCACCATCTTCTAGAGAAACAAGAGAAGGTTTGTGCTGTATATTTAATGCAAAATCTAACAAAGTTATGATAAAGCAAACATGTATCGACCATATTCTAATTAAAATAATAAATATGTACAACTATATTATACTTGGAGTCGCGTGATTCCCCTCGCAAGTTTCTGAAATATATATATGCTTTATATATCTACTCTTGAAACATAAAATTCCATTATGTTGTAATAAATAAATTATTAAATGAGATTAATTTAAGGTTACTAAAGTTGTACTCGCTGGATGCTCAGTTGTAAAGATTAATTTAACTACCTGACACAGATGGAATAAAAGCTTGTGCCAGTGGTTCACCCTACAGAATTAACGCAGAAACGTTCGGAATACGTCGACAAATCTTTGATTCCGATTTTGGACCGACAGAAAAAGAAACCTTTCCTCTCCCCGAGAGAGGCTAACGCTGCGGGCTAACGCTGCGGGCTAACGCTGCGGGATAACGGGGCTTTACGGCATTCTGCTCGCTGTCCCGTCAATTACGTCCCAGACTGAAGGCGTCGAGGGTTCCGGAGGTTCTTACTTCTCGTCCCGGACGCAGACTTTGTTGAGTTGATCGTCGCAGTCTTCATTTTTACACTTAGAAGGAATGTAAACAAGCAGCGACCACGGAACGGTCCTGACTTCCGGGTGACGTCGACTCAACGCTTGACGTCACGACAGTCGACACTCAAACTACATTTAAACTGGAAAAAAATCTTCATGTTAATTATTTAAATTCCAGTTAGGTACGCTCTTTTCAGCTTTATAGCATGTAACCTGAGCAAGAAAATCCTTTTTAATCGTTTTTGTTTGTATACATATAGAATAACATACAATAAAAGCTGATTTTTGAAGAAACTGTTGAACAAAGGTTCAATGGGAATTCTGGTAGTAGAGTCATAGCAACTGGACTGGTTGACGAAGCCTCTTGGATGAGAGAAACGTCTTCATGGAACCCAACCAGTCATTTGCAATTATTCAACCACCAGAAATATCATGACCTCGATAACTGAGAACTGACAGACGTTCAATGGGAATATTTAAAAGACTGCTTTATCACAGTTTCCAGTTTACTCAAGATGGATTTGTGATGATAAGTGTGACCATTTCCACAGAGACCTCAAATCCATGTCAACATCTGAATATCAATGGAGAGACATCAAGAGGAAGCAGGTCCTGAACAGACGGGGACATGTTGATAGTTTGTCTGCTACATTCTCTGGATGCCTGTTAAGATCTGTGACGTCCTCTTTTCTATTTCACTGCACCGCCTCAGTCTTTCATCCACTAATACAACAATTAGCGTGCAGGGGGGTCCCAAAGTGTTGTTAATGCAGATGCATTCTGCCCTCCTGCAGTCACATTTGCATTTTGAGCTTTAAGCCTTTGTTCTCTTACACACCGACAAGGAATGAGTTTAACTGGAATCTAAAGGGAGAACATTGGTGTTCTTTTCAATTTTACAATGGAGCCAGTGTCTGAAGAAATGTGCATAAATAATAAAAAGCATGTTTAATTTATATCAATGCCAATTATGACATGTAGTATTTGGTTGAAAATTAAAGTTTTACAAATTAAATCTGTCATCTGTTCCTTTTTTTCTTCAAAAAGTCAATAAACCAATATGGCTAAGCGGTAAACAAGAATTCCACCATGACAAGTAAAGTGAATGAATCATATGGTTGTATTTTGATAAGGACGTATTCTGGATGCTGACATGAACTTTTGTCCACAAGTGAAACAAGCTGTCATTAGTAACATCCAGATTTCTTTTTTAGGTATTAAAAAGAGAGAGGGGGGCAGGCTATTCTGAAAAATAGCGGAATTTTGATCACCAGGAACTGACATCACAAGAGAAACTGTCAAGTTTCCCTTTCAGTGACCTCACAAAGAGGAATTAAAAGTTGCACAGTAAAAGTTGTGGGGAGTTTATTTTTTCTTTAGGAGCAGCACAGAAAAAGGAGCATCTGATTGTATTTTAAAAAGGAAGGAAGAGCAAGAAAAAGCCCCTCTATGGGTAAAAAAGGGATAAAATACCTTAGTGGATCCAGATTTTTGTGAAACTAAAAAGAAAATGTTCTAAATTCACCTCTTTGTTACTGTTAAACTGTGAATAATAGAAGGTTATCAGACTGTTGAGATGTCAATTTAGAGATGTTGCACAATTAAATTACAACAAACAACCTCAAAAACACAGAAGAGGGGAAGCAAAACAAGTGTGACAGAAAGGTTTCAGGCAGGTCAACTCATTACACAAGAAACTGTTAAGTAAACAGCAGAGAGTCATGGGACTTATGCTCATCAAATAGGCACCAATGGAAGAATAAATGTCAGTCTAGCATGATTTGATACACACACGCTGATCCGATTTTATTGTTTTTATCTTGAAAAATGTGGTAACACACACAGACACACACACACACACACATATACACACAGACGTAGCAAGGATGAGCCTGCCACAGAATAGGTAATTACAGAGGCAGAGAGCTGAGACAGTTGAGTGGACATTCATCTCATTACTCAAACATGCCTCCAGGCTTTTCTCCAGTGGCCGCCTGAGCCTCATCTCACTCACACACATACACACATACACACACAATCTTCACTTGCACAAACAAAGGCGCACAATCCCTTTTTAAGGACTCGAGCCATTACAGATCGATGTTTTGGGGCTGCCGCTGGTGAACCCATTAAGATCTCTGGAGCATTTTCAGGGGCGATCATGTGTCTGTCGACGCTCATCTGAGCCGAACGCGACAGGAGTTCACGTTCTCTTTTGTGTGATTTGTGGTGCAGAAAACCAGGTCAGTGAGCACACAGCGAGGTGTGGTGAGGTACAGACGGCTCACACGCCGGAGAAGGTTACGTTGGTTGAGTCTGGGGGGAGAACTGAGGCGTCCCGCTGACGGAGGCCTGGGGGGTGAGAGGGCGCTGCTGCCGCTCTCTGGCGTGGATCCATCTTCCCTCCACTTTTGGGCGTGCTGACCGCCAGCATCAGGCGCGATGTTTATGTCAGTGCTTTGAAACCTTGAAACCTTGAAACCACACACGAGCGAAAGACTCAACTTGGCAGCGGCACAGCAATTTGTGGAATTTGTATACTGCGCAAACTCTGAGAGATGGAGCAACTTCTCCTTATGAGTTTAGGTTTTCCATTCTTTTCTGCTAGTTATAGAAGCACTATACTATTTACATCTGCGTTTCTCTGCATGTTCCTTGCAGGCCCATCAGCACCAGTTCTTGAAAAACAAGTGAAGAATAAACAAATCTCCTGAGTGCCTTTAAGCTTCAGATTTGTGCAGATTCAGGACAAACAAACATTTATATTGTAGAAAATGCAAAAAAAAAACATCACAGAGGATTTTTTGGTGTTAGGCTTTTTATCAGATTCTTCAGCACATCGATCTCCAAAAATAAGCACAGTTCACAGCTGCTTCCATCATCTGTGCTGTTGACATTCGCCTGAGATGGATTTGTGTGATAAATGGAAAAACTCTGGCTCACTGATAAAATGTATTTATTTTAGGTGGCATTTACATTAAATTGAATGCTGGAGAAGATCATGAGGCTTTTCTCCAGCAGAGATTTTAACCATTCTTGGATAAATCTAATCATTAACATCCTCGAATAACAACTCCATTATAGTGATAAAAAAGGAGCCTTCAGACACATCAAGTATTTTATCATATAGTCGACATCTGCAGCAACACAACCATCAGCCCCAGCTCTTCTCCCAGAATCCCCGATCTCAACATCCACATACTCCTCATCATCATCCTTGGTGACCCATAAGGCTCATTTACATTCTGCTGACACAACACACACTTTCAAACCCCCCCCCCACCCTTGACAGCGTTTAAAAATATTGTTTACGGTAGGCAGAGAAAGTCAGGCCTTTGGACGTCAGCCATAAGCTCATCACTGCTTGTTTATAGTCCAACAACGCTTGCAGACGTTGTTTGGCCACGGCTGCGACAGGCAGCTGCGAGGCATGTGCCTCCCCTCCACGGTGGGATGCTGAACCGCAGGATTTTAAAGCACACATGGAGGGACCACAGCAGGTCGTTTATCAGCCATAAACGTAGGCTTTGGAGCTGTTGTGATGTTTTTCAAAGCTTCACTGCAGCCTCTCATGTGAATGACTTGGTCCCTCGCCTGGCTGCCCTCTAATTTGCTCTTATTTTTATAGTAGCTACCAATTTTGAAGAGGCCGTTGTGACCGATAGCAAACTTCTGGTAGCAAAACTGCCTTTCAAAACAATTCATAAGAGTGCCAGATGCGTGTACAGAAAGAGGCAAACATTGGCTGTTATATATTCAACAAGAAAGATAAGTTTGAGACAAGGTGAAGGAGAGGAGAAGAAGAAGTGCGGTCAACAGCTGGTCGCTCTATAGTAAATACACTTCTATCATCACATGTGGGTCACAGGCAGCTGAGATTATTCTCAGTCACAATGCACATTTCCCATACGTTTCAGAAACATCTGGAAATAGGAATAACCCCACAGGAATTTCCACCTTGAATTCCTCCTTCCTTTGTTCGTGCAGCCGGCTGCTGCAAACAGGAACTCAGCATCTCAAAGTGGAACAAAGAGTTTTAAAATAATCCCTCAAAAACACCTAAAGCTTTGTTATAAACAGCCACATTCCACATTCCATTTCTTGTCGTCACCTTGATACCGCTCTTCTTCAACGGCTTTATGATTAATTAAAAGACTGAAAGTGGGTTTACCCATTATCTTTCTGAAATCCAAACTGAGCTGAGATTCATCATTCAGTCTATTCACATTCCTCTCACACCCCCTCTAGCTTCTGGATCCCTTGGATTGAGAGGAATGTGCACCCCCCATGTCACCGAGGTGACCCCCTTTTGGTGGCCGGGGAATGTCCGCCATGTCAACACCCAGAATGTTTTCACAACCCCAAACAAGTGTCTGCAATTCTTCTGGTAAAGTGATCCTGACCACACAGGAGGAGTCCACGTTCTAACCCCCCCCCGAACCACAGCACCCATCTGAACTCCAACTGCTGTCAATCAACACCCGATTCTCCCAGCAGCTGATCACAACCATGTGGAGGAGCTGCCAGGCCCCAGCTGATGCAAGAATGTGCTCATATAACAGTAAAAATACAAAATTTTCATTTCTTTGGGCGTCTTTGAATGTAGAACTTTTGCAGTTCGAAGACCAAGAGCAACAACTGTGTGCATAAAACAACAAAAGCATGAAGTGAGCATGCTAAACCTGTCCCGGAGGGGAGATCTGATTATCTTTGATGACAGGAGAGAGCAGAGGTGGTGTCTGATTCCAGAATACCAAAGAGGTTCCAGAGCTGCATTGCCTGGAACCACAAACACAGACATACAGGACATGTGTCCAGCGCAGGGATCTGTCTCGGTTTGACTCAGCGACACCACTTCAGTAACATCAGAGTCTTAATGCACCTCCAGAGCCATTGGAGGTAATGAGTTCCAGAGCTGACATTGTTCTCTGTGAGATACTTGGATTCCCATTGTACTGCTGTCCTCTGTGTGGACAAAGTGAGACGTGTGAAGTAAATCTTTAACTGAAGAGTAAACACTTTGAGTTCCACTGCAAACATGTAAGCTACAGTGTGATTTGGATGTGGAGGATGAGGAACACAGGAGGACTCGGCTTGCTTGTAAATCCATAGAAAACAGCACTTAGCGTGTTTACTTCCACACTTCAGGTCACATTTACCAGGCTCGCCTATCTCCTGAACTATTTTTGGGCACTTTTTAAATGTCACCAGGAGAACACATGGTATTTTCATCTCCAGTGTGCACAGGAAGATGCATTTGTAGTTTCCTGGACTCTGGCACGGCATTCCTCTCCTGGTCCAGACAGGGAAACACTGAGCCCAGTTCCTGATGGCTCTGCCAGAAACAGACGGTGGCCAGACCCATCCTTTCACCTGCCGTCAGCAGTGTGAGAGGAAGCAGGTGCAGATGCATTAGTGAGGGGCGATGAAGACCCAGGAGCTCAGCCAAACAATAATATCATTTACTGCATTAAAAACACAGAGGAGCTCGGCTGGCGGGGGGGGGGGTACTGGACTGGGAGTACCAGTAATTAGCCTGAGCAGCTGGGAGTGTGTGTCTGGACTTCATGTCATTTTAACAAATCATCCATCTTCATATTTTAACAATGCTGATCTCAGAGTCTCTTTGTTTATGTCATAAGGTTGTTATGGGGGGGGTGATTTGAGGAAACCAGGGAAACAATGAGCCACCACCCTCCTTACCCACACGCCTCCTTTACCCTCCTCCCTTCTCCGGAGCAGAATGGGGTGAGAGGGTGCCCCACCCTGGAATAACAAGAAACATCCCAGTGTGCAAAACAAAGAAGAGATCCAGAAAAGGTTCAGGGACGGGTCACATGACACTGATCAGATGCTTTATGTCTAATTTAAAACCTTTTATTCTCATCATATTACAAAAATGTTCCCTTTTCGCAACAAAAAAAGTACAAACATCGGTATCCAGACTCTGGACCAGAACCGCGGCCCACGTGGATCTGGATACCAGGTGTGCAGGATTTGTTCCAGCTTTGTTGCGCTGCTGTTCCAGTAACTCACTGTTCCAGACAAAATGTTACAGTATTTATTCTGTTTATTTTTCACAGCTTCCATCTGAGTCTCCCGCGGAGTTCGGCCAGTATTGGGTCCATTCTGCTGTGTTCTGGCACCAGAGGACACCGAGCCAGCTGCGGCAGGTCCACGGGCAGATAGGGGCACATTTTGGAGCACGGTTGACATACATTTGTTAGCAGCAACTGGGCCGATTCGGACCTGTAGGTCATCACAGCTCTGGCAGATTGATGCTCCCACTAAGACAACCATCGGTGAGCAGAGCAGCCAGAAGAAGGAAATTAATATTAAAAACAGGAATTCACTGATGGCTTTGTTCTGATCCACCTGACAACCTGTCCTAGTGCACTCTGTCTTTGACTCAACTGGGTCACCATTTGGTTACAGTGTTCTGGGACCCAGAGGATGGAGTTACATTCATTACTGGCTCAGAAGGATCATTGATATATTGCTTATCTGTGTCAAACTGGTATGATGTCAGCTTGGCTTTAATTATTGGTTTGACAGGTATAGCTGATTTAACCAGGGTCATCCAGCTGTACCTTCCATTAAGAATCACCATTCCATATGTTCTACCGACCAGCAAACACATTTAAGAGCATAAATTGTAAAGTTAGACCTTGGATTAGTCTCAGGTGTAATCATAGTCACATGTTTAATATCATACAACAGCACCACTCGCGGTCCGTCCCGCACGAGCCAGAATCACTGTGTTTTATAGCAGATGACACGAGGACAAAATGTTCTGCAACCCAGTCTTCAGAAGGAGAAACAATTGGGGAATCTGAGGAAGACAATCAGCGTAGACAGAGGTCCTGATGTAAACTGCAAAACATGTCAAAAGCCTCTTTGGTGGAGTCCACGCTGATCTGGTGATGCACAGAAGGAAACAATGGTTGCGTCTTGTGTGTGTGTGTGTGTGTGTGTGTGTGTGTGTGTGTGTGTGTGTGTGTGTGTGTGTGTGTGTGTGTCTGCACATTTACATGGCAAACAAGAATCGACATCATAACAAATTAGTCACAGGCGCAGCAGGATGCAATCTCATCACATACACAGAAACTTCATGCTTGAATAATCTCCCTCCTTGTCTCTCTCTAGCTCTCTCTCTCTCTCTCTCTTTTTGATACACATGCAGACACACACGTAAACACCACTGCTACTTTGGCACCCACCGGTGCTGATTTGCAGGTCTGGAGAACAGCCGACACACAGACAGTGAGCTGCAGCTGCAGACCAACCCAAAGGTGTCTGAAAATCAAGCATTCATCTGTCTGCCTGTTTCTGGGCTGATGGATCCACATCATATACACCCTCTTTTCATCACACCATTTGGCCTTGAGGACTGGGACTACACACACAAATGGAAGAATGGACCAGACGTCCAGGATTACATCATCTGAGGGCTTTATGTAAGAAGGACGGGGTGGTCGGTGGAGCAGGCCTTTTAGGGCACTTTTCTCTTCTCAGAGGAGGGCTGGATGTAGAAGGATGAATGTGTAGCACTGGTGAGGCCCCAGTGCCATACCTCCGTGACAAAGAGTGGCACAGATGGCAGCCCAGGGCTGGCTGGTGTTCAGGGGACCAAATGGCATTCCACAACAGGACCAGATGGACCCGAGCTCTCATTTTGTTTTTTGCTTGTGAAAAGACAAACAGCAAAAGAGAGACTGAGCTGTAAAATAAAAAGAGCGGAGCAAAAACCACAGAAATAACAAAACGACAATGAGCTCATACGCGAGGAGAAAATCAAACTAGAACAAACTGAAGAAACCAGCCTTCCATCTGCCAACGTTCTGGTCTTCATCACAAAAGAAGCTCCAACAGCTGCACCTTTAAACAGATGTCTGATGCAGAAATCTCTTGACAAGACATTTCTACACAGCAATCATTTGCAGTAGGGACAAGAATGCTAATATATTGTGTCAAAATACCAGTCAAACCAGTACGAGGGACAGTTATAGTCGGAGTGACACCAGGACAGAATCTGGGAAATCTGGGAAACTCTCACTTATGTTCATTTCTACGGCAAATCTAATACTGTTCAATACTGTTCTTTCCTTTGGGAAGAAAAGCTCCTCTCTTTACTGTTAAAACTGTTGTACTTCAAAGGCTGCATGTGATTATTTCACCATCCAACCCTCGGGGTAGTGCACGGGGTGGAGGGCTCATCATAAATCTTCAGAGAACCCCACATTCTTGACAAGAGATGTCTTCCACCAGTCTGGTGGCCCTTAAACTCTTAAAACCTCCAATGCATCCGCTGCTCTGAAGTTAACCCGAGACCTCTGATGGTGCATCAAGGCCAAGAAGAAACTTAAGGATATTCGGGTCTTAAGCAGGTATTCCAAACAATAATATGGAGTGGATAAAGTTGGCTCAGTTCACTGAAAAACCATTGGGGGCATCTGTTTTGTGTTTTCCAAACTTTGAAAAAAAAGGGATATCTTTTGGCATTAATATGTGGCTCCTTAATTCATTAAACATATTCAGATTAAGAGATGATGAGGAGTTTGTCCTTGTTTAGCCATTTAGATGTTGACATCTTTCATTTAGAAGTTAGTTAAGGGGTTCATACTTGGATTTGTCTTGGTAGCATTGAGGCTGTTTGCGAAATGGCTTGTGCGGAACGGCAGGTCTTCACTAATTAGTTCCCTCTGCTGCACAATTAAACACCAGTAGGAACCAACAAAATACAGAGGAGGGGAAGTGCAAACTGCAGAAACACGGTCACCTCGAGAACATTTCACATCACACGACATACTCATTGTTTGTTTAGCAGCTCCGACTCGCTCCCATCGTTCTCAAGGGACTCAAACGTGTTCAGACAGTGTGTATGAAATATTAAAGTACAGTAGATTTCCGTGCAGACGAGGCAAGAAGTAGGACACATTCCTGCATGAGGGGGGTGTAAAAGAGTCCGAGAACACGCTGTACAGTAACTGATGTACCCAACACTGCTGAGATGTGTTTCAGCCCTCAAGTTTAAACCCTGCAGGGCTTCCTTTTGAACATAGACCTGGAAAACAAGGTACACTAGCAAATAACATGTCTTCTGTTTATTACGGTTTTAGAGCTCAAGTTCTTCTTAGTTAGAAGAATCTACTTATGCAACAAACTTTCTGGCTTGAATACCGTATTATTTGGATTTTCTGATATATTCTTTTTCTGATTATCTCCTCGTGAGGTCATCATGAAAAAAAATTGAAAAACTCTCTCAAACAATGAAAGGATGTGTCTGTGATTTGCTGTGCCTGACGTGTGATATTAGCATTATTAACACCCAAGCTGCTGATATCTCATGCCAGTAAGTGACGTGCATGACAAATTCAAGCATTTATT
Source organism: Lagocephalus sceleratus (assembly GCA_911728415.1). Classification (NCBI taxonomy): domain Eukaryota; kingdom Metazoa; phylum Chordata; class Actinopteri; order Tetraodontiformes; family Tetraodontidae; genus Lagocephalus; species Lagocephalus sceleratus. The sequence goes on along the minus strand of CAJVRN010000237.1, from coordinate 7,725,798 downwards.
CCTCAGATTAGATTTTCCACAACAGAGTTTGAGCTAAAGCTCATTATAAAAGGCTGCATGAAGGAAAAACACGCAGATGACAGCTTTTATATGTGAAGTTTGGTTTCCTGACATCAGCATTAATGGATTTGTTGTGTGTAAAGGAAATGTGTCTTTGACGAGTGGTCAAACAAGCAGAGGCAATCTCAAGTTGTTCCTGCCGTGGGTTAATCTCAGCACGAAGTTATGCAAGTGTCAGCTGGAGCACAAAGACCAGAGGATGATCCTGGCGGATTACACCCCCCCCATTCACAGAGTGCAATCTGGCCCTCCACATAAAGACAACATGTGGTAAACAAAGTTAACACCGAGAAAAGCCAACCTCTTCGACTTCAAGTTCAGGGTCACTCGGGAGAAGGTCAGCTTTCGTGTTTCTGTCTGAAACCAACAAGCATCACTTCTGCTGCTGCTGCTCCCCGAATGTGTTCATGCAGACGCTGCTGAAGACTGCGGCTCGGCGAGGATGCGAGGATGCACTGCCGTTGCAGGTAAGCCCGGGGGCATCCCATTCATTAACTCACGACATTATGAGCTGGTTTAACAAATGACCCCCTGCCGTCTCGCTCCTTCATGTATAAACTGTTTCATACTCCTTTTATCTCCTCGTGTTGTGCTGCCGAGCATCACCGACGTCAGAGGTACAGGTACACCTGAAGCACAGCATCAGCAACAAGACTCAAGACAAGCTGTACAAAACCGTCTGGGCGACGAAACCAGGTGACACAGTTTACATTTAAAGCTGCGAGGAGGAGAACCTCATGATTCGTCAGACTCCGTCTAGGCTTTATTGGGATCAGACAGTGGGTTATCCAGTACTTCCCAGTATGAGCGCTGTGAACTGAGTTGACGTATCCAAAAATAAACAGAACCTGTCAGAAGACGATGAGTGATAGACTGAGGGTGTAACGATTTTTTTCAGGGGGGGATTTGGATTTTTAAAGTCACAAGTGATGGCACTGGTAACCATGGTTACAGTCTCTAGAGAAGCAGCAGAAGGAGTGGGACTGAGAATCTGTCTCCACTTCCTGCTGTATTTGTCATTTGCGCTCCGTTCTCCTCATTTTCTGAGCATTTCTTCTCTGCTCGCATCCCAACAAGCCTCCTCACGAGGGGGGGGACAGCGGAACACCAACACTTCTCTATGGGGGGAGTAATTAGCCTCGTCCCCCTTCGTCTCCCCTCACTCGCCTGTGGCACTGTTTGTAAATGAGTGCTCATCTCACGTCTTTGCTCCTCTGCTGGAAAGCGAACCCACGCCTCGCATGCATAACCCAGAGTTCCGCTTTGTTCCGTGACGACGCCCCACTTTTCCAGCATCCTCAATGTCATCCTCAAAAGAAGCCAATAACTCTTAGAATGTACGCATGGAGATAAGGAGATGAGCAAAGGAGGTCAAGAAGTGTTTGACTAGAAAAATACACATTAATCTGGAACAGATTTAAGCATTTAGGGGTTTTTTTGTAAAATATTAGAAAAGAAAATTCTATTTATATTCTTCCTGCATGAGTTTCCACAGAAGTGAGGATGGCTTTGCACAAACTGAAAACCTCAGCGGTGATCTGACCACGTGATGCCCAGAGAAGTGCTGTCAGGAGGTCCAGGATCATCACATTCTCCACAGGAAAACAATGACTCAAGCTGTAAACTAATTCTGCCAATGATGGAGGCAGCAGGAGGTGGTGCTGGAGCCATTTTCTCACTGAGACGAATGGACGATATCGAACAGGCTCGCGTCCAAGAGCCAAACCGAGTCGGCTCCTTTAAGAAGAGTAGATGCAGGATCTATGTTGTTGTTTTTCTAAAATGCCCTGAAAGGTTTGACATTAAACAGGAGAGAGGAAAAAAAAAAAACAGCTATGCGGAAGATAGACAGAATGAGGTTATCAGGACAGTGTTTTTTTCCCCTCAGATATAGAAAATCATACTGCTGCAGATCTCCTGGTGTGTGGAGGTTTACAGTATTAAAGACACCTGGTTGGACATGCCCACCCGAGGTGATCGGAGCTGTCACAGTAAAGCCCAAACATGCAGCTATAACTGTGTAATAACAGGGTCAGGGTTTTTGTAGCCTCGAGTCAGGACGGCAGACTGGTGACTGGAAAAAAAAAAAAAAAAAAATGCAGGGAGAGAACATTAAGAAATGATGCGTTTTCCTCTGCACCGCCGTTACGTTCCCCTTGAGCAAGGTACTAAATCCTGTCATGGTCGGCTGCAGCTTCGGTGACGTACAGCTGCGAAGTAGGACACAGCATGAAGATGGATGGATGCTGTGGAAAAGAAGGCGTGTTCTTGTGCTTCTAAATCACGATGAGTCCACAGAAATAAAAGACCTAGTTTACAGCATCGTACACCAAACACGTCCCGGGGAAGGGGACGTAAATGATGCATCAGGACTTCCATCCCTCTGCTGCCTAGCTCTGATGATAACAACGTCGTTTTCCAACAACCGCGCCTTTCCATAAAGGGTTATGAACAAACGCTGATAACTGGGACACAGTTGGGATGACCGCACACCCCAGTCACGTCCACCCTGGCATCTCGGTTTGGTCCTTGAACATTCGTTTCATACCGACACTATCAGCAATTATCTTCTGCCATCCTGGCTGAAGCCCTGTTTGAAGATGTGAGGAGCGGGACCGACGGTCTCTGGAGGAGCAGCCTCGGGCCGCCCGTCATCTGCGGCTGCCATCAGAGGTCAGTTGCATAACAAATGCCTTGAGTCAGGACTGTGACCCGCTTATGTAACCTTTTTTTTTCCAGGTCAGAGTTATGGAGAAGAGCTTCACATCTAGGTGAGACGTTCACATTGGAATGTGGGTCACTGCGTGATGGACGGTTGGGGTCCCACAACAGAGGGGAGCTCACCTCTCATCGGTGATCTTTTCATCTGCTTTTCGTCAAATACATTGTGGTTCTTCATCACATGAAACACGCGGATACCTGCGCCACAGACTGTCAGGTATCACGGAGGGGTTTGATTTATTCATGAGTGTGTTACCGGTGCAGAGGGATCAAACAGTAGACTGACAATAGTGATGTCACCACAGGGCTTAGAGGCTGCCAGTCAGGCCTAGAGGCTGGAGGGTCACCTTTTAAATCCTTGACCGGCTCAGACTAAGAGGAGACTAACGCTAACAACGGGAAAAAAAGTGCTTGTTTTTGAAAGGAAAGGTTTGGTCTGAAACACTTTAAGGTTTTCTTTTCAGGTTTTTGAAGACCGGATTTCATGCAATCAGGTTATTTTTTTAACAAAATAGACACAATAGGAACAACAGGATCCTTTAAAGAATTCCATCTGTATTTAATTCTACACAGTTTCTCTTCCCTCAGAAAAGTCTAAGTTAACCCTGGCTATGGGAGTAAATGGCGAATTGGGCAACTATTGTGACATTAGTGGAATTTGAGGCCTAGACAGGCTGTTGAACTTTAGATGAATGCACCGGTGGACTATCCATTTAGACCCCTCTTTCACTGACGCCATTCAATGAGAGCAAATATGTTCCATCAAGAGGAGCATGTAATCCCGAGGTCAAAGGTGAAGCCGCCAGTGGTGCGCAGGAGTCTGCTGTCACGTAAACATCAGCTGCTGCTGACTGCTCTGCGAGTTGACACGACACTGCAAGTGTTTTATTCTAAGAGCTGAACACTGGTTTCATCTGCTAATATTATATTATATTATATTATATTATATTATATTATATTATATTATATTATATTATGAATATATTGAACATGTGAACTAATCACCTTCATGAATGATTTTGCTTGATCATGTGGTACACATGGGGCTCAGGGTTCACTGTGGAGGTTCGTGTTACTTCATGTTCACGGCTCCACTCTTCTCCGCAGCGTGGAGAGCTGCCTCGAACGTCCCAGAGGACCCACAGTCTCTTTCCAAAGCAGCAAATTTTTTTTTTTTTCCTACTTTGAAAATATTTAAGCAAACACAGTTCAACCGGAGGTCGTATAAATATCAAGGAGAAGAATGCTGCCATGAAAAAGGTCAAGAATGGCTCGGAAAAACAAAGCGAAGGGGTTTTGGTTCTGAACCAAATATTCAGAATCACTAAATTAGGTGTTATAATAACGTGTTTTGTGTAATTTCAAGATGAAAACAGTCATTTTCACCAGTTGTTAATTCCTCTGACCACAACATTTCACATTTACCTTATTTTCATGCCGTTGTTAACAAAGATGGAACATGTGTATCTGAGATCGGCAGCCTCACGGTGTGTGTAAGCACGTACCGTTTAACAAACGAAGGAATAAAAGGTTTCACTGCCACAGGCCAGGATTATTCATGAATAAACCATGAACCAATTTCTCCACCCTTTAAATATATAAATTAAAAAAAACTCTTTTATGTCCGAGATTAATTTGTGTCTCCCTAAATGGCAAACAGGACAAGCTGTTGGATATTTGATCTGAAACTCTATTTGTTTAATATCTACATATGTAGCTAGCCTCAAGCAGTTTTAATGCATAATTTCAACATAAATGTGTCCTTGTGTGAAGGCATGATAAGGAGGGTTTTTCTCTCCACTTTTCACAGCTTTGATTCTAAAGGGCATTTTGACAAAGAGAAAGATATTCTGATGACCTTTCATGACATTGGAAAGAAATATTGTCATTGTTTTAAAAAATGGCATTGGACTTTTTTCCTTTTACAAAATACTGTACATCAAACAGATGAATGTGCCGAGCTCTGATCCACAGGCCCAACAGCAAAGATGCACAGACAAAGGAAACAACACGGCGAGTCGAGCCAACTGGTCTGTCCCCTGTTTGGTCAGACTGGAGAAAATTTACTGAGAACATGAAAATCGGACATGCTGCAGTCAATAAATCGATTCCCCCGACAGGACAGCGACAGTAAAGCAGATAAATCGCCGGGTTTAGCTGCTGAACTCCATTTATCTTATATCAACTATAATATTCTGGTACTACTGTGCAAAAATGCCACAAAAGAACAACAGGCTACATTTATTTGTCTGGGAGATATCAGATGTTAACCATGTTTCTGATTATAACACTGCAGGAACTGCATCAAAGAAACACAAACAGAAGAGAAAATGAGTGGGTTTTTTTATCACAAACAACCAGGATTCAAAATTAATGACTCCTAATCGCACAGCAATGAAGGAGACATGAATAAATATCAGAGATTATAATCTCTGTCTAATGTGACCGCTCATTATTGGCACGGTTCTACTGATCGATGATCAAAGTTATATTTTATTTCTAACATCAAAGATGACAGCGGGACGTTGATGATTGTTTTTCCATGTGCCGACCCTTAAAAGCATTAATTTCTCAACTGTAGTTTTGAGTAATTTTGTAAGGGCCTAACTGTAAGGATCAGAAAGATTACTTCTTATTCTTACATCTAATCCAAGCCTTAAATCTCATCAGAGTTTACTCCCATATTTACTGTTTTATCTACAAAGCCTACCTGAATATGGGAGTCGAGAACGACGGGTCAATCAGCTTAAAACTCCTGACTGCCGTCCAGTTTGGCACATTTTCAATGAGAGGTTGGAGGGAAAAACACTAAAAACACACAGCCACTTAATTTCCTCTTTCCATCTGGATTTCTAAATTCTAAAATCTAAATGTAAACTAATTATTTCAGACCACACACAGGAAAAGGATGTGAAGTAAGAGGAATGAGGCAAAAAGTCGTGCAGGATTTCTGACCAAATTCCAACTGGGAGAAAAGTGGCTGAGAAACCAGCAGCACTGCACGGATTATACGCAGTAATATCTTAATCTATGGTTTATGATGTAACGAACATGCTTGAGCCTGTGGCAAAGGGTCAATTCATGACCTTGTCCTATATATACTGAATGAAAGGATGTATTATCCTATATTCGTGATCAGTTTGATTTTAACAACATTATCACGGCTGCCATCTGTAGACATTTGTGTGATTTAAAGATCACATGTCAGAGAGCAAATTCTCCCTTGTTTCCTTCACTGAAGTGAGAAAAACTGCAGTGAAAACCATCACCCCAAGCTCCTCTGCAGATACATGTGGGAAATTATCCTGGAAAGGAAAAGCATTTTAAGATTCCATTAAACCTTGAACTGGAGAAATCATAAATTTCTTCTCATTAACTAATTTTCTAATAGGAATACGAAAGATGGAATGAATCAAAGCTGGCATTAATGCTCATAATGAACTTTACAGTGTGTGTGTGTGTGTGTGTGTGTGTGTGTGTGTGTGTGTGTGTGTGTGTGTGTGTTCTATGTTCGGAGGTATGTGGGGGATAATCACTAGGGGGCTAAATTAAACCAGCAGGAACGCGCTCTCTGACCAACCAGGGCCAGCGTTCAGATCAGTGTGTGCCGAGACGTGCTCCGTGTTCTACCCTGTTGGGAATAAACACTCTCAAACACATCCTCCAGATATTCCTTCTGACATCTAGATGGCTAATTTCATCCCAGCGGGTAAGAGTTCATCAATGTGCGTGTGACGGGAACAGCAGCTGACAAAGGCAGAGTTACATAACGCCTGGAGTGTGTGTGTGTGTGTGAGATGCTGTCCAGTCAGAGGGTTACAGCAGACCTCTCTCTCTATCACACACACACACACACACACACACAGACAGCAGCAGCACGAGGTGGTTGTGCAACAGCACTGTGGTTGGTCTTGATGGACAGAAGAATGAGAACATGAGGGACATCTCTGAGATCAGAGAGATGATCAACCACTGACTCAGTTTTGTTCACCCCACAGCGACGACCACTGTGTCCATAAATGTGTGAGGAAAATCAATGACTGACTTTCTTTTTTTTCCAGAAGAAAAAAGCCTCCCGATGCGGAAGGATTAAGCCGTTTGGTGATGATATCTCCACAGCTCTCTGCTCTAACCGCCTGTCCTCATCCCCCAGAGGTCCCCGAGGTGAACACAGTCTGATCCTGGGCCAGTTCTCACCTGAGCCTGAGAACTTCAGAGGCCAGGGCAGATCAGAAGAGAGGGCAGGAAGAATAAAGTTCTTCAGAGGAAAGGGAAATGGCTGGAACTAGATTATCATCCCAAATTGAACCATATGAAGTCTGGCGCCGTAGCAGTGTGACATTTTTAATGTCCTTAAAACTGTGCAGAAAACATTCCAGTACAATCCAGCAAAATTTGAACAGCTGATTTAAATAAGGGCAACTTCAGTGCAAGGATGTGCAAAAATTTAAGAAAGTTTTGCATCAACAAACTGAGATATTAATCTATTAACCTGCATGAGAACTCAAAATAAACTCCAATTTAGCAAGAAGATAGCAAGAGGAAACAATATATAATATATATAATTATAGTGTTGTATTCTCATTAAAAACACAAAATCTTATTTTTTAGATCACTTCCTGGACTGCAAATGTCCACTGTGGCCTCAAATGAATTAACTGAACACTGAATGAACATTGAAAGTCCAGATGAAACTATTGCATATTGTTTGTTCTCTAACTTTGGAAGTTTTGGTTCTTCTTCACACATCTGAAAGGGTTCAGACACCTTCTCAAATAATGAGACCTTGGTGCTTAAGTAACAGGTCCCCCCCCCCCCAGGTTCATGGTCATGGGGCCAGACAGCGCTGGAGACGGACCATGAAGGAATGCTTTTACTGTTTCCTGACAAATGGATGATGAACAAATCCATAAATCTGTCAGATCACTCAGCGCCGTAGGCCGGAGTAATTAAATAAACCGTATTCCAGTTGGCAGAAATTGCCCCCCCCTCCGCCCCCTTCCCATCCAAACAAGCATTCTGCTTAATAATCTCCTTTGTTGCTGCTTAATTGGCTTTTGGTGGTGGCTGCCACGAGCATTCGCATCAGACACCGAGAGACGAGACGAGGAAGTCTGCAACAACAAAACAGGATTTTCCCCCCATCTGTCGGACGGAACACACGTGAATTCTGAGTAAGGCCGCGTTATTTTAGCAAACGCCCCATTCTCAAACCAAAAACATACACACACTTGCACTTTACACAAAGCACAGACAGCCGCCGCCATTTTTGTGATTGTTAACCATCAGAAACCCGAATGGTAAATGTTCCAAATAAAAGGAGCGCATTTGTCAGAGGGACTCACCAGCCTGCTGTCCAACGGTGCACTCTCACTGGTCAGAGTCAGAAATATGGAGGGCTGAAGAAGAGAAGAGAAGAATCGTTCAGAAAGCAACTGGAAAGGCTTCAGTCTGGAGCCGTCTCCAGGGTCCCTGGACCTCGAATTCATCTCCCACCGTTGGGTTCACTGATTCGACTGAGCGACACAACGAGCATTTTCTTCCAGATAAATTTACACATTAAAGATTTTACACCGCAATAACATTCCCCCCTCCCACTAAATGGCCGTTTCTCTCCCAGCCAGACCTGCTGAGGTGTGGGCAGCACAGCAGAGGCACGAGGGGAGTAATGACGGTAATAAAAGTCTAAATTAAATCCAGCAGGACAGGTGCTTCCAGTGCGATTATGAACCATTACCAGCATTTCATTTGATAATTAAAGCTGAAGTTTGAAATGGAGAAAACGCTGACGGGGTTGAAATATACACAACTGTGTTCGTCCACATCACAGCAATACACACATGTGGATCCTTGGAGCCTCAGAAATTAAAAAAAAAACAACAAATCCCAACAAATGAAAAGCCAGAGCTGAAACTAAAGTGCGGCCCCCCTCGGCGTGCTGCTCTCTGGGTGGGTTTTCAGGTTTAATCTGCTCAAGATGAGCACACGTAGGGATTTATGGGCAGCAGCCTGCAGCTGCATGCTGTTGCATAACTCAGCCTGGTTTGCCAGCCTCTTTCGCCGTGACACAGATATCAGAAATCGATGGGAAAGACCGCGCTGATGCCGCCAAACGACGTGAATTCATTCCCCTCATAGAGGCGGCAGCGCCGCAGCGCCGCTTTGGTTTATCATCAGCCTGATTTTCACCAGTAATGGAGTCAAACATAATACTGAGATGAGGGAAATTATCTGCTCTCAGGAAATGACTTGTCCGATGCCACAATAACGTATAGGCCAAATCCTCTTAAAGCATATTAGCAAAAAGGGGATTTTAAATTGATTAAAAGCTGGAGGTTTGCAAGCCGTTTGCATTATCTAACAGAGGATAAAGAGATCAACCCCTATATGATGAGTTCTGAATACAGCTGACTCTGGCTGCAGGGGGACAGTGGCTGTAAACAGCTTTAGCAGAACATACAGGAGGAATAATTCCCAAAACCAAATGGAAATAATGGCCAATTTACAAGCTGCTTACGGAGGATGGCTCCCTTTGCTCCAAATCCGATGACCTCCTGAAGCGGGAGTGGGCATTTAGTCTTGTTTTCATCTTTTTGACCCTGTTTTTGGACAGAAGGTAAAGTTCAGTGTGTTTCGGCAAGTATGAAGATGTTGCAGGACACTGCTCCGGCCTGTCTGAATCCTCCCAGTGCCTGTGTGGGTTTTCTCCAGTTTCCTCCCACAGTCATAAACATCAGCTTGATTAAAGACTCTAAATTGCCCCTCAGTGTGTCTAATGGCATGTGTGTGTCCTGTGATTGACTGGGTAAATTCATGTATTCACTCAGTCAACTGGGACAGACTCCAGCACCCCAGAAACCTACTCATAAATAAGCTGTGGTCAGGATTCCTGGTTTTCACCCAGCCGGGCCAGGTTAAATTCCCAGTGTGGGAATTCTTTGACATCTTATCTTCCTCCCTAATATGGTGACCACAGACCTCAAATGGAGGTCATTTGATGCCGTTATGAAAGAGCAAAAATAATTATATAATACGAGGAAGTCCCTGCCCCAGTTTCAGAAGACCTCTGGAACATGTGAAGCATCAATCTCCATGAAGCAGGTCAAGGGTGAATTCAGTCAAACATCCCGCTACACGTCTCCAAGTTGCTTTCTGGTAAGAAAACACTTCAGCCACCATATTTGCTTGAGGAGCAGAAGTGAAGAACTTTTCAGACGGCAGGTTCAAACTGCAAAGCAACTCATAAAAATGCTGCTGCGGGCTCTCTAAATGCCCTCGGTGGACCGAGCCTGAAATCACCTGCAGCAGATCGGGGATCGGCTCTCTCAGAAGAAAGCGTTTACCTCGGCCTATAAAATGAGGATAAAGCTGACACCACAGCATTTGAATAATAGTAATAATAAAAATCTGTAATGTCTGGATGCCATATACATACCACAGGTTGGAGGAGGACATTAAAGTGGAATTGGGCCTCAGAGAGCTGTGTGCCAACACCATCAGATGAATCATGTGATCTCTACAACCTACAGCTGTTATTGTGAGCACCTCGATGGGTTCAGTCCGGCTCATTCTCCAGTGGCGACTGATCAGAGGGAACTACACCTTTCATCTCCACACACACTTGTCTAATTCCTTTTGTCAGTCTAGTGAAGCCGAGCGAGTGTTTTTCACCACAATGGGCCGAGGGAAGAAACCCCAAATGAATGTACGCACTATAGGTACAGACACGTTTGTCACGTCATCACACATACCTGAATCTAACGAACACAGGAAGATCAGACCAGAGTGAAAAACATCTGACACTCCATCTTGACCCTCAGGTTGTTCACAGTTTGCATTAATGTTAGACTACGTCTCACTGCACTGCGGACCAAACTGATTTTCCAGTCTGGTGACGACAGATTTCCAGTAAACAATGTTGACCAGTGTCCACTTACTCCCTGGGATGTTTTGGAGTCCATGGTATGTGATCAGAACATCCTGTTCTCTCAGCTCCAAGAACACAGACTGGCAACTAGAACATAAACAAACAACTGACCAGAAGTCAAAAGTGTTTTCTTACCCGCTGTTTGGAGGAAGGCCTCAGTCCGAGGGGCTGGTTCCGGCACTGCAGGAAGAAGAGAAAAGGTTAGATTGTGAACAAAGATGTTTTTTATAGTATGTTTTACATAATGTATTACTTTAACTCATTCACATTAGGTATGGATGAGGTGATCTGCTTTTTTTTTTACTGTTTCACTCAATCTGTATGTTTTTTCTATTGCAGTACCACCTAAGTTAAAGGGGGCAGCACTAGGTAGAAAAGAAAATTAGTATAGTTTGGAAAAAGTCATTTTTGTGCTGTGCTGGGTTCATTTACATTGCCTCAATCCAAATGTTGACTTTCTTATTTTTCTGTCCTTAACTGTCACCGTGTTTGTTGTCTAAAAGTTCTTGACTCGTCTGAGTCGCCCCCTAGTGGCTGTGCTGCATAACACCGACGTTATGCATTGAAAGGCTATGATAATTTTGCAGACATATAATTGGGTTATTTCTGCAAAAACTTTTAAATAACAGTCATGTTTGCCATGCATGGCGTCATAATTAAAGAAATTCTGATGATTTTTACCATTTTCACTTCGTCACAAACGCTTAAACTTAATAAAGTTCAAATAATTCCATTTTGTTCAGTCAGATGCTGCTGAGTTCTTAATGCAAGATGAAATGTAAAGCTCGTGCTGCTATTATTATTTATGCCCTTTCATGTGTGCTTGTGATGCACAGAAGAGGAGCTCGTATTTCTTTTATTCACACACAGCAAAAGGTTGCAGTGCATCTGTTTCAGCACATGAAGAGAGGCCTGCAGCACTTCAGATGATTTCCATCCACACTAGGATGAGCAGATGATGAAACGCGTTTCATTGGCCGTGTCCCATTAACATCACCTGCACAGAAAATATAAAGGGATTTTAAACTGCAATCATAGAGCTTCTGGATGGATCATGAAGAGGTAAAGAGCTTTTCATCAGCACACACATGCATGACACACACACACACACACACACGCACGTTTAACACCAGAAACATTTGTTTTCTTCATGAACTCCAAGACTCAAACACCCATATATCTTGTCAATGTGTCCAGAATCTAATCTACACTTTCACAGACTTCAGTTCTGCAGTAAAAAATAAGAAGCCTGTCAACAGAGGGGAAAAAAACATCAGGCTGGGTTTTCTCTGCCAGTTATTTTATTTTTCATTTCTGCTTCGCGGCAGCAGACAATTGCTGCGACCTTTAAAAATGATAACAGTGCAGAGAGGAAGGAATGAGGGGATGTTTGATCAGTGAAGAGAAACCAGGTGGAAACAAAGCAGAGGAGGGGGGTGAGGGTGTCCAATCTGAGTGAGGGCACCAGTGATGCACCCAGTTAGACGCTACTGACAGAAGGGAATTTGGAATGTTGAATCCTGGGAATGTCAGATTCAGCCTGGGGAAAATAGTCAGCATCTTACAAATTGTTTTAAATTCCTTCAGAAAAGGAAGAGTTTGTCCTCTACGAGATGACAGGCCAACCAATCTGTCACATTCAGCCGAGGTGACTGAGAATAGACAGTAAGGTTAATTGGATTAAAAATTTAAAATGAATAAATTAACTAATCTATTTAAAATTGCTGCATTCCATTATCAGGAATTAATCTGAATATAAAACAAATATATTGAATGGATCAGCACTTTGCCTCATTCATCATTCTGACGCAGCCAATTTAACCTGCTAAACATGGCCAGTGTGTGTCGACCCCTGTGACCTCTCGCTGCAGAATTCCCAAACCACACAGGTGAACAAGTTCAGTGGGTCACGCTCGCCCATCGGGAGATGTGCTTGCCCTCTCCGGAAGGTCGTGAGCAGGAGATGAAAAGTGTGTGTGAGCGCAAGTGTGTGTTTAAAGGTCACACGGGGCCTTTGCTACAAGGCTGAGGTTCCATTAATGAGATCTGAGGAGACAGTGGGGGTCACAGCCTCCTTTAGTCGAGGGGGGGGGCTGACCAACAGCATTACCATCAGCGCCAATGTGGTTTGGTCACATGGGATCATTATTGACACAATTATTATATTTTATTATTGATGAATTATAACTTGTAGCACAATTAAAACAAGCAAAACTCAGGCTCACCAGCATTGTACCCCCCCCACACACACACAGCCCACTAATGTGGTGCACATGTACAGCATCTCATTGCTATTCGTGTGAATGAGTCTCCTTGAAACAAGCAGCCACCAAAAGCATATTTGCACAGAGTTAAAATGCAGGTTGCAGCAGATCTGAAATTTCACTCTCCTCCTGTCTTCATCAAATTGCTGTTTGCTGAGAAACTGCTGAGCATCTGAGATGGGCGGTTTTACTTTTGTTTTCATCAAAAGACATCGGAGCAGTTGGCTTTTTTTCTTTTTTTTGTGACTCTGAAAAACTGACCAACGAACTTTAGAAGGTCAAGTAAATGTTGGTGGACCAGCAACAAAAACAGAGCGTTTCTAAGACAACCTGCAGCTGCTGATGCTGTGGAGAAGACGCAGGTTCCGCCCTTCTCTTCCTCCTCTTATCATCTTCACCCTGACAGAAGGATCTCACATGCACTCCAGCCAGGTTCATTAGGACACGACATCTCTTTACACGCTTACTGCAGCTGTAGGCCACGGCATTCATTCATCCTTATTTCTTCCATTTATATAGATTTATTTTTATGAGCACATAAAGATAGACGTAGGTATTCCCCACTGGTTTGTTTAATTGGCATCAACTAATTGTGTGCACCAGGAGAATTTAGACTTTAGAATCTGAAACTGTATCTGATGCTGTGCAATGTCCTCTGAGCAAAAATAATCAGAATTATACCCACATAAACTTTAAAAGTGTGGTATTTTACAGCTTTTTTTTTTTTTTAATGTCATCTTTGTTCAAGTATTGCAACAGCTTTTTGTCAGGAGCAAACGTCGGGAAGTGGGTACCGTGTGGCGCACCGCCCCCTTCTGGTCAACGCACTCATAACGACAAACGTGCCACAACTTACTTTATTATGAGAAAATTAAAAGACATTTTTAGAAACCCCTTAGTGACAAAAACAAAGAGCTTTGTAATAAAACAAAAAATAGCTAAAGCAGTCCAGGACTACTCTTGAGGGAGGAATCATTTTTCCAATTACCCTCAAGGCCAGTAGCATTTAATTTTTTTTTTTTTTTTTTGGCCTTTGTTTGTGCAGGAAATAGCATGCGTCTTCAGGGATGTCAGGACGGGCTTTGCCACAGGGAATTCAGAGTGATAATTGATCGGTAATGACTGAGGAGGAGCACAGCTGTTTCCACTGAAAGGAGGAAGAGGCTCCGATGACAGTTCATCAGCACTGTTGTTCCATGATTAGTGGTTCACGGTGATTGACGCCTGGGTCTGAAGGGACGCTCTCCTGGACCTCAGCACAGAGGCTTTTAGGCAGGAACGATCTCTGCCGCTGACGTCGGGTCAAAGGTCGTTGCTAATGGAGACAGTGGATAGTTTATAGTGAACTCAGGTAATGAGATTGCTCCTTTTTTGTATTCTGACAGTGAGTTCTCATATACACACACACACACACGCGCGCACACGCACGGGCGGTTCCTCTCATGCGGACGGGACTGTCAGGGTGATGGATCAACTTCCTGGCGTTCATTTCTGTCTCAGTTTCACATAAGAGCGTCTGTAAAACACGATCTGCTCCGCTCCTCGTGCTAATGTATCATCCTGGGTGATTTATCGCGCAGTAGCTTAGCTTTCTTTTCCAGAGGAAGATAAAACAGCCTCAACTTTTGACCCCCAAAGCGATGGAAACCAGCAGGATAAAAAAAACACCAAAAAAAAAAAAACCCCACTGGCCATCCAGCCGAGGGATCAGCGCAGCCGCATTTTCCTTTACAGGTTTTATACTGGTCACAGGTCTGGGTTCAGAGCGCAGCTGTCTTATTGGTCCACCAGAGATTAGACATCCTTCCTGTGATGACCTTGGAATTGACCTGCATCAGATGATCTGCCCCAGATTATGTGCTCTGCAGCAGCCCCCCCCCCCCCCTCCCCGGGTCTGTGTTTTGGTACATATACAGTCCAGTGCAGGGGCGGATGGGAGAAGGTGGGCCGATGTTGGAGACAGAAGGTCCCTCTGTTCGCACGCCCAGGCCGCGCTAACGCCCTTGCGCTGCTGACTTCGGACAAAGCGTTTTTTTTTTTTAAATCCAGCCTTAAATCTTTCAGATTAAATCTTTCCAAAGGTCAACGCGGCGGCACGTAAAACCGTGTGTGAAATAACGCACTTGCGCCAGGAAAAACGACCACAAATTCAATTGTTCTTAAATCTCCATCTCATTATGGGAGATTACAGCGGGAGCATCTGCAGTCAAGCAGGGGTCAGGACAGAAGAACGCACCGGAGGGGGGGGGGCGTCGTCTGACACCCCCCCAGAGAGGTTGGATGGCCAAACAAGCTTACAGTTATAGGAGTTTAGTCACACGGCATCACCTTAAATCCGACTGTAGCAGTAAGACGGGAGTGAGCGAGGGTCGTCCTGAAGCACCCGCAGCAGACGCTGACAGGCCTCGCCACTAGCAAAGCCACACCCGTCCTCCCTGTACGATAAAACCTCCTCGATTTCGCCTCACCTTGAATCGAGCTTCAGGTAAAGAGGGATTCGGGTATGAGAGTGAGTGAAGAGCAGGATGAAAGACAAAGCACGGGAGAGAGGAGGCAAAGAGAGGGGGAGGAACCTGGAGGAACAGTGTCCCTGAGAAAGAAGAAAAAGAAGGTGGAATCCTTAAATGGGAGTCTGATACGGAAGCTCTGCTTCTCCGGCTGGACCAGAGTGACTCTAATAGTCGTGCCCTGTGCTGGACACAGGTCAGGTCATCATTTCAATTTCCCAGAATTCACCAGGATGATCCACTACGACACATTTCTGAGATAATTTTAAAGCCGGACTCTCGATGGGGGTGTGTTAGGCAGATTGAAATGATGCATGATGGATTAATATCCCAGTGGTGGATTTAGTGTGTGTGTGTGTGTGTGTGTGTGTGTTTATGATGAAAATGTTTGGTTTTTTTTGTTTTTTTCTCCATGTAAAGACTGGTGTTACGCAACAACATTCTAGTTCTATTTCAAACAAAGACGGACCCACAGATGAAAAGACAAATTAAAAATACTTTCAATCAGTCTGTTTCATTATTACACAACATCGCGCGGCAGGATAATCTGATTATACTCTGTGTACCATCATCTCCATTCATCCATGGTGATGTCCTTTAAAGAAATACACAACAAACACATGTACCCACCCTGGTGGGCCAACACACTGAGCAGCATTTGTCTCCTTCAGAAAAGCAAACAGAGTGATTTTAGATCACTGCCAAAAACACAAAAAAAAGGGTCAGTCGATGTGTGTGTGTGCATAAGGGTGAGCTCAGGGAGCGGCACACTGACCCAAATCAGAGTCTCAGACATTCCTCAGTCCTGTCGCTGCCTCCTGGCACCACGTTCAGCCCAGAATCGGCATCTTTGAATAAAGTGACCGTGTTCTACAAATGTTTCTTGGAAATCCTCCAAAACAACAGGATGGGGAATGTTAATCAGATCTAATTAGGAGCAGGTGAAAACAATCTTCTCGTTAGGAACATTACACAGGAAATACCTGTGATGGGATTTTAGGAATTGAGGTGAGCGTAAAAAAAACAGTGAGCCTTCAGTTCCAGGATAAAAAAAACGTAACAGAGGAGGGAAATCGATGTAAATAAATGAGTTTTATGTTTTTATCTGTCCCACATGTGCAGAAACCAAACCTCAGTTGCCATAGAGAATTCAGGGGTGATCCGCCGCCTTCTCAGATCTCCGCGCAATAGAAACGCAGCGATTGTCTGTTGAACGCGTTTTAAAGCACCCTTACCTCGAACAGAACCGGAGTGCCTTTGTCTGGAAGCGTACAGCCCAGAAGTTCGGCCAGGAACTTTGCCATTTAGACGAGAAGGGGAGTGAATATTCCTAAAATTGTGAGAAGCTGAGGTGAATCAACAGGAGCGCGTCAACTTCTTTGTTGCGTTCAGGGACCCTGCGAGCGTCACCGCGCCTCCATCTCCTCCAGATGAGCGCACCGCCAGAGATGAGAGGGGGGAAATGTAAAAGAGTGACTCCGGAGAGGTTCGATGCGAAGGTCTGAGAGTTGAAAAGCTTCTCCCGGTAAATCACAATCGGCGGTGGTATGGAAACACACAGAAGGGGCGGTGGGCGGTGCAACCGGCCGTCAGGTGCTTTTCATTCGCGTAAAGAGACGATACACTTCAATAGAGAAGAGGCTATTTATTATTATTATTATTATTATTATTATTATTATTATTATTATTATTATTACATTACCATTTTGTACTACACATTCACAAAAACACGATTTAGTTTTGTATCATGTAAGGGGGCTTTTACAGATTCAGCATCGTTTAGTGATTAATACCTGGGTGCATTTTAAAATGGAGTTTTTCTTTCTTTCTTTTTAACAAGCCGTCGCCGTCGCCTGGGTAACCCGGGCGTGGTTGCTCAGCAGCCAGATCACAGCGCATCTTCCAGTCCCTGTCCAGGCTCTCCTCTCCCAGCTTCACTGCAGTTCTCCTCCCTTCAGACGTGCGTGTCTTTGGCTGCAGACATGATGTGAAACTTTACACCTGCAAACGTGCAGAGGCCGGGGGGGATCCATGACCGACCCTGCACCCTACCACTAGGGGACAGTCCTGTCTTTTTTGTGCGTGGGTTTATTTCACATTCACGGGTGCACCGTCCTCAAACTGAGATGTGGCATCTCGAGGACGTCGTTCGGGTCTCCAGCAGGGGTTCTCCGTGGGCCTGAGGTCCAGCTCCTCCCACAGCCCGTCAGTCACCCCGTCACCAGCAGGACAAATCACAGGACAATTAGTGCACCGCTTCTTCCAGCTAAAGTGGCTGCTGCTTCCCACTCATGCATGCATCGCTGCACCACTCTGCGCGTTCCCTTCTGTGCAGCCTCGTCGTAATGGGGGGACCGGTAATGGTCTCCATCTATCAAACGTGTCTTCAGGGAATCTCCTCCAGGCATTAAAGTGCAGAAGTTGATCCAGATCAGACATTCCAGTACACACACTGGGGGTCAGCTTCATTATTTGTGAGTAGTTTTAGAATTCAAACATCTATAATGATAAACTCTTCGCCCACGCCATCGCGTCCGTGGACTAAGGAGAGCTCCTGCAGAGGGTCATGTGACACGAGCGACACGAAGGTTGCTTAAGAAATTTACATATTTATTTTGTTTACTTTCGCAGTATAATGTATTTTACTTTTACCACATTAATGCAAAACACCTTGTGGTGTTGTCCCACTGTGCAGAGGATTGTGGGTAATTGCCACATGCTGGTTTACATTCTGCAATATCTCCAGTGCAATATAACACAAACACACACACACACCCTAATTAGTCACTAAACCATATTTATCATCTAAACTCTGAAAGAACAAACTGACAAATGAAACAAATTGTTGACCAAAGGGAATGACAATAACGAGGTAATCAGTCTGCTGTGGTCAGCCCCTCACCGCCCCCCCACTGGGTGACGACAGCGTACGTGTCTGCTCGCAAACACAGTCCCATATGTTGTTCCAGCTGTAGGGGAGCAGAAATTTACATGACATACATGGGCAATACTTCGTGACCTCCTGCTGCAATAGATGGGTGAGAAGGGTGTGTGTGTGTGTGTGTGTGTGTGTGTGGCATGTGTGTGTGTGTGTGTGTGCGCGCATTCTGATTCGGTCCTCCAGTGATTTCTTTGATGGTTTTCTCTCCCCTTCTTCCACATTTTTACTTTGTGAAATAAAATCATTGGAGACATGTTGTCTTCAAGTAAGCGCAATCCTCAAGCCTCTTTTTTCCCCGGTTTTTCATCTTCTTTGATGTCCACGCTCTTTAATCACATCTAAGAGCACCAACAAATGTTCATTAGAATAAACGAGATATTCTGAGTTCAAACTGTTTCAGCTCAGAGGCTAAAGCCAACTACACATGCATGTATTTTTATTTTTTTCTCGTATTCCTGGCTGAATTATATCTCTATAGATGAGGTTGTAAACTTGGGCTGCGTAAAAATCCACTTGTTTGCTTTTTGAGGTGGATCAGGGCCTCCTGGAAGTCTCTTCTCTCTGGGTGGAGCCTGAGGTGTTCCACAGCCAGAGGAGCGGATGGACTGGGCCTCCTCGCTGGTCCCAGGGACACGTGAAAGTGTAACACGTGAAAACATTAGCAGTCCGACCTCATCCATTCATCTTCTGTCAATCCCCACTTGTTCCTGAACAGGGTCACAGGAGTCTTTGGAACATGTTTTCTGGAAGCTCGTGCATGTTTACATATCGTGTTAATCTACTACAGAACAAAAGGTTTACATGGCTTTAATCTCACATGTTGTTCCAGCGTTTCTCACAAAGTTTGAATCAGTCATAACTTTATCAGCCCTGAAAACGCCCTCCTGCCTCAGGCGGGCTCTCTCTGCGTTAGCCTTGGGGGTTTGACCTGAGGAAGAGGAGAAAACGAGTGAAAAACGAGGAGCGGCAAGCTCACGAAGGGTGCAGCCTCGCGAAACAAGCTATGATTTACCCCTGAGTTTCTCCACCATTAGTAAATGAGCTCTAACTCACCCAGACCCCCTCCTCTAGTGTTTATTTCACAACCCCCGGAGCCATGTCGTGCTCAGGAAAACTCACATCTCTGGTTCGGTCCCCCCAGTACTCACATTTAAACTGGAACCCTCCAAACCTATTTGGCAGCAGAGATCCAATGTGGCCGGCCAGCGTGATGCTAAAACCCGTCCCCTGATCTTTAATGATAACATCCTCTTTTCTGATCCTGTCTTACCCTACTGTCGCTTCCCATTCTGCAGCCAGTTCACCGGCTGGCCCTCGCCCTCCAGATGATTGTATCTTATCTATCAAAGGAGAGTGAAGAGCTCGGGGGGGGATTTACGCTCCATTAGTGTTGGAGGTCTAAAATGGTTCGGCCTTATAGAAACACACACACACACACACACACACACACACACACACACACACACACACACACACACACGCTTCCAACCATCTACTTGAGTAGTGTCAAGATTAAAGAGCAATTATGAGCTACTCTGGGAGCAATCACTTGGAAGGGAAGTCAATGTGTTGGCAGCCCATTTCAGGGAGAGGAAGAAGGGGATAAGAGAGGAGGATGAGGAACTCCCTGTCCATCACACGCTCATGCTCATGTCTTCCAGAGGTTTTCAGTGAAACACGAAAAGAAGAATATGGCTCCTGGTTAGCAGATTAGTGCTCCTTCAGAGCAGCGGAGGGTGTTGTATCTATTTCTGTTGTTTTCACCAGCATAAACCAGTCACACGCCCTCTCCACCAGTCACACCAGTCCCATAAGCTTCCAGCCTGCGAGTGAACGCACCGCAGCCCAAAATCATCACATCTGCTTCCCACAGATCATTTCAGGTCATTTTCTTCTCAGATTCAACTGCGGGTGGTGGGGGGACGAAGGCGAACGCGTCGTCCATCACATTCTCCGTTTGACCGAACTGTGCAGCAGGATGGGCCGCAGAAGAGGCTGCTGGGTAATAATGTTTGAAGTAAACGCTCATTACATTCCCACTCCCTTCAAGTGAAACACAAGTCTGCGAAGGCTAATAATCTGCCGTAGACGTAGAGAGGCACATTTCAAAGGCTTTAACCAAAAAAATCTCATGAAAAACCAAAAATCCACTTCATATAGGTGGAAAAGGCAATATCAATATGCTAATAAAATGTGGTATTGAGACCTCCAGTAGAAACAAGAAAGTCAGGAAGGATTGGAAATACCAGTGGATCCCAGGTGGGATTATATGCATTTAAAGTAGCTGATCTAACATAAAGACATTCTTCCATGGAAGTGGTTCCAGGTCAAAAAGATGAGCCCTGAGCTTTGATCAGGAATCTTCACTCTGAAGTGTGTTGACACTGGGCGAGCCGCTGTAATGGAATTGACTTTGAGCGCGCCCCTGCTTCCACGAGCGGACGCATCAATAACGTCTGCAGCTCTGGGCCGCTGCAGCGCACTGTAAACTCAGCACATCGTAAATACAGGCCCGGCCGACAGCTGCGGCGTGGACAAAGCGCTCCCCCCCCTCTGCTGCTGCCGCCGCTGTTAGTCGTTCCGCCTCTGGAAGCAGAGCTCGCTTTGCTTCACCAGGGAGAATTCTGCAACAAAAACAATTCATAACAAACCAGTAAAGGTGACGACGGGACTGGGAGTAATGGCGCTTCACGAGCAGGTGTCGGATCTCATATCGTCACGTCACAGCCCGACTGCCATCAGACAAAGTTTGGTTAAACGTGCCAAGTGACCTCTGTTCTGAAAATCGTTCTTTATTTATTCGGTCATCCAGGTCTGGAGAAGATTTCAGCAGATTTCATGTGCTGCATCTGCATCATGTGCACATGCAGGTTGTTTAATCCCATCAAAGGGTTAAACCAACCAACACACACCTAAAAGAGACCAAAACATCACAGATGCATGAGGAGTGTGTGTGTGTGTGTGTGTGTGTGTGTGTGTGTGTGTGTGTGTGTGTGTGTGTGTGTGTGCATGTGTGTGTGTGCATGTGTGTTTCTTAGGAAGGTGTGTCTGTCAGTGTGCCTGTGACATCTGACAGAGTTCATTAAGTCGAGATGATGAGCTGCTCGTTCAGACATCGGGGGCCATGATAGAGGCCACCTCAACTGTCAAAACTGATTAAGGTGTCACAACTGACGTGTGTGTGGGTGTGCATGTGTGTGTGTGTGATTGTGTGTGTGTGTTTGTGTGTGTGGGCAGAGTATTATGGGGTGTTGTTTTGAAAGCATGTTTGTGTGTTTTGAACCGATTCCTATGGTGGATTTGTGTATTTGTTAGGGATATAAACTGACTTTAAAGTCCTTTAAATGTGATATTTATGTGAGTTTAGGATATAATTTATGTGACTTTAGGATATAATCCATCATTCTGGATCATTCTGGATCCATCATTCTGATGGATTATTGGTCGTCAGGCTTTGTCGTATCATTTAGTGATCGTCGATTGTTGCTACTGAAGGTTTTTCACTGTTTTAAGTCGCTGCCTCAGATGGGTGGAGTCAGGGATATTAAGAGATGTGCAGCTTCTCAGGACCACGCAGACACAGACAGACCTGCGGACAGTGGGCAGAAGCCTTTTCTGAAAGCAGTCTGGCAGAAAGCAGCTTAGCTTCACGATGCAAGAGGCTCTGCCGCATGTTTATCTGGCATTTTACAAGCCAGCTGGCAAATTAATCCCCAAATTCAACATGTTATAGATTTGGTGAGACCAGAACGGTGCTTTCCAGTGTCGCGAGGTCAGTGCCACAGTCGCGGTTACCGAGCATCGCTGTCACGTGTGCAGCAGTGACGGGGCTTGTGATGTTGGTGTTTTTGTGCCTCGCAGATGTGCAGCATCAAAATACTGGGCCGCATGCTGGGAGACAAGCCCGAATTAAGCTGTAGTCTGGAGGAAAAGTAAAGCCACTACACAGCCTGCATCAGGTTATGTAATGTTGCAGCTCAGAAATGAGGCTTTTTTTTATGCACATGCATCAGTTCTTGTACATGGAAGAAATATATAACGCGTGTATGTGCAGAAGGACATCATTTTTACATGTCATCTGGGTAGACTGACATGTAAAAATTGCAATTTCAGTCACATGACTGACTTTATTTTCTCCTTTCAATAGCAGTAAATGGTGAGGGCTCATCAAACCTGACACAGTTGGAGATGGAGAACACAGAGCAACATTGGGAAGATAAAGACCTCCATATTTCCCAGACGAAGCCATAAAGACCAGCTTTGATTGCTTTTATAATTGGAATAATTGCGCATGATTGTGGTTTGCCTGTCAAATTGTCAGGTTTACAATAGGATCAGGCACAAACCGTCATTTTCATGTCCAAATTCTCCCGCCCCCCCCGATACCCAAGACTCAAATTTTCTAAATCGATTACTTCATCTCTCCACTCCTCCTGGCACATCTGCTCAGCCTTTGTTTTCAGAAATGGTCAACAAGCTTCGGCAAGGGAAAGCGTTCGTCCTTTGGCGCTTCAGACAGTGTAATGTCGCCCTCTGCTGGCAGATCCGTGTATGTGAGCGTCATTCGTGTCTAGTCAGTGTAATCCCCAAGATTATTCCGAGATTTTCTCACAGACGCAACCCCAAACACACAGAGCCGCGCTACACGCCATCATAAATGGAGACGTCATCTGGATGTGCATAATATTTAGTCATAATATTTTGTCTATCAAATGTTATTGATCAGTTGTAAATAATCCACACAACTATTTTATTTTATTTTATTTTATTTTATTTTATTTTATTTTATTTTATTTTATTTTATTTGTCAGGACTAGCCCCTATTTATCGTCACACTGCGGTGTGTGACGACCCGCTGCTTCCACTTGGTGTCTCCCTGGTTTCTTGTTTTCTGTTCTCAGATCTGGGACGGAGGTTCTTCATCCCTTCATGAGTCACACCCGGGTCTGCTTCATCACTGACGACTCTACACGGGGGCCTAGAGGGGCCAATGCACCTCTTATGATGTCCAAGGCCCCGTTGGTGGCCCCTATGGTGGCCTAATAATAAAATGCTCAATTTATGACAATGATCTGAAACTGGAACTAATGTGGCTCAACTTCACACGCTAATGTATTTGAGCGACACACCCAAACTCTGTTTTGGAGAAAAGTACTGCTGTACTGTTCTTGTTGCAAGAGCCAAAGGTAAGAAAATAATTTCACCAGTGATCCATGTTTGGGGCGGTGGGATTGTCAGCATGAGCGGAGGAAGCGACACTGCTTCATTTTTGCTCCAGTAAATAGAAAAGTGAAACCAGAAGCGTAGTACTGAGAGAACTAAGAATCAGGAAGAGGGGATGGAGAGGAGCCAAGCAATGAAAGAGAGGACACTAGAGCGGAGGGCAAGACGATCAATATGGATCAAGTGCTGCACCATCGGGTTTGTGATGTAAAAATTGTGTTTACACTATAATCTAATGTCTTGCAAAGCAGCGTCATTACAATTCATTGATATATTAACGATGAACCAGTACAGCCCATGTGATGGGGTCTGGGAGATGGAGCTTCATTCGGCCACGTTTTTGCTACAGGCTGTTACATTCTGGCCACTCAAACTGATAATTATTATTATTACAGTAAAGACTATATTTATTATTAATTAAACACAATCAATCACTGAGTAAGCCAAGTGAGAGGAATGGCTCCTGTAAAGCTCCTACCCAGGAACCATCCAAGAGGAGGTGTTTTAAATACATTGACCTCCCCTCGGAGTGATTGAGTATAAAAGATGTTTTTTTTTTAATTCTTATTGTTGGAAAAGGAAATGGATGTTGTTTCTTTTTTTCATTCACACTGTTTCATTCTGCGTTTGCAGTTTTGTACAAGAGCTTCCAGAATCAGTCAATGATCTAGTTTTTCAAAAGTGAATGATGCCATTTTTAGCCAGTTTAAAAAAAAAGAGGCTAATTCACACAGCGTTCAAAACGCTCGTACTACAAGTTTGTTCAGGCGTTTTGAGCCGAGGCCACTTTGTAGGCTTTTCTCTTGATGATCTCAGCTGATCCCGTCTGTTCTGAACACAAACTAGCGCCACATTCCTTTCTTCCCTCTTCATTTGCTGCACTTTTGCCTGTCATCACGATCCCATTTTTGCCTCCCCTCATCCAGGGAAGCCTTAGTTTGCTACTTAGCAACTGTTTCTATGGCTACAGGGATGCTCCTTCTCCCTCCCTCCCCTCTATCCAGCCTCCACCAGAAGTCACCGGTGCCCCGTTGTGTCCACCAACCCAATGTTTGGCGAAGCCTTGACTCCTCTGCTGAGGGTGCTCTGGGAACAACACACTGTCTGAGTGTTGTTGTGTCCTATTCTCACACACTCCCCTGTCCATGACGCCTCTGCCCGGATGCATGATTGATGCCCATGAGCCACGCGTGGGTCCAATATGCTCTTCAGTAACCGTTATGATGAATGCTACAACCCGTTAGCGCGCACGCTGGGTGCCACTGACGGCGTGAAGTCATTAAGACAAAGCGCAGCTCTTCATCATCATTCAGAGAACATGTGGGTCTGAGCTGTAATGGAGGAGGAAATAATATCAGCTGCTGTGTGCATTCACATATGAATGCAGGCGCGGGAGCCACAGAAAGGTCTATTTATATCCCTCCTAAAAATAGACATTCTTCTCCTCAGAGACGTGAAATCCTTCAGAGTGGTGAATTACTCTGCTGCTGCCGCTGTTCTTAATGCCCATATGAGAGGGGGGTGGGGGGGGGTTCTCCCCTTTCATCCAGAGGTGAAAGCAGCTGTTTCCCCCCAGCTTACAGGCTCTTTCTGTAGGGATCTCCATACTCCCTGTGGGCCTGCAGCAGACTGGATTTTACAGTGTTCTAATTATTGATCTTCCTCCTCCTCCTCCTCCTCCTCCTCGCGCTCCATTCACAGTGAAGGGCTTAAAGCCGGGCGGCACAAATTCAGGCAGGCATTCGTTTCCCCTGGTGAGAGTGTGAATCGGCGGCTAATCGTCTGACAGAGGGAAGAGCCACGGTTGTTTGGAGGGAAATCAACTTGTCTGAAGAAAATGGTCAAATTGGTGAAAGGCTGATGGGCCTGGTGTGAAAGGTAGATAATGGAGGGGGGGTGTGGCTGTTTCTGTGCATTTTCAACGTTCCTGTTTTCAGGCCTCAGACCTGATGTTGGATTTAACACCATTCAGGAAATGTTTCTTTTGTTTCAAACCATCTATGGCGTTGTGTATGAATACAGATGCACTGGATCTGACACCAACCCCGAGAAACAGTGACAGTGACAGAGTAGCTCCGTTACCTTATTAATCCCGATAAGACAGTTGCGGTGATTGCAAACACACGTTTCTTTTAAATCGCGTGTGAAATCAGCTTTACTGAGCCAGCCTCTGAGAATCCGAGGCACAGAATGAGAGATGATCCCCGCTGAGCGAGCGCGTGTTGAGACAACGTATGAGAGGATTCCAACGGTGAAGGCAAAAGCATTTCACGTCAACCGCTTAACTGAACGTTCAGAACAAGACCAGTGATCTGCAGCGGAACCATCAAATATCCTTCTGGATCTTTAATATGTCTATAATCAAATCAAGTGATGCTATCGGGACATATTCCGAGATAACAGCTTTAGAAGGGAAGAAAAACCATCATGGTTATTGAGGATTTCTTTTGTTGCTGTTCTCCGCAGGTGATAGTTTCTCACTTTTCTGTTCAACAAGCATTTTTTTTCCAACAGTGGGGGACATATGGTGGAAAAATAAACCCCACGAGGGTGTTTATATATTTTCTTTTTCTCCAGCCACCTCTGCAGATGGCAGCCAAACGTGCAAGTGCAAGGGAATGTGCCTGCAGCTTTTGTGGTTAAGAGGAAAGGTTTTATTAGTCAGAGGGTCTTTCCTCACTCATCCAATGGGTACTTACAGGTCCCGCTCCTCATTATGCAATCAGCACAATGGGTGAGGATGCCTGGCCCGCCTTGATCGCCCTCATATGTATGCTAACTCTCTCTCTCTTTCTCGCTCTCTCTCTCCTCTGGGCACCAGCCAAGGTCACCTAATTAATTCAGTTCCTCTCCGAGCCCACAGACTATCCTGCAGGGCTGTAATTGCATTTCTGTACCAATCTCTCTAATGATGATCACAGTAATCTCATGCAACACACACACGCGCGTGTGCACACACACACACACACGAACACACACAGGTCTTCTCTTTCTTTACTTGCCCAAACTGGATGCATTGAACAGTGAGGGAGGTGAGATGGTCAAAAAAGAGTGAAGACAGTTTTTTTTTTTTGAGAGGCTGCTTCAAATCACACACTCATACACACGCGTATGTGGCCCCCGGCAAAAACTAAGTTCATAAGCGATCAAGACAAAAACATGATTACTGCTGCTGCTCTGCTGTCTGCTCATGGTGGCTGGGCAGATGTTTACAGAGCTCTGGTTCCAATCGCGCCATCGCTGCACATTTACGGAGGTCCTGTGAGAGCTGCTGGAAGGCCGCAGGTGGGTTTCTCTTGGACGGAGTTCACCGTCGCTGCACCTCGTGAGAAGTTGTCAAACACGTGTGAAGGCAAGCTTCTGCTTTTCTGGCGGCGAAACGGAGACGCTTCATCGTCACTACCTCTCCTTTAAGCACACCAGAAGGATGAACTCCATCCATGGCTACTGGCTGCTGAAGGTGACTTGGGACGACTGCCGACGTGCCAACAAATATGGAACATGTTTTCAGCTCCGCGCTACTGTTGCAGTGACATCTGTGATGGAAAGAAGGGGGCACCTGAGCTGTGCGCATGTGTTCCTCTCTCTCTCCCTTTGTTTTGTTGCTATTAACATTTTTTATTTCATTTTTGCCTGCTTTTCTGCTTTCACGTTTTACCAATAAGGGGCGACAGATCCCCACTGCGGTGCAGAAAAAGAGCGCACCTCATTTGCGCTACATTTAAAGGAAGACATTAACTTCGCTCAAAGATTTTAACAAGTGTTTTGGGCGTCCTGCGCACACTTGCTCTGTGTGGATGTAAACGCATCGTTCAAATCAATGTACAGACCACGCGCTCCTGCCGCAGATGATTTGGGATTAACAACCCCCGTAGTCCCATCACTGTACCCATTCTGCAGATTTCATGTGGTCGCCTGACAAAATGTAATCCACTGACAGTCTGTTCAGTTCCTCACAGAAATCGGCTTTGGTTTAAAACAAGGTCCAGCACAACCCCCCCTCTCTCTCTCTCACTTCTCCCTCTCTCTCTCGCTCCTTCTCCCTCTGTGCGTGTGTGTGTGTGTGCGTGCGTGCGTGCGTGCAGACATTTCTGCGCATCAGCAGTCGGAGGTTGAGGGTCCGCGCAGGGAGGACACTCTCACTCTCAGCCATCAGCGTCGCCGCCACAACCGCAGGAAACATGCAGGTGAGAGGACGCATCCCTGTTTTAGTGTCTTATTTCCCCGTTATCACAACAGACGAGACGTGCCGGGCGATTTCTTATTTTCTCTTGCAGCTGGGGAAAAAGCCCCCCACAAAAAAATAAATAAATAAATCTATGAAATCAAACGCGTTCCAAGTCAAATCAACCTGGGCTCGTTGCGCCGCTGCTGCCGTTCCTGCGACTTGTTGGTTTACCTGATGCTTGAAGAGCCGCGTTTTTTGTAGTTTGTGAGTGAAGTTATGTAACAGCGGGGCTGCCGGAGCTCCGGGGGTGGGGGGCGTCGAGGCTTCTCACTCCCGTTTTGTATGTTGTTAATGTAAGCATGACCTTTACCGTCTGCTCCGCGCGTAATTCCTGCCTTCGAATTCGTCTCTGAAAGAGGAGCGGGTTTGTTGCCTCCTGGCAGAAGAAGCCATTTAGCAGCTGAGCCCTCAGAAACAAGCAGCTTGAGTCCAAATCGGTGATAATTGACTGTGGAGAGAAAATTCACCCTCCGAAGTGACTCCAAAACACCTCACGCCCGGCGCTCCTGCCTGCTGGAATTCCCCGCAATCAGGGCCGCGCAGTGGATTAATACCCAGAAAAATCTTCTAATATAGATGCAAATGAAGTTCTAGAGTGTTCCTCTCACGTGTTCAGCGAGAGGACACGAGGCTGGTTCATCAGAGGTGATTTTGCTGCACAGCCTCATGAACGCATAGGGAGGTTGTGTCCGTCTGTGGGAGCCAGGAGGATCTCTGCCTCCTCCTCCTCCTCCTCCTCCTCCTCATCATCATTCACACCTGTCAGTCAATAAGATGGTCGATAAATCACCCAGAGCTTATCGGACGGGTGGCCGCAATCCGTGTCAGTGCTTAGGAGGCATTTTCGCGGTTCCATCATGTGACCCGGGTTTGCGGCTGCCCGTGCTGATGTTTCCGACACAAACTCGGGTTTCTTTACTCGGTTGGAGTCATTGTCGGCGGACACGTCTGGTCTTCAGGGGCCAACACATCTGTGTGTTCAGGGCAATGAAAACCATCAGAGAACATCCACTCAGCCATTGCTACTTTCCAAACGGGCGAATTGATTATTGTAATAGTTGCACAACCTCACGGCATCAATCTTCTTCTTTGTCTCTCTCTGTAATTAGTTGATTTTTTTTTCCCAATCAATGAGCCACTCTCGGTAGAAAATGAGACGCCGCTGTCTGCCTTGTGTTACATCACTATGTCGACTGTACCCTTTTATTACATCTGCATAATTCTTGTGTGTTTGTGCGCACGTGTTTGACCGAAGGCCGATCGGCAGGCTCTGTTCTGAATCATTTTCGGTGAGATTGGAGGTGCACAGACAATGTGTCCTGACATATTTTTTACATACGCCATCAGATTGCTGATTTGTGGGAAAGCGTCCGCTTCTTCAGTTTGTTTTCCGACATAAACCCGGATCAGCACTTCGATGTGACGGGATTAGTTTGCAGAGAAGCAAACAAGCATCGTGTCTTTCGCCTCCGCGGTTTCATCCACCCATCAGGATGGATGGGGATCATCAAAAAGGGAGAGAATAATCTGCTGGCAAGGTCAGGCAGGACATCCAAATATGTGTGGATTGCATTAATGAACTTTGTGATCATTTAAATGCTGTAGTGATAACAGCCCTTCCAATTTGGGTTCATTTGGGTTCAAGTTCACCCGGTAATTCAACTTGTGTTAGTGGAAGGGCCACTGTGTTCCAGAGGCCAACAGAGTTAATTATTAAATGATCCCTCTGCTTTAGCTTTTGCTTCACATATCTGTAGTTGAAATGGGAATATTCCCATTTGACTCAGTCGGTGCTGCTGAGGGCCTCACAAACATATTTAATTTAGTCTGCTCAGTGTGACTCTACAGTTTGTGTGACTCTAAAGCTGGACTTTTCCTTTAAGAGGTTCAGTGTGTGTGTGTTTGTGTGCATTTGTATACATGCTACATAAAACTGCAGATTTCATTGCAAAGCGAGGACGCTTTTGGGAAATGTAACCTCTCCATTTGAGGGTGAAAGTTTCTATCAGCAACTTTATGGCCAAACAGTAATTGCTCAGTAATAAATCTTTGCTCATCACCTTATCACCCCTGTCCATAAAAACACAAAAACACACAACCACAACAGAGGGCAACACTGGTTCTGCACCAGTTACATTTGTAGCTGGTGAAGGGGAGTTTTTTTTTTTGTCCAGAATCACTCACACATCCTGGTTTTAAGGTACACGAGGCATGCCTTTTGTTATTGAGGGTCCTCACAACGATAGCAGTGCAAATGTGTGTATTCGTGTGTGTCGCATTGATGTTGCATTCAGTGACACCAGACAGGCTGACGGCAAACGGCACCTTCACGCGCACACACACACACACACACACACACACACACACACACACACACACACACACACACACACACACACGCACACAGGCTGCATTGGGCTGCACCTGATCTAGTGTCTGAGGCATCCACCTGTTCAATAGGTGGAGTGATTGGTGCCTTTAAATAATTGAACAAGTTTGGTAACTGAATCCGTCAAAGTTCCACACAGATCAAACACAGATGAGGTTTTTGTCACATCCCTGCAGAGAAACTCTGGATGAGTTTTTACTTGAGACTTAGTTCTTAAGATGTGTGTAAAAGTGAGTGCGTGTGAGTGGAAAACTTGACAACTGCATAGGGTAAATGAATCCATCTGTCAGTGCATTTCCTTTAGAATAATGCGTCATTTTAAACCCCACACATGCAGGTTTGTTGTTTTTCTGGGTTGTTTTTAATGATTTGTCAACTCCTGAGGGCATGAACACATTTAAAACACTGAAACAACCTTAACCTTTTAATGTGGTAAAGTTCAAAACCCATCTCTATTATGTCTTCAGACTTATTATGTATGAGTGTGTATTTTTTTTGTGTGTGGTGTGTGTGTGTGTGTGTGTGTGTGTGTGTGTGTGTGTGACAGAGAGAGAGAGAGAGAGAGAGAAAAAGGAAATAAGGAGGAGCTGATGATTAAAACATAGCTCCTCTGTTGCTCAGTGTCCCCTGAGCGTTATTTCTTCATCGAGATGAAGGCTCACATCAGTGTAATATGCTTTCACTCCCTCGGTGTGTGTGTGTGTCCCTCACACACAGGTGTACACATATTCACAGCTAGTCCATATGGGTGTGCTCTCCTCCCACAGACACTGATTCACACTGACAGCCATTCTAAGAGGCGCAAGCAGACAGGACGCAAATAGTATCAGCTCTCCATCTTCAGACCGCCGCATATTTTTCCTCAGAAGGCCGCAGAGTTCGTGGAAAGGCGCCAACAGTTTGGTTTGAAATGTGGACGTTTGCAGCATCCCCAAAGTTAATGATCAGCCTGTGGAACAGTCCCAAAACGTTGGCTTCATAAGGCCTCGTCATACACCCTGTGCGAACGTGCGTCCAGGAGGATCTTTGTGATGTGATGACTAAATAGCAAACACACCAGATGTGGTCGTTCAGAGAGCAGAGGCCACTTTTTTTCAGCTTCGTAAACCCTCCGTCAGCTCTTGTGTGGTGATGCGCATCGACCCTGAGGCTTCAGAACATGTTCCCGCGCTGTTCTCAGCTCTGAGTGTGTTTTATTGAGTGCTGGAACTCTCCGCGTAATGAGGCCAGAGTTTACGCTTCATCTAAACCAACATTCACCGAGGCAACTACCATGTTTAATAATTTAGCACAAACACAGCTGTACGCGTCGCGTCTGAGTGTTGTGAGTATATGGTCTGCCTCGGAGTGTGTGCGCGCGCGCGTGCATGTGTGCGTGCGCGTGTGTGTGTGTGTGCAGGGGGGGTGGGGATGTTTGTGGATGAGGAAAACGGGCCTCAGGACCAAACTCCAGAAGTGGATGTTCTCTTCTCTTTCTGAGAAGTTTGAACCCGTCTTCTTTTGTGTTTTCTGTTTGTCTTCACTCCTGTGGAACTGAAGGGAATGCCTTCTGTCATCTCCTTCCACTTCAGTGCCGGTATTCCATTATGCTGCCAGCCTGTTTGACTCCGCAGGCTGATGTGAGCGTTAACGCCGCGTTGATGTTCACCTCTCTCTGCTCCTCTTCCTCTCCGGCCCTTTACGCTCTCATCTTCAGCTCTTTTCATCCCTCTGCTCATGTGGAAGATGCACTAAAATAGCCTTGCAAATGTATTCCTCGGCAAGTGCTGTCCTATCTTCATCTCTTCTCCTCTGTCCTCTGGCCGTCCTTCCCTCTTTCTCTCCATCACTGATCTCAGATCTTCTCCCTCACTTCTTCGAGGAAGATGAGCAGGACATTTTTCTCCTCCCAATTTTTTCTCTTGTGCTCATTGTGTCTCTCCCCTTTTCGCATCCCCCCTCACCAGGGAACCGCCATGCAATCAAGCAGACATCCAGCGTGTAGGCTCTCCCCTCCTCTCTGCTCCCTCGGTTCCTCCTCCTCTGTCATCGCTCACTTCTCTCTCTCCTCCTGTAGAGTAAACCCAGTGAAATGTTGCTCTTGCAGCCTCCTTCCAACAGTGTACATGTACGTGTGTTTTTGTACTTGTACCTACATACTGAGTAGCAAACTGCATTCTACTATCAAAATGAGGACTTTTTTGCAGGACATCACCTTTCAAAGGACTGTTTGAGGGTGAAGACCTGGTTTTAAGGTTGATGTTAGAACTGGGTTTAGGTTAGGGTCAAGGTTAGGGGGTTAGTTGGGATGGTTAGGGTAAGAGGCTGGGTAATACATTAGGTCTATGAAGGTCCTTACAAAGACAGAAGTACACGGATGTGTGTGTGTCGGCCTGTGTGTGTGTGTGTGTGTGTGTGTGTGTGTGTGTGTGTGCGTGCAGATAAAATTCATTCATATCATGAGTAAAAATTGCCAAGGAGATGAATGAGAAGATATTATATTTGACATAGAGGGATCTTTGGTGCAGATGGAGGGTTCTTGGTTGTTTATTGTAGTAGAAAAATACCAAAGTAGGAAGGAAGTATCCTTCAGTCTTCTTCCATTTAATGACAATTAGACCAAAAAAATGTTTTATTAATCAGCACAAAATATCATTAGGGTTGAAATAATGTTCGATAAAGAGACTTACCAAATAAGCAAGTTTGACAATGAAAATGCATTATTCACTTCAATTCATTTTATTGGCTTTGTTTAGCTGTGTAGAGTGTAAATATTGATTTTTTTTAATGACTTATATATTTTTAATTCAACATCACTACTTTTTATGGCAATTTTTATTATTTTGAAATAGAAAAAGAATGAAGAATAAAAGTAATTATGACAAAATTACTGCTGTGCTGATCTTTTGACTCCAGAGCAGAGGCTGAAGGTGTTCACTCACTTCTCTGTATTCCACCGTTCATAGCGCTTCCTCTCCCACTTCCTCCTGTCCAGGTGGATGGTAAGGTGGGCGATGGCCTGCTGGGCGATGCCAACGGCGTGGAGCCTCCACCAGGCAGGGCGAAGGACTCGGTGAAGTGGCAGAAGCCGCGCTTCTCTCGGAAAGCTCTGATGAAATGCTGCTTAGTCAGGTGGATCATCGCCAGCACGCAGCCGCAGGACAAAGGTGAGGGACACACACCAGCGACGAGCACAACGGGTTCCTCTGACTGATTTGGTGTGGGACAGCGTTTGCATTGATCGCTGAATCATCCAGCTGGGTCTGTGTGGCCTCTTGACCTTTCTGTGGAAACGCCTGAATTGTCAAGCATGGGGTCAGGTCCCGGGAGAGCCCTTATTTTCATACAGTCATTTGTCATTTCTCCACAATTTAAGTCTGCCATTAATATTTTCTTCTTAGACCTGATTCACTCTGATAAAAGTCTCCTTCCCCCACTCTGCTGGTGAACCTTTTAGCCTCTCTCTCTCTCTTTCACACACACACACACACACACACACACACACACACACACACACACACACACACACACACACAGATGTATATATACAGTACACGCACTCACATGTTTGACTTTGTGCCATTGCTCCGCCTAGTGGTCCAGATGTGATAATGCATACGAGTGTTGTGACCGCAGCAGAGGACGCAGTTCGTGATATACTAGTGTGTGTATCACATAATCAGTTTTGCGGTTTAATCCGGTTTAATCTGTGCGTGTTTGGGAGGATGAGTTGGATCAAATGATAGTTCAGTTCCTGCTGTCACTGTGCCCCTGATTACTCTCCACTAGTATTTATTTCCTTTCTCTCGTCTCATTTCTTCTTCTTTTCTATTCCCACATTATCTTGTCCTCTACTTTCTCTGTTTCGTTTTGGTCTCCCTGCACTCTCCTTTTACTATTCTTTCCTGATTTTGTCGGTGTTGTCAAACGAGGAACATATGTGATTGAGGTCTGATGAATACCAAAACACATTTTAAACCCTGGCTGGGGTTTCTTTTTTAATGTACAAAACCATTTGAAACAAGCAGCATGATTGCTGAGGATTTGTATCTTTTCCATCAATCAGAGTGTCTGAAGGAGTGCCGTCTAAACAGAACTGATAAACAGTGAGCCCAAAGTGAAACTTCTGACTCTTTTATCAGGTGCTGTACTTTTGATTTAGTTGTACTTATTTGTTGGTTAGTATGTCATGCTCACTGCAGTGACAAGCGCTTTGACCTGGCACCAAACAGGCGACACCAACCATCTGACACTTACAATATTCATATAAAAACATCAAGGTGCACATGTTTCCTCCCATAGGTCAAATAAGTCACATTTGCTTAGCCCAGTTCGAAGAGGAAAAGTTAACATTGGATAAGTCAGAGCAGTGTTCAGAGTTCTTAATGACCATCTACAGCATAATGTGAGAAAGCCAGCCCGTGTTCCACAAGTTCAGTACTTAATCACTCAGTGCCGAGATTAATCTGTGAATTAAAACAGCACAGAGGAAGAGGAGAGATATGACATATGTAATAGGAGGCGGATTAGATCCGGTACGGCAGCACTGATATTTGGTGTCTTCATGTGAGATGAACTTCAGAGGGCGAGCGTGTGGGGAGTGGGGACCATCCGGCAGCGTGTCCTGGCTGAAACAGGAGGAGCGTTATCGGACGTCAGGGTCGTTCACGTGGAAATGGACGGACATTTGTGACAACCACAACGGCTCAACGGGATTCAGTTCGGCTTCTGCTCTCGGCGAAGGAAGGCTGACGGCTGAAGTGTAAGTGAAGAGGAACGGTGCTTTCAAGGAACATCCGAGCCTAAGGAAACATTTTTTGGGGGACACTTTCCCCTCAGATTTTCATCAGTGTTTGGCTTCAATAACCAGAGACCTGTACTTGAACATTTGGGACCAGGTAGGCGACCTTTAGAATGAACGCCTGTAAGGTCGAGTGTAGGAATGAGATCACCAATCTGCTGCGCTGCTTTCTTGGCTTCATCACCGGGACACCCGTTCAAGGTATTTGACTCAGGCTAAACTTCAGCATCTGTGGGGGCAGTGTTTTTTTTTTATTATTATTCTGTTGTCTGACTCCACTTCATTTCAGAACGAAATGAGTTTCAGTATTTCATAATTCATACTGATAAAAACATTTAAAGCTCTCGCTCCCTTTATCATTGAAGCTTTATGCAGTTCCAGCAGAGATGGATTTTACTTCTTTTCCTTTCTCTCGGTGTAAAAACACCTTACTATTTATTATCTCAGACAGCCCAGAACCTCATTTTTTAATAAACACACCCAGTGGTGAGAAGTCAGCGTGAAGTAATCAATATTATTGATAAATCAGTGCTATTAAGCTGTACTCCTTAAACTTCGTGTTTAGGTGAGTTGCTTTTGGTAAATGTTGCAAAATAGACGGTTTTATACATGTTGTATGAAGCACCTTTGGGAAATTATTTTTTATTGTTTTAATATCCATGTGCCGTATAATTGGTTTATTGGCTTTATTTTGTGTGCTTTGAGTATTTTTAATACAAACATGGTCCAAGAACTACAGAAGATGTTTAATCTGAGAAACACCTGGAAAGGCAGCGATGTAGCGATGACAGTTATGATAATGGCCTCATTGGAATATTAAAGTTTAAATAGTGTCTAACTGGAATAGTGTGCAGACTCTGATAGTAGGGACCCTGAGCAAGAGGAGGTCAGGTCACTGAGTAGGTTTGTAACCATTTATCTGGAGAAACACCTTTGTGGCTGCTTGTTTCACACCGTTGCTCACGTCGGGTGGGTTCTCTTTGTTTCGCGCGTGCTTGAAAATGATAAGGACACTGTCTCCTCCCCAACGGCACACAGTTGACATCATTAACCTTAGCAAACATATGTTCCTGAAAAGGAGACAGTTATTTCCACTGAACCTTGTTTGAGGGTGTGTACTGAACAATCGTGACTGTTTATGCTGTCACCTTACTGCCAGGTTACAAAAACAGGTCATGGCAGCCTGACTCCTTCCACAGGATTTAAAGTGAACTCTACCTTCACAGTTGAACTGGGTGTTTGTCCGGCAGGTGTCACCTTTTGATTTCCTTTTCTGTTTTCTGTTTTCGGCCTCCTCTGTCACTCCCTTGGTCTAACCCTCGCCTTCCTTTTCCGCGTTGTTTTATGTCTGTGTTTACTGCCCGTGGGTCTCCGCCGTGCTCTTTCCCTGATGTATTTAAGGCCCACCTCAGGCTGCAGTGTTTACACGTCCTCTTCAGGGAGGCAATAGGAGACGTATGACCTGATCGATGTTCCCTGCAGAGGAGAGCACAGCCATCTCTTTCCCTCAGCTTTCTGCGCCTTTCTTCATTATGTCCTGTCTGTGCAGCTCCCGCTATAGATAGAAGTAGCCGTTCGGATCCATTGATCCATCACTTAGGCCTAGATTTGCCTTCAGCAGAAGGATGGGAGAGAAAGCGAGAGACATTCGTGGGCTGGGGGGGAGACAATGCAACACACAGGGAGGAGGAAAAGGTGAAATAGCTTTGATCAAGGACTCGCTGCTTTAATTACACACCCATGCTTGGGTGAGGTTTTTTTTTTTTTTTCCAAAAGGAAAAAGGGATTATCTAACATAGAAGAGAGGCTAAGTCTAATTGGAACATCAAGCGGATGAAGGGGTGAGGCAGTGATAGCAGGAGGTGAATCAAACATTAAGATTGGCTGCTTTTCTCATCTGTAGATCTGGAAGCAAGCTGAAAAGGTGATTTAATGGCTGAGCATTGTCTGGGGAAGTCCAATTACCTCTCTGTAAAGACTCCAGGGTCCTCATTGTTCAACCTATTATCTGTTCGTATTGATC
Organism: Lagocephalus sceleratus; assembly: GCA_911728415.1. NCBI lineage: Eukaryota > Metazoa > Chordata > Actinopteri > Tetraodontiformes > Tetraodontidae > Lagocephalus > Lagocephalus sceleratus. Next base: position 7,688,735 of record CAJVRN010000237.1, on the reverse strand, counting down.
AATTTATTGCACAGATGTCAAATAGCTCACGCGGAAATATTTCTTTACTGCTCATTTTGCACAGTCAATCGCTTGCATGCATGTGGGGAAATAGGACTACAGTTACTGGTTGGCAGCTGTGTTAGCTCTAAGAACCCAAAGAGTCAGAAAAATGTAATCTGGAGTCTCATGTTTCTGTCAGGCACTGTGCTGGTGAGTGACTTCAGCGGTCCCGTGGAGAGGAAGACTGAGTGAATGGTAACTACCGCCAGCTAGGGGCCAGCGAGGGTACTGATGGTCGGTCCAGTCTCATCCAACTGTACTGGAAGGATGAACTGAACACTTTCAATACATTGATCTCCCATCATAGTTTATATCTTCAACAGTTGAAGTAATTTTTAAACATCTAAAATGTGCCCCTCTATACCTCCACTGCACCAGGTTTGGTTATTTGGGCTGTTGCAGTGGAGTTTGGTTCTTTACTCTTTTCTGCTGGCTTTTCATGCGTGACACCTAAGAAGAAATGTATTTAATGGAATGATATTTCACATTTGTGTTTGAAAAATCTGATTTAAAGAACAGTGATTACCCCTCAAATAAAAACTGGTCACAGTAGTTGGTCTCAATGAACCTTTTCATGCATTAAAAACAGAATATACCAAAAGGATAATAAAGCAACAGGGAGTGCAAGTTTCGGGGGCTAAAGTAGGGAAGAAAGGGGTATTCATGCAAAAATAATACTTTAAAAACACATCCACCTACCTAAAGAGACAGAAAAAAATATCCATTGGAGGAAATAATGTTCTAGGTGTTGTACAAATGTCCTTCGTAGGACTTTTAAAACCTTTTAATGCTGAGAAGAAGAGAGGAAAATGAGGCAGCCTGCATGAAAGAAATGTGGATGTGTGTGATGTGAAAGGTCAGAAGCTCTGCGCAGCTTTTTGATCCCCTAACTCTTTTTTCTATCGGTCTCACATGCTGACGTGGTGTCATAATCTCAAACAGACTTTTAAATGTGCCCTCTGACAAAAGGCACGTGAGCACGTGCACACACACACACACACAGGAACACACTACAGGCAGTTGTAAAACTCATCTGCCAGCTCTCCAGTTGCCTTCAGCTCCTTTGTTCAGGTACCATTTTCTTGGCTATAATCCATCAGGATTTTACATAATTTTAAAGGCCGTCCTCGTCCGCCTCATTGTCCTATCTGAAAAGCATTATGGGAGCTGTGATGGCAGCTTTTTCCTTGGAGGCCAGGAGGCGTCTGTCGCTCTCCCGGCCCAGCTGCTTCTCGCACTGTGGCCACGGTGCAGCCCGGTACCACCGCTCAGGTAGGAGTGCACGCACGCCCCCTCCTGTGACACTTTGTTATTTTAGTTGAATTGGGTTTTTCTTTCTCTAAGTGAAGTTTAATTAAGTTTAGTTACAAAACGTGTCTCATCCATGTCATTAAATTCCATCACTTCTTCAGATTTTCATTAATAAATACATCAAGGACCATGATATGTACATGTAATAGATCATTTCTGTCATAATGGCCCAAATGATGTACATGTAATACATCATTTGTGCCATTATGACACATTCTGTAATTGGTTGTTACACTTTGTAACATTAAAAAGTTAATTGTTAAGTATAAACAATGTTAACTAACTATTAACACAATAGAAAATGATAGACATCAGAGTATCTAGATATATCTATACATATACATATACGTGTGTATATATATATACACAAGAGTATCCTCCATCTTTCAATTACTTTTCTTTCTATTGCTTGGACAATGTGCTGTTGTCGGTGTGTTTGACAGATACCAGCCTCAGCCCTTTTTCTTTTTACCAAGTGCTGTGTCAGCAGGCAGCACCAAACGTACCATTTAAAAACCTGTTAGTGTCCTAATGCGCTCGTCTTACCCCCCCACCTCCACCCTCACCATCACCACCGCAGCCCTTCTTGTATTTGCTACATACTGAGTACCAAAATCTGTATTTTACTAGCAAAGTAAGGACATTTTGAGAGATTTGGGAGGTGAGGGCAGTTTGGCTGGCCCTCACAACTTAAAAAAATAGTAGAATTGGGTTTAAGTCAGGGTTTAGGGTTAGGGGGTGTGTCTATGAAAGCCCTTACAAAAATAGAAGTAAGAGGATGTGTGTGTGTGTGTGTGTGTGTGTGTGTGTGTCTGTGTGTGTGTCTGTGTGTGTGTCTGTGTGTGTGTGTCTGTGTGTTCGTGTGTCTTCATGACACCTGATCCACTCTCCTGCACGAAGGTGGTGCCTGAAATGTAACTGTGACCTTCACTGTGATTCATTTTCTGAAGTGAGATGGACGCGTGTTAAAGTGTTCGTGATGAGGAAAAAAATGGGCATTAGTAGATTTTAGTAGGTTTTTTTCATTTTTATTATTGAAGGTGTTTTGCTTTTTGTTAAGTACAAAGCTGAGAAAGAGGAGAGGAAGCCCCACAACCACCACCGCCACACCACAAAAGTATTGATCTCTCTCACTTTGGCCTCCAATCTTTGTTTCCTTTCTTTTATCAAGTCAATGCATTAACACACACTCACACGCACACAGGCACGCACACATTCTCCTTGCTCATCTTGACACATTAGCAGGTGCAGAGTCATCACTTATTTCCTGATACAGTCACAACTCATATTAGTGTTCCCCTCTGTAATGTTATATTATAACCTTATTTGTTGCTTACGTGGGATTTCTAGCTGTTGAACTATATTCCCGGAGCCAGTAAGGTTTTGAGACGTGATTAAGGCGGTAATATATTTATAATTGACAGCAGCAGAAATAAAGAAAAAAAGCAAAGTTTGGAAGGGTCTGAACTGCAGTGAATATGCAGCATTTTGGGCTGCTTTGGCTTCATGTTCCACCACTACCGCTGCTGCCAGCAGATGCATAAAATGAGATGAGAATTGATCCCAGAAGTACAAAATGTTCAAAACGAAGGCAATAACAACCATACAAAGATCAAATCAAAAAGAGGGTGGGGAAATGTGCAATTGAAAATGAAAAAAGCATCAAAATAATCTCTTTCCAGTCTGAGGAACAGGGATTCATCAATGTACAAGTGTCAGGGGGTAACAGTGTTTTTCTACTCTTAACTGTAGTATAGCTACAAACTTAATAAGTTATAACTACCTAATTTGCTGTCTATAGCTCAACTTAGTAATGTATTTAAAAATGAAGACGACAGGGGAGAGAGGAGGAGAGAAAGTCTGAAGTTCTGGTATGACACAGAAGATGGAGGGAGAAGGAGGAGACAGAAACCTCTGGGGGTGCAAAAGCAAATACCACAGATGCAGGGAGTAGAGGAGGGGAGGAAGGGGACACCACGGGAGGGACTGGACGCCGAAAGGGTCGGGGTAGACGGGGCACTTTGGTCTGAATCCGTTTGGGAAGCTTGAAGGAGAGGAGGGAGTGATGGAAAGGTATTTGAGGAGGAGGTAGACACTGGGGGGAGGTTTCATTCCCCGCACTCCTCTCAGTTTCTCAGGATTTCCCTCCCTGGACGCCGCCGCCGCCGCTGCTGCAGCTGCTCTGAGTGCCTCCTCTCCAGGGCCATACTCTTCCATATCTGGCTTTTGATTTGGACAAACAGAGAATCAGGAACAGCAACGGCGATCTTTGGGATGGAATCAGAGGGATTTCACTTGATCTGAGGATTATTGACTTTCGGGACAATTGCAGCCTGGCAAAAAGTAACTGAACGGCAAATTTACTGCCCCGGGTCCGTTGAGGGAACGTCCGTTCGTTTTTTTTGGGATTATTTTACTGTTTTGTTCAGCCCAGTTTTCACTTCCATTTGATGTCATAAGGACTGGAAGGTCAGGCTGCTCTCGCATGGTTTAGTGCCTTTTATTTCCAGAGACAGCTTGTGTGGTCAACGCGTACAATGAGGGTAATTTATTTATGATCTCTAATGTTGTTTGACCATCTAGAAGGATCGAACTTGAGTTTGTTTTTGTTTTTTTTCATTTCCCTTCCCTGATGTTCTGTGGAGGTAGTAAGGGTCTTCCTTTATCCGGTCACTTCTTCCACTGAAGAAAAGTAAAATCCTGAGAATGCGCACAGATGCCTCAAAGTCTCTAAATCGCTTTGGAGACACTTTCATCCAAAACTAAGAGGTAATTTTTGAGTATAAATGATGACAGTGGGACTGATAATGGCTGCTTCGGGTAAGAGGGTGAGCAGTAACTTGTGTCTGTGCCAGTCTGGGCTCCCGTGGGAGAGCACACCGGAGGAAAGCCTGGAAAGTGATCCTAAATGTCTTATTTAATGCACTGTTATAAATGACTCGTGACACAGCCCCTATTTTCCCCCATGGGTCTAGACAGAGACGTTTTCCATATATGTCAGCTTCCACATATTTTCCACTTCAGCATCGGTGTTGACTTAAGAGCAGCCTTCGTCCAGTCCGCTGCTCTGGCTTTCACACTGTTTTCCGGGCCTGGAACCAAACCCATGCTGTCACACTCGAGTCAGACTGAACCCTGACTCCCTCCGCTCAACACTTGTTGACTCGCCGGGCCTGGATTTACTCGCCCTGGCCTAGATCTCCCTTCGGCTCCCTCGCCGGGCCAGGTCTCACGCAGACTTGGCCCTGAGAACCCGCCCACCCCTATCCAGGAGTCATGGGGATCCAGGGCATGGAACTCTTTGCCATTGGTGTGGTCATCATCCTCTTCATGGCAGTTCTCAAGCAGTTTGGCATCTTGGAGCCCATGTCTTCATTTGAAGGTAAGGGTCCCTGGGTTGGATATATAGCACAATGTTGAAATGCAGGCACAGAAAGAGCACTAATCAACTAAACTGTGGTGCTGCAGAGAGATTTAAGTAAGATACAAGCCCAAATCCTTGTTTAAATTGTACTCAAGCTAGGAGATACAGAATTCAGTGAAAACACAGTTGGTGTTCCCGCAACCACTCAAGACATTTGTCAGCTACTGCTAATGTAAAAAAATAGACTTCTAGTAGTAATTATCAGCCCGAAATCTGCTTTTTGCAGAGACAGCCAGGCACTTTGCCACGTTTAAAATAAAAACAAACACGATAACTAAAGAACCAGAGTGCCTTCAGCAAATCTATACACAGCATCCGAGCGGGAAAAGGTTAATGGCTTTTATTTTGCCTACTAAGTGATACTGCAGCCCTTTGAGGGGGAAGCAGACTGGGTATATTTGGGACAGTAAAAGAGTCATCAGATACTGCCCCCCCCACTGATGCAGTTCCCTTTGATTACAGTTTTGGGCTGAAGGCCAGCCAGTCGGAGCACCCTGCAGTCACTGTTCCAAGACAATTACTGCACAGAGGCTCCAGTCGGCACATTAGTGCTTCTCCTATGGTTCGGGGTCAGAAGTAATAAGTTGAATCCAAAAAAAAAAAGGTCCAGTAATGTATTTCATAATTTATTGTTCCTCTCAATCTGCTCTGTGTAACCCTCCCACCCCACCTCCTCCTCCTCCTCCCTGATCTAGCATTACTTCACATCAATTATACATGCAGTATCGAACAGGCTTTCTCCGAGGGTGCCTAAATATGGAGTCTGAAGCACTCCGAGACCTGAAGGACACTGACCAGCCCCTCTCCAAAAGTCCAATACTGTGTTTTCCTCCTGATTACTGACACTTCATTACCACATCACCTCCTCGGGCAACTGCAGCATCATCATAGGGACCATGCTCTCTCTCCTCCCATGAGATCTAACATCAGAGCTGAAGTGTCTGCAAGCACCTCTCCTTGAAAAGCACATTTGTCATCAGTCAGGGATGCCAACAAGTAACTTTCTGAGTCCAGATATCATTGATTGTTATTAATCCATCCTGGGAGGGACAATTTCAGCACAATTTCTGCCGTGATGATCAGAACAGTGCTGTCTTGTTTCTGTGATGATTCTTTTTTTTGTGAATCATTTTTGCCACTCATTCTCTCAACACACCAAACCAGAAACAGTTCCATTTGACATTTTTCTACTCAAAGCAAACAAAAGGTTTCCAGCATTTACACAGTCTTGTTTTTTGAAGGACAGGCTATTATCAAAGGCTCAGATGTGCTGATTCTTTTTTTTTTTTGCTTTTGTACTATAAGTGTTTGCCAAAGACTTTTATAGCTTCTACAGTCCTGTCCTGTCCTGTCCTGTCCTGTCCTGTCCTGTCCTGTCCTGTCCTGTCCTGACGTCACCTATCTTAGGCTGGAAGTTAATGCTGGAAGTTGAGACAGCCTTGTTTTTAGAAATAGATGTCACATTCTGATAGAGCAACATGAACTTGTGGTGTTTAAATTCTGATAGATATTTTAGTGGTGATTAAGATCAGTAACGATTGATAATCTTGGGGATAGATAGAACTTGGTAGTCTTTCTGAGATACCCATCTACGCATTAGGCATCCGTGGGCATTCCTCTTACGTCTTAACATATTCATCCATTATACTTAAAACTAAAATATCCGGTAAATTAACTCTATGCACATGTAATTCTATTAGGTCCCACTAGAGGGTGTGCTGCCATTCAGTTTCCATCATGAGCGTTTAACACACTATTGAATCTGTGTTAGGGACCCCAGGAGAAACGCTTCGAAAGTGGATCAAAGAGCTAACTGGGAAATAGGATCCGGGACACCTGTTAACCTTTGTCACCACCCTCTGTGATTCCTTAAAGACAACCCTTAATTAGAAGGTAATCAGGCGATGATGGGAAGATGTGAGGAAAGCATAGTATCAGTCATCCAGAAGGAAAAGGATGTTGGCACACGTTGCTTCTACATAGAGGGTGGATGGATTTTATTTGTAATGAAGGTTGGGGTTTTTTTTTTTCCCAGAGTGTGGAGGGATCGAGGTGAAATCGCTCCATTTTTGAGCCACATCTGTAAACTGGATTTCCCAGGGATTAAGCAGCATCTTCTTCATTTTCTGTGCCTCAATCTCTTTTTGGAGATATTTTTGCAGCAGCAATTTGACACTCGCCTGATGAAACATGAACGTTCGGCCGTTGCTCTCAGCTATGGAGAATAAGTGACCAATATTTTGGAACCAGAGGACAGCAGAGGTCAAGGGAAAAAAAAAAACTTTACAGTTAAAAAAAGAAGCGGTGAGGAAACTTGGCACGGGTTTGATATCATTCAGGGAGAAAGAAGCAAGACTGGAACTATCGGATTTGCCGGAAGGTAGAGAAAATACAATGTAGATTAAAAAAACATAGAGAAAAACATTAAAAAATAGAGAACGAGGAGAAGATGAGCGTGAGGTGGGAGACGGAGGGGCTTCAGACTGTTGGCATCGTCTGCCTGGTGATCATGTTCCTCAAACTGTTGCACCTGCTGGGCCTGATTGACATCACTGAGACAGGTGAGAGGACCTGGACCAGATGCACTAATAAGTGGGGAGGACGTGAACGATCGTGAGAATAATAAATACCTCGAATCATTCAAATGCCACGATGAAAAGTTTTCTCCGAGACTGTTTCTGAAGGTATTTCACACAGATGTGGTAACTTACTTTCCAAAGAGTCCGCTTATCAAAAAAAGATGTGTTTGTTGCTCTGCAAGGTTCTGGTTGTGGTGTAACTCCCAGAGATTGACTGGGAGATCTGGCCCAGAGATCGTTTCTTGGAATATGCATCTGTTAAATAGGCCAATGGGTCACTTTTCTCCTCCCTTTTCTTTTCCTTTCGTTGCTTATGCAGCTCAGCTGAATGTTTAGTCAGGATGGGAGCGAAGTGCTTTTCTCTCAGCTCCCTCAATAGAGACCTCACAGTATCTGACATGATTTGACTTGTTTTCTTTCTTCTTTCTTCCTCTTACTGTCTGTCTTTCTCACTGTTCTCCATTTACACCTTTCACTCTATCTTGGTTTGAACTCCCCTCCTCCTCCTTCACCATTCTCTCTGTTTAAAGATGGTGAGTATGAATCAATGGACTTTAAGAGAGCCTCTCTCCCATTTTGTGAAGATCTTCCCTAATTTCCCAGTGCTTTCTCTTATTGTGTGCGAAATGACGCATGTGAACTTTAGATTGACTTCCAAAAACGTCAATTGGTGACTTTTCCACCATAAAGAAAGTGCCTCCCTGTCTTGTCTTGCTTCCTCCCTCATATATTTTGTGCTCACTCCCCTAACACCCCCCCCTTTATTCCCACTTGCCCTGTAACCTACTGCCTCCCTGTTCCCCTGTGACCCACCCCTCCATGAGTGTTGACCTGCATCCGCACACTCAATGTCTGTCAAATCCTCCGGTTTTTTTTTCTCTCCTCCTTTTACTCTTTCCTCCTGTCCGTCTGTCTGTCTGTCTATCCATCCCCCTCTCTCTCTCTCTCTCTCTCTCCACCTGTCTCTGTCTCAAACAGACAGCAGCGACAGTGACCTAGAGCTCTCCACGGTGCGGCACCAGCCCGAGGGGCTGGACCAGCTGCAGGCTCAAACCAAGTTCACCAGGAAGGAGCTTCAGTCTCTCTACAGAGGTTTCAAGAACGTGCGTCTGTCTGCAGGCTTCGCACGGTCCCTGGTTCTCGATGTGGGAAAGATTTACCATCAACACGCTCATATTTTCTTCCTCCCTTGCGCAGGAGTGTCCCAGTGGAATGGTGGATGAGGAGACGTTTAAGACCATCTATTCTCAGTTCTTTCCCCAAGGAGGTCAGGAGATTTCCCCTGCGAATATTTTACGTTAATGCGATGAGATGTCATTTATAAGATGCTCTGATCTCACGTTTCAACTTTGGTTTGAAAATCAAATAAAAAAAACAGCTTTTTCCAGAGTATGACGTGAAAATATTTGAGCTAAACGCAAACCAAGTCACGAGAAGCCTGTTTGACTGGAGTTGCTTTGGTTTTTCGCTGTAGGTAGGGTATAGAATGTATGCGGCACGTATGACGAGGTTAAGTGTGTCCTTTTGTCCACAGATGCAACCACTTACGCTCACTTCCTGTTCAACGCCTTTGACATAGACAGAAATGGTTCAATACGCTTCGAGGACTTTGTCATCGGACTGTCTGTGCTACTCAGGGGTTCAATCACCGAGAAGCTCAACTGGGCCTTTAATCTGTATGATATCAATAAGGATGGTTATATCACCAAAGAGGTACGTCAATCTGAGATGAGATCCTGTGTACAAACATTCCTTCCAGCTACTTCTGTTTTCTGTTTTGTTTGTTTCTTATCTAAAATCATTTCCGTCATGACTGCTTTCAGGAAATGCTGGCAATCATGAAATCGATCTATGACATGATGGGGAGATACACCTACCCGTGTGTGCGAGATGAAGCTCCCTACGAACATGTGGACAAGTTCTTTCAGGTTATAAATGCACTGAAAAAAAACCAAAATGAAAAGATTGTCATGTTTTGTTTTTCTTTATTTTTTTCTTACATTTTGTGTTTAATTTCCTCCAGAAAATGGATAAAAACCGGGACGGTGTCGTGACCATTGAAGAGTTCATTGAGACCTGTCAGAAGGTTTGTGTTTTTACAACCTGGCGCGACACAGATTTACAGATGATATATTTGTCATATGCTTTATTGTAGGTTATAGATCACCCAGAATGCCATAGCAGTAGTTAATCAATGACGTTGTCCATCTACACTCACATAGAGAAGTATTTATTTCAGCAGTCTTTAAACACCTCCCTCAGCCTTGTTACATTCTTCACCTATCTCATCTGTCATTTTAGATAAATTATTCAATGATCAGGTTTTTCTATGCAGGCATGATACGGTATAAAGAACAATGAATAGTTTGAATATGAATCACAATGATGAAATACTATTTACATAAAACCATGAGGATAATAAAAGGCAAACGGGTTCACTGTCTTTCTTTAAGATTAAAATGTTCGGTTGGAGCTGAGAACCTGAAAAATTCAATAAAATTGCAGAAACGCCGCCCCTTAAATGTTGTCATCACTCTCCTGTGTCCTTCCAGCAAAAAAACAATGTAAACCCTATCGCCGATCTCAAGTTTTCTATGGAAATTTGGCATTGATGTGGTTGAGTAAAATGCAAGCTAGGACCTTTGTTACACAAAACATTCACTACCTCTGACTTCAGGCTAAAGGAACAAGAACATACTAATGCTGCCCCAAAAATAGTAAAATGTTTATTGGTGTGAAAGAGCCTGCACGTTTGCCAGCATGCAAAAAACAACTGAGCAAATGAATAAGCGTTGCTGTAAGTTATGATCAAGGAACAACAATTTTCACAAGATCTAAAAGGATGTGATCAAATTTAGTCTAATCTTAAACAACAAATTCTCAAGTTTTTCCAATTGTTTTTGGCAATATTGTGTAGTGATATTGTTATAAACATGTACCTGGGATTCTTTCCAGGTGAGTTGAGGTTAGATAACTCCTGGAATTGTTCTTTATTGTATGTGTTGTTTTATTTCCTCTTTCTGTTGTTCCAGGATGAGAACATCATGAACTCCATGCAGCTGTTTGAGAATGTGATATAAAACATCTGGATGCTCATAAGGATTTTTCTTTTTTCCTTACCCCTGCCAACACACACACACAGGAATTACACAAAAAAGACATGAACTAGAGCATGTTTGTCATCAAATATGTGATGTGGAATTAGTTTGCACTACGATTCTGTTTTTATGTATTATATGTGCCTGCAATAAGGCATTGTAGATACACCTGATACACCCTCAGTGTATGTATATATGTATAGTTATAATAGATATACTGTATATGTTGTATTGTATGGGTCTCTCTTTGCTCCTTGGTTGGACCAGGACGAATATTTCTTTTACAGATCTTTAAGTAGCATTTCTCCACAGAAATTGAAAGCGTCATTTAAATTATTTTGATTTCGAACACTTGGTGAGACTGCAGAGAGGTAAAGAGGCCAACAGGCTGTTCTAAATGTGTTCATATGCGGAGGTCAGGGTTTGTCTTCAGTACAGTTCTTCAGTATCTAGCATGCTGACTTAAGTGCCACGGTAATCTGTACAGTATGACCTTTGTGATGTTGGTTAATTAAAACTGCTGTTGACAGCTGCAACTTCTCATGGTTCCTCCTTTCCCTTATACTGCATCCCGACGACACAGTCACCCCTCATTGTATATGCACTCAGAAGCAATATCAGCTGTTCCCTTGGTGAAAACATGAAAGGAAAACATATTTTACAAAAATACTTAAGTTTACTTTTCCAGTGTCTATATTAACTTGGATGTGTTCATAGGAGAAGTCCTAATCTTATTGAAACATGTCTACACAGGTCTACTAGATACAATAGCCCACTTTGTTGTGTGAAAATGTGAGTCAACAATGCTGTATTTGTTACTGTCCTTCATTAAATGCCAGGGTTAATTAACAGCTCATTCAGGGACAAACCGATTAGTAGACAACCGATTAGTAGCAGAACCCCCATAAGAGCCAAATATTGTTGTCAAGGCTTGAGGCTAAGTCATGTGGTAAAAGAAACTTATGTAGGTTTGTGTAAAATGTAATCCTGGTTACATGGAATTAAATACAATTTCATGCCGAGAACAATCTGGCCCAATTGATGCCTGTATTTTGTTTCCTGGTTCTGGACTAAATTCTTATAATCCAGTTTATAGTTCATCCAGAATGGTAAACACAACATATCTGCCATTATGCATTCAAAGAGGATTATGCTTTTAAAAGAGGATGTCATGTTTGGATAATAAATGTTAAACTACACCTTCCGACAAAAAAGAGACAACACAGAGACACCAGAAGCCACACAATCCTCCTATCCTACTTTATAATGTATCATATCGTATAGAATTTTTAGATCCTTGTTTCCCCAATATTGACTTAGTATTTAGGGAACAAGGAATGGGTAAACAGCTTAAAGCTGCTCTGCAGCAACAGAGGTTGCAGGCCTTTTGTTTCAGCTGCAAAGAGAAGACGGAGGCTTGACGGGTCGATTTGTACCGATGGATTCCTGAAGACTGGAAGAAGCTGAAAAGAAAAGAAGAAATTATTTCTTCCTGTTGATTATCTACCAACATTTGCCCAGCGTAACAGAAGAGTTTAAAAGAAAATAACACTAATAACTATATACACATTATAAAAATGTAGTGTATCTTGGAATACACAGGATGTAGCTGCCATAAAAGTAATTATGTTGAGGTAATCAAATGTGAAGGTGAAAGAAGGTGAAAAGAAAAGAAGAAATTGTTTTTACTGTTGATTATCTACCAACATATGTCTAGCATTAGGGAAGAGTTTAAAAGAAAATAACACTACTAACAATATTCACATTGTAAAAATGTAGTCTATCTGGGATACACTACATTTCACAGGATATAGCTGCCATCAAAGTAATTATGTTGAGGTAATCAAACATGTAATTTAAAAAAAAACTAACTTGTAATAAAAAAATTTGTTTCTAACACTTGTGGAGATTATTTCAATCAAAAATGCACACACTTCTTATGTGATTAGGATGAAGCATGAGGAAGCATGATGGTGCATTTTATAAATTATAAAAGACTTCAGTGTGATTGTCTAACATTTAAGTGTTTCTCTGTTGACGTTAGGTTATATAAACATTGCAGTCACATGGACTTTCCTTCTCAACGTGGTAATTACTAGTTTCTACTGAAGTAAACTGAAAGACACGCAGAAAAAGAAGAAATAAAATGTGCCAGAGCGAGCACAAGGTGGACGCTCTCCAGCGTGATCAGGTGGAGTTTCCAGGTGAACGGGAACACTATTTAGCATTTTACCAAACAGTCTTTGGTAACATGAAAACTCCACCGCCAGACATCCAATTAATATTTTATGGAGCTTGAATAGGAGGTGACGCAACTTACATCTAACATGACGTACATTGTGTAACATGACGTTACACAATATTGACTTTTTACAAAATAAATGGTAGTTGCAATGTTGATGATGATGAGGCATTTTTTTTTAAGTTTTCTTGTAGATGAATGATAAAATAAAGCACATAAATATAAATATAGCCTGTATATTTGGATAGTATATACATGCAAATGGGTAAGTTCATCCTAATATCTATAGGGTGCCGGTCAATATCCTTATTTCAATAAATAAGGTCTGTCTCGTTCATTGAATTTAATTTACTAGTTTTAGGTCAATTACATTCAAGCGATGCGTTTGCTAGAAGCCTGGAATGGCAGCTCGTTAAAAAAAAAGATAAACGTGAAGGTTATGAAAGGTCGCTATTACAAAAATATTATAAACGCGCTCCGACCGCTCTGCTCACGCGGTCGGAGCTCTGCCGCTGATTGGCTGATCCGGGGCCCGGAGGGGGCGGAGCCTATCGCTGACGTCACGGCTGGATGTAGGCATGCGTGTTCTCCGGCGACGTTCTCCGCGGCTCCACGGAAGGATCGGCGTCTTCACAGGGAGGTCGAGCAGCCGAGCGACAGGTCGAGCCCACGGACGCCGGGTGTGAAGAGCGGCTCTCCTCCTCCGTCGTCCTCTCCCTCCTCCCGCCGCCCCGACGCCGCTTCTCCCCCGCAGCAGCGACCACCAGCAGCCGCCGAGGTTAGCCCGAGCCCCGCCGCCGGATCCTCCTCCTCCTCCTCCTCCTCCGTCTTTGTCTTTCAGCGACCAGGTGAGCTCCGATCGTAAACGTAAAAAACACACACACACACACACACCTTTACGGGCCTCCAAAAACGCGCGTTTGTGACACACGTGGATGTTAATATGTCGCCCCCGCATCACCAGCGAGTAACGGTGACCAGGCTTGACGTCGGAGATTAGCTAATACGGGACCAGCTGGAGCATGCTCTGGGCCAGAGACTGCTTTATTATCACCGTTCTTCTTCTCCCCCCACAGCTCTTGGCGTTAAATAAGAACACAACAGCGTGTTTGGTAATCTAGGTCATTGTGTCTGACTTCCTGTATCCACTCCGTTTGGAGGCTGCTTCGCTCCGGAGCCTCGAACCTCGACAGTAAAATTGCTGCTGCTAATAAGTCTGAGAACCAGACTGTGTTTCTGTGTCCCTCTGCAACATCTACCAAAGCCAAGGTTGGTCCTTATCTTTGTGCTGTGGTCGCCTGATTTGTCCCAAGGATTTTAAAGGAGTGACTGAAAGGCGAAGGCGTCCCAACCAGACCAAAACCGCATGCAGTCAGAGTCCTGGGTTCTTTTTTTATTTATTTTTTTTGGGGGGGACAAGTCAGTAGATGCAGAGCTTCCAGGCCCAGGCTTCACTGGGACTCCACAACTGGACGTCAGAAGGGTCTGGCTCCAGATCATGAAGCTGTCTTGGACGCTGGTGGCTCAGTCAGGGGTGGTTCTGTTTTTGTGTGCCATGCCGACGGTCATTTAAGGACTAATCTGAGGTAATGGCACAAATGGACAAGAAACGGAAGAGATAAGGGAAAAATTATGTTATAGTGACTTTGGATTTTTTGGATGTAGACTGGGTGCGGAGTCTTTAAAATGAAAAACTTCCGATTGAGTCTGTGTATCCGAACCTTTCATAAGACATTACTCCTTGTCTGCTCAGATTAGTCACGGTTGATGTGACTTCTCTTGAAAGTATTCTCATAAAAAAAAAAAATTATTGGTTACGTAGTTTGTTGAGAACAAAATAACATAACCATCCGTGGGAACCCAAATCATTAACCCACTGATGACTCTGATTCAGATTCAAATTTAGACCGGAAAAATTAGATAAAAGGCTTATCCAAATTTTGAGAATTTCCTCAGCCTGCATCCACTCCCTCCGACATCTGGGCGTACTCCTGGTGAGGCAGCAGATGGTCTCTACGACCTGGATTACACCGTAGGTCTGCTCCAGGACAGTCTTAACTGTAGTGCGGCAGTAGCGAGTCCAACGGTACCTGGAGCTCTAGGTGTAGGTGGGCAAATCAGTATGGTTATTGTCACTCCAGCCACATGAGGATGCACTAATGCACTAGCATATGGGCTGAGGATCGCATCCTGGTACCTAACAGCACTCACAGTGCCTCTTAGGAGGTAGCCTATAAGTATATACCTCTCCAGACCATCCTCCAGCACAGCCAGCATGTTGAAAAATGATAAAACCATGAAAACAACACATCACATTAAACTAAATATAGAAGGGTAATTTCATCGGTCCACTTTGCCTGCGATGCTGGGTTAATGATTGAACGGCTTCTTACGGGTGGTGTCACATGCAGGATTGTTCACACTCGACCAAGGCTGGTAAAGGGCTGCTCGGGAGCACGGACACATTTCAGTGTCTGAAGTAATGAAGCATGGCTGTGTTGTCATTTGAATAATTAAAACATGTGTTAGAAGTGTTACAATTTCAGAACTATAAGTTAATTTATGTTGCTTTCATCGGACTAAAGAACCATGGGTCATGGTGGACAATAAAAGATTCATCCAACCAACTAATTTAACTGTATATTTCCTTTCAACATGGCTTTGAAATATTTGTACTGTTTAAGAGGGGTTTTTTTCATTTTTTTTATCACGGTTGCAGAGAAAAGATTGTTTCGAGTCTCTTTGTAGATTTTGCCCTGACATCACAAAGGGGTGTCCCTGTAAGTTACCTGGATATGTTAAACTGACTCCATACCCTCTGCAGAGGTCTGATGACCTCTAGATGCGCGTATGCTGACAGGTGCATTGTTATACTGCTTTCTGTTTCTAAATCAGTAACCGGGAGAAACCAAACCCTCACGTGGAGATGTGAGAGAGTCCCACAGCAATCTGGCAGGTGGTTCTCTTTTTTTAACAGAATAAGAGCTTTTTTGATCATCAGCATAGCTGCCCCGCTTGTTGGACAGTCGAGATTGCCCTGATTTATGCCGACGGCAACATGAGTGGGAAGGCTTCTTTCCAGATTCTTCTCAGGCCCTTCTGCTGGGCCTGGAAAAGGTGCCCGAGCAGGTAAACCGTTGCATGGAGACGCAGCACAGCGATATTTTTAATGAAAATATGTGTGTCACCGGCACAGCTCATCTTCTGCATAGCCAACCGCCCGCTGTGTGGTGGTGTAGGTGTTTGCTTTGAGAACAGGGTGAAAATACAGCAAAGAACCGAACATCTTTTTTTTTTTTTTTTTTTTCCTCCCCTTCCCCGGTCTAAATGTTGCTGTCATTCCCACCACTGGTTTCTACCACTAAGAAACATATTTGTGCAACACAGCATGGGGGACATCCTGCAGTCAAAGTGTAAATTACAAAAGAAACCAGGCTTTTTTGGCTTTAAGCCAATCCAAATATTTCAAAAAAAATAAAAAATGGCTTGCAGCACTTGCAGTTAAGTCAATGACTAAGCAAAAAGGCCTGTGGGATTATATAATTTCGCTGCCATTTCCCAGAGGACATTGAAGCCAACTTGTATTCACTATCGACCACGTCCAACAGCCATCACAAAATGTATCTTTTGATCTTTTTTTTTCACATTTAAGTTTTCCTTTCCTGTAATAACCCTTTTGGGCAGTCGTTTGACAGCAGAATTTACGAAGGGTTTATTTTCTCTTCCTCTTCACACGTGAATGCCAATATTGTCACTTATAACAGACGTTACTGCACAATCACAAGTTTGCAAAATGCAGTTTCTCTTCCTATTCTTGAGTGCTTACATGAACACATTAATGTAAAATGTTCATAAACCCACAAACCTACTTTGTTCAAATCACTCTTTCTGGTATTATGGCTTCAGGGTAGAAATGATTAACCTAGTTTAACCCACATATTTAATATGGTCCTCATGATGCATTGGTGAACTACTGCTACTTCAGAAACACTCCAGTAAAATATGCGTGGAACTTTTCTCTTTATTTATTTTTTTTTTTTGTGAAGGTGTTGTTATGGGGAAAAACTGATTCGAATTATGGAAAGATTATAAATAAGTCTTAACTCTGGAATTTTAGAATTAGACCCCGCAGTCACATTTTGAATGGAAATGTGATCTTTGTATACAGTTTGTTTTTTTCTTTTCTTCTACTGTACACCTGTATGAACGTTTACGCATTGTTCCCCTCAGACCTAATGCACGTTTTCACTTTGGGGTATTTCTTTGTCATTATGTCCCGTTTCTCCTGGAGCAGGTTTCTGTTCAAAGTTATACAGAACCAGTTTCACTTCTTTTATTTTCTTTCTCTTCTGAGTTCAGCATGTGCCTCACTTAACCTCACCCTTAGGGTGTTACTGCATATCTCACATGTTCACCTTCAGGTTGAAGGGCTTTGTGGTGAGCTACAACCCCTATTTGCAGGACATGCATCTAAAACTGAGATGGACAGGAAAAAAGATTTTTCCTTTGCTTCTTTTTTATTTTTTTGATATATATTTTTTTATTATTATCAAACAATTTTATTCAGGAGGTGGTTCAAAAGAATTACGCAGGGGTTGTTTGACAATGGAATGGGTCATAAGCAGGCACGAGCTGAATTGATTTATGACAGGAAAATCGATTGAAACAATTGATTTTTATTTATTTTTTGTTATAGAGGTGCTGAAGGCATTTGTTTGTGGAGGGTTCTGGGTAATCATGAGAATCTCCTTACATTTGCTTTGGCTCACAGGACCTGGTGTAAGGCCTTACGTGTGTTTTCAGTTCAATTCCCTTTTATTACATTTGTCTTCTAAAGGCCAAATTGTAGCAGAAAAAGCTGGAACAAACACATCAGTAACTCTGCACACTAACTTTATTATCTGGTTAATGCTGTCTGTCAAATTAACTTATGTCTCACCTCCCTTATCCTTAACCCTTTTGTCTGTCTGCCTCCTGTCCTCAACTCTAATTTGCTTTCCTCCCTTCCTCTATCTTCTTCTGCTTCCTCCCCCCTTTCTTGCCCCCTTCATGCAGATGCTCCCAGCAGCCCAACTTGACAGGAGTGGTGGGATGTGTCAACTAGGTATTATACCTATCCTGACATTTTAACACTGCAAGCAGGGAGAATGGCTGTGTGGGCAAAGAATAGCAAATAATGCAGGGGCATATTTCTGACCATTTGATTCTCTGAATAAAATACTATGTAGGTTAGAAATCTTCCTCCTATACCATTTCCAGGTTCACCCCTGGCAGGCAGTTATGTTAATGTATCTGTTCCTTCAAAATTTAATTGAATACTTAAGTAGTGATGATAAAATAGCTGGCAAAAACACTGCATGTGTTTACGGTGCAAAACACTTTCCTGTCTTGAAATCAAGAGGCCCTCTGAGAAACTCCAGACACACTACATATATATATATATATATTATATATATATTATGCAACTTGTTCATATTGCTGTGGGGTTTTTTTATGGAATTCGTAACACAGATAAGAACAGGTTTTATCAAGAGGTGAAGGTATTGTTTTGTGCCTTGCAAAATCCATACCCCTTGAATTATTCCACACATTGTCATGTTACAAGCACTTAAACTTGCTTAACGGCATTCCGTGTGAAGGACCAACATAATGTCTCTAATAAGTACTCAGGACATGGCCAGACACCAAAACAGGCACGCTAGGCAAGTAAAGCATTAATCAGAGAAGCAACTAAGCTGCCCATTGTAAGTCCAAAGGAACTGCAGGGATTCTGTCCACAGGTGGGAGAATAATGGGGGCATCCACAGGGCAACTGCTCTGTTCAAGTGAGAGCAAAAGCCTGATGTGAGACTGGGCAGCGGTTCACCATCCAGCAGGGCAATAACCACAAAGAAACAGCCAGGGCTTTAATGGTATGGATTATATCAAAGCATATTTAGAATGACTCAGTCAAGTTTCAGCCCTCCAGATCCTATTGTGAATCTCTGACAAATCTTAAATTGCTGTTGACAAACACTCTGACTTCACCTGGAGCTATTTCACAAAGAATTGGCAAAAGTTGCAGTCTCCACATGTGCAAAACTAATTGAGACACATGCCTCAAAACACTTGCAGCTGTAATTTCCGCAAAAGACACTTCAGGACAGCATTGACACTTCACATTTATAAAAATTCCTGAGCACCACATAATTGTTCTTCCACCTCACGGTTCAACACATAATACCCCGATAAAACATGAACTGTGGAAATGTTCAATGGATATGGATACCCTGCCAAGGCGCTCCAAGCGTTGAAATAGTAAAATGACATGTAAATAATGGCAGCTTATTGTTAGATTGCACTGTAATTGATCACTTGGATTAACATGTTAATGTTATTCTGTGTGTACTTCTAATCAGACCAGATGATAACAAAATGTCTGAAAAAAGACTGGTGTAGATTCCTTTTTAAAGTTACTATAACAAAGTAACCTATATTTGCTTTCTATATTTTTTATTCCTTAAATAAAAATATAAAAAAATAGATTCCATTTACTGTAATTATATTAGATCAAATAAGATTTATCTAAGGGGAAAATAAGTTTCTGTTGTAATGTTTGCAAGCTCTTGTTTAATTTGTTTTGCAGAATGGTCCTAAATTGAGTCTCAAGGACACAAAAAGTGCTGACAAAACCCATCAGTATCCTCAAGTGATTACCTTGAACCAATATAGCATTTTTGTAGAAACAGTATTATCGATCTCAAACCTGAGAAGGATGGCATGACATCCTTTCGGCGTCTCTGATGTGTTAAACCTTGATAAAGTCTTTTTATCTGTGTATTTTGTCCATGCAGGGGAGACGGCGCTGGATGATGTAATCAGACTGAAGAATCCATGTGCAGAGTTCACACACAAACAAGACAAGACAGGGACGGGACAATTGGAGGTAGAGGAGGACGAGGGCTTTGAGAACTCGGAAATGGGCGTTGGGAAGAATACCACCCCCAAGGTGCTCGAAACCAGCAGTGAGGCAGGAAAATATGAAGATGACGGCAAACATGGAGCTTGTTTCTACCCTATTCCGGTACACAACTGTTTTGTTGAATTTGTCGGATTTTTTAAATTTCATTGCATAAAAGGTTTCGCAACTCATCCTTTGACAAAAACATTCAAAGACCTTAAAAACCTTGAGAATCTAAGACGTAATCACTATTTAGCATATTTCATATAAATAATTTGAGTCTGTTGTCAACACTGTTGACGTTGGTGTAACTAGGTGCAACCACACAAAGCGTATTTCAAGACACGAGTACTTTCACAATATGACTTCTTCCTCCTGAGCTATTCATCAGGCTCTCCAGCAAATACTTTGTCTCCATCTGCCTGAATGCCGCTAACTTGTGATGGTCAAGCTCTCAGTCTAATGTGACATACTTAAACCCTTGTTAGTGATATGACTGTTAAATGATTTAATCCAGAGAATTCCATTTCAAAATGTTTAAAATCAACTAGTCAAATTAGCTATTTTGCATCATGAAAGCAAACGGAAAAGAAGCATGTGTGCTGATGCTTGTGTTGCATTGTGTGTTTGTAGGTGGTGATAAATGGTGTGGGGAGCGCTAATGGAGATCAGGACACAGAGAACACAGAGTTGATGGCCATCTATTCTAAAGAAAGTCAAATAACAGAAAAGGTAAATTGGGGTCAACAAAAAAAGGAGAATTGAAACACAAATTCGATGTCTAGAAACTGCTGACTCTCTCAGTCTCGGCTCAGATTCCATGCATGTGCATTTGAAAAATTGCTGTTGTCATTATTATTCTCATTTAAGAACTGTATGATTTATAATGTAACAAATGAGGTTCAACAAATTCTAAAGATGCCGTTATCGTCATTTGTCAAGTGTTCAATGTCGGAGACCTTGGACAGTAGAGACAGCGCAGATGCAAGGAGAGTGGATATGATCTACACCATTGAAGACACCCCACCTTGGTATCTCTGTGTATTTTTGGGTTTACAGGTAAATATGCAAACCATCTCAAGGGTTTTCATCTCTAACATGGCTAAGTTAGAGTTACAAGATTTAATCGGTCATCTTTGTACGGACAAATCTGTTGCAGAGATTGTCAAAACCTGCAGTCACTCGGCCTTTTGTGGGGCTTTTGTTCCAACCTTTCAAGCATACGCACTTTAATCAATCGGCTGTCTGAGGATTCAGATCAGTTGATTAAACAAGTCTTAACAAGTTTGCTTGGTTGCAGCAAAAACCTGTGGGATAGTTTGGACGTCGCTGGCCTAGACAATTTTAATTTAATGAAACAGCAAAATTTTAAACAGGCTATTGCATAGATTTTAATTGCTTTATGCCTGCCTTCTTTTTAAAGTTGATCTTTAAACGTTTAATTCAGGGGTGTCAAACTAGTTCCACAAAGGGCCGTGTGGCTGCAGGTTTTTGTTCCAACGAGTCAAGCACACCCAGTTTGACCAATCAGCTGTCTGAAGACTCAGGTGAGTTGATTAAATGAGTCCAGTCTGGTGTGCTGCTGCTGGGTTGGAAAGAAAACCTGCAGCCACACGGCCCTTTGTGGAACCGGTTTGACACTTGTGGTTTAATTGAACAAATGTGCCTTTGTGAGTGTAATCTGTGCCTTGTCTTTGCAGCACTACTTGACATGTTTTAGTGGAACTATCGCAGTACCGTTCCTCCTTGCTGAGGCCATGTGTGTTGGCTTTGACCAGTGGGCCACCAGTCAGCTCATTGGGACCATCTTCTTCTGTGTGGGCATCACAACGCTGCTTCAGACCACACTGGGATGCAGGTAGAATCCTTTCTGTCTACACATTTGTGGTTACTTCTCCTCTTTCCTTAACCTTCAAGTCACTTTGGAATCCAGCAGCCTTTGATAAGGTTCCACATCCCAGTGTGTTCCCAAAATGTCATATCTTTCTGGCCTTCTAGCCTGTCAAATATTCTCCACCATTGTTATGTCCAGTCAGTTACGGCAGTATATTTATGTATTGGGCAGTTTAATATGTATTAAACAAAATAAAACTGTAATTTGACAGCATTTATAACTTTAATGAAGCTCGCTTGTTTCAGTTATATTTTCAGCTACACCATATTTCTTTTTTGCAAAAGAAATTATGTTTGAGTGTTAATGGAAGGCTTTGAGGAAGAGCTTTTTTTAAAGGATCTTTTTTTTGTATTAAGGTTGCCACTGTTCCAAGCCAGCGCTTTTGCATTTCTGGCACCAGCCCGAGCCATTCTGTCATTGGAGAAATGGAAATGCAACAATACAGGTATTGAGTCCTGAGACTCACCATTGCATTAAATAGTATACAATAAATTTCGCTTTTACTTTGATCGCAGCCTCAGAGCTGATCCAGTCGAACCCAAAAGGGAAGAGAATGACATTTTAAATATTCCTATAGGAAATGTGTGTTTCCCGAATAGGAGACTATAGTTATGATTTAATAGATCTCTTATGTCCCCATGTTTTTCTTCCTTGACCAGAGGTTCCAGTATTTAACAGCACCCAACTCTTCCACACAGAGCACATCTGGCAGCCCAGGATACGAGAGGTGAGGAGGAGCACAAGGGTGAAGGGAGAGTTTTAACAACAGTGCTGTCCATAACTGAAATGCCATCACAAGAACAAATATTTGCTTATAGTGATAATAAAAAAAACTAATAATAATGTGAGCTTAAAATGTACATGGCTGTGCATGGCTTTTTATGCAAGAAAAAAGTGACTGACTTTGATGAGTTTAAATAAGGGGGGCAGTGTTTAAATACCCTCGCTGAAGAGATTCTCTTCTGCATGGAAATATTAAAACTCTTGAAAGGAAAACAGTTCCACAGCAATGCCAAACAAACATCATTCTTGTGCTTGATGTTACTGGCATTCAGAATTATTTCCACCTGTTATCAGCTAGTTGACAACTCTGCTTCTTTTTCACATTTTCTACAAATATCTTATTTCATTCAGCAACATTTTTCTTCTCTACACATTTCATTTGATCTCTCAGATCCAAGGAGCTATCATTGTGTCCTCCATGGTGGAAGTGTGCATTGGAGCCTTGGGTCTGCCTGGCTTACTGTTGAAGTACATTGGACCGCTGACCATCACCCCCACTGTGGCCCTTATTGGCCTGTCTGGTTTCCAGGCAGCAGGAGAGAGGGCCGGTAAACACTGGGGCATAGCTATGCTGTATGTACACGCTATCATGCAAGGAATGTACATTTATGAAACACTAACACTATATGAAGCACTCGATGGCCTACATTTCACTTTTCCAGTGACACAGTTGGAAGAGATTATTAAACACATGCATTTACAGTGTGTTTTGTCAAACACTGTATATAAAAATGTGACAGATAAGGATCTGAAGATCATCTGGCGTCTCGTCTCATCTTCCAGATATGCTGTCAAAAGTTAATCTCTGCATGGTCTACTGGCTATAAGGGAACGATTCTCTGTATCTCTGTCTTTGTTTTCTTAATACTTCTAATTATTTTCACACGTACAGCCATACACAAAAGGTTTAATGAGTAGAAATAACAGTCTTGTGAGAGATAATCTGATTAAAAGCTGTGATCATGTGGCATACAAAAGTTCTTGCTGTCTTTGTTTGTAATGTGGCCTCTGTCTCCATGCCACAATGAAAGCAAGTGGATGTATGCCTGTAATTGACATTGATCTGTTACGATGGGAGCGTTTAAGTTAATGAATTATCCCTGGGTTCATGCCCAGTGGAAGAAAAATATACATGTACCCACAAATGTTACTTTTCCCCACTGTAAAATACAGTGGATTGAGAAGTAATGACCCTGTTTTGTTCAACAGGACTATCTTTTTGGTGCTGCTCTTCTCTCAGTATGCCAGGAATGTTCACTTCCCTCTGCCAATCTACAAAGCCAAGAAAGGCTGGACTTCTTATAGACTGCAGGTCTTCAAAATGTTTCCTGTGAGTAAACACCGTGTGTCTACTTCTTATTTGATCCCCAGTACTTCACCTTAAGCCGTGTTCTCATTAGATTTTGAAATACATCCCTAGTTCGTTTTATTTCCCGGGAAAGAAAAGATGTTTTCCTTTTGAGAACATTTCCTGCTTTGTGCTCTGTAAAATGGTCTTCTCCTGACCTCTGTCGGTCATGTATTGACTTTAAAAGGGTCCGCAAATCCAAGCCCCTGATTGTTTCCACTTTAAGTGGGTCACTCTTGAAGTGGGAGGAATTTTAGTATGGATTTCAGGAAATTATACATGAAGTATTTCTTAGTTTTTTTTCTCACTTTGTTTCTAATATTTGTTTTCCTTTGCACTCAGATTATCATGGCCATCCTGGTGTCATGGCTCTTGTGTTTCATTTTCACCGTGACTGATGTGTTCCCACCTGAACCTGACAAGTATGGCTTCTATGCACGCACAGATGCACGTCAAGGAATCCTCGCAGCTGCACCGTGGTTTAAGATCCCATATCCCTGTAAGCGCTTTTACTTTTTTTTTTTTTTTTTTGTAGAAGAATTAACTTGTTGGACGGCTGAGTGAGAGAGTTAACAACACACAAATGAAAGATAAACAGCAGTTAAAATGGAAAATATTCACATTTATCAACTTTAGACGTTAGCAGTTGTGCTTTTGAACTGAAAAATGAACACTGTTATTGTCATAATAAAAAATATGAAACAGGTATTCAGTATATTGAGCTTCACTGTTGAGGTTTAAGGCTTTTTTTAAATTATTTTTTACACAGTTCAATGGGGCGTTCCAACTGTAACAGCTGCCGGGGTGATCGGTATGATGAGTGCTGTAGTGGCCAGTATCATTGAATCCATTGGGGATTACTATGCCTGTGCTCGTCTGTCATGTGCTCCTCCGCCTCCCATCCACGCCATTAACAGGTAGCTCTTTTGTCACTGTTATTTTAGTTTTTATTCTCTGCAATATTTCTTTTTTGTGAAGTGTGATGTGAGCTGCATTCACTGTCTCCGCAGAGGGATATTTGTAGAAGGCCTTTCCTGTGTACTGGATGGCCTTTTTGGGACAGGGAATGGATCCACCTCTTCCAGTCCAAATATAGGGGTGCTTGGGATCACAAAGGTACCACGTTCCTTGGATTGATTACCTGTTTGTTTATATTTTGGAATTTGGTTTTATTTTTAGTCACAATAATGGAAATCACAGTCCTTTTGTTTTTGCCAAGATTCTATCCCTGAGTCCGGTTTACTGTTTTCCAGGTGGGAAGCAGACGTGTGATTCAGTACGGAGCTGCCATGATGCTGTTTCTGGGGCTCGTGGGCAAATTCAGTGCCCTGTTTGCATCTCTCCCTGATCCGGTCTTGGGAGCTTTGTTCTGTACCCTTTTTGGCATGATCACAGCGGTGGGACTGTCCAACCTGCAGTTTGTGGACCTCAACTCCTCCCGAAACCTCTT
The DNA here is from genome assembly GCA_911728415.1 of Lagocephalus sceleratus. NCBI lineage: Eukaryota > Metazoa > Chordata > Actinopteri > Tetraodontiformes > Tetraodontidae > Lagocephalus > Lagocephalus sceleratus. The sequence goes on along the minus strand of CAJVRN010000237.1, from coordinate 7,663,624 downwards.
TGTTCTCGGTTTTTCCATCTTCTTCGGTTTAGTTCTGCCAAGCTACCTCAAACAGAACCCACTAGTCACTGGTGAGAGCAGTAAACAGAGCCACCCACAAAACTACTGTATACACATACCTCACTTATGAATGTGGAGCTGCTCACAATACATTTGTACAGACAGTTCTCTTTTCTTAGTGTAGAGCATCGTGATATTATATCCTAAGTCAATTTCTCCTTACATTTCACAGGAATAGTTGAGATCGACCAAGTTTTAAACGTCCTCCTCACCACCGCCATGTTCGTTGGTGGCTCTGTTGCATTCATTTTGGACAATACTATCCCTGGTAAGGAGATTAATATCTTTTGGTATTTTTTACATTTTTGGGGAAAAAATGACTGTAGATGATTCATTTTAAGTAATTATTTTTCTTTTGTTGCTCCTCAGGTTCCCCAGAAGAGCGAGGTCTCAGAAAGCTGAAGCGCGGTACTGGTCTGAGCGCAGCGGAGCTGGAAGGGATGAGATCGTATGACCTGCCGTTTGGAATGGACTTCCTCCGCAGACATCACATGTTCAAATACATCCCCATCAGCCCCACCTTCAATGGTTACCAGTGGGGCTGGCTGCCCAAAGGCTGCAGGAACAGAAGGGGACCGGAGAATGTGCTGAAAGGAGAGGGGGGCACTACACCTGGGGAGAGTAGAGTATAGCAAGAGGTGTGGATGAATTGGGAGAGCAGTTGGTGGTAGGAAGATCAAAGGAGGGAGAGTGAGAGGGACTGACATGAAGCAGGATTAAAGAGTGTGTGGAAGAAAATGCACCGTACCACCTCCTCCCTACCTCCATCAATGTTTTCTTTGATGTTTTTTTTTTCTAATTTTCCACTATGCTAATTTAAGCATGCAAGTTGCTGCTAATGCTAAAAATGATGTCATCAGGGAGTTAATGTGTGTTTGGATGTGTGTGTGTGTGTACAATATGCAGGATGAAAATGTCTAAAACGAGTGTTTAAAGATAAATGCAGTGCAATCAAATTTGTTACCACTGCTAGTTTTTACTAAAGTATATTATCAAGGTTCATCCTGTCACTCTAAAGGAAATGTAGATTTTTATCGGGCAGATTTGGGGTTGTGCAAGTTATCCTGTGGGTCTGCCTGTAAACTAATAATGCAAGATGATCAGAGGCGTGCACACACACATACATTAACAGCCTAGATCGCCCCGAGGCGTAGATGCTTGTCACGAGATGGATGTTTGTCTGGTGCCCTTCGCCAAGCAGATTGATTGTGAATTTGTTTTGCACTTACTGCCTCATGACTTTCAGATCAGAATGTTATCCAATTCTCTTTGCCTCCTTCTCTCTCTGCAAAATTGTTTCTAGACCTGTTTAGCTTCACATTTGCTCTGTTCATCTCGCACTAAAGAGCCTCACATCTCCCCTCTGTTTTAAAAAAAAAAAAAAAAAAAACCTGGCATAACACTAATATTTACAACATCTCCGTCAGTATTATGCAGTTAACACTAACATTACCTAAGACCATCAACAGTGAATCTCAGTCCAATGGCCTGGACCCAGAGTGACGGTAAATAAGGCCACTAGGCGCACTTGCTGTTTTAAATGGCATGCAATACGGATGTTGAGCCTTTTCTGAGAGAAGCCAGAGTTAAAAAAGAAGGAAGTGATCTTAATCATGTGGCTGCAGAGATGATGAACCCTGCTGTCTCGGATTTGCATGTTTAGAAAAATGACAACACTTTAAAGGATCGTTCATCAGCGCAATGAGGAAAAACAACTGAAACGATTTAGTTGACCCAACTTTTACTACACCAAAATTGTCAGAAAACCTGTTATTTTTGGGGGGTTTTTTTGTTTTGTTTTTTTGTTGCAACTATACCAAATTTTTTGTTTCGTAAGAGACTAGCAAAAATTGTTTAGCCCTTAAAGCTAGTCATTTATTTATTTAATGGGATATATTTTGTGTGATCACCTACAGAAGATATGTTTGTCTTGCACAACGTTTAAAGTTTATGCCCTGTAAAACTGGTGCAGAGCTGGTTGTCGGACACCTCTCACTCTGCCAGTCTGAAGGAATGTAGGCACTTTAAAATACATACTTGGGGGCAGCAGCATTTCCTTGGGCTTTCTAGCGCAATAAATCAGCTGCTTCTATTTCATTCCATTTATGTCATGTTCTATATAATTGCAGCAGAAACACTCTTGTGAGTGTTTGAATTGGATCTTTGATGTTAGATTGAGGGCTTTTTTAAACTACATGTACTGTTTGCACATGTCTAAGTGCCAATAATGTCGGGGTTCACAGTGAACATCAAAACCGAAACCCTAAAATGTAGAGTTCTCAACTAATGGAGTCGCTTCTTTTGGACCTTAGACCTTATTGAAAGGCTAGCGAGAAATCGGCTCCAATTTTTACAGTGATGGCTGTCAAGAACATGATAGGAAAGTCAGACGATGGTGGGTCTCTGAACGAAACACTGGTAGATGATGTGAAATGGTCACACACCTTTACTGTTTTTACTGATTTGGACACAACTGTACCTGGACGTTAAGCTATGCTACAGCTGATGCACAAACCAAAACCTAACCACGCTGTCTGGACCGCTGCTCATGGCGGTCAGGCCATTGATACGTGATTGGCCTCAGCGCCCACGCTTCATTTCCTTGAGTACGCCGGAGCAGAAGCCCGTGGGGTTGGTTTCCAGTTGTTTTTTTTTTTTTTTCCCTTTTCACCGTTTTCTGTTATTCCGTGCACAACACATGCACACGTGATGTTGTCTTGTAAATGGGACCAGAACCTCTCCCATCACTCCTCTCTCCTCCGACTCTCTGTACAACCCTGTACCCCTCTGTACAATCTCTGTCTGATGGTTTTCTCCTGAGAAATTCTACCCGGTGATGTTTCTGGATGTGGGAGAACTCTCCAGCTGGCCTCCTTACCCTGAACCTCAGTAACTGAGTGAATATGCCTTATTGTTTAATTCAAGATGGACGTCTTTGTTTACTGCCACTGTTTGGTCATGCATTATCTCATGTTTAAGGTCCTTTATAGGTAGTTGTCGGTCTCTGTTACACTCTCTGTTAAGCTCATTCACAGTAAAAACAGTCTAGATAAATGTAAGCTTGTCCTTTTTGTCTGTTAAAGCGACAGGTGTACATGCAGAATTCTACCCCTTTCAGTTATTTTGAAAGGGTGCTACCTGAATATATTTTTGTGTCCTTTTCTTTTTAATACAGTTTACATGTTTTTTGCAAGCAGATGTTTGTATATACAAATATGAATCTGAGAAAGTGTTGTCTTTTATTGTACTTTTTGATTTCCATGTAAATTTGATTTTAAATTCTGTTTGCTTTGTTAGGGATTTTTTTTTTTTTACATGTTTTTTTTTTTTCTTACTATAACTCATTTCTGTCCCTGTAAACAGTTGCGTATAAATGAAAATAAGGTGAGAGAATTTTAAATATAAAGCAGAAATGTATATTTAAATGATTTTACTAAATTTTCTGGAACTGAAAATCTGTAAAGTAATTGTAGCAAGAAAATGTTTTATTCTTTGTTCCTGATATTTAATAAGATGTTACAGAAGCAACAGTCTTCTTGTCCTTTTTTTCATTCGACACTTTAAATGGGTAGCTGTTTATTTAAAGTACATTATAAATGTAATGTGCATTATAAATGTAATGTACTTTAAATAGACCTGGTGCTGAGATATCTCGACAGTTCCCCTTATTGGGTTGAACTTGGCCCCCGCAGTGTTTTCAAAACTAGAGTACTTATTATTCATTTCTAATCTTGTCACACAATCAGATGGGTCACAGAACACTGATTTGAAAAAAGACTCAAGCATCTATCTTGAGAAGGTCTGTGGTTTGTTGTACTTTTTACTCTGCCACTAAAATATGATGGAAATACCTTGCCAACATGCGCAGGGTCCACCACTGTTTTAAGATGCACTCGTCGGCATACAGTCAGTACAGTTCTGATAAATTAACCCAGACCTGCAGCTCCACACAATATATCACACTTAAAATGTGGACCTTTACACCAGAGGCTACCTCCAGATGCAGATGATTAAATAAGAAAGTTTTTACAGTGTGACACGGTTAATTTTTGGAGGTGGGGAGGGTGGATGCACACTGCAGAACTTGATTTTTTTTTCCCCCCCTTTATCTGGAGGTGGAAACAAATCAACCACCCACCCCCCCCTCCATTTGTGGGGCTGGGGTTCCTCTGTCTTCATTGTGCGCCTTCATTCATCTCCTCCTCCTCCTCATCCTCATCCTCCTCCTCCTCCTGGGCGAACAAAGGGGCGTCGGGGTCGCTCTCTGATTGGCCGACGGACGGGACCCCCGCGCCGCCGATTGTTTCCACAGAAGGCGAGGCGGCGGAGGGAGTTGAGCGGTAACCGTCCAGAGGAGCGCACCGGCGGGCAGGAGGCGGCGGAGGGAGACGGCGGAGGACGACGACCGGGCAGCCCTCGGCCCTCGCTTCGGTGAGCCGGAAAACGGTGTTCGAAAGCGGGGAGGGGTGAGGCGGAGGCGTCGGTGTCGGTGTAGCCGAGTCCCGGCGCCACCGCGGGCTGGGTGTAGTTTGACCGGCGAGACGCTGACTTAAAAACACATCTGGCGCGTTTAAAGCAGCCGGGACGACAGACGGGACTTTTTATTTTATTATTATTAGGGAAGCAGAGTCGACGTTCGAGTCGGAAGAATAACCCCGAGCATGAGGCGTGATTCCCGGTCAGCGAGGGCTGGTTGGCCCCGCGGCTCTGCCCACCGCGGTTCGGTCTGGATGGAAGAAGTCAAAACGTGCATTTAGTGTCTTACTAAAAAAAAAAAAAAAAAAAAAGTTACATAACAATAAAGAGACGGCACACGCTGTCTGCCAGATTATTCCAGCTCCAAAAAAGTTTGACTGCAGGTTGCTTCAGACGCTTTTGTCTTTGCAAACGCAACCTGTCATTTCGATTTAAATGCTTGCAATGCTTCTCCGAGTTGATCTTCTCGAACCCTGTGCTTAAACTATACAGCTGGAAGCCTGTTTCAGGATTGAAATGTGTTTATCAGTGGATTCGTTACAGATATCTTTACAGTCCTTAATCGGTCTGTCTGGAAGCCATTTGTGGTATCTGATACATTTTTGTGACATCTTTGACGATGACTACACAAGTAACAAGAACACACACAGGCTGGTTGAGCTGTGATGTTTTTAGTGTTGCTATGACAATGGTGACAATAGTGAGATGGAGCATCATTGATGTGGTGTTCGGGATGTGGATTGGAGGAGATTTGGGTCTTTCCATGACCGATCTGAGAGAAAGGCTGACAGAAGTGGTTTTGAGAGCAGCAGGGCTGTGAGGGAAGGACACAAGTCCACATGTGTGTCAATGAAAGGGGGTGAGAGGAGGGGCAGGAAGCTGTGGTGGTGACTTTTAATCATTGGGGGGTAAAGTGTGCCGAACACGAGGGGAAGACGTTGAAATGAGGCAGAGGAACGTTTGGAGAATGACTGCAGTGTGAATTGAGACTGGCTGAGGGACCAGCTCCCTGTACCACATACAAGGTAAATATTTGAGTTATCCTGAGGAAACTACAAAGTAGGAGAGAGGTCAAGTATCTGCAGAAAGATAAAGCACAGAAAAGGCTATAACATGACCTGATAAGAAAATATGAAGGTAGTTTTTCCAGACCTCATGGGCTGTTATGGGGAGAAATAATCTGAAGTCAGTGAAAACAGTGAACATAGTGTACCCACAGAGCAGTATAAGGTCAGTTTGAGTTGATATCTTATGCTACCCATAGTATATAACAGACAAAAATCCTACATTTATTAATAACATAACAAAGTGCAAGGATCACTCCTTGGTTACAGACATTTATGCCATAGGATGGAACCCGGAGGTCAGAAAGTAAACCACTGCGACTGCCCTCCTAGCTAACGGCAGTTCCGTCATAGAACTACGACACCAGCAAACCTTTAATGTCTAACATTACAACGTCAATATAACACGGAAACATTCCCCAGCTCTCGTGTCCAAAATCGGGGTCACGGGGAAAACATTGGGAGCTGTGATGGATGTTGTGGCTACAGGCGCGCTTTGCTGACAGCATTTTATTGACGGAAAAGGTTCTGATTTAGACGCGGGGGTCACGTCGTAAAGGATGAATTCGGGTGACTCTGGCTTTGTGACCAGGCAGACTTTGACGCCGTTGTCTTGGTGGGACTGCCAGCCACATGTCTGTGCACAGCCGCCCTTGACCGTAGCCTAATGATTCCTATTGTGTTGGCGAACGGTTAATATAGGTGATGAAATATTAACAGGCCTTTGCGGGGCAGCAGGATGATTGGATGATTAATATTTAATCTGTGCCCTTTGAACTGATCACATTTTTTTGTTGTTTTTTTTTAATCTCAGATTGCCAGTTGTTCAACAGCATGCTGCACTTGAAGCTGATGCTGAACACGCTTGTTTTCTGATATGATCGCTGCATTTGTTCAGTCGAGAAGGTAACAGCAGAGGCGGTAGGTGTGACATGAGCTGTGTGCGATAATCCATCCATGACACTTGAATTGAGGAAGTATGTTGCAGCGTAAAGGCCGCTGTCAGCTTCCTGCGTGTCTGTCTGAGTAAAGGAGGAAGTGAATTAGCGGAAGAGAAGCATTTCCTTTAAACGCCCACATGCTTCCATAGCTGCTGTCAACCTCGTAAGAAGATTTGCCGAAATACCTATATCAACACCTGAGAAGTAAACGGGCTCCTAACTGTGGATACACGCTGAATAACCTTTCGCTGTTTCTCTCCACATCCGCAGCTTTTTTTCGGGTGACTGAAGAGCATCCCTCAGGCGTTACAGGGTAAGATCAGTTGTAGGCTAGCATTGATATTCAACTTGATTTGACAGCTGTCTCTAGGATTATTTGTCCGTTTTATTTATTTAATGTTTTAAATTAATAATAAAACATAGCTTAGTTTTATACTGTGGGTTAAGGCGAGTGCCGTCGGATGAACAATACTGGATTCCCAAAGTTACGTAACGACTCATAATCCGTGCTTTAGTTGACATTTTAGTGCAGTAATGTCCTTGAAAAAGATTTTGGTCCCAATGAGATACAAATAAAAGATACAAACGTACAAGAATGAGTGTCCCTGCTGCCGGGAGATTGGTCAGAACTAAGAGGTCTGAGCAGCTGAAACGATCCTCGTCTCTCACCTGTTACTCTCCTTCCTGAGGCTTCGCTCTTCAGGACAAGCACACTCCACGCCGTGGTGGCTGGGGGCCCTTTTTAAACAGCTGCACGTTCTTTGTGTGGGTGTTTTCAAGCGTATATGTGTAACTCTGGCAAAGGAGGGGTGAGACAACGCGCTGATATACTGCTGGCAAGAAAACCGCAGCTGTTTTACTTCACCACAGATTGCTGGTCCTTAGACTGGGTAGTCACACAAACTGTGTTTTAAGTAGTCTGGTGATTGATTTTAAGGATGCAAGTGCACCATCTGTTTTCAGAGAAACAGTCTTGATGTTTAATTTTCCTGAATTCTAAAGATCCCCAGTGTGAAGAATCCCGTAAGAATCCTGAATGCACTCCTTTGACTGTGAAGCTGCTAATTCGACATGTTTGGGCAGTCAGCTGATCGATTCTATGCCCACATGATGTTGCTGAAGCTAAACTGGAGCAGCTACATCGACTGCAGTCATAAAACCACCCCTGCAACATTGAACCTAAACAGTAATCTTGATGGGTGCATCCTTTCATCCGTGTCCAAATACAGTTTCAATATTGTTTCAAGGCGGTGTGCTCTTTAGTCCCCTATCTTTGAAGTGCCCCTTGCACTATGCTCTTACCTTTTACTTATTGATTCATTTCAAATTCTGCTTTTCTGCTTATTTCAAGCAGTTGTTGATGTTTTGCTTTAGACTGGCCGAGCATTGAGCATAGATGTTCTGCTGTTGGCGCTCATCCTGTGTCACCTTAGCTCCTCCTCCTCTGTGTGCTCGCTGTCTGCTGGTCATGAGGAGTCATGGGATTGAATCAAATGGTTGAAATAATTGACTCTGTATTGCCCCTCTGTCTTTCAGCCCCTCCAATGACTCACTGAGGATGGGTGAGGCACACACCGGGGTTCAGATTGGCGAGAACAAGTTCATCAGCAAGTAAGGACTGAATAATTGTCTGGAGATTTTAGTCCCCTGAACTGCAATCGATCAAAATCCTTCATGATGCTTTTTGAGCAACATAATGAAACATACAAGGAAGAAGAAATAACGTGCCTTTTGGGAAACAAGGCGTCTGTTTCTTCCACATGTGCCAACGGGGGAAGCAGCAGCTGAATAAGCATTTATTAAGCTATAGAGGTTCACTGTGTCTGCACTGATCACTTCACAGCTCAGTCTATTTATTCCGTTTTGGAGGCACAGAAGCCATTTATAAAGATCTGAAACAGGCATTTCCTTATCTTTAACACCTTAAGGGAAGACCTTTGCAATTTATGATTGTAATTAAAAAAAAAAAACGGCTCTGGTGTGCTATGATGAAATGTGTTGATATATCCTTTTATTTGTCACGAATTCATGCCTTTGCTCTTCCTGACTTTGCCTCTCTATCTCCAGGGCAGCGGTCCTCTCTCATCTGAAGACATACAACCTCTACTATGACGGGCAGAATCTTCAGCTCAGGCACAGAGAAGTGCGTTTTCCCGCTTTCTTCTTCAATATATTTGTATTTACCTGTTTTACTGTTCATCCTTCTGAGCAGAAGTTGCCTTTTCTGGCTGCTGTATTTGCTCTCACAGCCAAGTGACTAATTTCTCCTCTTATCCTCTGCATCTCAGAGAGGGTGATATCACCCGCCGTGCTTTAGTAGGTGCTCTGTGCTGATTGCGACTATTGTGCTTTGACAGGAAGAGGGAGAGCTGATCTTCGAGGGCTTGTTGAATATCTTCTGGGGCCTACGGCGACCAATCAGGCTTCAGATGCAGGATGACCACGAGCGTATCCGACCACCACCCTCCTCTACGTCCTGGCACTCGGGTTGCAATCTGGACAGTCAAGGGTAAGCCGTCCAGAAGGATACGGTTTCACCTCAATGCCTGGAAACGGTAAAACACAGAAGGTCACGGAGGGCAGATATAGATTATATCTGGTGTGTCACATGAGGCATTGAGTTAATTTTTAAAGCATTCTACTTTAGATTTAATTCTATTAACATCATCAGGCAGAGCATCTTTTTTTGGACCACATTCATCCTCCAAACACCTACTATCTCTGGCTGGTTTTGGATTGTGCCTGAAGCTGTTAGAGATCTTTTTCTATCTCTGTAATCCCATTTATCTTGGGAAGCTATTCCTATTCCACAGATCACACACGACTACTATATTTGCTTCACAAAAACCACAACACATCCTGCAGCAGAGGCGATATCAGATGCACGCTGCATGTATGCAGAGATGTTTGCGGTGTTATTATCTTCCGGGCTCTCCCGGATCCCTCCTGAGCATGATGGAAACATCAGCCGCGGTTGAGAACAGCCCTCTGCGATTAAAGATTTTATCAACCAATTTCTCTGGGTTCTCTTTTTTTCCCGTTTCAAGGTCCCCCAGCAGCAATGAGACTCAGCAGGGGCCACAGCAGAGCCCCCCCATGGTGGAAGTGACACCACCAGACAGTCATCCAGAGGGCAATGGTGTGATGGCAGAGCAGACAGAAGGTGACAGCAGTGTTGAAAATATTGTTGAATACACTATAGCCTACTTCTATTCTATAATAGTAGGGTTCATTTTTGAGAGTCAAAACAGATTTTTTTTCTTTGACAGAGGACAGCGAGGCCTCTGCTCAGCTTCTCAGGACAAAGAGTGATGCTGGGGTCTTACGACGGGGTCAACGTCGGTCACCAAGCGATCAGAGGAAAATTCGACGCCATCGATTCTCCATCAACGGGCATTTCTACAACCATAAGGTGATAAAACTGGGATAGAATTTGAAAATAAAGTGCAGACAAGATCGGAACACATTGGTTCAGTTGTGTGTATCTGTTCTGTTAGCTGTCATTAGTGAAGTCTGTATGTCTATTGAACTTCCTCAGACTGCAGTGTTTACTCCGGCCTACGGCTCTGTGACAAACGTGCGCATCAACAGCTGCATGACGACCCCTCAGGTGCTACGAGTTCTCCTCAACAAGTTTAAAATTGAAAACAGTCCCGATGATTTTGCGATCTACCTCGTTCATGCAAGCGGAGGTGAGTGAAGGCAATTCCAAAGAGAAAAGAGGACGGTAAGAATCCAGTTATATAATAACATTTTCTCTGTTGATGTTTCAGAACGAGTAAAACTGAAGCGCAGCGACTATCCTCTGGTGCTGAGAGTCATGCAGGGTCCGTGTGAGCAGGTCTGCAAGGTTTTCCTCATGGAAGAAGACCTTGGAGAGGAAGTGACATATGATGTAATGGAGCATATCCCAGCTTTTGTCTCCTACATGATCCCCAGTCCCTTTTGTTTTTAGCCACACATTCTGCTGTATGTACTGTAACACCTTAAGATGCCAGTTGACAAAGGTGGCATAATACTGTTGGTTATGTATATTATTTTGTCATAATGCAACAAATGTGTGGCTCAACAGAAAATTCAACAGTTCTGCTTCAATACACATAGCGCTGTAAGACATTTAGAGTATGAAAGAGATGTAAAAGCAGGATTTCCTGTTGTGAAAGAACGCGTCGCGCTCTTTGGTGTGCAGCCACAAAAATCCAGCAGTTTCTAATCTGAAGCCTGTCTTTACTCCACCAGGTGGCGCAGTATATCAAGTTCGAGATGCCCGTCCTGCAGAGTTTTATCACCAAACTGAAGGAGGAGGAGGACAGAGAGGTCCAGAAACTTCAGAGAAAGTAGAAGAACACTTTTACCCGTTTGCCTTCTACTTCACTGATGATGCTGACACGCTAAAAACACCTGTCCTCTCTGCTTTACCTGCAGGTATACTTATCTGAGGGGTATGATTGAAAAACAGCTCGGTTGTCTTCCAGAAGGGCCGACATGTAGGTGATCTGCTCTTCAAATCCACACCGAAAAAACCCCAAAAAGTATTCCAGCAACTGTCCCGCTCCTCTCATCTTCCAGTCAGTCCGCAAGCGTTCAGAACTCACATGCACGGTGTACGTTTGTGCATGTTTGGTGTATCTTCTAATGTCCTGAGTCAGATTGTTATCCGTTTTTCTCTTCATCATCGTGCACAACACAGAGGGAAAAAAGCTTTTCAAGTTCCTCTGCTCTGGAGGGAAATGAGCCTAAAAATATCCTAATTTTTCCACCCTGATGGCCCGAATCAATTCAAAGCACAAAACAGAAGATTGTCCCGGTAGAACGCCTGTTGAGAGGCTGAAAGGTCCAAGCACAAACACACCAGAGGTGGGTGACATGAGCTGGAAGATGCGTGGTCCATCAGAAAACGTGAGCTCAGAAAAAAAAAATTCTCTCTTTATGCAGCGGCTGTCTGTTACCAGTCAGAAGGTGACAACTACCTTTCAAATGAATGTTTACAGTCATTTTATAACCGAATTTAGAGGAATACTTTCACGTGAAAATGTGAATTTCTCTTGTATAAGAACAGCACATGGATTTGAAATGGTGGGAAAACAAGCACAAAGGCCACTAAATCTTTTAATTCCTTATTGAGTTTCAATGATTTAAAACTGTGAACAAAATTTAATGAATTAATGTGTTATTTAACCTTTTTCTTTCTTTTTTTTTTTTTTAGTCTAAACACACATCCCCTCTGTTAGACAGTAATTTGTCAGTTGTAGCACTTTGGCTTTGCAGTCATGTTTAGATACTTTTCACTTTTTTCCAGTCTTCCATACAGTGTATTTATAGAAAAATTACATGATGAAATAGCTTAAAACTTTGAGTTGTCTTCAGTTCTCCTGCAATTAATCCTTGAATGAACATTTAAATAGCTTGTTGTTGGTTTTTAATTAATAAGAAAAAAGTTTTTTGACAGCTTGATGATTGAAGAAGCACAACATCACGCAAGCGACTGTGAATTCAGCTGATGAGCTGTGCTGGGCGAGTATGAAGGAGCATTTCTGTCTAAATCTGTCTGTATTCTGGCGGAAGCTCATCGAGTGTGAGAGTGTTGTACTTTTAGTGCCCTTTGAGGTTTTGTGCTTTTGTACTGTAACAACTCATCAGCATTTGAACAATGTTGGGTTTTTTTTTCTCATAATAATTGTTATTTAAAATAAAAATGGAAACGTTGAGGAAAGATGTGTTCCATCCTGCCTGTCCTGATCAACCAGTGATGAGTCTGTGTGTTGTGCAATGGCGAATCCTCGTTGTTTATTTTGACTTTCCTCATAGTGGAAGTCTCCAGGTCACCAAGATTAGCTGCTGACGTTAGATAATTGAGGCAAAATTAGAAACCCATTCAGCCCCACCAAGACACACAGGTAGTTATGCGTGCGTGATGTCAGTGGAGTAGGAGCTTAGCGCACTCAGCCAATGAGCTGGGAGGAGACGGTGATCCAGTCCACCTGACTGGGATCGTCTGGAAGATAACGTCTTAGCCTTGAAACACACTTCTCAGTGTGGGAATACTCTGAGCTGCAAAACAAGAGGAACATCATCCAACAAAACTACAGGTAAGAGTGTTTCCTCCCAAAATACTGATGTTTTATACGTGTGTGTGTGCGTGTTTAGGATGTTTGAGAAATAACGTATACACCTGTGTGAATTATGCTCATATTATTTATTGCTTCTATAATTTCTAAAGCATAGCCCAATAACGAGAATCAGATTATTTACAAGTTTTCATGGGTGAACTGTCGAAGCTGCTGTGAATGTTGAAAGCAAATGTTGGGATTACCCTGAATCTAAACATCCCAGTGTAATCACAGTCTGAGCCAGAATGCAGATTAGGTCGAGCTAATTTGCTGAGGACGAATAAAATGACATTCAAACTTAACAAGTAAACATGTTACAGATATGAATCACTGTGTTTACATTCATGTTTAAAGACATTTAAAAAACGTTATATCATTTGTATTAAAAATGATCAGCGATACATTTCTTTAATCTTAAAAACAGCTATATGCTTTTTCTTTAATATCACTACATGCTTGGAAGGGTAAATTGTTGTTGATGTTATGTATGTTATGTAAGTTATTTAAGCATCAATATTTGATAATTACACAGTGTGTATGTTGTATGTTATGTGTAAGATTTTATTTTCTATGGAGGCACATCCTAACCCACAATTGACTGAAAAATGTAACGCATTGTAGAAATCTGTTGGCTGTAAAGTGAATGTAGTGGTGTAAGATTAAAAAAGTCCCAGTATTCTTTTTGAAGTAGTTCTGAAGTAATAGAATTTCAAATGAAAACACACAATTATATGCCAAAGATGTGTTGATGTCAGTGAATGTAGCCAGGTGATAAACTTAGTTTTATCATAATATTCTCTTCATTAGTTCATCTATAGAGTGTGTTGAAAATCTGCTCTGATATTTAGTTTAAACTTCAGAATTAAAAGGAAAACAAAACCAGGGAAGTCGTAAATGCTGCTGTGAGCATAAATGAAAGAGGCCACCAGCTCAACATGAATGGGCTTTGAGAGATTAACACGACTGATCTCAGGCCGACTTTTCCCCAAAGCTGGATTACACCTCATCTTTGCTCCTAATTTATCAGAATTAGAATAACACAGAGTGGAAATGTTGACAGTCTCAATGTTCAGCTCACAGATTACATGTACTTTACTGATATTAATAGCAGCAAATGTATTTTGAAGTCCAGTAATCCTGTTCTGAGAACAAGAAAACTGACTGTTATCTAATTTTAATTATTCTCTAAAAATATCATGCACTCCAATTTCACTTAGATTTCAATGTTTGTTTGTTTTTTTTCGTAGGATTTGAAAGTATATAGACGTTCTTTTTATTGGTGATTAAAAAAAATTGGTGAGTCAACTGTGATATTTCCAGATTTTGGCCAAATCATCTGTGAGTGTGTGTTCAGATTCTGATGTGTGTGTCTTGTGTTGTGACAGAAGAGCCATGGCGCGCCTGCAGAAGCTTCCGCTCACGCTGACCCTCTGCCTGCTGCTCCTCGCCTCGCTGCTGCCCAGCTCCGAGGCCCGGCGCGGCGGCGGCTTCGGCCGAGGCGGAGGAGGGTGGGGCCGGGGCCCGGCGCGTGGCTGGGGCGGCGGCGGGGCCTACAGGCCCGTCCAGAGCAGCGGCCCCAGCGCAGGGAAGGTCGCCGGGGCCGCTGCTGCCGGAGCCATAGGTGGGGCGATGATCGGGTCGGCGCTCAGCCGCCCCGGGTACGGCGGATACGGCGGCTACGGCGGCTACGGGATGGGCTACGGAGGCTATGGAGGAGGGTACGGAGGCTACGGAGGAGGCTATGGAAGGGGTTATGGCTACCCACGAGGGGGATATGCCAATGAGCCAGAGGGTTCTGGAGACATGGAGTACTACTACGGCGGCGCGTCGAGCAGCGCCGCCTACAGCAGCATCATCATCATCATCACCTCCCTGACGGCCCTGCTGATGGGCCACTGGGCGGCCATCATGTAGAGCCCCGAAGGACTCGTGTTCTGCCAAGCCTCTCCACTGGGATGGAGACGCCCCGTGTACATTTTTGTGATATACGACAGAGTTTATATTTAATGAGTGTGATTTAATCTGTGGAGGTAAAATGTAAATGAGACTTTTAATCATGCTTCAATCTGCATCACGAGGTCAGGGCATTTATTTTTAGTTTACAGCAAAAACTCTTCGTATTTTAACCCAATTTCATTTTATTTCCTCATAAATTATTAGTTTATTCACTATTTCACTCTATTTGCTTCGATATATGTTCTGTCATATTGCATTTGATGCCATTTAATGCCATTCCTCTAGAACAGGAGCAAATTGTCTTTCAATATTGTTATGTAAAATAAAAAGAATGATAAAAGAAAAATGGTGTGTTGTGATTTGTTTTGTTCCTCCTGCATATTTTGGTAATCTTGTTCTGAGATGATCATTTTATATTTATTCTTCAAATATGCAATACTTGAGTAGACCAAAAATCACATGTGGAACCAAAATATTGTGTTTTTTTTAGTTCTAGTCATATACAACATACAGAGAGGTTGATGTAACCCTCACATACGCTCAAAGCCTGATGCTCCATGATGCTGTAGTGGCACATTAATGTTGGCTCCAGGTCACACAGACTCATTCTGAAATGTCTTTCAGAGTTGCAGTATAGTGGTTTTATTGATCGTATTGTACCAGAACATGAAGCATTTCATTTATTGATTGAAAAAAGGCTCTTACAGAGAGAATTATTAAGAGTGATTGCCTGATCAGATAGAATAACCACAAACTGATGCACTCATAACTACCAAAGGCAATGTGGTTAATGTGGATTAATGTTAATCTGCATATATATAAAGTCCATTACCGTCCATTAGCATTCAAAGTCCATCAGTTGGGCTCCGAGTATTTCCGATAATGCTGATAATGACATAAATAATGCCGCTTTTCCTCAATTAATCTGTACTAGAATCCTCACAACCATGAGCCTGCAGCAAGGTGCTCTCTGACTGCGTGATGAATAGTCATGCAAAAGAATGCATTTGATAAATAAAAATAACAGTAACATAATTATAATCATAATAATGATGATGACTAGAGTTACTCCTGGTGAAGCTCACAGCACAGATCCACAGGGAAGAGTCAGGGCCACTCCTTTTGTTGCAGACAGTGAGCCCATCTAAGTGGCGTCTAAATGGATGATAACGGCGCATAGTTCTCCCCGACAACAAGGCTTGCAGCATCTGAGTGCAGCTAATAGACATTTGGTCTCTCCCAGGAGGAGAAAGGAAGTGCAGTTTATTGAAACCCAGGCTCTAGTGTTGAACCTTTACCCTTACTTGATCGCGTTCTCTCTTTCCAGCATGCAGTACTGTTGAGAAGCACACATGAGTACATACACAGAACATAGGCGCATGCAGTTGTTGAGGGGTGAGTGAGATGTCCTTTACTGAGCATTTGGGTGTTCGGTGCCTCGCCCCTGGGCACCTCGGCATCTGTGCTGCCAATCAGATATTTTCGAGCAGCCCGGTCCCCTGCTAACTGAGCTGCTGCTGCCCCTACGTTAATGAGCTAATCAAGCATGTGCAAGGATGCAATGAAAATAAAAGATAAAGATTGCACATACAGGGAGGGGAGATGTCCCCCTTCCATTTTCATTTCCTCACTTGTTCCTCTTAAATCATTCTTTATCCCTTCGGCCAGTAATAATGTAATGGTGCCTCAGTGCAGCATGTTGCTATTCACGAGCATCAGGAGAGTATTGGCAACCACAGCTAAAACCATTTCACGTCCTATTTCCAGGCTTTGCGCCGCTCCTCTCAGTTTCAAGTACTTCTCGGAGTAAACCATGTACTTCTCTAAGCATTTCCTGACCTTCATTTGTTTAATCAGTGCCGGATAGCCAGTCTCCACAATACTGACCGTGTCACCGTCCTGGTCTGGAGTGGGAGCGGCCTCGCTGGGAGCCTGTGATTTTGGGGCCGGGTCCCTGGACTCAGGTTGACTCGGATGGTGGGGGGTTGTGGAGTTTGCGGAGCCGTCCGCTGCAGTGTTGTTGCCCGTGTCGTTATTCGGGGCTGAAACGGAACTGGCCAGCGTCGTTTTCAAGGACGATCCATTGCTTTTCTGTTGGTTTTCTTCAGGCAGGCGCTCCATGGCCTTCATACAGGCGTTCATGTGTCTTTCATAGCTCTCCAGTGGTTGACTGTAAGCGTAGTCTCTGCTGTAGTCTTTGGCATCGGTGGACTTGACACCATAGGTCCTGTACATGTAGTGGTTGTAGTAATACTCCTCCTCGGGGCTTTGGAACTGGAAGTGAGGATGCGGGAACCTTCCCATGCCGTGGTCTACGGCCATTTTTGCCACAGCTCCTGTGCTCGCTGCCTTTGCTGCTGTGTGGCCGAACCCTTTGGATTTAGCAGATGGAGACTTGCCCATGGCTTTGACCCTGTGGGAAAACAAAGAGCCGCCTCGATCCCCACGGCCTCCATAACCGAAACGGTTACGATAATGAGGGCTAAGAATTCTGTTGTTTGGGTTCTGGTTGATGTATCCACCTCCGTAACTAACATAATCTCCTCCATCACCCTGTCTGTGGGCTCCACCACCTTGTTCATAACCTCCACGACCATAACCTCCACGGCCATGACCGCCTTGACCATAACCACCGTGACCATAACCCTCATGACCTCCTGCATCTCCTCCGTGGCCATAACCTCCTCCGTAATCTCCCCCGGGAGTGTTGTCTCCTTGGCTGGGTGGTCCATGCTGCTTGGGGTGTTCAGCCTGAGAGACGGATCCTTGGTTGGTTCTGCTGCCTGTGTTGCTGTAGGTTTGGCTTCTCCCAGAGTTGGGTGAGGAGGGCTTGGGTTTGGAGCTTTTCACAGAGCTTCCTCCGAGTGAAAAATGGGCATGAAATAGAAGCGACAGACTGAGCACAGACAATAAACTGAGCTTCATCTTTGCCCTGCGGTGAAGGATAGAGGAAGATGGTGAAAAAAATCTATCAGGAAGAAACAGAGAAGAAAGTTATATTACCAATAACCAAAACACAAATAGTTGTTGATTGATCTATTGTGAATCTGCCCATGAATCCATCCTAATGGTGAAAATGATGTTATAACAACAATTTCATAACATAACAGTTTAAGCATATTGTTCAGCTTGTATTATTGATAGACAGTGTGGGAATGGCCCTGCCTATCCAACAGCCATGTGATTAATTTAAAGATTTAACTATTTATCCACTACATCTGTTTGCTGACATTTTATGTAAATTAAAAATAATAATAATAGAATTACATTTTATTTCAGAAATGTATTTTATTTTAGATTTATTTGGCTTACAAATAATTGGAATAAATGAATAGCCTTACCCTACGCAAAAATGCTTTCCTTTTCTCCGGTTCTATTGAAAAGTCTGTTTTCCCAGAGGCTGCATGGAGACTCAGGCTGGAAGGTGGGAATGATGAGAAGCCTGTAGTTCTGTTGGGAAGAGGTCTGTAGACATGTACTATGACGTCAGGCTGGAGAGGGGCGTGGGTTGCATGGAAACAGGAGATGTGGATGGGTGTGGTGCTGATGGAGATCATCACACTGTTTCAATAAAAGCAGAATGTTAAAGCGACACTCAGTATGGGATGTGGGACTTATATGATAAAATGGTACTTGTATTAGTAGAAGCAATGATAATCAAAGTAAAGGATATTTAGCTCAATTTGCTTAAAGTGAAATAAGTCTGTCCTTTTCCAGCTCCAAATATTGGAGAAATTCTTTATGCAATACAATTAAAAATCATGTAATGTGCAACAATGTGCAAATAACTCTTTCTTAACATAAAACCATTTGTCCATTTTTTATGTTAGTTATGCATTGTGTTATTATTGGTATTAATATATATAATTAGTAGTAGTATTCTATTGAAACCAATTAGATATTCTGCATTTATGGACTCTGATATTAAAGTTAAAAAAGCTTCGAGAACAAAATATATTCTTTCATTACGGAACGATCGGCAATATCTTTTCCCCACCGGGCATTAAAAACGTGACAACCAGCGGAAGTAAACAATGCACCCACAACATTAGCTGCACGTTCCCTCTAAAAGACGTAAAACGAGGCTGTTTTATGTTCATTTAAGAGAGAAAAACATCTCTACTTGCACACTGAGGAAATGCATGAGCAGATAATTACAGCCTGGAATTATTAATTCCTATCAGCGACCGGGTTTGTTTAGAAAAGCAGCTCAATGTTGGTTTGGAAAGTAAATGAGACATTATCGCAGTAAAATGAGACATTGTCGGTGGGAAGTGTCTCTTTAATGTGTACCTTGACTCATGTCCTTTGTGGTTTTGACCCATTCGTTTGGGGACCACAGGGACTCGACACTCTCGACATCAGCCTTTTCCAAACTTCATCATTTTGTCAAAATTCTTGCTGACAAAAATGTCGTGCTCAGCCATCGGCTGTACAAACAGACACTCCAAAGGGTCGGAGCTGCAGTTTTTTAGGTGAGTGATTGTTTAACTTTCAAAAATGTGAATAAACACGAAAAAACAACCACACAAGGTTGGGTGCTGAATTAAATAAGGCGTGATGTGAAGAGGATCTTCAGGTATCTGGGTATCACTTTGGAGTGTGCACATGTCCTTCATCTTTATTTACATCTTTATTTACATGTCCTAGGGTTCACCTACATTATTAACTGTCTCTAATCTGCCTGATACAACCTGATCATCCAGTGTTTACATTGTCGTTGGTGCATTCGATCTGTCATCAGGATGGAGCACCTTCTTGGTTGGTGCTCACCTTTTTCGTTGCTGTTTTTGCTGTTTTTAACAGATTTCCGTTGCGGGATGCCAACAGGCTGAAGCAGTGGCTGGGGAACGTGAAGCGAGTCAACTGGATTCCTTCTGATGCCTCACGTCTTTGTAGTATGCACTTTGTGGAGGGAGATTTCTGCATAAATGACGGGGTAGAGACACATTACATTTATCAAAAGGATGTATGGTCCTGTGATATTTGAATCATGCTACAGATTGTCAGTAGAGCCCTTAGATCTTTGATTTTACCTGACAATATTTGTGCATATATATGTTTGACTCCTGCTATGCTCTTATTTTGTAATTTGTAACCCATGTTATACAGAGTTCTATGTGGTAGTCTTCAATGGCACTATAAGCCTGAAGGAGAAAACATGCCTCTGAAAGTATTGTATTATATTTTCAACATTAGGGCCGGCGAAGATTGAAACGTACTGCTGTTCCTACCGTCTTCAACACCCCACCACATTTATTCATCAAGCTGGCAATCAAAAGGAGTTTATGGGGGATGGCCAACATGAGTGAGAGTCCACTCTGTCCACATCTGCTGCCTGGTGATGACGGGGGCCACAACACTGACGTCCCTTCTGTGGAACCCAACACCAGCATGACTCTGAAGGACAAGATGTTTCTGTCTGACCAGCAGCTGGCTCCCCCAGACCGAAACATCAGTCTGGACCAAAAGCACACGAAAGAGGAGGAAGAGGAAATCTGCATCGGTCCGGAGGGAGCGCAGGTCGCACTGAAGCAGGAACCTGATGCAAAGGCAGAGTCTACGGAGAGACTTCACAAAAACAAAACAGGCACAGTCCTACCTTGATAGTCCATGTGAGAACGCACACGGGAATGGACCTTTACTTGCCTTTAATAAAATTGACCTTTGTCATCTCACTCCTAATATTACAGTTTTTTTCTTACTTCTGCTGCATTGTGACATTGTTTGGGTCAATGCAAAATTGAACATTTTAAATTACATTTAAGATAAATATGATCATCTTACAACCAATTCTTCGGTCACAACCTGGGTGTCCTGGAGTGTGCAACGAAGAGGTGCGCTAGGGCGCCCCCCTGTGTGAGATCGAGGTATTGATTGTGCTTGTTTTGAAAATTATCGGAATCGTGTGTAATAATTAAAAAAATAGTTTCAAGTACTGTCGTGAGTTAAACAATCATAGGGTTGTTTCTCTAAGTGTCACTGTTAGCCTGCACTCTATAAACTTTTGTGACCTGTAAATTCCGCATTGAAGAGATGGTTTCATTACAGCCTCATCTTCAGCCTCCTGATTGGATCAGGGAGAGGGTGGAGGTCGTTCACACACACATACACACACACACACGCACACACACATGCTTTGCTTTGGTCTGGGTTGATCCAGTTTAAGGGAGAATATTACAGACAGGTCTTGCTATACTGTTTATCAACAGAGACAAAGGTCAGAGAAGTTCCAATCCCAAGATGATTTCACTGGTTTCTGTGCCCCAAAATGGATCCCCACTATGGGGACATAATGGTGACAACAGAAAAATGTTACATAATATATATTATATATATACCATATGTATTTATGTTTAATATATAGCAGCTTGCCGTAGAACTGTTTGGTGGAGTTTTATGACGTTCATATATGTTTTTGTGTTAAAGGTCGGCTCCAGTCCGACAGCAACGGTAAAAATAACTTAGAAATGGAGTGAACGACATCAGGGCTCTGAGGTCCCGTCACTTGGGTTCACTCTGTCCTGGACACTGGTTTATGCAACGTGCACCGAAGGGCCACATGTGTCGAGCGGTGCGGGAGCAGCAACTAGTTCATGCAGGCTGAAGCTAGAGTTGGAGCGGCACCTTTGCAGGGGTGGGAGGTCAAAGGCCGAGCCGCACTGGACCGGGGGACGGTGAAAAGGAAGGCGAGAGAGCCGAGGGTTGAAGGTTGGGCCGGGGGAAACCATGACCTCAAAACAGACCCAACGTAAGTCACGAGATTGGAAGAAAACGCCAAAAGTGCACTTGTCTGCAAGTGTGTGTGAACACACTGCTACGGTCTGATAAACCTGTGGTTAACTATTGACTCTAACAAGCCGATAACGTGTTGGACTTTCATGCTCTGGATCAGATAACAGAAGAGACAAAAGCCGACAAAATATAACCTCTCAATTACAGAATTTCAGTAATTTCTTAGTTTTTTGTTATTTAGTTGTACTTGCAGTTTCAATCATCTCAAAAACACCAAAAATATTAAAGATCATCCACTGCAATACCTGAGGAGTACATACCTTTGTGCTTAATTGCAGCAGTAAAATAAGGAACATTTAGGCTGATTTGAATAAAATGTAGCAGAAAATGTAGCTGATGTTTGTCAGTATTTAGATCAGTAATGCTGTTTAGTTCTCTGTTGGTGGTTCTACAAACCCTTGCAGGTCGTTCCCTTTTGACAGTTTGCTTCTAAAGTGTTTGAATTCACGCAGTAAAGTTTAGTATCATCATAAAGCACGTGAAGACAGAAAGCTACCGGGTTTCTTTGCATTAAGCTGGACTGAGTCGGTCACTTGGAGAGCCGAGCTCTCTGCGACAGCTCAGGTCAAAGTTACCTCAATACCAGTTGACCCAGAAGATGCGAGTGAAGACACTGTGAAGCCGTTCGTGTGCACACGGACATGTGACTCAGGGATTTAGATGACGGCGGCTTGAAAAGGGCGAATATCAGGTTAAATAAAGAAGCACCTTTATCTTTACATTGCTGTCAGATAAGCGCGCAGCGAATCATAACACACTGGCATTTATCTCCCGGGGTTCTACGGTGTGGCCTCACGTTGTCAGTGGTGGCGTGTGCACAGCAGCGCGCTGCTGCTTCGCACCGGCGCCCAACAGCATCGCACGAGGAAGCCTCTGGAGCTGCTTTTGCTTTTTTTATATCAACTTTGGGGGCTTGGGAGCGCGTGGTAGTCTGATGGGAGGTGTGAATGTGTCCGGAGACCTGGATCAGGGTGTCTTCCCACCTCCCTCCCAGTGATACCAGCACCCCCCCCCCACCACACTTCACCCTGGGCCACCGCCTCAGTCACAGCGACACCCTTCCTGACACCTGATCGAGATCAACACCTTCACCTCACCGCTGTGAGATTCAGCTGATCAGATTACAACATTTGAGGGTTTGTGGATTGTTACACTCCATTCTGACCCCCCATCCCAGTTAGCCCATAGAACCTATAAAGGCCTTTAATCGTGACAAGATCTCCTCCCAAGGTTGACACTTGCTCGTGGTGCGTCCGTATGGTGTTCAAAGGGAAGCGTCCCCACAGAGTCTGAGCCAACGTGTGCTGCGGCCCCACACCGGTGCCCGAGGCCCCGAGCCCCATCCCGACTGGACCGCCGACCTTTCAGAGAGTCAGAGGTGCTGCTGCCCCGGGGCCTCAGGAGGCAGAGCAGCAAGAGAACCGATGCCCGTCCCCAGAGAAGCCCCAGCTTGAGCTTTAACCCCCCCGTGCAGCTGTGTGCCCCCCTCTGGAGCTGCTGGAGGCCTCCGTGCATGTGCAGATGGAGAAACGCAACACAGAGGGCAGATGAGCACGCAAACAACCTTAATTCATCCGGACCAAACTAGCGGAGTGCTGTCACAATGCTGCCATTCAGTAGAAGAGGGGCAGGAGTAAACACCGGAGTTGTGTAACTCACCTCTTTTCCAATCAGAGCGGCGCTCGCTTAGGAACCTCCCCAGCCCCGGAGGGATTTATAGTCGCGCTCCGCTCCCGTCTAATGTTGCTTCAGCATCTCAAAGTCTGAGCAGTCAGGGGTCCACAGCTGCAGGATTATGGCACCAGGAAGGAAGGTACGTATGATACTCCTGGAGGGAAAGATTAACGCTCTCCTGCAGAGTGTGTGTGTGGGGGGTGTGTATGTGTGGGTCTGTGTGTGTGTGTGTGTGTGTGTGTGGGTGTCAGCACTCCCGTGTTAATCATGGTCAATACCAAACACACACGTATGGAACAGGTGTTTGCACTGATTCTCTCAGCATCTATGAGGCTCGTATCAACATCTCCAAAAGTCTGACTTTATTTTACTTTATTTCTAAATTCAAGCGTCAGCTTTCTCCATTAACACACTCCAGGTTTGTATCAACACATTTTACACACGTTTTTACTTGTAAATTAAATGAACACATACATGATAAATTACTGATGGATATTCTGACAATTGACGACGCGTGGGAACTCCAAAAGATCCTGAATCGGTGCAGAAGTTAAACTTTGACAGCGCGTTGGGAAAGAGCAGGTGGAGGTCGGCCAACCAAGCAGATGCGTTTCTCCCACGAGGTCGAGGTCACCGATTAGGAAAGCCGCGGCCTCTCCTGCTGGCGGCGGTAGCAGAGCGCCGGGTTTCGCCTGCGTGGAGCCGTTGGGCTGACGGCGTGCCGCTCTTCCATTTCCCACAGGGAATTTTGGAGCGCCTGAACGCCGGCGAGGTCGTGATCGGCGATGGAGGGTTCGTGTTTGCCCTGGAGAAGAGAGGCTACGTGAAGGCCGGTCCCTGGACCCCCGAAGCCACAAAGGAACACCCCGAAGCAGGTGAGAAGGAGCCCCCCCCCTCCCGCTTGTTGGCGGGATCCGTCGGCGTGCTTCTTCACGGTGTGATCTGCTCGACTCGAAGTGCGACAGCTGCACAGGGAGTTCCTGAGGGCGGGGGCCAACGTCATGCAGACCTTCACCTTCTACGCCAGCGACGACAAGCTGGAGAACAGAGGCAACAAACTCACCTACACCGTAAGTTGGAAGGACTTGGGTGAAGGGCTTGGGTAAGTGGGGCGCCTCTTCAACGCTTTAACGGCGCTCCGGCTGCTTCTCCAGGGAGCCCAGATCAACGAGGCCGCCTGCGACCTGGCCCGGGAGGTTGCCAACGAAGGCGACGCCCTGGTTGCCGGAGGGGTGTGCCAGACGCCTTCTTACCTGAGCTGTAAGAGCGAGAAGGAAGTGAAGGACATCTTCAAGAGGCAGCTGGACGTGTTCATGAAGAAGAACGTGGACTTCCTGATTGCTGAGGTAGGGCCTTCCCTCCAATCGTCCCAGCCCGCCCCCTCCCTGCTTGACTAAGTGGGGGACTCTGTGCCGCAGTACTTTGAGCATGTTGAAGAGGCCGTGTGGGCCGTGGAGGTGCTGAAGGCCACGGGGAAGCCCGTCGCCGCCTCTCTGTGCATCGGACCCCAGGGGGACATGCACGGCGTGTCTCCGGCTGATTGCGCCGTCAGGCTGGTCAAAGCTGGTGGGTGCGCTTTCCTTTGAGAACTGAGAGAGAGATCCGTCTCCAAAATAAGGGTTCCCCCGTCATTTCTGAACGACGCGTGCTCTTCTTCAGGCGCCCAGATCGTTGGAGTCAACTGCCACTTTGACCCCATGACCTGCGTGGAAGCCGTCAAGATGATGAAAGCGGGCGTGGAGAAGGCCGGGCTCAAGGCTCACTACATGGTGCAGCCCCTGGCGTTCCACACCCCCGACTGCAACTGTCAGGGATTCATCGACCTGCCGGAGTTTCCGTTCGGTGAGGAACCGTTTCACGCGCTTTCTCGACGCCGGCGTGCCGTGTCGCGCTCACACGCGCGCCCTGCTGCTCTCAGGCCTGGAGCCCAGGATCCTGACCCGCTGGGACATGCACAAGTACGCCAGAGAGGCCTACAACGCCGGAATCCGATTCATCGGCGGCTGCTGCGGGTTCGAGCCCTACCACATCAGAGCCGTGGCAGAGGAGCTGGCCCCTGAGAGGGGCATCCTCCCAGTGGGATCAGAGAAGCACGGCAACTGGGGTGCTGGTCTGGAGATGCACACCAAGCCCTGGGTCAGAGCCAGGTAGGAAGGAACTGCACAAAGTCATGCCTCTTTCACCGAGATCACACCTGAAATATTAAAGTCTTAAGGATATAATGGGTTTTCGTGCCTTTTTACCCTTTTCAGAGCCCGTCGTGACTACTGGGAGAACCTGAAGCCAGCCTCTGGCCGTCCCCTGTCCTCCTCCCTGTCCACTCCCGATTGCTGGGGTGTCACAAAGGGTGATAGTGCCCTCATGCAGCAGAAAGAGGCAACCACAAAGGAACAACTTAAGCAGCTGTTCGACCACACAAAGACCCACTAAGTCGGAACGTCTCCATCAGGCCATGCAGCATCGTCGAATCAAGCAAAAAGTGTGACCTGACTCTGTACGGGGGGTTGCACTGTGTGCGTACAGCACCGCAGGTTACAACCATAACACCTGGGGCCAATCTTTGAGACTGTGTTTTGAATGAAGCCACACTGAGTTCTCAACTCACAGTGGGTGTAGGAGCATGTTAAGATTGGCAGCTTTTTGCTTATTTTTGTGGACCAGTTTGTTCAAAGAAAGAACTTTGAATAAAACTTGAATTGGTTACATGACTTTGTGATGAAGTTTCTTTATATTGACTGTCGTTTGTGCGGCAGGGTAAACGGGTGTGTATTTACTAATTACTAGCTGGACACACATGTGTCAACACCTAACTAAAAGAAGACAACATTATTTTGTCTTTGCAGGATAAATAATAAAACGCAACGTGAATTCATGAGGGCGTGAAGAGAATTTGTAATACACATCATGTCCAATAGGGGACATTGTTTCTAAAAAAAATATCGCTCTAAACCCAAACAGCAAAGACGTCCCAATAAATATATTATTTATTATATTATATATATATACACTTTTTTGCAGAAAAAATCCCATGATAAAAATATATTAAAGTGCACAATGCGATAGTTATGAAACGATAACAATTTCCTGCAAAAATGGTAAAGTGTGAGAACATACAGTATATGTAGTATTCTTTTTTTTTTGGTAACTGACAAACATTTCTATTCTATTTATTCTACTCTATTTAATTTATTTTATTCTAATAACGTCCAGGGTTTTCAGTATGCCCCATCAACGGTGTAACCTTTTTTAATGTCCTGTTAGTTACGGGGTCGTCTTCTCTTGAAGACTATCTCTGGATGCTTTCTCCTCTTTGATTGGTCCATTTTGGTCACATGACCTTTATCTCGCTCTTATTTTACCCCAAGGTGAAGCGAAATAAAACACCGGCTTGGCTTTTTTCCTCCCTTTAACGCGGCTTTCATATTTTGATATTCGCAATACAGGCAGTCGCGACTTATTGAGAAACAAAACATCTAGCGACTCGTGTGGGTAACGGATCATTTTCCAGCGGAGGACCGAAAACGTAATCTTTGGGCTCTATTTTTGTACGCCCCTTTAACTCGGAGTGATAAGACTCAAGGATGCCATGAGGACGTGACTTCGCGGAGCGATACCTCGGTACCCAGCGAGGTAAACAGACCATTAACTTGTTTTTTTTAAATACATTTTATCAGTAATTTCTGCTGTCATGAGTCACCGAAGCTGTCCCGTTTCTCGGAACCAGGTCTTGGCAGCTTTCGTGAGTGTGCCGCGGCGCCCCCTTGTGGTCGCTTTCGGCTCTGACGCGCCTTTAAACCTCCGGAAGTAAACCCGAGGTCGTCATGGGGAGCAAAGTCAGCTCCAAAATGGCGGCCCCCGTCGTCAGAGTTCTGCAGGTAATTTACATCTTTACTTTTCTGCACAGATGCAGCTCTTTTTTTTAAAGTTCGGATCGTTTTCCCCAGTAGGAAATCGTGCTGGGTTTTCCTGCGTTTTGAGAAGCCTCGAGGTGTCCTTGCAGTGGCCTCACCCGCTGTCGTACCCTTGTTGATGTCCTTGTTAAACCACACAAATGTGATTATTCGACAGTCAAACTACAACATTTTAACAGTTCAGCTGGCGTATAGCTGGAATCAGAGCTCGACAGGACCTGATAAATATTCATACCAGACCGTACGCCGGAAATATAAACACACAACAGTGAATATTCTATTTTCGCTTATTGTTATTGTATGCCCCAACTTAGCACGGTTAGAACAAGTTTATGCTTTTATATTAAACACCGTCTATTGAGACAGCTTATTTTACTTCCTATCTTATTTCTAATTTAACTCCATTACACATGGTGAAGAGGAGAGTCAATACAATACAAGAGTCTTTTATTTTTACGTGTGTTAGAAGCCTGCCTCTGGGGCTCCTCTTTGTTTCACCTTTATGGTCCACAGGTCAGACCTACATTGAAGTCCTGTCAATATGATTTAGTTAAATATGTATCTAGATGGCCTTCTCAGGCAGGCTGTGTGTAACTGCTCAGCAGGACCTTCAGCATCGACACACGGCTGAAGCAGCTCTTGTCTCCAGGTTGTTCGGCCCCACGCCCCGCTGATCAAGTTTCCCAACAGGCAGGACGTTGCAAAGCCCAACGGTGAGCACGCGCCGAAGGAAACCTGTGCCCGTCTGTGTCCGATCGCTGATTTTGCTTTGCGTGTGCCACGTTCCCCTCTTCAGCCCAGGAGGCGTTGAAGGCACTAGCCCCGAGCTTCTCCCCGAACAGCACAGCGGACTTGACTTCAGCTGCGCCGCCGCCTCCGCTTTCAAAACCTCGCGCACCTTTGACCCCTCTTCCCGGAACGCCGGACACGCTGGCCTCTATTCAGCTGCTCACCTCAAGGTACCGCAGGAGACCGCTGGCGGTGGATGAAATGGAATACATCCAGGTGAGGTTAACATCTTCGGGGGGGCAGTATTGAGTTGACAGCTTGGCCTTTTGAAAGGAAGATGAGCAGGAAATATCTAGTCACCTTGAGACATTTAAGTCCCATTTTAACCTTTATCTGAGCAGTGTAGATGTGACAGTTCAGCATATGTGTCTTAAAGACTGTTTTTTTTTTTACCCTTTTCCCTCGTTCCTGTGCAACAGCGTGGTGGACCGGAGTGACGGGAAGCAACTCGGGCCCCCGCAACCAAAGCCTTTATCTGTGAGATCTCTGTCTTTATTGTGTCCTGCCCAACCCAGCGTCGCGTAACGCAAAATAAACTATCGCACAAGTCCCTCTCACATGTATTGCACATGTGTGTGTTGCTGTAGCATTCGACATTCATGCAGCTACTCTTTCGTCATGCAGTTTAGAGAATGAATCGCTGTTTCACACCTGTAACAGAGCTGTAGCCGGACCCCGGCACGGCTGCTCGTTGGTTACTTCACACCTGGTAGTCGAACAAACCTGTGAAACTTGTAAGTTTAATCATCTGGTATGTGGTGTTCATCCGCTCCGCTGGATTTAGATGATTAAAATGTCTTTTTGATTCAAAAATGTGACGTGTCTGCTTTTGCTCTTCACACAGAAGGACGTCGGGGTGTTTTGGTTTTTTTCTTCTTGTTTTATTGTTACCAGAGCCGGCATGCCTTTATAGTAAACATCAACAACACTGAAGCGTCACAGTAGTGCGGCAGCCACCGTTAATAAGTTACTTCTCTACCTACGAGTCAGCAGACTGGAACCTGCGGGAGTGTTCGGCAACAAGCGTACAGAGGTGACAGATGGATGCACACTTTCACCCATCTGAGCGGCAGATTGTCACATCAGTCTTGGCTGAGGTCTCCTCCCCCTCCTCTTCCCCCTCCTCTTCCCCCTCCTCCTCTTCCTCCCCCTCTTCCTCACGTACAGCATCGTAGAACAGTCGGAGGCGAGTTTTGCGTTACTAAGTGTAAAAACGGAACGCGTAGTTCGGAACAATCCATGGTTTTTTTACAAAAATACCTCTTGATGCTCCGTATCAAACGCAAACTATGAAAAAGAGAAGAAAAGAAAATGTGCGTTCACGACAACGACAACAAACCGCCAAGTCACGAATGGGCACAACACGCGTTTACATTGATGATGTCATGACGATGCGTTGTTGTTATTTATAGTGCGACGGTCGCGTCTGTACTCTGCTGACGCCGGAGCAAACGCTGCGTTTGGGACTCAGGCGGCAGCGCGCCGTCCTGCGGTGGGGGGCGAGGGAGGGGCTGGGGGGCGGGCGCTCGTCAGTTACTCTGTTCGTCCAGTTCGTCGAAGGCGGGCAAGAAATCGGCGATGGTGTCCACCACGTAGTCGGGCGCCAGGCTGCGGTCGGAGGTCAGCCCGCTGTTGCTGTACTCCTGGGCCTCCTCCATCTGGGACACGCCCGTGAGGGTCAGCACGGTGTCCAGGCCGCAGTTGGAGCCGAACAGCATGTCGGTCTGGAGCCGGTCCCCGATCATCAGGCACTGGGCCGGGTCCACCCCGCTGAACTGGCTGGAGATGCACTCGAACATGAAGCGGCTGGGCTTGCCGATCACCGTGGCCTTGCGACCCGAGGCCACCTCCAGGGCCGCGGTGAGGGACCCGGAACCTGCCCGGAGCCAAAGGAGACACAGAGAGAGAGAGAGAGAGAGCTGCATGTGAGGGGGGGGGCAGAGCCAACACACCTGTCCACCCTGATGAGGAGGAGGGGCCAGCACCTGGCCTAACCACAACCCTACCTGGCAGGATCCTTCCGCTCGACAGAGGGTGCCAGGGGTCGTTGTCGGTGGCCAGGAACAGACAGTCCGGGTCCCTCAGGTAGCACGACGCCTTGGCCAGCTTGAGGAAAGTCATTTTGTCGTCGTGCCCCACCAGCACCGCCTTGACGTCCGGGGCCAGGGCGCAGTCAAAGATGGTGGCGTCGGGCTCGTCCGCCTCCTCCAGGCAGGGGACCCCCGCCTCCTGCAGCTCCCGGCGCAGGCCGTCGCAGCCGATGACGAACACCTGGCCGCAGACCTTGACCACGTCCCTCAGGTAGAGAGCCGAGCAGTAGGACGAGCTGAAGATCTGCTCCAGCATCACGTCGGTGAAGCCCAGCCGGCAGAACTTGCGCACGTAATTCTCCCGCGGCCTGGTGCAGTTGTTGGTGACGAACACCACGTTTTTGCCGCGGCGGATGAGCGAGCTCACCACCGCCACGGCGCCCGTGATCGCCTTCTCGCCGTTCCAGATGACCCCGTCGCAGTCGAAGAGGATGAAGTCCTTCGCCGCCAGCAGATTTCTGATCTGCGGACCTCGGATTTTCTGGCAGCCTTTGAGCCCAAAGGCGCCGGCCATTTCGGCTTTTTCCTCGGCTTCCACCGTGCTTCACCTGCTAATGGCCCCCCGTGGCAGCAGCCGGGGCATAACTCGTCGGGAACGCGAGGTAAATGGGAATAAAAACAAACAGATCTGGAAGAATCACGTTGCGGGGACCTTGGTGTGGTTGCGTGCAGGGGCTGCGTAAAAGCGAGGCCACGCCCCTCCCGCAGGCGCAGGCCAATCAGCGCGCCGCGCGTCAGCCAATCACCTTCCTCCGCCTGGCTCGCTCCCGCCCCCCCCCCAGCGCTTGCGATGGTTAAAAGAGAGTTAATGAGATGTTAAACCAGTTTGGAGAGAACTGGCAGCAAAATTCTGTTAGGAAAGAGGAAAATATACTCCATATAAAGAGTCAGGTTGCTCAAAAAGTTCTTTTTCACACAACTGAAATGATTCTGTGGTTTCGAGAGCACAGATTTAACTTTGATTTAATTCAGTGTTAAACTGTAACGGGGGGCGTTCATCCGCCTCACAGACCGGTTATTAATTAATTAATCATTTATTAACGCAAGTTTAATGAACAAATGAAACTACAATGCAAATTAAAATAATTAACTGGAGTTTTGTACAAAAGAGAGATTTTACAAAATGAGAAATGCATTGGTAGTAACATACTTGTTTTACCATCAACTAACTTTAAAACATTTTAAATGTGTTAATTTATTATTAAAACAAAAAAAGTTTTAATTATTAAAACATCTACTATTGGATGTTTAAATTCTTGGAATTGTGCACACTAGGCCTAAACTTCTCAGTTTTAGCACTAGATGGGGCTGTGGTACCGAATCAATCAAAACCAAAGTAAAGCATCAGACTTTAAATTTTATTACTTTCTTTTTTTGCCGCACTATTGCTTCTCGGTTAACATTTTAATTAACGACAGAACACGTGTAGTCAAATATTAGGCAGCACAACCATCCTCCCCTATAATAAACTATATTACACTACTACTACCAACGACATGGGCACAGTCTGCAACAGCGTATCCTCCTAAAAGTACCAGCCCCCCCCAATAAAACCGACACCAATGTTCAGTGGTGTGCCCCTCTTCTTCTTGGGTTCTATTTTTTCCCCATTCTCAGATTTTCTTGCTCTGTTTGCGTTCTTGTTTTCTTCTTCTGCTTCATTAAAATGTCACCATCTAAAAAGAAAAGGTCCCCGTGGTCCTGTCCTGTCATGCTCCGGCTGCTTTGTCCTGCCTGTTTTGGATTGCGTGCAAAAGACAGAGGAAGACTCACTGGCACCTGCAACTGCCAGACAGACAGACGAGTGAAACGCAGGAAAGGAATGGACAGCTGAATAGACAGAGAACAAGCCGGCCTAATTGGTCATTATTTCCTTGCTAATCTATATTTTCCTCCCTGCTAACCCCCAACACAGATGTGAGGAGTGGGAGGGAGGACGGAACAGAGGGGTCCGGTCTGACCAGTGTGCTTTTGTGTTCGGAGGGAGGAAGGAGACTCGGTGAGGAGGATGGGGGGGTTTTGGATTAAGACTAGTAGGTGGTGCTGGAGCCTAATAACTAGAGAGGCAGCAGACCATAAAGGCAGACACTTGGCCACACACTCGGTCCACTCCAGGAGTCCTGCGTTTCACTGCAGAACCTTTCAGTGTCAATACACCCGATTCGAGCGTTATACTTTATGTCCATAAAGAGAGAGGGAGGAAAAAAACACTGCTTTGTCCATGTGATTGTCATGCGTGTTCCTGCACACCGTGTGTGCTGAGGTCAGGTTAAGGGAGCGTAGAGGTGTTGGACATTGTGGCGCTGCTCTACAAATGTGGGTAGACACGATGGCGCAGGAATGGAGAGAGAGAGAGCGTGACATTTGAAAGTAGGTCTATGTTACAGAGCAGACTCTGGAAACACAGCTCAAGGGGGTGCGTCTAGTTTTTCTGTCAGGGGTGGGTTGGTTTGGTGCCACCACAATGCAAGACTCCAGCCTGGTGTCATTTCTAAACTGGCGGACTTCTAAAAATGGCTTCTGTAATTCAGTTTAAACACGTTTCTCTACAGAGTTTTCCACATTTTCCTGGCGAAGACATGAATTTCTTATTTTCTCGACATTGAATCAAGGTGCAGCTACTCTTTTTTCAGGTCTTTATCCCCTCTTGTCTTGGTCTTCAAACATCTACAGCAGATGAACACGAGTCCAAGAAGCACCAGTGAAAAGAGAAGGAGCAGGTCCAGCAAGTATCGCTGGTACCACGGTAGTGTCAGTGAGCCCGGCTTTAAATGGGCCCCCCCTCTACTATGCAGGATGTGTTCCACCCACTGAATGAGTCGTTGGGCTGGAGGGATGGGATGAGATCTGTGGATCCGGCTGAGGGACAAAGCTGAAGACTTGAACCTAAAAGAACATGACTGGTTAAGAAGAGCACTGAGATATAAGGATATGTGCAAATGGTGCGTAAGAACTCGTTTTGGCGACTTTAGTTAGTTATGAGATAGAAGCGAACGAAAAAGCGAACAAGTTCACATAAGGTAAATCCAAGGTTTGAAAAAAAAGAAAAAAAAGGCGTAATTAGTGGGATTTGCCTGAACTCGGAGCTGATCTCTGCGTCCACTTACCTCATGTCATGCATAAGCGTTTGAATAGTGGAGTGTAGCCGCTCCCGGGTGATGAGTGTGGGTTTGATGGAGAGTCCAAGTCCCTTTGTTTCAGCTCTCACCACATTATCAAATTGGTCCCCGAACAGAGGGATTGCCAGCACAGGAACAGCATGGTACACCGCCTGCAGGAGGCTGTTTTGTCCACCATGGGTGATGAAAAGACGCGCTTTTGTGTGGCCTGGGGTCAACAACAAATCAAAACCTCAAAAGCCTGATTAATGAGTGAGTGTCTGGATGTAGTACAGAGTGATAGTGTTTCGATGTTTGAAGATGCAAACATAAGCACAGATCTGTGCCTCCACAGCGCTGGCTCGGGGTCTAATAGGATTACTGAGCATTCACCAGCAATGATCGACATATGATCTCTCCAAAACTACAGACAGACGTGAGCAGCAGTTGGTGGTTTGATTTTTTTTTTTTTTTTTACAAAGACAAAAATGAGTAGCAGACAATTGTTACCCAGCATGTCATTAAGAGGCAGCCAGTCCACCAGTCTGACATTTGAAGGTCTGTCCAGATGCGACGGCCATCGTTGAAGATCATACCTGCGAGCAAAAACATGGCAGGCTGATATATTGTCTTTAATCATCTGACAATTATCTAAAATGACTGATGTGAGAACTGTGTCTTCTTTTTTTACCTCCAAAGAACACCCTGTGGGATTCCGGAGAACCCAGCCACCATCTCTGTTAGCAGAGGGTCCACAGAGATGGAGGACACCATCGATCCCAGGGTCACAATAATGAAACCCGCGTCGCCAAAGCTGGAAATCCACAACTCGAGATCCTGAGGGAATTGGGGAAATTCGGCCGCGTGAGGGATGAAAGAAGGAGAGGCCGACTCCCGTTGACGTATTCGCACATCGTGATGGCGGACCTGTTCTGGAGGCTTGGCGGGCCGGTTCAGCAGACCCCCCACCAGCACGGTGAGAGGCAGCAGGGGCTGGGGGAACTCCAGGGAAAAGTCCGTGTTGAATGCCCAGAGCTCAGCTGCCTCATGGAGATCTTCCAGTCTATCAGGAGGAGACTTGAGGTGGCGTTCAGCAACTCCCGAAAACATCGACCACACGATTTTCTGACCTTTGACGAGAGACATTTAGAAACTCCGAGCAGTGCAAATAAAGCCAGATGAAATGGACAACCTGCGATCTTAACGCTCCTACCTAGAGGGGCCATAAAGGAATAAAAGAGGTTCTGAGCGCGTCCCCAGAGGGTCATGTGGTCGGACAGCTGGGAGCCGAAGACTGGAACAGATGCAATCGGGCTGGGCAGAGTGATGGACAGAGGACCGTTCAGACTGCCTGGGTAAAAAGCAATGTATGGCACGCCTGGAGAAAGCCAAGAAGGAAGGAAGATCCATGACAGTAAGTACTCAAGCTGCCCCTGACCTAGTTATACTGAAAACATCTAGAATACAAATAGGAAGCAGCATAGTGAACCATCTGCAAAGCAATAACAACACTGCACTGAGGTGTCATACATGAGGATGCAGATGTGGATGTGGATGTTATTAGAGTCGGTGTCACAAAACACATGTACCAATTTTGTGTGCCAGGATGAAGGAACAGGGATTAAATGCATCGAGGATGATGATGTCATAGAGCTCCCGCTGGAGAAAAGTTACTAGCTCTTCTTTTTCTAAGAGCTTGTCACACTGATAAGACAGGTGTCCCATGAACTCGAGAAAATCATTGAAGGTTTCTCTGAGAGAGAGAGAGGGACAGAGAGAGAGAGAGGGACAGAGAGAGAGAGAGACAGAGAGAGAGAGAGGGACAGAGAGAGAGAGAGAGGGACAGAGAGAGAGAGAGCGAGAGAGAGAATACAGTTAACACTCCATTCATTTCAGCAAGAATATGTAAGCAGTTTAACTGAACTTGCAGTGGAATATTGGCTACGTCTGCGAATATATTATCTATGATGTGTGAAGAATGGACATAAATGACTGCAGGATTAGTGGTCAATGAGATTCTATGTAATAAACACATCATGTGATTTTCTTTTTACATATACCACAAAAATGTCTATTTGGTCTAGTTTTCGCGAGGGCTCTTATGTCGGCACAAAGGATGAGTGTATTCTGATACCTTCCCAGTAGAAACTGTGTTTGCTGCTCCAGAAACCAGTCATTGTACTCTTTGATATAGTCATCTCCTAATGACCAGGTGCTCTTCTGGTAACTGTCTGCACCACCAACATAGGAAAAACCTGAAATATACTTTGCATTAGGATATGTGGCTAAAGTGTGATACAGGGGATGGACCAGTTTTTCATAGATTCACCTGTGATAACAGGATTTCCAAGTTGCAAGAGCATGCGGACGTCATGGCCATGCTGGTGTAAGTTTTGAGAAATTTCATCTAATAACAGATAATGGCTTCCTCCTGCATGACACAATAAAAGAATCAGCGTATCTGACTACAAAATCTGCACCACATGAGGATACATAATCCATTTTTCTTGTTAGGCATGAGTAATTTTCACTAAATGTACTGGTTTGTACTAATTTTTTGTGATGCACAGTATATCTGGACACATATTTTCAATGAAAAATTTGGAACACTTTTTAACTCACCAATTAGGCAGAGAGTCAGAATTTTGGCAGACTGAATCACTGGAAGAACCAGATGAGGAAACATCCAAAATAGATTCCTCATGCTGCTATTAGATGAGTAGAAAACAGAGCAGCAACAAAATTCCAATCCAAATAATAATTTAAAATTTTTTTTTAAAGTTTCCCCTTTTAACTCACCAATAAGACGTAAGTTACATCCAGCGAGGCAAATTTTCTCACAAGAAACAAGCAGAAAAAAGGAAGAAAAATATTTTGTTCGTCTTTTTGAAAAAAATTCCTTTGAGTCAGAATTCTTAAAAAAAAAAAAATTATAGTCTTCACTGCCAAATTGATGGGGTCTCAGAACCTCCAGTGTATCCCATAAGCCCTCAAGGACCACAAGTGAATCCTGCATTAAAGTCCTGCTTTATCCGGTATTAACCAGTAACGATTCTGCCAATGTGACATGTGTGCGTGGCTCTAAAGAGCAGATACCACAAACTGCAACAGTGCTTCTGCAGAGATCATAAAAAGGGAGGGAGAGAGAGGGTGGTGGATCGGGGAGGTGCGGTCAATGGTGGAGGATTTTCAAAGTTGCCGTTTTATTAATTTCTTTCTCTCAGCTGCTGATAGTATGAAGCTGTCGCCAACTATGACACCAGGTGACCGCTGATGATGATGATGATGACGATGGTCACCTTTGTCTAATGTCCCCCGATGACATAATGTTTGTTCTTTGCACACTGCACATCATATGGAATTAAATTTGACGGGGTGGCGGTAATTTACTCTGTACGAACCGACATAAGAGTTGTGGATGCACTGGCAGGCAGTTGGTGGCAACTCAGGCTTGACATGTAGGTTATGCTGGACAATGCGCTCATTGTATCTACAAGGCTGGCTTTTCTGTGTCAGGGAGGTCATTACAAAAACAAGTCAGTTAGAAAAACTGGTGAAGTGTATCAGGAAGAAAGGCTTTTTCTCTGCCAGTTAGTCATGTTGTTATTCCAAACTTCTGACCCAAGTAAGCCCTTTCTACGTGCTACAGTGAAGCACACTAACATGTCTGTTATATCAAGTAAAGTAATACAATCAATTAGCAAAATGATTCATTTTTAAAATTTTGTTTGGAAAGTGTTGCAGTAGACAACTAATACAACTTGTGATATAAAAAAAGTCACAGTTTAACATGAAAAGTGTAGTCAATCCATTTAGTTAGAATTTAAACATTAGAATTTACAGAATGGAGCCAATGCACTAAACCAAACGGATCAATTCAACAAATCACCATAATGTCAAACAATGAGCAAGAGGAAAAACTTCTTATCCATCCTTTCAGATCAAAAACACATCTTGGTGATTTACTATCTGTCTAAATCAGCGGTTCCAGTACACAACTTCATATTTTACAGGCCTGTGTTTACAGAGAAGGTTGAGCTGCTGGCTTTTCCATCATCTCCACAGGAATGCAGCATATGAGGAATGTTCTGAGAAAGACAGAGCAAAGTTTTAAAAAAGATGAAGTATCTGGATTAAGTGTCGCTGCTCTACAATTATCATCAACTGGTGGCCCGTGGGCCAAATCTGGCCTGCCAAACCGTCCAATCCAGCCTGTGACTGGATTCCAAAATAGTGAGGATCAAAGAGAAAATATCATGTGGTCTTCACTATTAAAGCAACTGAAAACAGCAACAACTGAGGCTCTTAACTATCAGTAATCTCCTCTACATATGACTCTATTTAGGCTGCATCAAATAATAATGTTATACCAAAATTTGATTTTTATTTCATTTTTATTAGAGGGTCCAGCCCACAAGGTGACTGTCTGGTAAAATATGACAATATAGACGGTGACCCCTGCTGTATTGTATCATCATTAGAATGTGTGCAGTAGGAGTGGACATTTACAAATACTCAACTTAAAAAGTGTTGCTTTCAAATGAGGAAACTCAACAAACTGAACCCGAAAGAAGACTTACCACAAGTTGGTACTGTGATGAGTTCTCCATCAGGCTCTGGATGAGAGGATGCTGAGAAAGAACTGAGAAGGGCACACAGTCCTCAGGACCATAGTGCAGCTCCCCGAATACACGCAGCAGATTCTGAAGGCCAACAGAGATAAATCACAAAGGTAGACAGATATGGATCATTTATTTTAAATGTGTTGAGGACTTTCGCTTCATATCACAGTTTTTATACTCAGGGCTGCCACACCTGACTGTACTCCTCTTGGCTCGGGAAATCTGATGGCAGGCAAATTTTGTCTTTTATTCTGGTAACTTTGTGACAGGTGACAGCCAGGAGAGCAGTGATGGACACTTCTGATTCCCCAAGTGATGCGCCTAATTCACACAGAGTCTCTGCATCCCTATTATTTTGATCCAGGTCTGAGGAGCAGAGTTCTGCAGCCTCATCTATACTGGGCATAGACTGTAAATAAAAGGCAAAAATAGAAATTAATATTTTAATTATGAATAAATAATGAATAAAAATAATATGTTATACTAAAACAGAAGGGGATGATAGGAAGGTTTTAAATGCTTTTGCAAATTAAGGCAAGTACATTTTACTTACTAAGTGAGATGACTTACTTTGACAAGTTTGCCTGATGAGGCGTAGTTGATGTGCTGCCCCAGCACAACACTAAGTGCTCTGATAAAGCCCTGTCTGGGGTTAGGGTGGGCTGCAAGGTACTGTAACGTGGACACATAGTCCAGCTGAGGTGGGGAGAAAGAGTGATCTGCAAACAACCTGAAAATGAACTAAGAGAGAATACAGATTCATTTTGTGTGTTGTAATTCAAAAGTAAAACAGCTTTAAGGTGCATTTATAGTCATCTTTTAAAATTGCGTTTGTTTACCGTGCGCAAATTAGTCAGGCGATCATAAGGAAGAGGCTCGGAGGGGTCCTCTGGGATAGGCTGGACACCCTCACTGGAAAACCACAACTCCGACTGGTGACAAATGGGACAAAATTTGTGTAAAATTAATAGGTAATGATAAATGTAATAGATATTCTGATGTGCATAACAATAGTCTTGGATTTAAATAATAAAAAACAGTTAATCATTTTAAAATTGCAGAATTCAAAAGAATCTAATGTGAATATTTGGTGTATATTTCGATATATGCTAACCTGGTTGTACTCAGTCTCATTTATGTAGCCCGTGTGGTCAGTATCTATGGATTTGAAATGTTTTAGCGCAACCAGCAACTGTGATGAGGAGGGAACTGGCCATGGCAGTGCAGCACACAGCAGAAACCGGCGCCAGTCTATCAGTTCATACTCATCTGTTAGCAGATTAACAATCTCCAAACACTAAGAAGGGAAGAAAAAAGGTGAAATAATCCTGTAAGCTTTTCAAAGAGTGTCTTGATTGTTTAGACAGTGAAATGGCATCCTGCATGAACATTGTTGAGTGTTTTCTCAACTCAAAAGTAGACATGTGGCATGATGTATAGTCTGACACACAGAGAATTAATATCTGTTTTAGTGTGTTAATCCCTTAAATATTCTATACCTGTGATTCACTGATCTTAAACCAGGGCTCAGGTAAACTGCATCCATCCATGCTAATACAGATCATACTCCAAAGGAATTTGGAGAACTCTAGACTTGGCATGAGGCCTAAAGAGAAAAAAGGATGAATGGATAGTTTGCCAGAAAAACTAATAGACCCATTCAGATAGTGATATCCCCTTTAATACTCACCCAATGGAGCAACAGTGTATAATTTCTGGTAGAATGACTCTAGTTGGCTGATAGTCAGGGTAAATCCTGAGCTTTTCTCTATGGAAGGTGGACGGGGAGGAGGGCTCGGCACTCTCTGTTCATGTTCTATCAAGTAGAAATCGGTACCATCCTAGACAAAAGAATATAGTTAGTTAGCAGAATATAAGAAATTATTTTGATTTGTAATACTTTGGAGATGTATTTTAGCTACATTGAGTCATTACATACCAACACCAATTCATGCTGCAGTCTATTCCCAGCCTCTATGTGGTGGCGCACCACTTTTGCTAACTGCTCAATACTGGAAAAAAGGAGGCATAAGAAGTTATTTAAAAAATCAATCTTCACCTCATCCTTGGATATAAGAGATGTGTATTGGGGAGAACAGTCAGGCATCAATCGGACACTGCAGTTTGTCCGAGGGAGGTTTCGTGGTCAAGTAAA
Organism: Lagocephalus sceleratus; assembly: GCA_911728415.1. Taxonomy (NCBI): domain Eukaryota; kingdom Metazoa; phylum Chordata; class Actinopteri; order Tetraodontiformes; family Tetraodontidae; genus Lagocephalus; species Lagocephalus sceleratus. The sequence goes on along the minus strand of CAJVRN010000237.1, from coordinate 7,623,883 downwards.
CATGTTTATCTGACAACTGCAGTAATACTGCCAAACAAATGGTATAAAGTCCATTCTGATTGAAGAGGACCCAGGAGCCTGTGGACATCAATTCCTTATTAGAGAAAAACAAGATGTTTCTCCCGAGCACATGTAACACCGGTGACATGGTGCATATAGATATATCTGAGATTGTGCCTGGATGGCCATAAAGCAAGTTAAAGTCTTACGAATGTCAGGGCCTTTAGAGAAAAAGTATTGATATTCTGTACTTTTCAGGGATGTGGTACAATGGTTAAGGCCTGTAGAGGCACCAGATGCTACAACATTTATGAGGATAGGATACGTCTTTGATAGAACAAAGGATATGACATATAATAGGGTATAGCACACTGTAACTGAAAATAGAACACAACTGGAGTGCTCATATCTCTCAAAGTAAACAAGTGGTCCAGAACATTGCACATGTTAGTCTACTCTCATATTATACCTCTTCATTTCTGCAAGATAGTGCTCCTCTAACCACTTCTGCATGCAGCTGAATGTCTGCTCAGCTCTGCTCTGCAGTGATTTCACCATCTGGAGACCATGAGCTTTCACAAGAGCAATGCGTGCCTTTGTTGTATTGCCTATACATAAGCAGGAAGACAGACAAATACACAAATCTACTGTCAGTATATAACTGAGATACTGTACACACACACATTTGAATGTGCATGCATGACATAGCAGATGGTTGAAAACAATCAGCTCAATCTTTATATTCCTATATTTGTGGATACCTTCATGATCTCGTGCAGCTGCATATTCTTTATATACTTTGTTTTCCACCTCTTCAACATTGGTTGTCTCTAAACCTTTGACATTGGGGCTCGGTGATGACTCATGTGGCGACTCAGCTGGGGGACACAATGGAAAGGAATAATGAGATATCTGCTTGATAAGACTTGCATGTTTGTTAAAATGCTTCCCAGTGCTTGACAAAAGAAGTGCCTTTTTGTTTTGATGGTGTCGCTTTTTTGTTTTTCTTTTTCTGCTGGTTCTGAGGGTGCTTGGTTTTTTCCTTGTCTGGAAGCGTCTCTTTTTCTTTCTGTTCTTCTGTCGCCCCCTTGTGGGCTTTCTGTGACACCTAAACACAGCCCATGAACGAGAGGAAATATTATAATATTAATATTGTCTGTATTATCTCCATTGTATACTCATTTAAACAAACACGGGGCATTACCAAATTACTAATGGCTGTCAATGCCTCCTCATAGTCAGATATCATTTTCTCACGTGGTGGCTAGAGTGAAAACAAGGAGAGAGGTCAATTCTAATAACCATATAACAAAGCATTCGATTTGATATGGGATTACCTGATTTTTAATCTTTTTAGAGGTCTTTGAAAAGTTTGGAAATCTGAGGAGGATGAGAAGATAAGAGAAGATAAGACATAGTGTTTGATGGGATAGATATATTATATGCAATATTTTGACTAAATAACTTCCATCTTAACAATTGGATAAAATATTCTTTATTCATAATTACTTTATGTCTTATTCATGTGTACATTCATGTTTAAACTACTATTAACGGGGGGTTCTTGCCTCTCACTTTGGTGGTGCATTTCAACTCTTTTCATGGTATCCAGAAGGGGGATCTGATCATATTTGGAAAGTGACTCAGGCAATACCTGAGTGCTCATGCTGAGATAGTAGACCTTAAGAACAGACATGGTGGTCTGGATGCGGTGCAACTCGACCTATTCAACCCAACCATCAGAAACAAGAACAAGTTGGTCATCATATAGAAAAAAAACAGAAAATAATCTGAAAACAAAAGAACACAGAATATACAAATAATCAAATAAAATCCCTTTTCAGCCAAGAAGAGAAAAACATGCTACCTGCATCAGCACAGAGTGATGGTTGGTAAGAATTGCAGTGTGGTCCTCAAGAAAGCCTTCCCCCACCACAGCAGCCAACTCTTTCTCATCTTCTAGCTTACGCTTGTCACTTATGTCCCACAGACGTTCACACAGCTCCTGAAGAAAAACATAAAATCACATGTTTGTATATATTCAATTAAACAATTATTTCAATTCAGTTTAAAACAGATGTGGTATTCTTGTGTGCCAAAATGTCTCATCACATCCAGCCTCAGATGTAGCTCCACTTTAGTCTCCTCATCTTCTCTCATATCATCAGGTAGGCTGTTGTAATCCTTCTGCCACTGAGAGACTGACACCTGCTTCAGGTCAGGACGTCTCAGGTACTGCTGGTACGCCTCTCTGCAGCCAGCAGCAGATTAAAATCAATCTAAGATTGCATGCCAAGCAAATATCACTGCCATGCATTCTCAATACTTGATGGAGGTAAAATAACTCTAATGATATATGCTTTTCTGCAGTGTACCACAACAACCACACTTTTACACTCCTTTCGGACCCTGTGGAGTACCTTATGTGGTTTAGGTGACGGTTAATAATAGTGCTTTGTAAACGTAGCTGTTGCATCACTGTCTTTATGTTGTTCACATAAGAGCAGCACATTGTGTCCCAGTAGGAGCACAGTTTTTCTGGGATTTCCTAGAGACACAGAAAGGGCAGAGAAAAAAGGTCAAGTCAGAAGGACACATGAAGGTAAGAATGCTGCATCTGTAGAAAAAAATGAATGATCCCTGCTAGACCAACAGAAGTTAAAAACTACTGGTCTGGAGACCACCATGTGGAAACCCCCAGTAATTACATGCTAGATACCTCTTGTCAGGCCCAATACCACATGGGCCAATCACCCAGATATAAATTTCTAACGCTACAAACATAAGTATAATTTGTGTTACTGGTGGAAGGGGATCTTCCACATATTCCAAGCTGGATACAGGAAGGGAAGCAGGGTCCGTCTCATGCTGAGTCTCGAGGACATCCTCACAGTTGTCATTGGTCCCTGTAGACACTAGTGAGAATATGAAATTAGCAGAAACACACAATTATTTAAAGGAAATAAAGATTTAAGATTGTAAATGGATTGTACTGTGTATATGTGGTGTATTTGAAATGTAAAACTTGCTTTCCATTTCTGTTTTTACCCTGAAATAATCAATTAAATAAAATGCACTGTAGCCAGGGCATTTATAAATAGTCATGTGCATTATCCCTAGTCACCGAATCACCTCTTGGAGAGGTAGGACTGGGAAGTCAGAATACCTGGAGCTTTTTGTTCTTTCTGTTCAGCATGGGACTCTGTGGCTCCAGGGGCCTCTTCTGAGTGACCTGGAGCTTTTTGTTCTTTCTGTTCAGCATGGGACTCTGTGGCTCCAGAGGCCTCTTCTGAGTGACCTGGAGCTTTTTGTTCTTTCTGATCAGCATGGGACTCTGTGGCTCCAGGGGCCTCTTCTGAGTGACCTGGAGTGTTTTGCTCATTCTGGTCAGCATGGGACTCTGTGGCTCCAGGGGCATCTTCTGAGTGACCTGGAGCTTTTAGCTCATTCTGATCAGCATGGGACTCTGTGGCTCCAGGGGCATCTTCTGAGTGTGGCTGGTCTACTTCTGCTCCCTTCATGTCAGACGCTTCTTCTATCAAACTTAATTAATTAGTACCAACAAAGTATGAAAGTATTGACACAATAATATAGTGAAGGCCACTGACCCTCTGGAGTTTGGATCATGGCATGCTGCAGGACACACTCCAATCTCCGGTAAAGCTCCTCCTCATCAGAATCTGCATCCACACAAGCCAAAATATTTTTCTTCTTACCAAACCATTTCTCCAGTTTTGGCCAGGTTTCCTGAAAAGCTCTAATCCTTTTGAAGAAACAAGAATATGTTAGACATAGATAAGATAGAAGTGATATATTCATTGTATTTTATCTTTCCCTTCATTTTTTTTTATTACCTGTGTTGAATATGTGCCAGATATGAGGTCCTGTCATCAGACACTGAGCTTGAGGGAGCACCATCTGTTTTCATCATTTGTGGAAGCAGTAAAAAGATAAATATTAATTGACTATGTACTGGTATGTATGTATGTAGCTTTTAAAGCACACATGTCCCAATACAGTGAACTGTACCTATATGGCTTAATGCACGTTGAAGCACACGCTCATCAGGGATGTCTAAGAGCACAACCATGTCCAGTACAGGTGCTGGTGGTGAGGGAGGGTTGGGTGGATTTGGATCCTCAACAAGATTTATTGTGATGCTTTCTTCTGGGTCCTGTAAAGCCCCCCCTAGAGCTGTCTCTAGCATATGAGCCTGAGCAATGTCTGTTGGAAATCCATCAAGGATCCAGCATGACTGAGTTGGAACCTGTCTATAAAAATATATGAAAGTATTTTAGTGTCTAAGCAGAGACTGAACGTTTCTGACTGATTATGTAAATGGTGCACACAAAAGCAAAATTGTGAAATTTAGATGGGAAAAAGTTTATCCTAAATAAAATCCAAAAACATTTTGAAGTTGCACCGCTGTCTATTACTTTTTAATAAAACAATAGAGTTTACAGGCTTACCTAATAGCGTGAACTATAATATCTACTAATAGCTCTGGAGAGATGGTGTTGCCTTTCCTTAGCTCTTCTTGAATAGCAGCTCCCTGCAGGGCACGGGTAGAAAGCTGGAAGATCAAGAAAGGAAGATCAACGTTTTAAAGCAATGTTGGATGTCATCCAGACACGGTGAACATACATTTTAATAAATGATCATCTTTTGAAATAAATCTTTCTACAGTGAAAGGTATCAAACAAGTTTAGTTTTATATTATCTTTGTATAAGTTGTCATTTCAGAGTGTATAATTAATTAAATTAGAAGCATAAAATAATTCACATAAATAAAACTTACTGTTGTGTTACTCTCTGTAATCTCCACATCCGCGTTACAGGCTAAAAAACACATTTCAAAAAAATGTCAGTGGAAGTATATCATCATGAAATACAATGTTAATCTTAGGTAGCATGAACTAAAACTGAAATCCCAGTTTTCCGGGACTAACCAGTTGTTGTAGACGATGGAAGTGGCTCATTGTCTTCATTTTGCTGCTCTGTGAGCTGTAATGATGTTATGCACATTGCTAAGGGTGAGGGATGAACTTTTAAAGCCATGTGTCTACAGACATGAACATTTCTGACATAGACACAGTGGAAAACTTGGAATGTCCCAAAAATCATTGATGCTATTAAATAAATCGGCTATTTTGTGAGGTGAAGTGATTGTGATGTGCTCTTTGACTGACCTCTCCACTCTGATGTGCGTTCAGTGCCTCCTCAATAAGTGTATTGGGTGATAGGACATAGACTCCATGTGCTACAGCACAAAAGACAAGCCAGCAAGAAAACCGTTTTAATAATCTTTTAGAATTGTTTTACATGTCTGTTCAAACTGAAACCTAAGTACCTTTGGAAATCTTGGCCAGGCAGGTGGTCTTCCCAGAGCAAAACTTGCCGAGAACACAGCACTTTAATTTAAAGGGAGGAACCAGAGGTGAGGAGTGAACCTCAATGGGCTGACGACTAACACTCCTCAGCCGACTGACAATATGTCCAAGAATATTGCTGCTGTTCAGGGGAAGTGGGGGCTCCCCTGCATTTTCTGGCCAAGCCCACTCACCTACCATGTTCTGACAAAGACAACACATCTGTGACAAAGACCTTCAGGAATAAGGTAGATCACAGCCTCAGAAAATAACCATTCAGCTTACCCTGATTAGGAATGTTTCGGTAAAAATCAGCATTTCTTATATCACTAACTTTTTCAAATCATTTAAACTCACAGTGTATTCTTCATAGTCCAGGTTATTGAGTATATCCTGCTTCTTTTGTTCTACAGGTTCAGGTGGTATGCAAAACTCAAACCCTGGCTTCTGGACATTATTCGTCTGATAGAGCGGAAGTCCTTTCAAGAGGAATTCCTTCCACTCTCTCATCTGCTTCTCTGGAATCAAACTGGACAGAAGAGAATTAGACTTTATACGTGATAGTGTGGTTAAATTACTTTTGAACCAGACATGTCAGGGAGATTTGAACTGATAGATTTCCTAAATAGACAAACACAACAGAACTATATAAAAAAAAACCTTTTACTAACCAAAAAATAGTAAAGGTAATAGTAAAAAATAATATATAAATATGTTATTAAGGCAGACCATATCTTTGCAAATATTTGGTCATGCAAAGAAGCAGACAAAATGTTGACATCTCCTTTATTTAGCCACTAATACATAAATGTTCATATGTTTAAAAGTTAACAGTTTAATACTTTTTTACATGAAAGAGCTCAGTAAATAGCCTGTTTGTGGTCAGGGAGAAGAAAAATACCAATACTACTGTATCTAAATCCTCCTTTTATTACTGACACATGTTTCTATTCTAAAGAACAGAGGCTACACTTGTACAGCAATGCATTTTCTGACTCATTTTGAACAAGCACAAGAACAATAGTTACATTTTGTAATTACTTGATTGCTATTAGATCATGAAAAGCAACAGGCAGACACATACTTCTCAGTCAGCTGACGATATTCTCCGACCTTGGTGGCAAAGTCAACCACCTGTTCCACAATGTCCTTGCAGATTGAAAAGTGCTTCATGTATCTGTTCTGAGCACGTTCAGCAGCAATCTTTTGACACATTTCAAGCTCCTTTTTGATTTCTTCTGCACGTTCCAACTTAGCCTGCTGAGCCAGAGCCTGAACCAAACCCCAGCCAGAAAGACAGGATGAGGGAGGAAGGCAACATGCAAATGTTCCTGTTAGACACTACTGTTAATGTAACTCGTGATTGTGAAACAAATATTATATAGCTCACTTATTCTGAAAAATATTCATCTTTATATTTTAGGCTACAGAAAAGTTCATTGAATAAATGCCCTAATTGTTCAATAACTATCATAAAAGATTTGCTATAACACTGCCAGACAGGGTAAGCATAATGCCCATTTTAAGGTAACACAAAGAACCCTTTACACTAAATCTAGTTCCAGACATGTATCCTAGTATGTTTTTCGATTCATAATATTTTATAACCTTTTAATACTTAGTAAACTCAAAATCAATTGCATCTTATCCTATCAGGATTCCACTCCTGCTACCATGGATACAGCCCAAAACAAATGAACACTACAGTTGTGGTTTTAATCTTCCTCCTTTTTCTTCTTCTATCTCACCGCCTCCCTCTCCAGTGCTTCCTGGAAGTCCTTCTCCCTCCTCTGGCGGTACTGCTCTTCTCTGAACAAGCGGTTCTCCAAGATCACCTCTTTCTGATGACGGATCTGGAGGAGCTGAGCTGCTAAACGCTGCTCTTGCTGTGTCTGACGTGTCAGACGCCGCACCAGCTGCTCGTCTCGCCGTGCCTCCTGCAGTGACATGAAAAGGTGCCTAGTAACTACGATACTGTGTGTTCAATCACTTCTGCTGATACAATTGAATCTAACATCAGCTGATTACATTTGAATCTTTACTGATATAGGAATCAAGAGTGAGATGATTATGAGTATTTTCACCTCTTGAGCTTCATGTGCCTTCTTCTGCTCTATCAGGAATCTCTGCAGTCTTTTCTCCCTCTGCTCACGAGCTACAGCATTCTCATCCAACCTCTTTCGCATGTCCCGTATGTATTTGTCATTGGATTGTAAGATCAGTTTCGCTCCTTTTCCAGAAGCATCCAAATCCTGGTGGCTGGCACCAAGGTGAAAAGTTCCAGGGGAGGGCTGACCACTAAAAAGAAGTCAAAATATTGCCTGTAAGTCATTAAGGGAATTCTGTTCTATATAAAGCATTCATGAAATACAATATTACAAAACATGAGGCAAGACAATGATCCTAGGGATTTTCCTTTCCCTCACCTGGTAGAAGAAGCAGAGATGTATGTAACCAATTTCTTCCTGTTTGTTTCAAACTGGGCAATTTCATTTTGAACTATCTGCATTGACAAAATGCAATAACACACATGCAATAATCACAGAGACAGAAAGTGTTGAAGTTGTGAAACACAATAGTTTGACACTAAAAGCAAGGGGTTGTCAAAGTCATAAATTCTAAGTCCATTTTGGAAACAATATGATACCTCTGCTTGCTGGGCTTTTTGTTGTTGGTACAGATGTTGTCTCCTCTTTGGGTTGTGTTGTGATGTGTAAAGTGGCGGTTTGGGAACTGGGACAGCAGCGGCCTGGATGCAAATCACAGCATTATGATTCTTCCAGGAATAAACTCTCAAAAGGCAACCTATAAATTACCCCAGCACTTACTAACAACAGGCAGGCATTAAATAACTGGTCACTTTTGAGTTTTTGCCAATACATTACTATACTGTATCCTCTCTCTGGTACCTTCTCCATATTTTTCATTTCCAGGAAATTGTGAACTTTGGGTTGTCTCTTCTGCTGAGGGAGGTTCATGATGGGAGGTATCACCACTGATCTGGTGTACAGCTCCTGACCTTTTTCTTCATAGTGCTTAGAAGGTTTCTTCAGCTTCAGGTGTAGCTGCTATGTAGAGAGAGTCAGCTCAGTTTTATTCAAAAAAGTAGTAGGTATTTTGAGAAATTGATCTAAAAGTACCACATTCATATCACCCCCTCCCCCTATACATACATCAGAACAATTGTCATGCTCTTTTTTGTGCAAACCAGCAGCAGGCTGCATGATTCCTCTGATTTGCGCCTTTTTTCCAAGGGAGATGTGAAGTTGGTGAAGGAGATGCGTGGCTACTCCCTGCTTTTCCTGCATTATTGCTTGGGCACTGTTTGTGTCAAAGGGGATCCCAAGTAAGTGGAGAGTTGGTTCCAGGCGAGTAAAATTGTTTAGTTTGGAGACAAAGGTGCTAGAATAAAAGATTTTGGGGTTATACGGCTTGTTATATGACTCAGAGACACACAGGTGGGAGGAACTTACTCTTTGTTCGTAAACATGGTGAAATCTTTCTGCAACTGGTACTTAAAAAGAACCTCGCCAAATAAGTAACCATTGGAGAAAGTCTTATCAAGGGCCTTCGGCTCTGTCAATATAAACGTGAAACCGTTTAGTAGAGCGGGACATCATTAATGTTCCCAAAAAATTACTACCAAATCTCGTGGCAGCTTTGCAAAGTACTGATTGGAACGAAATTACTCAAAGTAAAGATGTTGAAAATAGCAGCTGTCTATTTCACAAGAAAATTAATGAAGTCGTGTTAAACTTTACCAAAAAAGGGAGCTATAACAAAAGAAAGGGAACTCTATTACCATGGATAAATGACGAATGTAAGAAATGGATGAGAGACAGAGATGAACATTGCATTGTCCCTATCAAATAAAAATAATTAATTAATTAAAAATTAATGTGTGTAAGTAACTTCAGAATTTATACACGTTCGAGTGTCATTGTCTAGACGCAGAAAGACCAGTTCACTAAATATACCAAACAGACGTCGCTATATGAAATTAACACATTTTTAATTTGTTACACTAACCAATAAACCTCATCTGATAGATTGGCTAATAAATTAATCTCGAATGAGATTATTTATCCGCATCTGTACCTTAGAAGATCTGAGTTAGCATTAGCCTACCGCTCATTTCTACAGAACTTTGGGCGTATTTACCAAAAGCTTGCGAAATTTGGACTTCTTCGTGCAGCCACTTCCACAGAATATCCGACATTTCCTCCCTTTTTCGGGCTTTCCGATAAAGATGTATAAATAAACGTAACAGGAAGATAAAAATTACTCCTACAAAAATAACTCGGAATTGGAACTCCTAGCGACCCGTTTCCATGGTGACGCACCAGCCGCGCCTCCTCCAGTGCTCGTGAGAGGGGGCGTGGCTACAGCACGTCGTGTCATTAACATAATTTATGTTAATGTTAAGATCTTTATGTAACTTATTTATAAGGTTTGTAAAAATCGATTATGACACATGGGTATGATTGTGTAGTGGTTAAAATCTCCGAAAATAAATGGAAAAAGACACATGCAGACAAGTACGTTTATTGCCTTTAAACATGAAGCATTTCAGTTTGTGTTATTAGTGTGAATATATCAATATAAGTCACTCAGAAGCACTTCATTGTTTCATTTACTGGTAATCATTAGTAAAATACTTTGCATCATCTCTCAAAATTTACAGTATTTTTCAGAGGTCTATATAAGCTGTGCAATACCCAGGTCCTGTTTACATGCACAATACTCAGCGTTAGTGTTTTAAAGCCACACGTTACATAGTTTGTACCTTGCATATATACATGAAGCATTTATTTTGAAATCACTTTACACAGCATGCACTTTTTATCAACATCTACAGGCCAGAATGTAACATATATAAGGCAGAAAGTGTACCCAGGAGCATGACCCACAGAATCATAATGCTCCTGAGTAAAAGTAGAATTCAACTGTGCATAATGCAGATTCTGGCCTTACTACGCGGGAAAGCAACACTGCTCGGTTAATAGAGGAATGCATAGCAAGTTAAAATGGTAGAGACAGGATAATAATTCTTACTCTGTTTATATAACTTTTCACATAAAAACACATTTCATTGAACTACATCTGTCATTAACAAAAAATAACTGGTTTTCCCAAGGAAGCTAGTTATTCAGCATGAAATCAGGTAAATACCTGATCAGGTAAATACCTGATTTCAGCATAAGGAACCTCATTTTCAATGCACAATGCACAGACAAAAAAAAAAAGGTAACGATATACAATACATTCTATACAAAGCTACAAACACGGGGAAAAGTGCCATTTGTAGAAGCAAATTCAAAAAAGCATGTAACATACAAAATTCATAGGCTCATTTCTAAAGCCTTGTTTCTCTGAGGAAACAGGCTTCAAAGAAAAAAAACAAGACAAAACAGCAAATACTAAAAACTAGATCCTAATCTTATCCCTGCTTTAAACCCATTACTGATGTCAAAAGCCACACATGACATTCTTCTATAAAACTGTTTCAATCAATGTCCCTACATATCCAGTTAAAACTGAGGTCAGCGGGACAAGTCAAATGGAAAATGAGGGATACAGCAGTAAAAAAAACAAACAAAAAAAAACAACAACAAAAAAAGTGTCAGTTCAGTGGTGAAGCCATTGATCAAACATCAATCACATCACAGTATAGTTATACAGGTTTTTGAATTAGAGGCACTGAGAACCCAAGGACCACATGTAGCCATATGGGTAAGTCATGATCTGACTGTATATCTGAAGAAGAAAAAAAACAAAAAAAATGTAGGATATGAACTGAAATGAGGCAAATGATGTGGCCTTAATGTGATTAAATGAGAGTGCTGTTAAGCAAGTGTAATTTAGGTTCCCCACATTTTCTTGACAAAAATAATCTTCTCTTTTTTTGTCAAGTTGAAATACTTACAATGAGGCATTAGGAAATGCACAGCCAGATTAGAAAGTGAAGTCATTTAAAACTCACTCGCCACGCTCATGCATCTACATGATAGGCTGATAATACTGCGGTTATTAGATCCATGTGAGGAAAGGTCATATTTCTGCAACTGCTGACATTTGGCTGATTTATTAGCGCTGAACTGCATGAGCAAATAACATATTTCTGGTCAGTTCTGAAATGATTCATCATCCAGAGACATTTCTTTTTTCCTTTGCACAATCTCTCAGGGGCAACGTAAAAGGTGACAGGGCTTAACCCAGTGGAAGCATTACATTTATCAAGCCTGTCTTGTAAAGCTCCAAGAGTTATTTCTGATTATGTTTAATATCAAATCATCCAGTTCAGCACAACATTACACATGATATCAAAAAAAGACAGACAGCAACATGCATTTGATAAAAAAAAAATATGATGCAAAAACATGAATACTTAAAGCGAAAAACAATAGTGTTTGCTTATAAAAACTACATCAGTTTGAACTCAGGCTCTAGCTTATTTCAGTGTATGCCCACTGGCTCAGCAACATAATTCCAGACCATAATATAATGCACCACCTCTCTTTCTGTAGAATAAGGACCGCAATCATTCAAGAAAAAAATGGTAAATTCTGTTAAGGAAGGGTGCAATTTGGTAGCATGACAGCATATTATTATGTAGTGTTCTACTTAAGCTATGTTGTAATATCTTCTAGTCTTCTTGATGAAGTGTCCATTTTTGTAGTCTTGTTCTTAAAATATACTGTGCTGCCATTTGTTTTCTTTATTTTGTAGTGATATCCAGCAATTGCTAAATGCCCATTTTAGAGGATCACAGAAATGTGAGGTTTGAAGTGTAGAAGCCACCAGGTTGACGGGGTGCAATAAATATGATAGAATAAAAATATCAATATTTTCAGAATAGACGTTTGAAAATATAAATGTATAGATTTTGATGGTTTTTCTATATTTATTTTGAAATGTAAATAAAGAATATTTGTGCATGTTTGGAATAAACATTTTGTAAGCTAGACAAGTGTGACAGCAAGAATGTGGTGCTGCAGTTGATGTGGAAACCTGTAAGCCTTAGCTCATGACGGTGAGATGATTTTACGGTTTTGTTGTTGACAGCAGGTTCGTGAACCAGGACGCCGCAGATGACGACAGCTGATGTTTGTCCTCTCCGTCTTCTTCTCCGTTGGGTAACAGCAACTGAGTGGAAGCAACAGAAGTGGGAGACCCAAGTGGTTCCAGGTCACCACTCGGACCAGCTTCTGTGGGCGAGTCAAAATGCCAGGAGCTTTGGGGTTTGTACCCCCCAGAACTGACAGCCTGGGGTTCGAATGAAGACTCGGGGGAAGTTAGCACGAGGTCTTCAGTAGGAGCTTGAGGATGCATCTGGGGCCGATAACCCCCTCCCCATCCAATTCCGGAACTGAGAGAGAGATCAGCCTGGGACTGGCCAACCTCAGAAGAGCTGTGTGGGTTTGGTGACCAGGCCGACGAAGACCCTGAGGTCTGAATGCCCGTGTATGTCACATCTGTGCGCGCTGAATCCAATGAAGACGCTGAGGAAGCAGAGGAGTCTGGGAAACGTGGTCTTATGGGCCGCTCATCCACAACCTGGTCGTAGTAGCGTAGTGATGTTGGCTCGTCGGTGTCTGCCGGCTCATCGCCCATTCTTTGCCTTTCTTCATCTTCATCTTCTTCAGGAATGACAACCAGCATTTCTTTACTCAAGTCCCATTGTGGCTTTTCTACAATATGGACCATACTATTGGGAGAAGGCTTCACATCCAACGGCCCCTGAAAAACCACAAAGTAAAGACAACTTGAAACATGTACAATATATTGTATATACATGTTTTATCGCTGTTATGGCACATTGAGGGGCTGATGACCATATTCAATTGCATCATTAGTTTGTAGCCATTTTACAATATAGCACACAGGGTGAAAATAAAATGGTACTAGAGGTAAAAGGAAAATTAGTCTCTTTTCTAAATATGTAAATAAATAATAAATAGCTGTCTACATAAAAGTATAAAGAGTTTGAGTCAGACTGGAGTAGACTGAGAATATACCTGTGTCCTGGACCAATCGCCAGGTAACTTTGGTTCAGGGATGTCTGGATACAATGCCCTTTTCACCCTTGGGATAAAACAAAGTGCGGAAATGAATTATCTTCAGAAGCTCAAGAAAAAAAATATATAAAATGCAAAACAAGGGCCACGATAGGAAATTGACAGTCTCACCATTTTCGTTTCTTGTAGCAAATGAAGGTGACAATGACCAGAAATAAGGCCGTGATTCCAAGGGAAGTCAAGATTTCCAGGATCAGCCAATCAACTGTTAGTACAAACATAAAGATGCAACAAAGATGTTAGAGAAGAGGGAAAACCATTATTATTCACTTTTAGTCAAAAAGTCATCATTCTTAATCACGGAGTAAACTTAACCATTACCACTCTTTTCCAAAGGAACATTTTTGTAGAATCATGTGTGTTTCACATACCCTGTGGCTCCAGCATAATGGAGGCAGTGGTTCCCGTGTCCTCGCCTGCTGAAGTATAAGCCTTGACAGTAAATTTGTAGGAGCCCTCACTGTATCCTTTCACTTTGTAGTTTCTGGTTTCTATGCCTGAAAGATTAGCTGGAGAAAGCAGAGGGGGACATATGGAAACAGAGAAAAGGGAAACACAAGAGAAGTCACACATTTAATGGTGAGTTAATTACCTGGATGCCTACAGCACCTTTGAGAAGTTGTTTTTATTAGATTAATTATTGCTATATATTGCATGTCACAGACTTATTTTTAGCAAATGAACCATAAAGTAAGGTGGAACTAACATCAGGACAGTTACCTATAAGAGTGAGGTGGGAGTCATTACTGACATAAACATTGTAACCCAACAGGAAGCCTCGTCTGTTGGCCAGTGGGATCTCTTCCCAGGTAAGCACGATATCGGAGTCCTGTTGATGGGCCGACAAAAGAACGGGGCTGGAGGGGACTGGAGTGGACACAAAGTATTAAAAAAAACAAAAAAAACAAAGGCAATTAAAATCAGGACAGTGAATTCAGATTTGCTTCTTTAAACTTTGTTCCCAACTGAATCCGACCCATACCCAGCTCTTGCATGTATCCCTGCCAGCGCTGCAGCAGCTGTGCAGGCTCTGAAGAGCGACAGTACAAGGAAAAGTTGTATCTCACACCTGGCAGGAAGTTGGCTGAAAGACAAAGGACATCACAGTCACTATTGTAGTTAAAAATAAATCAGAACAGTAAGACTGAAAACTAAATTAAGAAAAACACCTAAATATTACACTGTCGCTATAACAAAATGATAATGCAAGGTAAAACACGAGGTTCAGCTACATTTTGTAGAACAGTGTGCATTTATTATATAGAGGCTGACATACCTGACTCAATAGAGGAGAAATTTTTTCGAGCGGCCACCTTGATCCAATCCAAAGGGCAGTCTTTCCTGCAGGAGGCATCATACCAATCCACCACATAATCACAGGTAGCATTGTTGTCACTCTCCCAGGAAAGAGGAAAACCTCCATTCCTATACACTGCTCTGGAGACAGCAAAGGGCTCTTTTTCTGGAAAAATATACATTAAACAGATATGCATTATTCACATAGTCCTTCATAATGAACCTGCAAATTTCAAACTCTAGTATTGTACTTTGTGATTACTTTTGTATAATTTATTTTGTTGCACAATTTTAATTCATTTGGGTTTTTTTTTTTCATTCTACTCCAGCATACCTTTCAAACGTAGAGGTATAAGTACCCTTGAAGGCAAAGACACTCCATCCTCGTTCTCTGCAATAACAGTAACTTCAATCTTGTCACTGCTGAAGATGGCCATATGTGATAGATTGAATGGAGCAGTGGAAGTTTCAGAGGAGACGTTTGTTGTGTGTTGCAGGTTTCCTTCAGAGCTTTGAAAAGTAACTTTATAAGCCGTGAGGCGGCCATGGCTCTGTGCTGGAGTAAGAAGCTGGTTTAAAAAAAAAAAAAAAAAAAAAAAAGAAGAAACAGAGATTGTCGTGCACAGTGTTTAGGTTAATAAAAGCCAACTGTTTTATAACTCAAAAAATGTAAATGTAAGAGAAAATCACCTTCCAAACAACTTGTCCAGTGTTGTCTTGATTCATCCATACCCACACATCAGGAGCATCTGGGACTGAGAGATGACACAACTACATGTAAACACCAATAACCTGCCAGAAATGATGATTAATAAAGCCTGTTGCTTTATTAATCATCATCATCATCATCATCATCATCATCATCATCATCACTAACATCTAGTACATATAAAAAACCTTTACCAGTAGTGCTAGTCTTGAAGTAAAATTCTTCGCTCCACTCTCCCCACTTCCAGAAATTCTTTTGGGCACCACAGCGGATCTGAACAGCGTACTCTTCATTGGGATTCATGTCTAATAGGACCACTGACTGCAGACCCACACCGGAGAAGGTACGCTGGACACACACATTAAACTTTTATAATACTTGGTGTTTTGATGGTCACACAACAAACATGCATTAAAGTGAATACTGCATTGACAACTGATTCTGTACACATAGAAAGACAAACTAATGTCATACCAACACATACAGTGGTGGCCTCACCTTTGTTTTGTGTTTACTGGAGGTGAGTTCAACCTCACACACAAGAGCAAAGGAGTAATAGCTGCTGTACTCCCAGTCCCACAGAATGGTTGCATTCCAGGCATGGACCACTGCACTAACGTTAGCTGGTGCTACTGGATGCACTGCAGAAAACAGATAAAACCAAATCACTCAACTGAAGAAAAGCATAACAAGCAGGCTGCACACGAACTGCTGCTTTGATTTATTTAAATTTGTATAGTTCTACTTTGAGTAAGAATGCGTTGTGAAATGATAAAACCCAAGCTTTCACCATTAAATTTTGCTCCAAGTTGAAAGGTATCACGGTTTGGTTAACCAAAATTTTGGTTAGGCTACACAAATGAATAGACTATGAATGGCCCTGTTATCATAGCTGCTCAAGCCTGTCCAAGAACTGATTCTTAGCAGGTCACTCACCTCTGTGACGGAGTTCAGCAGAGTCAGTGAGGTTGTGCTGGCCAAGGCGATTTACTGCCACTAGAGTCCAGTTACCCTCCCACTGGTCTAAAGAGCACTCTTCTATAGTCTTCTCCTGTTTGTCCAGGCTGACGGGACAGGGCCTACAAAATAAACCATAATGGATGACAAATGATGTAAAATCAAATCTATTTAACACAGTTGTAGGATAATTCCATTAATTAAAATACTTGATTTTATGTACAGATGCTGACACAAGTCACAGCAAAGCCATAAAAGATAATTCCTGTAAAGGGCTGTGCCCAGCCAGGCCAGTATCTGTGTTAATCAAAAACAGAGGCAGCAAGTCTTGGCTTGAAGGAACAGCTTTGACATTTTTATTATTCTTGGCAAAAGAAACCTTTTAGAAAAAGGCACAGAAAAAAATGCTAAAACATTCTATCATTACCTTATGCTAAATATCAACTTTTCTTATTTGCAACTTTAAAATCCAATGGCCATCAAAGCTGGTGAGTCAGAACTATTTTTAGGATATCAGCACAGCTGACAGAGTTGAAAGTAAACTGCTCTTGCATTTATTTATTTTAGGCTATGGTGGAAATGCAGACTACAATGGGCCAGTTCCAGGAACCCTTACCTGGGTCATTTTACTGCCTTAGTTACCATGCACATGAAGAATCAATAATCCTCATATAGCTGTATCATATTTATTTTCTGTTCATGTCCTTTGTTCTGGTCTCTGCTACCGTCTTGAAAATGACATGACATCCGCACTGATAAGCAACAAGATGTCAGCTTCTTTCAGGGGGAAACAACAAACCTGCTGCCCATTATTCCATTTTAAAAAATTTGCCATCGCGTTAATATGGTACCTCTGATTGATCGAGTAGCGTGTGGTTCTTCTGCCATGCAAATACGTTTCTCGTTCATTCCAATGGCACACAGCTGAGGTCAAATCACGGGTCTCACACCGAAAATCTGTTGACAGAGGTGGAACTGGGGAGGGAAACCTATAATTAGACTTTTTTTCATCTTAACTTAAACACATTTTAAATACTTTTTTGATATAGCAGCAGAGACTTCATTTTTTTTTTTAAATAGAAATTATAAATTGGTTGACTTACATCCGGCAAATATCACAGATCCGCTCAGGATTTCTTTAGGGTTGCTGTAACAAAGGATGTTGATTCCGGACAAGTTGGATGGCTGGTGATTAAGCACCACAGCAGCGTATGTCCTTCGGCTGAGTCGTGTTGTGTTTAGCACCCTGCTGGCCAAGCCAGACTTGATGGAAGAAAAGGGCTTCCCCTCCTTCACAATGCAGCAGAAAGTGATGCTGGCTCCCACAGACACAACTTTATCCTGTGGGTACACCTGAGAGTTGGAATTGCTGGGTATGTCACGTCCTGATAAGTAAGGAGAAAGAATGTTTATTTTTTTCAAAGTAAAATAAGAGAACAGAAACATGTTGTTTTTCTGTCATGTATAGCAGGCTGGTATAATTACTGCCCATCTGACCTTGAAGTATCTGTGTGTGGCTCCAGTCACTTGTTCTCTGTCCGTCTCTTGAGCGCACTTTGATTGACAGTGAGGTACACTCTAGGGGTTCAACTGAGGTCCAGGTCCACTGGTGCTGGCCACTTACCAGACTCGGTGGCACAGAGATCGTTTCCTACGGAACACAAACGATTAGCAGGCTCAGACAATACAATACAGCACGAGTAGATGAATTGACAATAAAATGAATGCTCTCACATAGAAGACAGTTTCGTTGAGTTCAGTTCTAAGAATCAGTATGTCAAAGGTCGTGGTGGTTCCTCCCACCCAGGATATGGATAACTGTTGTGCATCCAGGTTTGTTGAAATGCTCAACTGCTCCGGGATGACAAGGGCTGGGAGAGGGGAAAAAACAGATGGGGAAGGAATGTAGCAATTGAAATGACTCAAACCACATTTAAAAATCATGTGCCTTGAGTGCGGAGAGTTCACAAATTATTTATCAGGAGGGTGAGGTTGTGCTGAATGTTACTTATCTTGAAGTCAACAGTAATCTTACCATCACTTGCGTGTGTGTATGTGGCTGTACAGCACAGGAAAAGGCATAGGAGCCAGATGGAGTAACAGCTAGAGCTGGAGGTGATGCTCGAGGAAAGCATGGTGGCACAGTAGTCGCGTCCCCGAGTGTAGGATCCGAAGTAGGTTGCCCTCTCTACTCCAGCTTGACCATGCTGGAGATTCTGACGAGTGTTGCAGAGACAGAAGGGTCCTGTGGGAAAAGACAGAAGACAACTAATGGAAAAACTATCAGGAGCAATTTCCTTTCGTATCTCACTCCAAGGGTGCTCTGAGATGTAAAGTGCAACAACCGGGAGATGGCCGATTCTGAGCCGCTCTGCCTTGGTCGAAACAGAACTGAGTGCCAACACACAGCGCTATTTTCAGCTGTGAAGGTGGTGTTGGACGAAAGGCAGCTGTTGTGAAATGGTGAAACTGAACTTGGGCCATCAAATCATCAGAAGGAATTCTGATGACAAGTCCTGCTTGACTGTTCAGGGAGTGAGCTACAATGCCCTGTGCCCTTTTAGAATTTGTGGCATTAATGCATTCTAACAACGTCTGTTTAATGAATGCATACTAAAAGAGGTAAAGTACCCACTAAACCAAATAGCTTGGTTGACAAAGAGAAATATTTAATTCAATTTAAAACACATGCAAAATCAGTCACCTGTTTAGAGCGTACAAGTACAATATAATGTTGTCAGATATGGCCTTGACTCACACTCAAGTGCACATTATTGTAATTCACTGTGAAAGTAACTGAGCTGCTGAAATTAGGTCCATCCTTCACCTCAGGCATGTTGGGACAGGTTTTCAACGGCTTAGCAGGTGGAGAAAACAAAGCTCATACGATTTACGATATGGGAATGGCAAAGCTTCTGAAACAAAGAAGGGGTGATTTTGTTTTCGATGCGTGATTCATCAACAGTTCCTCGCCTCACAGTGGAAGCTGAGAAATGTGCTCTTTCAAAATGCTGTTGCACCCACAATCAAGCCCCATCTCTGGTTCTTTCAGCGCTGCAGAGAGGCATCCGGTTTTAAGCACAGCTGACCTTTCATATTTACTTTTCAAAAACCTCCCGACTTCACAAACATCACCTCCAAATGAAATTTAGATGTATGGCTCAACCTAACAACAGCTGTGCGGTGTCAAAGCCTCACCCACCTCTGAACTTGCTGTGCACAAAACAGTAGTTTGGTTCTGCGTCATGTTGCAGGTCACCACAAAGATTTATTGACCCACCTTTCAAATGTTAATGTTTATCTTTCCAGGTTAAACACATAACTGAAACATTTTACAGCCATTAATACCCCCCCACCAAAAAAAAAAAAAAACATCTGACCCTGAAAAAGTCAACAGAGTGCTGATGGGAAGTGAAAGAAATAGTAACAGATTCTGGGAAACTGGAGCAAGGAACAACAATGCAATGGAAAAATCAATATTCTTCTACAAATTCGACTGGTCTTTTCCCTTGAAGCAATAATAATTAAGAATCAAGAACTACAAAAGACAAAGACACACCAATCCCTTATGATTTAGAATTTCTGTGTAAAGTATTCTAATGATTTCTGCAACAGAAAATGTTCACACAATTAACACTGTGTAAGAATAACCATCTTGCAATTAAATTATTCCTCAAACTTCAAACATTCATTATTAGTTGCAGTTTTATTAATCCCTACTGATTATTCAAGTGATGCAGCGAGAATGACAACAGTCCCCGAGCTTTGATGGATGGCAGTAAAATAAGATTTATCACTAACAGACACGCTTTCATTTCTAATCCCTGGAAAATTGGGAACGACTAGGATCAGAAAACAAACAGAAAATAAAACAGGTTGACTATAAAGGACCTTTGGAAATATGAAGTACATAGTTTTGTCTAATTACATTTGACCTTTCCATGCCACTAGAAGAGGACCGGAAGCTAGTGAGTAAGAAAGAAGGAGAGGCACGGTGAATGTGTGCGTTTGTGTGTAACGTCCACACTCTGACCTCAGTAGAGAAGGGACATTCAGTTGTGTGGTTGGCTCTTGGACATTATCCAAACACCATTTCCTTCCTTCTTTGTCACCATAACACTTAATGAATATACATTTTGACTTCAAAAGAAACTACACAGACATATTTGGTATTACAATTTTTTTCTGTTTTCTGTTTAATTGTTAGATGACTGAGATAAGAGTTGATTAAGAATACGGCAGGTATCCGTTAAAGCCTAATGGAATGTTGTTGCATTCCTAGGAACATGCAGACTCCCTCCATTCATCCTGTCTGTGATGATGACTCATGTTTGGGGTTTCTGATGCTCTTTGCCACATTAAGAGAACCACACTTGAAATAAAACAAAATCACCTGTTTTTACAAGAACAGCAGAACTATTGTTCCTTGAAACAGTTGATCAACATAGAACAATGTTGGCAGATCTTTGTGTTTGTTAATGCAGTGATGACGTCGTGCATTATTTAATTATTCTAGCATACACGTTTTTGTTAACTATGCAAGTAAAATACTAATAAACACATAAATAGCGGTTTATCTGAGCTGAATATTTGTGCAATGGGTAAAATGGAAAATACACGACAATCCTAAACTATAAAAAAATAAAATAAAATCACATTCCTAAAGTTACAATAATACAGTCATAACAACCGTGCTTGGCCTCATTTCACATACTCGAGTATACTAAATTACATTTTATTCCTATTTTTTTCCACATTTCAATTTGTCTCTTGTCTCGAAAATGTCTAATAGGATTAAAAATAGCTAAATAAATAAATAAACTCGCAAATCCATCATCCCGGGACAAGTAGCATCCTTAGCCTTAGCGCCTGGACACCACGACGTCATCAACAATTTAAACCATCATGTTTTTGGCTCTTTACGCTTTTTTTTGTTAAATGCAACGACCGACTGTGCCGACAACATGTCACTTGATTGCGTGCTCCCAGTATATTCGCAAAACGATCCTTGTTGTTTTATTTTCCTCCCCCGTGATCGTGGCTGCCACCGTCACGCAGAGGCAAAAGGCCATCTATGTTTGGAAAAACGACGCTAACGCTAGTTAGCGCTGGCCGCCGCAATCTCCGGTCTAACGCCTTCACGTGGCTCACAAAACTCATAAATGACGACGACCCTACCTCGGGCCGGCGACGGCCTCCCTGCTCGATAGTCCCGTGGCGTGCGCATGCAGTCGTCCGATCTTTAAAGCGTCTTTTCCCCCCGCGACGGTGGTCGATTCCCAGCCCGTGCCTCTCGGATGTGTTGGGATCGCCTTGGATTACTGGAATACAGCGGGCGGGCCCTGTGATTGACGCGTCCTCCGACCAATAGGCGCCCGGCAGACGTGAGGAGGGCGGGGCCGCGATGCCTTCACGTCACATGGGAATGTGCACCATCGCTTGAGATGACGGCCGCCCACACCAAACACTACGGTTAATTAATTATGCTCTAATTAGAGCAGTTTTGCAAATGTAACATTATTATTTTTGTTACTACTACTACTTCTACTACTACTACTACTACTACTGCTACTACTACTACTACTACTACTACTACTAATAATAATAATAATATTATTACTAATAATAATAGAAATAATAATAATCATTTTCAAATGCTCGCCTTTTAATAATAATAATTAAAAAATAATTATAAAATTCTCATCAGAATTTTCAAATAGTGTAGAAGAAATTGTATCAAATTTGTAATGACGGAAGGATGGGTGGGTAATACTAACTCTGAGTCATACAACAACTTTGACAGGGGGAGGAAGCTTTTGCAGAAGTGGCAGTATGTCAAAAAATTTCACACGACTCTGAAACCTGGAAAAACAAATAAATAATAAAAAAAACACCATATACCTTATAATCTTTAAAAGGAAGGTTACTTTAATCATCACCTTAACTTTATCAATTACATCAACCGACTTCTTTTTAAATGTACATTTTGTTCTATGGTCAGTCACAAAGTTATTTGTAAAGCTTTAAATAGGTCACCACTGTTTTTGGAGTGTGTCTGCTCTAATTGCAGGTTGAGAGGTTATACAATTAATAAGTGAAGAAATGAACCACCAGTATGGCGAGAATAGAATGCAGAGGTCAAAGGGAGGAAACTGACTGAGCCATCAGTGGAGTCTGTAACAAATGTGAATCTCCTCTAGATGAAGTCATCCACATGTGGTATACACATGTGGATGACTTCTTATCACCATAACCAACACGACGATGGACTGCATATGTGTCTGTGTGTTATGGAACTGCTTACAATGATCTGAAGATCAAGCATTGTTAATCCAGAAAAAACAGTTTCGGAATGGTGCAACTCCATTTAGACTGCAGGCCTGTGGACAACGAAGCAATGACCCGATGTTGCAGGAAAGGGGGCAGCATCGCACCGACTCACGGAGCACTGGAACGACAATTGCACACAAACTCAAACGACAAATTAAAAATAAAAACAAAAGAAAATCCTTCATTTTAACATAACACATTACACGGAAGACGACTTTTTTTTATTGCATATCAGCTTATTTATCTGTTTTATTGCAGTTATTTATCAGTGTCAAGTTTACGTCTCCTGCAAGTCCCGCTTAAACGTATCTGCGCGGTGCGCATGCGCAGGAGCAACAGCTAGCAGCGCTACTTTTAAAGCTTGTAACTTCAGCCACAATAACACAGAACTTAACCGAGTGCGAGCGGAGTAAAAACGGAATAGTGCAGCCACGGCGACAGAGCACACCGTTATATATATGCAAGGTATGACGTTAAGTTGTTTGAGTGGACTCTGTAAGCTGTAACCGTTTTTATATCTCGTCAACAGAGATGGTTGCTAGGAGTTTGGAGCGCTAACGCTGCTAGTTGCTATAGCACATGTAAACATTGGTCAGCTGTGGTATTTTCTGAGCGAAAACAACACTTTTAAAATTCGACAGTATAAAAGATAAATTGGCTTTACACTTGTTTCAGTGTTCCACAGATGTTTATGGCACACAAAGGTGGTATATTGTCAAATTAGACTGAGGGAGTCATGTAACATTGGATATAGGAATTCTATTTATCTTCACATTTTACCTCCATTATTAGAGGACTGTGTGCGTTATCAAGGTCTGATAAACACTATCATAGAGAAAATTAAGCTGTTTGATAAAAATGTTCATGTGGACCGTCGTTTGTGTGTTCTAATTCATTCTTTTGGGAGCAGTTGTGCAACAGAGATGTGTTCATTCACAAGAATGTAGTGGTGTTTTCACAACACAGTTTTCACAGAATTCACATACAACTGCTTTTGTTTCTAGGTAAAGGATGGTGCAAGACAATGATCACATTCAGCAGCGTGGTGCCTACAATTTTCTGGGACACTATGAGACTGCTTGTGCCAAACAGGATTCACCTCCTTTATCTGCCGTTAAGATGCATCTGGACAAAGAGATGCTGGACTTTAACGGAGACAGGATGAATATGCCTGACTGGGCACCTATTCTCAGCTCCATCTGCATCAACAAACACCTTCACCACATTGCAATAAGCAGCACGTTTCACCCATACCTGGGTTCAGGATACTCTGGTAAGATATTCATTGGAGGTAATTTCCAAAAAATACTTGAGGTATTCAAAAGGTGTGAAGGGATAAAATACATAAAGCAGAATGTCTGTACATTTTGAACTTTTATGTATTATGTGTATAATCATATATCCATTTCAGATAGAAGATACTATAAGTCTAATTTGAAGAAAATCTCAGCTATCCGCTCTGAGGAAATGACTTTTAAGTTGTGCAAGGCCCTCAGAGAGTGTCTGACTATCTCAACCAAACTCAAGACTCTGCATCTCAATGGACTTCCTCTCAGAGAGCGGGACCTGATTGCTTTGTCAAAGGTAAAGAAACCAAAGGCAGGATTTGTGCTGGGAACCTCAGACCTCCTTAATTACAGGAAGGCACAAAATATTTTATCCCAACCTGTCTCTGCAACTGTTTCTCATTGAAAAATAATATAAACTTTCTTTTATTTCATTTCAAATTGCAGCGTTTCAATGCTGACTTCAGGAGTTTATGTATTTTCATTCTGAAATTAATTTTCTTTTTAGGGTTTGGCGAAAAGTGTTTCCTTGGAAAATCTATCTCTTGCTAACTGTCCAATCTCGGATGAGGGATTAGAGGGTACGATATGTATATTAATTGTTGTTAATGTTAGGACATAGTTTATATCATAATACCCTCTGTCCTCATAACTGCCTCTTCTGTGGGTCAGTCATTTGCCAAAGTGTGATGTATTCCACAAGTATCCGGACACTGGATTTTACGGGATGCAATGTTACCTGGAGAGGGGCGGAGCACATGGCCAACATAGTCAAGGTGAAATATTTATGTTGGTCTTATAATGTGTGTAATAACAGCCTGCCTAAAGTTACATATATGTAATCATGAATTTGAATGAATTTTGCCATTTCTCAGTATCAAGGAATGCAGAGGTACGGAACAGCGTGGGCTGAATCGCTGAGATATCAACAGCCAAAGTTCAGAGGTATGGGAGGTCTACGACGAATCACCCTCAACTGCAACATTCTGATCGGAGACCGAGGTGCTGCTGCTCTTGCACATGAGTTACAGGATGACCTCTGGGTTAAAGGTTAGTAGGTGTCAGCTTTTGAGAAATGTGCCATGAAAGAGAGTCTGTATGGCCCCTTGCAGTGTTCTTCTTTGTAGGTTAATCTTTTCCGCTTCTGCTTTCATGACTTGTTGAACAGCCGTGGACCTGCAGAAATGTGGGCTGTCCAACGAGGGGGCTCATCGGCTGCTGGAGGCTTTGAAAACGAATTCCACTCTTCATGTGCTGGACATTCGTAATAACACATTAGTCGGTAAGAAACCACGCAAAGGTTTAATATTGTGAATAATCACTGCAACCCCTGGCAACAGGTATTATGTGGTTTAATTTGGCTCTTTCTTTTTCAAATAAAAAAGTAAATTTATATCATTAGTATTTTAGAAATTGATTTATTATCTACACAATCCAATTGTTTTTTGTTTTTTTTTACAGACCGGGACCTTATTAAAACTATAATAGAAAAAGTGCTGATAAATGCTGACAAACAGCCATCAGAGGTAAGATGGAGGAAAAAAATCCTTCAAATCTAAAGAAAATTGACCAAATATTGATTGAATGAGTTCTATATGTGCCACATGTGTGCTGCAGTACTGCTGGATTCAGCCTGCAGAGCCAAAAAGAGCCCCTGGTCCAAAGTTGTGCACTGTATCCAGTACCACCAGAGTAAAGGCAATATCAAGGATGTGTATGTGTGCAGTTTTCAGTTTCTTAAAATGACTCATTAAGCATACAATCAAAGAAGCATTGTTAATTATTCATATCATTATTAAACATTGATTTTTAATATTGAACTCTTTACTGTAGCTTGTCGGAAAGGAACTTCTACTGGAGGTCCAAGTTCAGGTGCTCCTTGTACTCGGAAACCCCATTCTAGATCCTGTCATGTGCCCTGGCGTGCAGCTGCACGAGCTGGACGGCAGAGGTGAGGACATTTTCTCAAACAAGTTAATAACCTATTTGTAAAGCTGAATTGTCTTCTTTCAGTCATTGAGAAGAGCACATTCATTATTTCCCAACAGTGACAGGACAGCTAGATGAGATGGAGGCTTTTGTAACCAGTATGTAGGTAGTCACTTTAATGAAGAAGAGATTTTTATAATGTATTTCTTACAGGGGAATGTCTCCTGGTGTCGGTGCGGTGAATCAAAATTTCCAGGTGAGTTTTTAATTGGTGCTTTTATTTTCCCCAAGGTTTTATGTCAGACTGTTCAGAATGCTGTCAGACTGGGTGGATCTCCTGTCATTAGGGCGCCGCTACTGTAATGGTTACTGTGGAGTCGGATTCAGACGGCGAGGAAGATGAAGACGTGGTGGTGGGGATGGAGCAGCGATCATTGTGTCTCCAGGAGAAGGTGTACACTGGGAATCTGGAGGTTAGTCACACCAGACTTACTCTAATCCTAAATTAATCTATTCTTTTCCTTTAATATTTCTATTAAGAAATGTGACAACTTGGGCTTGAACAGTGCTCATATTTACTCAGCTGCACTCAGTGTGTTGTGTGTTTGTGAATGTCCTGTAGATGGAGCTAAAAGAATGTCGTCTGAAGCTGGCAGAGGAACGGAGTGCCAGACTAAAAGCAGAGTCAAGACTGACTGAGGTGATCAATGCGTCACTGCTGAAATCTCAAAATATATTCCTGTTTACGTAGTTGGGGAACATACTTTTCATATAAATAGCATTTATTTTTGATAAAGTAACTCATGACCCATTTCCCTTCAGTATGAATTGGAGAACGCTCGACTTCGGAACGTCAACTTCTCCCTGTCAGAAGCTCTTGCTGCCACTGCCTCCCCTCGAGTCAGTGCCCTCGATGATGAGGCAGTTCTCGAGAGCATCGAGAAGTCATTCGGAAAGTTCCACGCTTTCCTAGATCTACTCAGAGATGCCGGGTACGTTTTATTAACAAGCTGTGTTCATCAACGTACCGGTAATATTATGTTATATTAATAATATTAAGCTGTTACATTGGTTTACATTTGGTGTTTGATGTGGAATCTTAAACTCTCGTATTTATGGATGTTTTGTTCCTTTTTTTAGGCTCAGTCAGCTTGCCTCAATGGCTGGTATTGACGAGTCAGATTTCCAAACTCTTGGAAGACCTCAGTTCTCTTCTACAATGGAACCGACAGTCGGGGTCGAAGTGTCGCTGGTGGGAGGGGCTCATCAGACTGTTGGGACCGTGGCTGATACTTCAGCTTTGGTAAGGGAACTAAAGCAGTGCTAAAGTAACGCACAGCCCCAAGAAACATGTAGTTAACGTGGAAGAAAAACAAAAGCTGCCCCCCTTGAACCAAAAATTAATCTTGGGTTGAAAGATGAAAATCGCAATCCTCTGCCGTACGTTCATATTGTGTCTGTTTTCTCATCAAGCTCTTTTCTATGATTATTATTTTCTGTAGAAGTCCAGTATCCTGCCAGCTGATGCCATGGCTCCAAGATCTCTACCCTCTGGCGTGGAATCCAGGCTGCTGAGCTTGAGTCAGGACTTCAGACCCACGGCAGAACCTAGTCAAACTGAAGCACAGGAACCGACCACGTGCTCGAAACCAGTGACTCCACAGGAGTCCTGCTCTGAACACAGCTCTTATCGCCTCTCAGATAAGGCTTACCTTGCCAAAAAGTCCCAGTCGGACCATTCCAAAAGCAACGGCAGCTCTGACAGAAGCAACAGATCTCATGGTAGTCTGTCCAGCAGGTCAAGCATTAATGAAATGTTCAGTGACAAATCAGAGTCTGCAGGCTCACATGGGTCAAGAAAGAGTGGAAAGGGAATGGCGAGGGAGATGGGGTCAGAGTCAGGAGCAAGGAGAATTTCCGATTTCTCAGGTCTGAATGTGGGAGGAATGTCAAGTAATGACTCCTTCTGATGATTTTTGGCTTTGCCATGGTGCCTGATCGGTAAAGTGCTGCGTCCTTCACGTTTTAAGTTTATGTTTAAGCCAAAATTCTGGTGAGACAATGTGACTTGATCAGCCAGTTAAATATCATTTTTTTGCTCTCACAACCTTTACAGGTCAGGGTATTTGAACCAGTTCTTATCCATCTTTTGTCTCCGACCCAAAAGGTTTTTAATGTTTCATGAGGCATTTTTGTGTGGTTCACATTTTTCTGTTGCATTGTTACATTGAGCCGTTAACGTCTGCTTTGACCGCAACAAACACATGGTTGTAAGGGAGGCAAATGAACACCTCAAAATCTGCAGAAAAACCCACATAAACAACTCATTTGCTGTGGTATGCACAGCTGCTTGTGAGCCTGCAATCAGGGAAAATCCAACCACCTGCAGTGCGAAATTACTCTTATCGGTCTAGTTAATGGAAGTCATTATACAATTCATTTAGTCCTCATCATAAAATATCAACTTTGCCCATTATAAAATTAAACATTGAATTTATTGGCATCTAATGCTACAATCTATGACTGGCTAAGAACTGTATTCTGTGTTGGATGAATGACAATACAGCAGTGAATGTTTTTAATGCTAAATATAAAAGTTGTTAGGTTTTTAAATTCCTCTTTACTATTTCAATAAATTTCAGAGGGAAATGTATGTTATTGTTACCCAACTATGTGGAACCTTTGAAGCATGGGTTTTGTGGGAAGGGGGGGTGGGGAGAAGCTGATTGCGGTCTCAGTGTACAGAGGTGTGTTGTTATGACTAAAGCATCTTTTGTTGGGTGTGTGATCGGACAAAGTCACCTATCCTCCTGACTGACAACAACTGCATCGAAAAAACAATCTTCATTCCGGCTACACACATTTTAGGTAGTTACACCATTTCCAGTGTGACTAAAATCTTGATACCTCGAGCTTTCTTTGAAGCATCTGATTATTTATTGAGGAACAGAATTGTGGCAACAATAAATTTAAAGTGCTGAATTTAACGGACTTTTTTAACTTTCATTTAAGAAATTCCAATTTTTGATAATCTACAAAATTGTAATTTCTAGACTGTGTAAATAGCCTCCCAGCATGTGCTGGCCTTGGAGCTTGAACAAAATACAGTGGATTAAAGTGCAGAATGTGATTTTATCAGTGATGCAGTAAATAATTGGATACCGCGCAGCACTGTATCAATAGTGCGATAAATGTTATGCGATACTTCCTTTGTGAAAGAGTCCTTCACTATCAATGAACCGAGCCCTCGTTGATAAGTACAGTTAAGTATCAAAGCTTTTTCATTTCCTTTGACATTATTATTGCTCACTCTTATCATTACATCACACATTTCCTCAATCTACTTTGCTCAGCGTGACCAGTATAAAAGAAATATTGTGTTTGTGATGGACTCGCAGCTATAGCTGCTCCTTTCAGATGGAGGCACGATGGTCCCTTTTCCATTATTGAGATGAGATGACATACTAAAACACACTGAGTGCTGCCTTATGCAAAGTGATGTAATCAAGCTGTATTGCAGTCAAAAGTTCCTGTTAAATCAGGTGAGGGTCGACTGATCCTGGGTCAGCTTTTTTTTATTGACTGAGTAAACTGATGTTTTACCCAATAAATTACTCAATATGTACATTTACTGAAAAAAGCTAAAGGTCTTTGGGATAATCCAATATTAGCCAAAGTTTTTTTTTGTTTTTTTTAATTAAAGAAATTGCAGCAGCAATGTGCTACAGAACTGCTGGAAGGGATTAAAGAGTAATATTCATGTTGATCGTAATATAATAATGCGCACATTTGATTTTGAGGCGACTCACTGGTTTTGTGATGTGAAAAATCAGCAAAACGTCTGCACATGCTTAAATCTGGAAAGGAGGTAGCTTTCTCTTCCCTGGCCATCATCCGGACCCTATGAAACATGTAAAGATGCTGTGGTATCGCTTTTATGTGCTTCATCTACCCCGGTGCTCGTAACTTTCATTTTTGAAAAGCTAATCCTCATATTAATGATATTATTGATGATATTGCCAGATTCAGTTGCCATTTTAGGACTTTATGTAACGTGCTACAGATATTCCCGGGGATTAATGTGATGACGTTCGATTGAAAGTGACTTCTGATGTTTGCACAGGTTATTTCAGTTGTGACATTGTGCGTTAGTGTGCAGCTGCTGCATCCTCCTTTTGCCCCGTGGTTGTGTAAGCCTGGCTGTCGGCCACACCGTGGATGACCTGGTACAAAACCTACAGGCCTTCAGCAAAGTCCCCTCCCTGAAACACCCTGTGCTGTGGGCTGTTGATTTAATCTATCTGTACCCATGTTCTTTAAAAACAACTGTCAAGCCAACACGCCTGTAAACTCGTCATGTCGCGTTATAGTGAAATATTCACGCAGATTCATACCAAATTGAAACATCCGAAACTATGACTATGACTTTTTAATTGTTCTATTTAAGCTTTGATCAACTCTGTCGATACTTTAAATACGTGCACCTCTGATTTGATCCACTTCGCTTGGCAAGGAGATGCAATTACTTGCACACATTGCATATTCCCTTATCAGGTAACCATTAACACAATCTTCTTTCGCAGTAACAACTGATCAATATATCCCTCCAACTAAAGTACAGATGTTTCCTTTCATGTCTGGCGGCAGATGCGACTTATCTGTTCATGTGTGTTTTACAGATCAGCGATTGTATTAGACTACTGTAGTCGGGGGGGAATCATGGATCCGTTTCAGGTTTGCATTGACTGAATGCTTCCACCCAGCATGTGACATTTAAAGACACATGTCAGTGGGTTTGGGTTTGTCATTAAAGCTTTTGTAGAGGAAGCGCCGCGTGCATTTTGTGCATTTAAACTTTTGAATTATGAATGATGTTCAGCAATAACAGAAATGAAGACCACATAATGGCTTTCTGTGAAAGGATATTGATGTTTAATGGCCAGATTTATCATTTACTGCATCATAGAAAGCAAGCCTTCTCAATGGTATTAAGTGGGACCGTGCTGTTACAAAAAAAAAGAAAAAAAAAGGCACGTTCTAAGGATACAGCTACAATTAGATGTGCCAAAATCCTGAGAAAAAAGTCTGAGCTTACCCTAAAAAAAATGATTCTCTGCTGAAAGAGTATGAAAACAGTTAGGGGTAACATCGCCTCTCGCCGATTTAAACATTCCTTCAACGAACAGAAAAAAAACTGCAAATAAATTACAACCATTGCACTTTTAAAAACAAATACAAGTCAACACTTTACAACTCTACTTCCAATTGCAAATGGCATAAACATATATTTTAATTAGAGTGTACAAACAATCATTTGATCACACTTTGTTTTAGGTTGTTAAGACAATTTTAAGTGGCATAAATTGACAGTAAATACAGCTATAGAAAAACTCTTGATAACAAAACTGCTGATTGACAAACTGTTGAGCTATACAAGTTTAGAAAAACTATGTAGCAATATTTTCTCCTTTTCTGAAAAGCTAGATCTATTTCTTTTTGCCTTGTTTTTTTCCACTATGGGCCATAACATTACAGACGTGTGGTAAACACAGGTTACGGACAGACAGGAATGTTGTTGTTGGAAAAGTGTCTCTTCGGGCGAACAAAAGACAGATTGAATCCACATCCAAGCGTATTCATGCATTCGTCCTGTGCTCATCAGTATTTGCCAAGCTCACATTGGGCAGAGATAAAGCCATTCTAATTATTGGGTTGTCCTTTTGAACCAGCTCGCTCCAATTTTTTTTTTTTTTTTTTTAAAAAAGGGTGCTAAGTTGAGTCTCAGTTTTTCCACATTTTGTTTTCCACAACAGTTTCATCTGGTGGTTATTTTAAATATGTCTTCCTTCATCATCCGGAGCCTCTTTTGGCCATGGATCTTAGTTGTTTTCCTGCGAAATGGTCGTCTCCTTAGTGGGGAGAGAGAGGGAAAAAAATGGGACATGGTTAATCATCCGTCAGGATTGCGTAACTATTCATCATTCCAATTGGTCTGATAACTTTAGATTCTACGCAGTTGCTGTTTTTAACTGAAGGTTCTGAGTGTTCCATCCCACATTGGAGGAACATCCATGGAAAAATATCAGATCACAACACTTGTAGGAGCCAGGAGGTGTGCAGACTTGAGTTGAGATGCACTCCACATTACACCCTGCTATTATCTTATCGTCTAAATTTGATGTTGCAACACGATACTAAAAGAAAAGTGTTGTGGTCAAGGTATGCTTATACAACTTGTACATTTCTGATAAGCCACTGTCGTCAGCAGGATGGCAGCGGCGCAGCGCTGGACTGTCTCGCTCCACACTCACCCCTGTTTGTGATCTAGATCACAGTAGAACGTTGACAGTAGCGGTAAAATACGGTAGATGGTTCGAAGCGGTCGTTTGGTTGGACAGACGACAGCAAACCACAACACCCTTTTTATACATGGAAACCTCATAAACCCAAAAGGCAGCGGCTTTAATTGCTTGCAGATTGTGTTTAATGGGAGAAGCAAAACTGCCTAATGAGTGGGAAGATTAAACACAAGAGTTAATGTTTCCTGCTCTTTAGGTGCCATTTGGAGCCTCTGGAACTCCCGTGTAATAGAGTTGAAAGCCGCGTGATGTGTGGCAATCTTTTAATGTTTTTATAGCATCCGGACAGTTTTTTAAAAACAAAATATGAAAGTATAGTGATAAAAGAGCCTTACGAATGGAGTCCTTTCTCCGTATTTGCTCCAGAAGGTCATCTTGACGGTGTTTTTGTGGCCCGTCCGCTGGTCAAAGGTCTGGCAGGTTTTAAATGGTGGACTGTATAGGTGCAGACTGGCGGCACACTCCGTGTGGCTGACGTTTTCCATGCGATGCAGGCCAATGGAGTCTAAGGTAAGCACAAGCCACATATATGAAAGGCAAGCATTGATATAGCACAGGAATGCTGAATGCTCAGCTCACTCTGCTGTCACCAGGAAATCAGGACTTAAATCCCGAGTCGCAAATGTCGGTAGTGAGGCGCGATTTCGAAAAGGAAAGCAAAAGTGATGACACCTGGTCCTCACCGTTTATGTAAGCGACCTTGTTTTCCTGAAGAACTCTCTGGGACTTCTGTACCATGTCCCCGTGCGACTTCTTCTCGGGCCAATCAAACAGCGTCTCTTTCAGCTGACCCTGGAGCATCTTCAGGAAGCAGTGGGAGTCTGAGTGGTCGTGGATGCTACTGCAAATTTGAACAAAAGGCAACAAACTGTTAGAGGTCCTCTTTCACAACCTTGAGACCGAAAGCAGTGCCGCATTCCTTCGAGTCAGTCCAGAGGGAGGAGAGGATTTTGTCTCTTCCAGAGGTTTCAGAATGCTTGTGTAACAAAATACTATGCTACAATATACGGAGATATCCAGAATCCCATTCTCACCCTTAACACAGTGACTCTTTGGCAGACGTTCACACTCTTGCTACGTGTAATCTTTACATAATGATTGCCAGAAAATCAAACTGGAATATGTGACCTGTTACCACCACAGAGGTTGGTTGGGAATAAAACACTTGGAGGAGTCATAGTTTGAGTTCATGTCGTAATCGCTATGACCTTTGCACAAATTGAAAATCAGGCGAAAAAAAAAAACAAGCCCCGTATCACGTCAGTGGCAATCTGAATGGTTTTGCTGGAGCAGCTCACCTGCCATGGCCTTCACCCCAGCAGAGAATCATGAGATTAAACTTTCCATTTCCCTCATCCACCAGGTTCCGGGTGTACCTGCCAAACACGACAAGCCTTTACTTCACACAGAAATTAAAATAGAGACAGAGTATGTGCCATTTCACTGATGCATAAAAGAACAAAAATGGTTCCAGGGACTCCAGAAGTCTGTGCAGCTTCCCTTGAACAGAATTGGAAATGGAACATTTTCAGTTGAGCTAAGTTATCATCTCAGTGGGAAAATGAATTTCCATGGGAATATTTATTGTTGGAAACCTAAATGTGATTGTCAGTTGTCAGAGCAAACATGACTGACCCTGACCTGAAAACCAAATGTGACCCCCTCCCAGTGCACAAACAGTCAGGTTCATTGACACTCTTTTACTTAAAAAGTGCAAAATGTACCCGACTGACGTGACTGTGACGTGATTGTGTTCTTCTCCAAACACTAGGGACGCAGTTTGGGGCCTGAACAGTGGCACCACAGCGGGTGTGTGCCCACTTTCACTGTTGATTGGATAGATTTTTCACCCTCCCACCGTTTACCCTCACTAATCAAAACAGCGAAAAAGTCGAGCTCTGGAATTCTTTTGTACCGGAGAAACAGCATGTTTGTCACATATGAATTTGCATAAACTGAAACAACTAAACAAGTATCTATTTAAATACTAATAAAGTCTTAGCAGAAAATAGATACTGTGATGGAAACAATGAATAGATTTCCTTTGCATGTTTAAATATATGCATTAAGTGTTGATTAAGGAATAGCAATTTCATGTAAACAATTATGTAGAATATTTAAAATCTCGAACATTACTATATAATCTTTAAAATGTTTGCTATAATAACATTTCAGTGTGTTACACTGCAATAACAAATAGACATTATGCAAAGGAAGGTGTCAAAAAGTCATGAAATGGCATGACATAAATTTTGGTTCATGAGCTGTATGTATAAATAATAATTTTAAAAAATCCCACATTATAGAAAAACAATAGTGCTAATTGCATAATATAAAGATAATCGATTATTTAGCTGCTACCGTCTTATGCGGGACTATATAACAAAGTCCTTTACCTATACTGGTCAAACTTTGCATATTTGAGCCAGTCCTGGGGTTTGCTTTCGTATGCTTCCATTATATTCTGGACCTCTTCAACATTGATGGAGTCACTCTCAAAGATGTTGTGCAGGATTTTGATCAGGTCGTCCAGGGTTTCTGGCTTCACAACCTCGGTCTGCTCCATGTCGGTGCTCTGGGTCCCACTTGGGTCTCTGAATAGTTTCCTTCTAGCAAAACAAGGGACTTGTCCTCCCAACTTTGCGCAGACGTTTACTTTTATAGGCCATTGGAATAATTTGGGAGCGAGAGGGGACGGACTGTACCATTATGGTAAAAGGTGGACGCCCACAACCCTCGGACCAATTTAGATAAATGTTAAGCTCGTAAAAAACATTATCTGAACAGCATTTATCTGATCCTACTCACACCTGGGGCAAAGGTGTTGTATAATTTCCGTCTTTCATTGTTGCGCGTCTTTAATAACACACATCGGCCTCTGGCTTTGAGGTGGACTAATCCTCTCTGAGTCCAACTCCACCACGTTGTCACACATCCTCCCCCTTTTGCTCCCTTTTCCCCTCTCAGGAGCAGTTCTTCCAACAATAGCCTCCCATCCAGCCTCTCTTTCGACCCTCAGTCATCATAAAAACAAGTGCAAGCCATGGTTTAAGTTAACCGCACTTCTTTGCATGGCAACGAATCACTTCCAAGATTTGATTCTGGGCATTGTGCATAACATCTAAATGAAGCAAGAGGGTAGGAGTCATTCCTTACTGCTAAAATAGTGCTATGATGGTGTGAAAATGAGGCACAAATTTAATAGAAATGTTAATAGCACCTGACCAATGAAATCATCCTCCAAAGGCATTGCTCAAAGACAGGCTTCAGGACTCACAGTGGTGATTATATAAAGATTGCTGGCTTCCGACTGACTCCAAACCCGAGCTGACGTTGAATGTTCCATTTGGAGAAATGCATTTTTCCGCCTCTAACATTTTGGCATTGCAGCACGAAAGTCCTGGCAGTGTTTCTCTGCAGCTTTGGCCGGCGACTGTTCGGAGCTCCAGAAAAACACACACACAGTCACACACACACACACACACACACACACACACACACACACACACACACACACACACACACACACACACACACTCTGCTGCACCACCTTGTGTCTTAAAGTCTAACTGACCCGAACAAACCGCTAATATTTACTGGCGAAATTGGACTGGCTGATAACTCTTGATACACAATGTATTTATAATCCCACGTGATCAATCAATCACTATCTATCTATCTATCTATCTATCTATCTATCTATCTATCTATCTATCTATCTATCTATCTACATTACACGCTCAATCAGAGAGAAAAAAAGAAGAAAACAAATTAATTGAATGAAATATAAAATTGCATATATATTTATTTATTTTTGACTCCGCCTTTTTTCTCAAGCGACAGCCAGCGGGAGCGGTGTGAGCCATCGCGGCCGCCGTAGCGGGAGGAGGAGGGCAGCCGTTCGGTTTGACGTGGAATATTTCCGTAAAGAGACGATGGAGGAGCCGCAGCGGCGAGCGGATTGAAGCTCCCCCCGTGTCCACCGCTCACCGACACGGGATTAACGTCCAAACCCGGTCCGGGGTCCGGGTCCACGGCCAGATCCCCCCCCCCTCCCAGATTGATCACTCGCTCTCTCTCTCTCTCTCTTCCCCCCCTCCCTCCATCATCATGATAAAAGCCATTTTAATATTCAACAACCACGGGAAACCGAGGCTTTCTAAATTCTTCGAGCACTATGTGAGTAGAGGTTCGTTTGTAATTCACGCTCCGTCGTGTCGCACGGGTGGAAAAA
This sequence comes from Lagocephalus sceleratus, assembly GCA_911728415.1. Lineage (NCBI taxonomy): Eukaryota > Metazoa > Chordata > Actinopteri > Tetraodontiformes > Tetraodontidae > Lagocephalus > Lagocephalus sceleratus. The sequence continues at coordinate 7,587,336 of CAJVRN010000237.1, read as the reverse complement.
GTCGTTGCAGTCGGCTGAATCGTGGCTGTTTTGGACTTTTACGCGCTTCCTGTGTGACAAATCAAATCCTGTCTGTGTTTTTTTTTTACTTCAACGGGTCAAAAAAAAACACTGTTTTGTCTCAAACTTGGCATAAATGCCGTCATTCTGAAGCCAAAGTGTCCTTTATTGGCCATGAATAATTAAAGGTGTCATGCCGACGCCGGGCTATCGCCATCCCCTTTAAATCCAGCTGTGAGCCGACCGAAACGGTCACTCCCGGTGTCACATGACCCGCTACCACGCGCTCCCTCCTCCAAAGGGCATCGATCAGCTGTCTGCTCGATCATCGGCTCGACCCCCCTCAAAAAAACACCAAATCTGTTAAGAAAAGGAGAAACTAAAGTCCTCCTTCACTTAATGAAGGGCGTCTGAAGCACCCACCCGTCCTTCGCAGACAAAGCTGCGTTGGCTTGTTTTCATAATTGGATTTATTCCTCAAGCCTGGCCCGTCTGCGGCCCTTCTCAACCCCCCCTTGCAAGGTGTCCCAATCTGGCAAGTGCATTAAACACGTCCACCTTAAACTGCTTGAGTCATTTCATTTCCAGCTGCACTAATTCAGCGCTTTTCCCTCCCAGATAAATCAGTCGATGTGATTCAAAACTGTAAAGAAGAGATAACATCTGTCATGTATTCCAGCAGGCACAAACACTGCTGGAATAAATGAGAGAGGACTGTTTAGGGTTAACTTTGCAGGTTTGGACGATAATAAAACACCAAACACAAAAAGTGTGTCAGTAGTACCAGTAGTCACAGCCAGGCGCTGATGGTTCAGATAAAAATGGCTGGTGGGAAAATGAAAATGTACATAAGCAGTTTCACACCAAATGATTGTTGTGTTGACTGTTCATGCTGTAAAAACAAGGTCTGTAGTTTACTCAGGTGGGTTTTGAGATGACTTTTCTCTTCACCTTTCTAAAAGTCAGGTGCCAAGTAGCCCTCACACCCGAGTGAGGAGTTTTAAAAATCCTCCCGTTGCCGTGCTGCTGTGCAACCGTGTCGCTGAACTGTGAGTTTCCTCACTGGTCTCGTGCTTCTGCTCATATGACTAGTTAGCATTCCGTACAACTGTGCCCTTTACGAGCCTCTTTCTCTCTTTATGCTTATTGACCTGTTATTCAGGCCTGGAGGATATTAGTGAGGCCGGCTTAGAACTCAATCTGCACCCAAGACTTGACCTTGTCTATTGTTAAGTGAATTCAAGTTTGGCCTAAAACACCACAGCACACATGTTCTGTAAAGAGAGGATTTACTATTTTCACTCAAATTGTATTTGTCCAGTTTATTAACCCCTGACAGCAAATTATCGTCCGCAGTTTGGCCTCAGTTTTATTGCAGATTATTGGATATTTGCTGATACGCCTTAAAGGTTTTAAATCTTCTCATCCATTAGCAAACAAAGATAATGACCGGCTTTGTTTAATGTTGCAGGGGAATGATTGCTTTTATAACCCTTGGGCAATAATGGAGAGTTTGTGTTTAAATCCTCACTTGGGAGCATGGAGTGTATTCTTCTTTCTTGTTTGGGAATAATACAATTGTTGATTGGATAGATTTAGGCTGACAAAACACAAAGTGGGGGTCCATCTTTTATCGATTTACCATTTTCATTTATCTCCCTCTGTCTTGTAGAATGAAGATACGGAGCAACAGATCATCAGGGAAACATTCCACTTGGTCTCGAAAAGAGACGAGAACGTCTGTAATTTCCTGGAAGGTGGAATGTAAGTGGCGAATAGAAGAAAGAATAAAGAGGCCAGGTTGTAACCGAATCCTGGAGGGTCGCATGATGACAGCAGTGTTTGTTTAAAGCTCATGAATTATTCATGAAGATGCAACCAGGTGTTGTTTTACTCCGCAATGTGCAGCATTTTCCAGAAGCATGATGTCACAAATGTCTTATCAGATCCCCTCAACAGGAAAAACACTGGCTATCATATCTTCACAGGTTATCATATTGTACGCTCATATATCTATTCATGACTGAAAACATGATGTTGTTTTTCTCTCCCAAGGAATCTCTGTTGTCTTTGACACTGAGATCATATCTTTATGATTATATAATTCCATCAGGTCATGGTCTGAACCTAAAAAGGTAACTTATCAGGTGTGTTAAATGTCTCCTGTGTTTCAGGTTGATTGGAGGCTCAGACTACAAGTTGATCTACAGACATTATGCCACGCTTTACTTTGTGTTTTGTGTGGACTCCTCAGAGAGCGAGCTAGGAATTTTAGACTTAATCCAGGTAAAGTCTGTGGAAAACATGGTGTATCTCTTGCTGTCCTTGTCGTTTGCTGTTAATTACATTTTGTGTGTTTTTTTTTTTGTTTTTGAACACTGAATTCTCACCATTTTAGGTATTTGTGGAGACGCTGGACAAATGCTTTGAGAATGTCTGTGAGCTTGACTTAATTTTTCATGTAGACAAGGTAGGAAATGCCCATGAATCTTTCAGAGTTTAATATTTAAAATGCTTTCAATGTCTTTGTCTCTAAAAATAAGCATGACATGAGATCGGAAATGACTAAATGAATAAAATAAAAAGCCCCTTTCACACATGCACTGCTTATGGTGTTCAATCCAGAGGGACTGCCTCTCTGAACACATTTGTTTTAAAACTGGGTGTGTTATTGTGTCTGGATAGCTTATCACAAATGTATTGTTATTACAAGTTAATAGTACGAAGTGCGAATACGTTGTGGAATGCTGTGGTGTTTCTTGAGGCCAATCAGATGAAGCCTTATTAGACACCTGAGAGACTCACTCAGGGTCTTGTCCTCCTCAGGTCCACAACATTCTGGCAGAGATGGTGATGGGTGGGATGGTCCTGGAGACCAACATGAATGAAATCATCACACAGGTGGATGCCCAGAACAAGATGGAGAAATCGGAGGTAAGTGGCCCAGTCTGCCTGTTGTGTGTACAACTTTACCCTTCGTCCGTTCTCTGAGGTATGGTACACAGTATGCAGGCATGTGTGTATGCTGCACCATGCATGTTACTCTCCAGTGGCCGTGTGGATGCTCCCTACCTACTATTGAGTGTCTGTGCCCTTTTTTCGGCCTCCTCTCTTGCTGCTGCAGTGCTCCAAAAACAGGTTCTCAGCATATCCTCTCCCGTACCCTTCAGTATAAAGGACCGTACCATAGTCACCTTTATTGTCATATAATGGCTTTTAGTAAGTATATCATCGTCCAGTGAACCATTGACCATTGAATCATCAAATCACTGTCTTTAAATTCAACCACAAAGGCTTCAGGTATGCAAACATGACGTTTGTAGGCTTCTTCATTGTTATGATTATATTTTTTTGGAGTGAATGCCACTCCAGTGAACAATCTACTGGCCAGTTACCTTCTTCCTACTGTATACTTGCTCTGTTCCAACACAATGCTTTGCTTCCCACATTGCTTCTGCAAACAAATAATTGACACATGTAGTCATTTGTTAGCGTTAACCAGAATGACAGCCAGAGACAATTTTGTAAAATTCCTCTGTTGTAGACTTTAGATAAAACCATTTGGCTAATTTTTTTTTCCTGCACCGCGATAACGTCTGCAAAAATATATATATATATATTTTTTTAAGCAATGCTTTGAGAAAGTTGTGCAAAGAGAGATACTGCCCCTGAAATACCAAATGGAAGCTTACACAGTCAGGTTTCCAGTTCGCTGACACCAGCTCCGTGCTCTAATGTTTCAATATGACATCATTTTGAAGGTTTCAGTGTCAGCGAATATACATTTTGTCTAAATAATCTGAACTGCATTGTTTGTCTTCAACCAGACAGAATCTTCTCTTTTCAAACCAATGTTCTACAAGCAGAGTCTCTTACTGTTCAACAGTCGTCAGAGCTGCTCTGTCTTTCCCCCTTGAACCTACCCTAGACCACAGTTGGTGTGGTGAACCACCCCCGTGCTAATTTGAAATGACACTGTTTATGGGACAGTTTGTGGGGAAACAAAGAAGGAGGTGTTCTCCTTACCTGGCTGATTATTGCCATCATCTTTCTTAGACTTACCATTGTATATCACTGTCTTATTTCCTCCTCTAAATATATTCTGTGGTCTAAGATAGGTTCTATCATTTGTTTCTCTGGAGATAAACTGTAATTACTTTAATCTGCTTTAACATTCCTCATACCTCTTTGTCCTGACCCTGTCCAGTTCTTTCCATTCTTCTCTCTCTTTACAGACCTTTATCTTTCAGTCTACCAGGCAGGACAGGTAGACACAGGTACTGCTAAATTTACAACCAAGTACTGTAAACCCAACTGAAGTTCTCTCCATATATGGCCCTCCATGTAATAGCAAACTGCTGTCACTAACATGCAAAAGAATCTTTATTGACTGACCCAAAAATGTCCACATTTCCTTTAAAAATAATAATACTTGTTTTTGGTCAGGGAAAATAATAATCAGGTTTATTCAGTCAAGATTGAATAAGACCAAATGCTTTCTTTATAGGAGAATATAGGTTTTCTGGGAAATGAACCACTCTGTTGTGCTTTTTAGATTTTCCTTCTGTGTTTTTTTTTTTTTGTACTAAATAAATCTAATTTCCTGGTCACAGTCCTCTGCCCCGAAGACTGCCATTTGAAAATCTGTTTTTTTTGGGGTTTTTTCTCCCAAACATTTGGATTGTACTCGATACTCAAACAATTGGTGTGTCGCCCCAAATGGGAAACTTGTATGTTATCATTAGGTTCCTGATATGACTGGTTGCTAGGCAACCTCAAGAGTTATTTGCGGCAAGCAAGATGCTGTTTCTCAAGTGATGCTGAATGAAGCAGCAAAATCTTCTGCTCATTTGTGTTAGTGGGCTTAGTAGATCAATTACCATTAATATTTACTTCATTATAAACATACGCTCATCAAATTTTGACCATATCTCTCAACCATGTCATACTCTGCAGCCAATTTGTTACAAAATTAGGAATTATCCTTTATCCTTCATCATCACAAATCCAAGGCATTATAAAGGTTAGGACATTACTCTGAAAAAGCACAGCTGCTGTTTCTATTTCTGTACATAATAGTCACTTGGCTTTGGATTAAACCTCCCTATTATGGAGTTGCACAGTAGGTTTTCTTGCTGGTGCCTACTGATTAAAAAATGTGCATCAGGAATATACAGGATATTGAGCCGCCTGTGCTTTATCAGCATTCCTCGCAGTGATCGCTCATGTTTCCGTCTAACACAGGCGTCTCTGACTCTTGGCAGTCAGACGAATGCCCAGAAGACAAACGATCCATTGAAATAAAGTAAACTGGATTGATCCAGATTCCAGAAATATTTCGTGCGTCACAACATTGAAAACTCGATTAAGGCAGTGAACGTGGAGTTCTGTGCCGATGGCCTTTAGCCATTTTTGGGTCTTTCTGCTAAAGATTCACTTTTGGGGGGAGTGGTCCTCTCTAACTGCAGTGATTCTCAAACATTGACTGACATCAAATTGATCTCCAGAAATGTAGCATTAATGCTCCAAATTGTGTTATTTGAAGCGTTCCTTAATCACCTCTGTTTGATTTCACATTGAGAGTCATTGTGTTAGAGCAGTGTGTCCCCTCTTCCTCTGAATATATAGTTCTCATTGTAGTTTAGCCCTGCCAGGCTCACAGTGTCTTAATAGTATCAATAGTTGACACTATAGACAAATAAATGCCACACTGCTAATAAATTAACTCTGTATTCACAGATATGTGTTAAAAATATTGGGTCGTGTGTAGTTTCCTGGAAATACAATAATTTAACCCTGTAGAAATATAGCATCATCTGTTACATTGTGGTGAACACATCCTACCCATACTTGTCTATCCAAGCACCGTTTCTGTCTTCATATCCAAATCCATTTCTATTTTCTGCTTTATTATATTCTCTCCCTGCATTTTTTACCCTCACTGGTGATCAAAAGTCTGGTGGATTTGCTTTCTGAACAGTGCTGCACATTTGATGAGTGTCCCGTACATCCCAGTACGTCAAATTAAGTGATTGGTTGAGTACAGTCCTCTCAGTTGACTCATAATTGGCTCTGGTTGTGATGTACACCATTAAAGAACCAAATAATGCATGTGCATTTGAGGCTATGAAGGCATCTGAATGTACATTTTGTCTGTCTGAGTAGCAGTCAGTGCTTTTGCATTTTGTCAGCAGTTTATTCTGTGTTGTCGTGTCGTTGAGTGTACTGTGTGTTGTGTGTAACGTGTGTGGTGTTTACCCTTACACTTATTTCTATCTTATCAACCCTGCGTGTGTGTGTTTTGTGTGTGTATAGGCCGGTATTGCAGGAGCACCTGCTCGTGCTGTATCAGCTGTGAAGAACATGAACCTCCCAGAAATGCCCAGAAACATCAACATTGGTGACATCAGCATAAAAGTGCCAAATTTACCGTCCTTCAAATAGCGGCGACAAGATCGTGAACCTGCAGATGTCAGCCAGTGTTTACCGTGATGCAATGTGTTTACCAAAACTTCATATTACTGTTAGTAAAAAATACCATCTCAAAGGTACTGTGTGATTTGACACTGCTTGATTTGTTATGTCTTATTTCCTTTTCTAAAAATCATGTTTAATGTGTGTTTTTGTTCACCAAATACTAAAACACCGTATTTATTTATCACTGAAACATTCCTCCTGCCTTGGTGAGGGTCTGCACGTGGCGTTTACCTGTTACATTGCAGATCTGTGTCTGATGGAAATGTTTATTTAAAAGACAAAGAGGGGCTGGTAATGGCGTTCTGGGACCGTGCTACCAGCTTATTCTTCTGGTTTGGTCATCCCAGTCAAAAGAGCATGAAGGCATTTAGATAATCAAATTTGACCAGGTCAGCTATAGTATTGAAGTTTATACATAACAGCTTGTTTGTGGAATCAGTGCTGAAGAAAAAATATATATATTACAGATATACTGTATGAAGATAGAAATTTAAGTTTTGTGCTGAAATGATTTATTTCCTGTTTGTATGCAAATTAATTTCAAATGAATTTCTTTCACCTTTTCTTGCATGTTTTTTTTCACATAATAAACAGTTGAAAGTCCACCTGCGTCCTATACTTTTGATGATACTGTCATAGCAGCACTACCAAATATCAATCTCCCTGTTTCTGATATGAACCTTTGCATATGTACTACGTGTCCTAGGTTGGAAAAACATGGTATATTTAACTGATTAGCACTGCTTGACCATTTTCCTCGTTATATTGGATTTTAAATTATTTATGGAAGCAGGTAGGATACAAAAATATGGAAATGTGTATTGATACTGATTCAGTTTTCTGTGATTTTAATATGGTGATTCAATGAAAGTTGATTCGTTTTGAAAGTGAAATATAAGCTATTGATATCTGCTATATCATCATTATTGGGGTAAAACATTCTACATATGTGTGAAAACTCAATTCTTTATCGCCTACTGTTTCGTGTCAGGACCTTTATGTCCTTTTGTGGGTTCCGTAGCGATAATTGCCGCAAACACTTTCCGGTGTATGCAGACTACACGCGGTCTGAAACACAGTTCTAAAAGTAATTTGGAAGGATCATCCCAAAAAAACAAATAAAATAAAATACCGAACGACCAGATGAACCTGAGAAAATCAGTTTCGACTGAATCGCAGTCGCTGCGTGTCGCCGCAAAACTCTGGCTGTCACGTGATCTGTCAGGTGACGTCCACCAGGAAGTAGGAATGACAACAGAGGGCGCTGCTCTTTTAGAAGCTCGCAGCCTTCTCGTCTAAAAAAAGGCAGAAATGGCTTCGATCATAAAAGAAACACAGAGGTAAGTCAAAATAAATACATGCATTCAGTTATACCTTACGTTAAATCCTCTCGATCCGTGTGATCTAGGATAAAAGTTGTGTCCACAAGGTTTTCCTCGTAGACTCTCACATGTGATTAAGTGGTTATATTCCTCTACTTTTGTCGCTTACATCACTTATCTGAAAGAAAAGCAGCTCCAGAAAAGAGGACATTCCAAATGGTTTTTTTTGGCTAGTGTTGTCTTTATGAAGTTCCAGGTATATGTATGTCATAGTTGCTGTTTCAAAGTTTACTTAAAAACATCCTAATTGTTGGCTTTAGTTGACTTTTCCCACCTGTAGGACAATGTTGTATGTCTTCTGGAAGCTATTGTGATCTATGACAACACAGTTTATTTTCTGTCCGCGGCTATATTCATTCAGGAGATTCAGGTTTTTGTTGTGTTAAGGTGTCATTAGACTGTACTGGCACATTGATGTATCTTTATCCTTTTGCTGTCTTTCTTACCCAGTAGTTTAAATGCCCCCCACCACCACCACCACCACCACACTGATTTTAATCAAGAGCGACATTTTTATTCCCCAACAGCATCAAAGAAGCTGTGGCTTTCATCAACACGATTGATGTGAACAAGTTCTCCCGGCTCATCTCCCGGATTTTACAGAAGCTTCATCTAAAGGTGCAGAGACTTCACAGATGAATCTTTGAGACGAAGCCCATATGCTGCTGAGGCTTAGGTCCCATGGGTTCATGAAACACACGGCTGTTGAATCTTTTGTGCTTTTTCAATAAACTGGCCATTAGTTAGTCAGTGTTGGTTTAGGACTTATAACGTGATGAGGAATAACTACATAATAGATGTTTTGGCACATGGAGTCATCAACTGTGACAGTGGTTCCCGTCTGGATTTTTAATGTTTGTTAGTGTTAATGTGAACATTTATGCCTGAGTTAAACATGCAACACTATTTTTAATATTTGAAGCAATTTATTTTGTTGCAATTTACAAGTGGAAAAAGGGAAAGTATCACCCTGAAGAAGAATAGGGCCTCTATGAGCTCTGATGTCTCTTAACTTTTAACAGTTCACATCAACTAATATTCTGACCATACATTCTACTATAGTGAAATAAGATTACCATTATTATCATCCTGATGTTTCAAAGCTCTATCACATCAGTTGATTCTCTAAAATGCTTTCTCAACAGGGAGAGCGGACGTTCAGTGAAGAAGAGGAGCAAAAACTTCAGGCTGCTCTGGCACTGGATAAAAATGCTCTTAGTCTAATGGTAGAAACTGCTGCATTTATACTCGAACAGGTGAGGGCATCTCACGCTATATTTAAAAGCTCACTGTGACTTTCCACTTTAATGATTTTTAAAATAGAACATGGACATATGGCATGAGAAGTCCTTTTTCTATAAAGAGGAAACTAGCTTTGTATGAACATTAGATGAAGGAGTAAGGGAGGAGAATTTGGACGTTTTAGTAAAGTGGTATTGTAGAGATTTCTGATAGGTTTTGAGAAAGGAAAGGCATACATTGTGCCTGCAGTTTGTGTGGTTCTCCTCAAACCTCCATTTCCAGCTGGGTTTGTGCTGTGAATTATTGTATTTTGGCAGGCGGAGGTGATCAATAAAATATTTGAAGTTGACAGAATGATCACTTTCGCATGCAAATTGTGGCTGATGGTATGCATTATTACTCCCTCCTTCTCCTGCAGGCGGTATATCACAATGTGAAACCAGCTTCTCTGCAGCAACAGCTGGAGGCTGTGCACATGAACTCTGACAAAGCTGAGATTTTCTCTCAAGCATGGGCCTCCAATGGACCTGAACTGGTGGAGAGACTAAAGCATAACATATTCACCCCCAAAAAGGTAAGGGCTATTCACAAAGATATTTGTTATCTTTGATTGATATGCATCTTGTTGATTAATTTTCTCTTCATAACAAGATGCAATTTCTTTCAAGGACATCTCAAATAACTTACAGTACAAAATGTCAGAGGCTGCTTCTGTTGTTTGATTAGCTGCCTTGTCTAGATTTATGACGGCAGCAGGTTTTGATGATCTTGTTTATCTGCCTTTTCTCCTCTAAATGGGAAAATTTCCAGGGAGATGATACTGAAAAAAAGTAAACTGCAACATACTGCAGCATAAAATATACATACAAGGACATTAGGTGGGAGAAGCCACGTGATATTAATGTTCGTATTCACAGTATCATATTGCATCTCAATACATTTGTTTTGGTTCATTGCGCATTTAATGGAGGCAAAAACAACAAATAATCATAAACAAATCACAGTTATGGCGTTTAGTCATGCTAATATGAATGTCATTCCAGTGGTGAATGATGAGGCCTCTTCCCTTTTCACACCTGTGATCGGATAATGTGGAAGCACCCCGACTCGGATGTGTCACATCTGGTTTATTTTTATGGATTTCTCCCTGCGTCGTAAAACACCTAAGTGGCCTGTGTTGACTCGCTGCTGTTAATCCATCACACTGTTATGGCCTTACTGACCCTGCCAAAGAACCAGTCCCTAAACTTTAACTATGGGATTTACACTAGGACATTTCTAATGGCGCTGAGCTCAGGCTTCGTGCATTAACTGTCTGTAAACATTTTACAGCGTTGGAAAAGTGTTCTTCTTAGAATGACTTTGATTTCTAATTTGAAATTCTCTTTGATTCTCCTTTCCCCTCTGGCACCATTTGCGTGGTTCAGCTGGAGTATGTCGGCTGGCAGTTAAACCTGCAGATGGCCCAGGCCAGTCAAGCCAGCCTGAAGTCTCCCAGTGCTGTCCTCCAACTTGGCCTCAACAGTGAAGACTCTGAGGTTAGAACACACACACACACACACACACACACACACACACACACACACACACACACACACACACCGTGTTCAGGCTGTTTGATTTCCCGACCTTTTTTCTGATGTTTATGAATACATTTCTTCTTGCAGCACCCTTGTTTTTTGCTGTAATTAGAGGACTGTTCTGTGTTCACCCCAAATAAAAAGCCACTTCAATCTGTCCCCCTGTCTTTGCTAATAGATGGTAATCCCTCCGGTGTCTGTGTTGACCCAGGGGTAAATGTACATCTGGCACCAGAGTAACTGTAGTGTGAAGACCAGAGATCAGGGAGCTTGTTATCTGAAACCTCTAGGGTCTCTTGCCCTCTTTAGAGAGACACTCTGTAGCTTAAATTGGACAGGATTGTAACTACCATGCAACCATGTGAAATATATCCAGAGTCTGACTCTGTTTATGAAATCATTTAAATTTTGTTTGGCTCACTGTCTCAATATAAATGATTACCTCTGGAATCCTATTAAGAATTCATAGAATTTAAATTGAACTCAAAAGTGAGATGCAATCTTTCCATTTCTTAGAAACACATTTTTTTCTTTGTGTTGAGAAGTTTGTTTAGCTAAAGCTGTATTAATTAAACGTTATGTATGTGAAAACACACTGAGTGATATAATCAACATGTGCAGAGTATATTTGTGACATATATCACACAACTATTGCCTTTAGGGATTGAACCAGTTTCTTTTTAATCTTTTCTTTTTTCCTAAAGTGTTGGACTGGTTATTTCTCCAGCCTTGATAGTACAGTTCCAGCAGACCAGCCAAGTGTTATTCCCTCTTGCTGCTTTGTATTCTGGCCCTGGAGAATTCTGGCTCAGCTTGAACATAAAATTAAGCATGACATATTTAAATTCATGCCATCTTAAGTGTTGGGCTACAGGCAAAAAATATATGGTTTACTTTATCCTCGTGAGTGAAGCATTCTCTCGTTTTTGAGTTTTCCCCCTGTGATTTCCCTAGACCCGCAAAACAGATATTCATTTCTTTAAATCTTTTAAAAAATAAGTCCCGTGTGGAAGCAGCAGGCTCAGGGGCAAAAACAGACAGGGTGACAATATTGGGGTGTAGTTCCTCTATTAGCCTGCAGGGGTCACTGCTGGCTCACACATTTAAAGCAGTATCCTCAGCCTTGATGAAAACGCCAAAGAGAAAGATGAGGCACATCGTTTAACTTTGTATGAAGGCAGTTAAAATGTGCACAGTTTTATGTCTTTATTTTTTATTTCGTCCGAGTTTTATAACTGCTCCTTTATTTTCTCCCAAACTCTCAGCGAAGAGAATGCGATACTGCAAACAGGAGGCATTAAAGGTGACAAATGTCACCCGAGGGAAGGTAGACAGATGTCGGGGAAAGGGACCATAAAGACTGAAATAATGAAGATGAAATGGATAAAGGGAAGGAAATGAAAAATAATTGAAGGAAAGATAAGGTGGCCCTCTGTAAAATATCGATTGGTTGGAACCAAAGTGGCTCTTTAGAGATGGCCTGTCTGTCCTTCTATATCAAAAGAACAGATGAGGAGCTCCCTCTCCAAATAATATTCAGTGTGAAATTCATGTGAAAAGGAAAAGAGTGCAGTTTAGTTGGTAATACACAATAGTTCACAAGGATTTATCCGACATCTAACCTCTGTCATCCAAAGGAACGAAGCAATGCAAATAAAAGCAATCTCTGAATGAGATAAAAGACAGACAGCAAAGACACAGAGGAAGGTGTAAGGAAGGGCAAACATTTAGAGGAAGCTATTCAGTGGGGAATCAGTAGAGAGACGACGGTTGGAGAGGATGAAGATGAGGCATTGGTGACACTGATGAAACAGAGGGGACTGGAAAATTCAAGTGAATTACCTTTGCATTTCAACGTGAGACAGCATCAATGCGCGACTTAAGCTGCCCTTTCGGAAGTGTTTCTCAACTTTTGTGCAAATCTGCTCTTCTTTTAACGCTAAACTTCCTCATGCTTTCTAGCTCAACTGAAATACACTTTGGAATATTATACCTGCGATTTGTTCAAGAGATTAACAAAAGTGTTATTGCCCTGGTGCTGTTAAAAGTCATCTTCTGTGGCAAATTTACTGTGGCATGCTCAGTCATCTCCAGCTTCAGTATTAACCTCATATTTTGTGCAGGTATGTGACAGCCTCAGACAGACTGAGACAGAAGAAGTCTGAGAGTTAAACCCTCTCCCCCGGGTGGTAATTCTGTCTCTGTATCCCTCTCCTGTGATATTTGAACATGCCACAGCTCTGCCAACCAAGAGGAAGGTGACATTTATAATAGAGCACATCCAGTTCCACCCATGATTTAAGTATTTATTGTGCATTCACCAGACTGCAAAACGTAATTTAGCTCACTAATGTTGCCTCTGAAATCTGTCTCAGACATCAAAGGGTGTGTTTGGATGGAAGCTTCACACAGACCTGATGAGGATTGATAAAGCAAAACTCCTTCAGTCTCAGACCTCAAAAGGGAAGACTGAACTAAATAAAACTTGAAGAGAGATTCCCAAACGGGTCTTTCTTATCCTAATCTCTGGCTCTGAACCCATTCTTTTATAACAAATTTGAGCACAAATCTTACTTTAATTAGAAAGCCACCAGTCTTAAATTATATTTCACTCCCCCCATAAAATATTTAAAAAATAAAGTTGTCAAACATAGTGCCAAATAATTCCCATTTTCCTTCATATGACATGAGAAGATGTTTTTTGTCCCACTGTTTTTGATATAGATTATATTTGGGTTTGACACCGAGGAATTCTAAGACTTTGCTTACACACCAACTGCACTTGAATTAGAAATTTCATAAGCTCTGGCTTAAATTTGAGGACAGAGAGTGAAAATAATACTTGGTTTCAGCTTTACTCCAGCCTTTATACAGAGATCAGAGGTGAAAGGTGAGGGTCATCACCTCTTAGCTGGCAGCAAGTGGGTTATTTCAGGATGCCTTCAGACAATTCAGAGAGGTCTCTCCCCCTCTGATTTGCACTAACTATTGTTTCAGACCCACCTCATTTCAGATATATCCCACCTGATATTCTGACATTCCACCTGCTCCTGCATCACATGTGACGCCAGAGTAGTGAGCAGGTCTCACCAGAGAAGTGTGTCCTGCTGTTAATTCCACCCATCCTTGCCAGAACACCTTTGAATTGTCAGAAAGAGGTTTCCTGCTGGTAGATCACAGCGTTGAGACCTCTTTTTTTTTATTTGTGTTGTTCCTCCAACATGTGCACAGACTCTTTTTCATCACCGCACCTTTGTTAAGTATTGATCCCTGTTAAAAACCAAATAATGCAGTTTTCCCTTTCATGTCTTTCATTTCTGACTTATTTATGAGCGAGTCTTCCATTGTTTGAATTTGTTGTGTCAAGTTGTCCCCAGTTGCATCCGGAATATGAGCCAGCTGATGCTACTTTGTGGAGACCTGGTTGTTTTTCTTATCAAAGCGTCAGACATGAAAGACTTTTCTTCTTGTGATTCTAATTTATTTTCCTGTTCTGGCTTACAGCACCAGCGCTGTAATCACGGAGGAACGGAAGCTCTTTGTTCAACAGCGCGCGCGCACCCACACACACACTCACACGTGAAAACATGTAGTCAAGTACACACTCGCGTGCACATTTTGAACCCTCTCCTTGAATACAGCAACTTTATTTTCTGATACTTCATAAAAAGGAATGGAAGTAAACGCCTTCTGTTGACTTCTCTTTTGAGGGACTGTGATGCTCCCTGAACTTCTTACTAAATGGGCTCCACGAGGTTCTTGCCCAACCCGTCCATTCGATATCGAGGGGATTACAAGACCCAATCAATAAATTGGAGCGCTCTGATTAAAACGCCACCAGGTTTAAATCCTTCATAGCATGCCACCCACCAGCCAGGGGGGACAAAGGCGGCTTTGTCTCACTGTCTACTTGCCTTGCTCTACATGTCCCAAGATGCTTTGTTGCTTTGTACACACATCTTTTTCAGGGTCTCCCTTTCTCTCTATCTTCCTCTCCCTCTTTCTCCATCTCTCCCTCACTCTGCCCTGTTTCCCACTGGTGATTTGTTTTTCTCCTGTGGGATTTGGGATCCCATTCAGAGAGCGCATTATTCAGTTCTTATCCTTTCCAGAGGATGGGCCCCGAGCAGCAGAATGGGCGACTGTGGCCCCCCTCCACACCCCACACCTCACCAACCCACTCTTCTCTCCTTGCCATGCGATGATGTCATAGCTTTTATTTGCTCTGGGGGTACACACTGATTCTCTCTCGGTATTACACACTCCATATCTCCCACTTCCAGCCCCCTACCCTCACTAACCTTCCCTCCTGTTTTCCTCAGCCAGTCCGTTTCCCAGATTCTTTGGCCTCTCAAAGGATGCCTGGAGGATTTGGGGATGTTTGGATGTTGTTTTGCACATCCTGGGTACATGTTCAACACCCAAAGAAACACAATCACCCATTGCAACTGCGGCTCCCATTTCAAATCTGATTGATTTGACATTGTTCTGTCACCCTTGCATCTCCCACTCCTGTGACTGTCTTTTATTTCTTTTCAGACCTTCAGCCCAGTTTTGTGGCACACCCACTTTGTGAAATAATCATCAATTTAATATTCACTTTCCTTATTTGATTTTTTTTTTGTGTCTGAGCTGAGAGAGGTTGCTCTGCCTCTTGGCTGAAATACTCTGGAGTGAGAAATTTATTTCATTTTGAACAAGACGCCCTGATTGCAGAGTCACAGAGCCAAATCACATCCATTCATCACAGTGAAATTGACTGATAGGCCTACATGTGATAAATGCCAATTCTTATGAAGAAAGATGTCATACAATGACATCATTGAAAAGGCTTGATATGCAATTCATTTTACATAATTAAGTGTTACTTATTTATTTTTTTAATGTGCTGTATTTCATGTTGACAACAGTTTCCTTTTGCCGCTTGTGTCACCCTGTGAGGCGATCCATCAGCAACGAAAGGATATGACTTGTATGCATCTGTCCTTCCTTGATGTAATGATTATAATGAGCGGGTCGGAGCCTCGTGCTGTTGTTATTCCACACGCAATAATAGGGCACACGGTACTTTCTGACCTACTATCAAAAAACTGTCACCGGTGTCTTACTTCCACCGCTTTGCTGCTTTAGAAACAATCTCTCGGTTCAGAATGGTGTTTTATCAGGTCTATAGATTGGTATAGCTGACAAGGGTGCCTTTTTAGTACACCCTTTGAAAGCTTTACAGTATATCTACTTACACAGGAACTAGAGGAGCATATCAGTAAGGCAGCAGTCTTGTGTGCTCCTGTAAGATGTAGTTGAGTCAGTCGCATTAATAAAGATGTAGGATTTATACACAATAATAACTAAATAATAAATAAACTTTCTTAATGGTAGACGATGCTTAATTGTAGGCACTGCTGACTCCCCCTGTGAGATGTACTGTAAATTGTTCCCCGATGTACTCTCCAACTCACACATTTTCTCACCCCCCCACCACAAATGTCCCTCCTGCTCTTGTGTATGAGACTAACAGTGTCTGCATGCCATAGGGACACAGGCTGGCTGCCTTGGCAATCATCTGGCTCTACCACTGTAGAGAGGAAAAAAAATGGCCTGTACATTTGTGAATAGAAGCCGTTACTTGTCCCGTTAAAGCGCTCAGTCTTTTTACTGCACGCTCACACGCGCGCGCACACACCCCCCATCTTGTGCCAAACTAATACATTAAGATGCATACTCTTTCAGAATGGAGGCCGTGGCTGCAGGGGTTGAGTGCCACTTATCCTAGAACCTGGCAGAAAGATACTTGTGTACTGCACAATGTTGGCTGGGTCTGGTTGTGGTTGCAGCCCACCCATATACATTTAGAAGATTAAATTTTGACACTGAGATGGTTTCGAGCTGCATCGTACACTAAGCAAATTTAAAAGCAAACACTTTCAATATGTCCAACAATGCAATAAAACAAGAATGCAAAATTAATTGAGAATACAGTTGTAGATTTTACATTGCAGCGTGCTCTCTTCTTGTGTGATAGCTTCTTCCCAGGTTCTCAGTTCTGTTGGAAGGCAGGACTTGGCGACTGAGGCTGGTACATGATAGGGCACCTTCTTTCTCTCTCTGTATCAGGCAGCCTGAACCAAATGCCGCCACCGTAATCATCTTGTTATGGCTCACACACGGCTCGGGTTCCTTGGCTTGTTTATCTTGGCACCAGAGCTCTTGAGTGTCTCATTTCTCTCTGGCTTCTGCAGCGTTAAGCTTTCTGATTTACAGGCTCTTAAACGTGGAGATTTGTTTTCGTCTGTAAAAATGGCTCAGGGGAGATTTTAGGAAGTATTTGACAATATTAGGTCATTAAAAGAATAAAAATGGTTAATACTTTGACTGGTGAAGCTGTTAGTGTCAAAGGCACTGCAGGCCTATTCAGACCCATAGATTATTTTAGTGGACTTGGCTCTCTAAATTCAAGGCCTGTTGTACAGAATAATCAGGGAAATATCTCTTTTCTGTCTTTTCCAGCCATATTCATGCACTTAAATGGCTTGAGGAGCGGTCAGTCTTTCAGAACCATAACTGAATACATCTACCATATACTTTAGAACGAAATTCTGCCAAATTCTAATGTCACTGGAAGTTTTAAACTTAATTAAATATAAACCGAGAGAAGAATTTGAAAGAAACTAAACCTACTAATGAGTGGATTCAAAGTTAAGGGGATACAAATATTTTATCAGATGTATTAAAAAAAGATGGTTCTTATTTCTATAAACAAAATTTAAATAAATGAAAAGGTGCATCTTCTGCCAGCCGGTTTGTGTGAAACCTGATTTACATGAAGAGATTTTCTCATTTATTCTCATCGGTGTGGGCACGGCCTAAATTCTTCAGTTGAAAGGCCCGAGGGTTGATCTGAAAGTCTTTAAACAGTAAGCTGTGGATAAATAGTCCACAGAGGCAGGACTCTGGCGGCCCACAGACAAACTGTCTGCTTGACTCATTTCAGTTTGGGTTTTGGCACTTTTGAGGTTCTTAATGTGATTTGTCTGCTGTCAGTGTTTACACCCTCCATTGAGGAAGTGTGGGAGGTGTTAATGCAGCGTGGAAGCACCAGGCTATTTGTAGGCATTACCTTTTCTATTGCTGCTTTCCCCCTGCATGTTAAGAACTTTACTATTCAGCATTCAAAGTTGTGTTTCGTATCATGTTGTTCACACCCACCTTATTTAAAATCAGATGTGACAGACAAACAAAGGCTTATTGTCATACATGCAAGTAGCCATGTAGCTCAGTCTTATTTTTCTTCTCCTCCACACCTTATTAACAGCACACTTTCTTTCTCCCACACTGTCTGTTGAATACACATTCATTTGTTTTCATTGTTTAAGTAAAAAAGAACGGGGACATTTGGTAAGAAAGCTATTTTTGGCTCCTCTAAATTGTAATTCATAATGGCATTTAAATAGACAAGCAGCGATTCTTACATCAGTTATGAAACAGCTGCTTCTCCCTTCACATGTTTCCCCACAACAATACCTCTATTATTTTTGCCATTAAATCATCCAGCAAATCAACGTCACCGCCTATTCCCTCAGGAGAGCCATCATGACAGTAAGCCCATGAGAGTTTGTGTCTGCATTTTATTGCGAATTATTAAACTCACGAGGTAAACATATCAGTAAATCTCAGACTCACAGTCATGGATAAAAAGTTTGTTTGATTCATATCAATATACTGAAGCAATTAAAAGCAAAAGCTAAAACATGAAATATTTTTAACCTGCACATTTTGCTGTCCACTGCTGTCTTAGAGCTTAATTAGTTTGAATTGGCTTTTTTGTAGCTATATATTCAGAAAGCCTCATGTTTTGGGGGGAAACCACTTTAGCTCCGGGTCTGATTGACTTGACAATCTTAAGCCCAATGGAGTGGGCAAGATGACAACCAGGCAGTAGTATAAACCTTACATCGGCCCCCTGAGGAAAAAAAACAGATCTAAGGTTTCTAAATATTGCATGGTTGTCTTCCCAGTGAGCGAGGTGATGAAAAGGTGTCTCAAAAAGAAACGAAAAACAGGGTGTTGTTGAAAGACTCTTTGTTTCACTGTAAACCGCACAGTGATTCATAATCACATCTGTTTACATGTCAGCCTGTCTGGTTCCTGATAATATAGGTCACACAAATTCCATCATGGCAGCAGGGAACAGAAGTTTATTTATTTTTTTAATTCCAGATGTGGCAATCTGCCTGTCTGTCTGCCAGTCTGTGTGCGCTTCTCTAAACTTTGCAATACCTCTTATTAGCTCAGGGGCCTAGCAGTCCAACTCTATTTTGTTTCCAGCTTTACGAGCCATGTCGGCTCTTCTGTCGCACGTCTGATGGGACACACACACATTGTGTTCTTTGTTTGAGTCAGTAAGATGAATTATTGATCCGGGAATCTGGTGTGTCACTTTTACAGGCTATGAGGAAGACGCTGTTGAGATCCTCACCCAGAACCCTTTCTCTGTCTCTGTCTCTCTCTCTCTCTCACTCTATCACACACACGCACTTGCACGCAAATATATTCTCAGTGGGTGACATTCTGAATTTCTTATTAATTTGTAAATTGCCACCAGAGGCTTTATCCCCATTACCCCTTCATCATTCCTCAAACGTTCACTTTGTGAAAAAAGATGTGTCAAAAAGTTTTATTTATTAGATGCCGAGGAATATTTGCAACATTCAGTACTGGGCCCACTTATTTGATTCCATTTCATTACAAGAACTAAGGAAACCATACTAAACAAATAAGCAAGTCAGGGAACCTGCACATGCGAATATTGAAATGCGCGTTACACAGAAACTCCAGAGACAGCGACCTGCTCAGATAAATCAAATTGGCTCAACTGGACCATTTAATTACAACACTGTGCCAGTACAATAACACAGCTGAGAGATCGATGTATTGAATGAGGCGTGTCAGGCGCTGCTGCAATAGGTGGCAGTATGATCCTTTCAGCTACTTAATAATGGGTCTTTTTGTGGTTGACCTGTTAATTCGCAGACTCATTGGTCAAGGACTGAGTTACCTGCAGGCAAGCTGTAACCTAAATTGTTTTGTTTGTAGGAAATAGCCTTTTGCCTGGTCTATTGTTTTCTTTTTTGTTGTTGTTTTTCTTTTTCAATAGGTATTTCAAGTGAGGCCAGGTCTGTAAGTGGAATCCCTCCAAAGACTTAACTTACCTTCTCATCTTAAATCAGTGCCACCAGGTGTCAGATCTGGAGCTTCTCCAAGCGTGATAATTCAGGGGCGATGATGAATGTTTCAACAAGAACCCTGGGGGGCATTAGTGCATGTAGATGTTTTGGCTGAGACCTGCCAAAACTCAGTCAGGTTCGAGCCCATAAAGGAAACACAGTTCGAAGACTTTTGCGGCCTCCGTAGCGAAAGACTCACTCTGTGTGTGTGGTCAGAATATACTCACTGGAGCTTGCTATTAGCAGCACAACAACAGATACAGATTGTTAGATTTAATGACACCCTTTTTTTAATGTCAATGCCAAAAGAAAGCAGTGCAGCAGTAATATTCTGAAGCCATTAGCTGACCATAAACTGCCACTACATCCATTTTCCAAATGATATAGGAGGAGTACAGGAGAACAGAGGAGTAAGCACTTTTGTTATCATCTCCTTGTCAGATCCTCACAACCACGGCCCTCTATTACATAGCTAATAATAGAGACAGGCTTTATCGCTAGTAGCACTATCGCAGCAGTAGAGGCAGAATGAGATCGGCCTCTCTGTGATATTGACAAACTTGTTTCATGATTCTTTTCACAGAGGAATGCAGACGGGAGGGAAGCAGGCTGTTGAAATCCCAAATTCAAGTTGTTGTGAATATTTAGTCAGCAGTCTAAAGAGGAGACATGTAAAGGTGTGCGTGCTGCCTTTGTTGAGTGGTGCTGAGCGTGTGTGTGCATGGCAGATGTCATCTTTTCTTCTGTGTTAAGAAAGACTCAGCGGTGCCAGTCTGCAACTCCCTTCAAAGAGGAGAAAAAAAAAGGTCGGCTGGGAGCAGATCTGTTTTGCTGAATCAAACCCCTTCTTATCAAAGGTAGACTTGACCCCTATGCTTTGCGGTATAGGCTTGCTGGCAAGGTAAGACAGGGCTGTAATACAGAGATTAGATGGCTGATGATGTACGCTTTTGGTCAAAACACAGTGCCAGACGAGAGGCGGCTGCAGATGCGTGCAGGGGAAATACAAAGGCTCCTTGTTTTTTTTTAGTGTTTGCACTTGTTTCTTCAGATGTTGGTTGACATGTTAATGTAGAAATGGCTGTTAGCTTATCTATGTGAGTAGTTCTTGAAGTTTGGCCTATTTGCAGAGCTGGAGAGACATATCGAAGCAAGAGGGGCTCGCTAGTGTGTTTATTTTTTGTTTGTTTCAGGTTTGTGTTAAGCGCTAGCCTGATTTAAATTTAACATTTAAGCCTTAAGTTTCATTATGTGTTTGACGTTTATTTTGGGGCACAACAAAGTTTAACAATAATTTATGAGCCTATTTTTAATGGCTAGGATTATCCTGTGATGTTTCCTTGGCTTATTCTACAACTTTGATCACAGGCGAGAGTCTTTTCTGTATTGTTAGGAGCAGAAACTCCCGCAGAACTCCTGTCAGATTTGTACTTCTGAACTGTCAGAAGACAGACTGTGCACAGCCAGATATGAAGGCCACAAACACGCACAGATACAGGCTCACGTGTGCACCAGCTAAATCTATATGTTTGTGAAATATTTGCATGTGCAAACACACAGAGGCCATATAGAGTCCCCTTTCCTCAGACACACACATTCCTTTGGTCGTTTATTCTCTTTGATGTGTCAGGGCATGGTTGCTCTCTTTGAAAGCCCTTAACACCACTCCTGCATGTGTGCATGCGCCTGCATTGGTTTAAGTTTTAAGATGAAGAGTGTACGCATGTACCGTGTCTGTATGTAGCTAAAAGAAGTTGAGAAAGTTTGTTCGTCGGTTATAAATAATAGAGGGGAATCTGAGAATGAAAGCAGACGAGCTGACAGTCATGCCTTTGATGGTTCAATTCTAAACACCGAAACCTAATTCCGTGGGTCAGGGGCTTCGGGAGCAAACGGAGAAGCGCCGCCACGCTGTCATCGGAAAACCTCAACCCTTGCAAGGACGCAGATGTGCTCCTTTTTTTTCCACGCGGTTGTGCATAAAAGTGTTTGTTTGCAGCTGGGCGCTGCAATAGTCCTGAGCTGTGAGCTTAGCGTGCGTGTTTTCACTCAGCTGTCATGCAAATGATATGAGCGACTTTGAAATGTGACAAAATGAAAATGCTAATGAGAGCACTGTCAGGTGGCTTTAATCATTTAAGCGACTGCCCCAGTGCTCCTATAAAATCGAGCAAAGCTGATTTCCTAGTGCCAATTTGTCTTTCCCTGTGACTGAAAATAAATAAATAAGCAGTTCATTCTGCTGTGCTTCATCACATGCCCTCCATAATAGCCCCAGTATAGTTGACATTTCTTTTGAGGTAGATGAATTTTGCATTTCATTCTGCCCGTTGCTACATTGTTTTAAGATATCCAAAGCCATTGTCAGCTTTTCTGCAGCAACAGCAGAGGTCTCTTTACGTTTGTCATCTTCTTCTCTTTTTTTTGATATGTTATAATAATAATAATAATAATACATTTTATTTGACAGCGCCTTTCTGGACACCCAAGGTCACTTTACAGAGAATAAATACACACTAAAATAAATAAAAATAAATAAAATAAATAAAATAGCAGGCAATTAGTTATCCATCAAGTTATCCTTAGCATGCTCACATTAAAGATTTTTATTGTTTTATTTTTTGTTAGTGAATATTTGAACTTTTTTTCCCCCCCTCTCTCTGATCTTGTCCTCTTTTCACTTTGTCTCTTGGAGAATCGGTGCACAATGAGAACTTTATGAGAAATCTGTTAGAGCAGAGCGGGGTCATTCCAACTCTTTCTTGTCATAGCACTGACCTCAATTTTACAGCATGTCCATTGTCAGACAAACTGTTTCAGCCCTTTTGAGATTTTTTTCCTGTCTTTTTCTTTTTTGGTTCCTCCTAACATGATTACCTGAATTTGGACCCTCTTGTCCTACAGTGAGTTGCTGCCAACATCTCCCTTGCACCAAATGTTTGTGCACTACTTGTGTTTTTTGAGAGAAACACAACCATTTTTTATTGTCTATTCTTCATTTATCATTATGATAGTAATTATTATTGTGACTTGCTGAAGAATTTGTGGAAATGCTTTGAATGAGGACGTGATGAGATGGACGTGATCTTGGCAGTGCCCTTTTCCCCGTGTCCTGAAGCTATGTCAGTTTGACCATTTGGCCGGCTCAGTCTGCTTTCATGGAGGTGCTCAGCTTTGCCCTTTTCAATTATTCATCCCAAAATTTGCAGGGAGGGCTTGAGCTTGAGCTTCTTTCACAGCTTCCTGTGCACAAGAGTGTTTCTTCTAATTGGAGTGACGCGCAGTCCCAGTCTGTCAGAGCTAAATGTCATTAGTGTAACAGTCAAATACCATCAGCTCTTTGGGGCTAAGGCTAACGTTCACTCACTGCCAAGCGTGCTTCACAAGCATGCACCATTCACTTCTCATTAATGTAAATCCATCACAGGCCCTGGAACGCTGCATGTGTTTCTCTTCTGCCTTTCATTTCTCAACTCTCCCTCACACAATTTCACATGCACACACTAGTGATACAAAGGTAATTGGTTCCAAACTCAAGCCCCTATGGTCTACACGTGGAAATGTCCTTGTGCACTACACTTAAGCCCGAATTGCTCCTGAAGTTGCCCTTTCGTGGATGTGTGATGAGATGATTCTTCTGACAGACTGATGGCAGCCTGCGAGAGCAGAGTTGTCGAGCACTTAGAGTGGCAAAAGATGACTCGAAAGACAAAACTTCTCTAAATGTAGTCCATTTACAAACAGATAATTACTGTAATGTTAACAGAGTCATTTTTTTAAAATCAAACTATTGACTACTGGTGCTCTGAATGTAAATTTGGAAATGTATTAGATAGGACGAAGGCCTGTAGCTCTAAATTTGAGTTCTTCTTTCCATAAAACCCTGCTTTAGCTGTTTGGGTGACTGCCTTTGGAAGAATTTATATGCTACATACCAACTTTTGTATTAAAGGGAGTCTTTTCTTCTGCAGAAAGAGTTTGGTTTGTACAGATTGGAACAATGCTGAAGATGACAAGTTGTCAGATAGGCCAGTACATGCCAGTGGTTGTGGGTGTAGAGAAGTAATCCTCATTGTGCTCAGTCTTAGAACAAGTGTCAGAACCCACATGTTTATGTAGGCGTCTTCAGCATCAGTGTTTGAGCCCCCATTATACACATTTATCACACACCTTCTCACACAGACCTCATCCTACACAGAGCTTAAACACAGTTGTGTAAAAGCTCCATACAATGAAAAATTCCAAAGGTTTAATTTTTCTTACAGCTGTGAAAAAAAACCCCATCATCAAAGTAAATTCATGGATGTCCAAAAAGTAATCTGTAAACAGTCACATCTCTACTTACTATCTCATATTCTCAGAGGAATAGCCTTGAAAAGCACAAGTTGCACAAAAATCCTGGAGACTGACTGTTCCTCTTGGAATTCTGTCATTTTTTTCTGGCAGCATTATTTTCTTTCTGCCACAAAATGGGAAAGTGGATCAACTGAGGGGGAACCATGTAAACAGTTAAAACCTCATCTTTAAGATGTTAAGTGACAAAACTTCTTAAGATCTGAAAGATGTTTTTATATTCTCTGCCAACAACCTCAGTGTTAATCCCTGGAGTCCAGTTGCACCCCGTGTAGATCCAGAGAAGAATGAACAAATGCGCACATGTGTGTTCACGTCACCTGTCTCATCCTTCCTGTCCTGCTGCCGACACTTGATGTGCTGGAATGTTTTTGACATGCTCTTGGTCTGGTGATGTGATTTGACATAAATAAGTAGTTGGCGACTTGTGAAATTCATCCTTTCTCTTCCTGACAGGTTTCTTCCGGACTATTTATATCTACTGTCATTACATCTGTGTCCATTAGTCCAAGGTGTCACCTGAGGCCTTATATGTCAAAAATGAGTCTAGTCTTGTTTAGGATTCTGTGTGTATGTGTGAATTTGTGTGTGTGTGTGTGTGTGTATGTGCGTGTGTGTGAGAGTGAGGGGGGGGTATGTGTCTGTTGGCATCAGAAGGGGGCCGATAGAAGTGAGAGGGGTTGACAGCCTCACCTCAGACTAACCTGGGAACCTTCGATAAGACACTCAGACTCTGAAGTCTCAAAAAAAGACACCAAGACGCCCTGTGTGGAGAGCAGACTGGAGACAGAGGGTAGAGAAGAGCGGCCAGGAGGGGATAGACATAAAGTAACACGGAAGATTTGATGTGGTTGGCAAGGATGTTGAAAACTCTCCTTTGGCAGTGCTACCATAAAAAGTTTTCTCACTTTCTGTCATTATATCAAACATCCTCGCAATCCTTTTAGTCACAGCAAAGAAAAACATTCCTAAAAGGGAGATAATTACTTAAATATATGTGCCATTTTTTGGCTTCTGCCTCTAGTTGTATGTAGAAATATCCCTGCAAAATTGAGCAAAAGAACAGCACCAACAGTGCATTTTAAATGTAGCTGCTTCTTCAGCGTACCCCCACAGGTAAATAGCTAAGTTTGGAAGTGAATTTTTAGTACTTCAGTCTGCAGAATTCATCCATTTTTGATCCAATTCTGCTAAAACACAAGAAAACCTTTCACGGACCTTTTCAGAGTTTGTGCAGTGATAAAGTTCCTTCAGCAGAGAATGGTTTTGACCTGAGACGGGATGAGCTACGCTCAAACAACAACTCTGGCATTTCAGCAGTCTGCTCCCGCTGTCTCTCTCTTATCAGCAGCGATCATGACGTGAGTGTTGGGACAGGCAGGGTCAGAGGTTGCCAGTGATGTGCTTCCCAGCATCTAAGTGCGCTTCAGAGAAAATGCAGGCATGTGTGATGTTTGCGTTATCTTGGTATATGAACGAACTTGCGTGCACTTCAAGGTTAGGAAAGCAGGGACTGATGACAGTGGGGGCAGAGACGGGTAGAAAAGGGCTGGACAGTGAGGACAGGAGTTGTTTTGATTTGGTCAGGAGGCTCAAAATAATAACGATGGAATCAGGGTGAGCATCACGCTTCTTCTCTGCCATTTTCACCCCTCGTCTCACTCTGCGTCATCTTGTTTACTCTCATCCTTCACTGACAAAGGACAATCAAAGCTTTCATGTCTCCGTTTTCTCTTGTGTAAGACGTTAAAATGAGAAATGAAAAGGGCTACTGTGAGTTCTGTGATGTACCACTACTGTTTTGGTTTGCAAATAATTATATTGACTCATAAACCAGCTTTCCCAATATTACACCTGTAAATTGAGCCACGTATAAAACAAAAAATGCACGCAACAATTAATGCACCACCACTTTATCAGTGGCGTAAAGTTGGGACTCTTGTGGATTTTAATTGGAATAGAGATAGAAATGAAATGGAAGTTGATTGCCCAAAGCTGTACAGCTGTTTTTTCTTTTTTTTGGTCCATACTTTCTCTCACTGAACCTGAGGTAAGCTCAGCTGAGGTGAATGTTTCAGCTGTGACGACATCACATCACCGGTTAAGCTCATTATTTTGTTTTCTCCCTGCCAATTTTGTCTGCATGGTTCATTTATTTAATCTTCATGGCCACACTGTCATGGTGCACAGGTGTTAAAGATATAACAAAGGTTAATTCATTCATTCTTTTTGAAGTGGGGAATGTGTTTCATAATGGAATGCAGAGCTTTTCTGATTCCCCACATTTGTTTGTAATTTATGAACAGATTATCATTTATTTAAAGTCTAAAGTGAACATGTTTATGATCATTATGACTGACAATTATCATTTCCATTCAGTCAACGTATTGTGTTTTGTAAATATTTCTGCCGTTACCTGTTGGGCTGCAGGGTAGGTGGGGAGGCTGGCATGCCAGGGCTTGTAGCTGTCTGCAACCTCAGTCTTTGAGGTCATTGTGCAATCACATTTTCGACATCAGCTCAGATTTCTGTCAAGTAGAGCTCATTGTATTGTTTTGGCCCTTGGTTCTTCTTTTTGTTAACTTAAGAAATATCATGCAATTTCTTTGTCGAAAAAAACAAAACAAAAAGTGAAATTGAATAGTGTCGAAGGGTAATTTGTATCTTCTGCACAGTTAATGTGACTTCCCGATTGTTCACAGAGGTTTGACATATATTCTGCTCTTTATTGAACCAACCACAGCTTATTAGCCTAAAGCACATTGTTCCATTTGAGTCCCTGCTGGCTAAAGTGAACCCTGGCCGTGTAGATAATAAGCCTGCCAACCTTTAGATTGTCGGTTAACCCCAAAGCGTGAAGGAGCGTGAAGGTAGACAAGGAAAAGGACAGCGTGTCGACCCAGTGGGAAGCAACTTAATTTATTACAGCAGGAAGAGAGAGTTATTGCACAGGTTTTCCTGCTTTTCTTTCACTTCTCTGGGTCTGTTTTGGATGTTCCGTAGGAATTTTTGCCATGGTTTCCATTTTAGCCATTCACCGTCGTTACACTGTAGGCCAGGCTTTAACCCTCCCAAATCTTGATGTTTTTCCTAAATTATACCTTTGTTTTAAGCTAAAACATTTAGTTGAAGTGGGAATAATGAATATTACAGTAGCTCAAGCCATAACACAAAGTAAAGTTCATTATTTATTTATGTTTGGGCGCTGTTGTGGGTAGTGTTTTAATTAGATGCATCTTTCTTTCTCTAAGTTGTTTTTTTTTCCCCTCCACCATGAGTCAGGCTATTTTTGCATCCTGCCATGCAGCTTCACTAATTATGCCCCATAAATCCACTTAAGTGAAATTTGTGACCCAGAGTTCAACACCTCAGTAGGTCAATGATAAACTCAAGAGTACAGAGTTGGACTTGCACACAATGTCATCAAGCATTTGGATTATTAGAAGAAGAATCATTAACAGCATCATTAACAAGGTCTGTTTTTTAAGCTCGCTGGAAGTCCTATTAACTTTTTTTCCTCTATTATTAGGCTTTGGAAAGAGATCTAGGGATATGGGAAAGAAATCTGGTTATAAAAATCATCTTTCAAAACACCATCCCAGATGTGACTCTCTGAGGAAAAAATTGTTGAAGAATCTGTAATGCCTCCAAAGCTGCTCACTTTCAAAACACGAAGAATCTGTAACGATGCCACTGAACTTGAAAACATCTGTACCTCATGCCAGAACAGACCATAATAATAGGTTTATTGCTAAATGGATATAAATAGTTTTGTCAACTGCTATTCCTACAATGTAAATTAGTGTGGTCCAGAATAAAATTACAATAGAGAAAATAAAACTTAACTTGAGGTTCCACCATGGCACATATAAGAAATGCCATCAAATGATCTTGTCTTGTTTAATCATGTCTTCTGTTTTCAAATGTTACTTAATCCTACTCACCTCAGGCATAAACTTGTTTTTACTGCCTTCCAAAACCTTAATTATTGTGCCATATATTATTTATTCATTCTATTGTTTTGGCCCTGAAACTTGCCTGGGGTGTCTGGATGATGACCCGGATGCGTCAGGAGGCCCTGTTTTGCCCTATTAAAAGTTAAATCAAGGCCAATGAACGCATAAAGGTAGGTAACAATTGTATATATGTGATCTCAGTTTTGTTTTTTTTTAAAGAACTATTTACCACACCTCTTTTCTCCAAATTGAATCCCCCCCCCCCAAACCCACCTTACTATGGTCTTATCTCAGATTCTAGTCTCTGCCTGGCTTTCAGACTGTGAAATGGAGAGTGGTAATATCCGCCGCTTCTCTCTGTATGTTAATGAAGAGCTAATCTGTTCCTGAGCGAGTGTCTTAATGAGGACGACGTGCCCCTCGCTCAGCCGGCTAGCTCCCGTTAAGCTACTATTATGGAAATAGCTTGGTACCGTGTGTGTCGTCCTGGGAGCAGACTAAAATGTATTCCTTATTCCCTCTTTTAACGCTTTCTTCTTCCTGTCTAACAAGGCTGCGTGGTCCTCAGAGGTACACAGCCAGTAGATAAACAAACATGGTAATGACGAGCACGGGGAGAGGCTTCGGGCTTTGAGGTCTGGAGTTTCCAGATTCTGGCCTAAATAAGCCAGACTGGGCCGAAAATGTAGACCGAACGTACAGTATGTGTCTAGTAAGAAACTCTCTTTTAGACGTACTCTCATTTCACTTGATGTATTTTTGTCTAAGCCACAGTGCAATCCACGGCCTCTGACACTATAAATATATATACTGACAAATAGAATTAACATGGATTATCACATTTTTTCCACCAATTATTCGTTGTCATTGATCATGCCACGTCTTCATACCCATAACGCCTGCCGATGTAGATAATTCTTGGCTGAATTAAGGGAAACACCCCTAACCAGATTAAAAGTAGGAACAGATGCTGCTTGGAGCTAAATACGACTTGTTTTAAAGGATATAATGGATTTTTTTTTTTTTTTTTTTTACATTTTGCATGTATCTAGGCCAGCCCAGCCCTTGCCACTCCCACAGATCATATATGCAGGGTGATTATGACATGGATTAACTTCTCTTGCTTGTTTCACTCAGAAACTGTTCCTATTTCAGGCTCTTTCTTTGTTATCACATCCTTCTGATTCCCTAACAGTCTTCGTCAGCATTAAAATGTTCCAGTTTTTGCAGCTGATGCTGAAAGAGAAGTCCGCACTTATGCCTAGATGTTGCCCATACTTTTCACATCGGTGCTCAGTTCTTTGTTGCTGTCTTACTTGGGTATCACAGGAATAAAACAGCAGCATGTATAAACTATATTGGTGCTTTTTTTCTCTTTGCGAGAAACAAGTGAGACTTAATTTAAATTGTGTGAAATACGAGTGGGAGGTGGGAGGCATGTGGGAGAAGAGCGTGTCACAAAATTTGTACCCTCCATTGTAAATGCAAATTCATTATAGGGGCTGAAATCTCCGGATCCTTTTCATGATGAAAAGATGCTTGAGCCATGGCCCTGATGAGGCTGAAAGGCCCTGTGGGGGCTGTTGTTGCAAGTGGTGTAAATTCATACATCAGTGAAACAACCACGATCTGTTTTATTCAGGTTAAGACTATCCAGCCAAGACATTTGGCCATTGACTCTCAGTTATACTGGCTGAGTTTGGTCTTCAAAGTTTTAGGGTGATAAAATCTGGTGATTTTTCTGAGTTTTAAATCTGGAAAACCAACAGCAGTAAAGGTAGAATATATGTAATATACTGTATGTCAATTATTTAGCACAAATTCCTATGAGCCCTAACCCGAGTGACAGAAATTAGATCTCTGATGAGGAACACACACTACAAGCTAATGGAAAAACCAGGGAAGAGGCTTGAATTGTTCAATCAGACTAATGACACGGTAGGTGTCAGGTTGTCAGTCCCTCTGAATATTCAGTCCTCAAGATGTAATATGCGCCAGACTTCCAGAGTTAAACCTCTGATTCTGTATTCTGTCTGCATAGATCAGTTGTTCTTTAAGAAAGAGGGGAACTGTTCCAATCAATTCAAATGTAGTTTGTAAACGTAGACTAGCCACACACGCAGGAATGGTTGACATGAGTCAATAGTGATTCATCCAAATCAATATGAAAAGTGCTTGTTCCTCATATATTGGCTCACAATGAAATAGGCTGTGTAAAATCCAGCCACCGCAGCTCATGGCAGGGATATCGTTGCCGGCTTGCCAACTACTGGGGCTGATCAGAACCAGACTTTCACTTTCTTTTGAGCGGGGACAGCGGAGTATGGACGGGTTCAGGAACCGCTGCAGTATTTCCCAGGGGATGGGATAGAGGAATTCCCATGTGGTTTAAAAATAATGTGGTTCAACCTCACTAGAGGGAAGCTTGATGAGGCGAAGCCCAGAATGGGTGGAGGAAAATTAGTCATAGAACATTTTTCATAGAAGCTCAGATGTTTCCCAAAGAGGAACCAGTGCTTTTGAACCTATAAACTGGTGTTGTTTGCTTGCATGCATGGTTTTGTAGGTTTTTTATTAACATATGTGCTGTAGAGGATGTGATGGTGCGATGATTCCGCTCATCACTGTTTGGCTCGCTGAGGTGCAGATGTTTCTGTACTTCCTCTGATGTACCACAAAGTCAAACACTCTACAATGTAATCCAGATGCACCCCCCCCCCCACCCTCCCGAAAATGTCTTGACACATGCTCCGGCACTTTTTTCATAACACCACAAAGTATGGAGGCAATGAGGACGTTCACTCTCTGTCTTCTCTCTGCCGTGCACGTGTTTTTTTTTCTGATAGAAAACAACTGGAAGATCAACATTATGTCGTTTCGCTGCCATTTTCTTTTTGGAAATTTCATAGTTTTTAACCCCAAACCCTGCTGCAATAAATAAATGATGGCTAATTTGCTGCAGTAATTTCCCAGGATTGATCTTTTCAACTATTTTTGGGGCTGAAACTCAATTTTGTTTGAAATTATGTCTAACCTTCATTAGCAGAAGAGGGCTATGATATTTAACCTTTGAGTTAAATTCGTGAACCACACACACACGCACACACAAGCATACACTAAGAGACTAAGGGGTATTCAGTAAAAATAATGCTTGTTTATTGACTGACAAGTTATTAAAAAGAAAAATGAAATAACCTGAAGAGAGTGAGAGTCTTTTGTGCATAATTTTGCACGAACACAGACAATTAAATCCAAGGTGGGAATACATTTTAAATTGATCAGATCAATTGTAACGTGTCTGGCTCAGTCCTATCACCCCAGAAAAATAATCAGCATGTTGTATAGTACCAAAAATAATAAACAGCAAACTTTTAACAAACGATCATCTGGCAGTTTCAAATAATTATTTCTGTGAAGTGGAGGCATTGAGATGTTTAATTACTGTTTAATTGTTGAAAAAGATTAAAAAACACTTGAAGACTCTGTAGGAGCGCAGTAAAAATTAAATAGGGAACATTTACACGAGTTCAACACAGCAGGATTGAAGTTGTGAGTTTAATGTCTCAGTTAATGTCAGTTAGTCAGACGGGTTTATATTTTTCGTGACTCATTATCATTTCGCAACAGACACAGATGGGAAAAATAGGAAAATACTGTTCTGTGTGATCACTGAGCCGTTGCTTGTATCTCCAGTGTGTTTCAGTCTAGTTCAGTGAGAGGTCTGCTGAGTGCAGACAACCTGGCTTTGTGTGTGTGTGTGTGTGTGCGTGCGTGCGTGCGTGCGTGCGTGCGTGCGTGCGTGCGTGCGTGCGTGTGTGGTTCTGCTTTGCTGTGTACTGTACTGAATGGGCTTCGAGGAGCCAGGCGTGTGAAAATCCCACCCTTGCCCACCTGGGGACATCAGCTGTGAGTGTACGTGCCTAGTATTGCTGGGAAGTGTGTGGAGAACAACTTCGCGCTAAAACAGCCCCTCGGTGTTGAACAGACACATTCTTTATTACGCCACAACGTCATCAACTGGATACCGTGATATCATACCTATTTTCATGTTTTCTTTATTACTATTAGGTTAATATTGTCCTTTGTTTGCGTTTGGACCAACATTGAATATGCATGAATATAATATCAGTAACTTGTTTAAAAAAAATATGTTCTTTAGAATAATCACAAACTGGAAAGTGATCGCTGCAAGCAGAGCTTACAGGAGTACATTTACATTATAGTTCATATGCGCCCACACAAGAAATAAATGGATTTTAAGGGATGTCATTACTTTTCTTTTTTTCCAATCTTTACTTCTTCTTCTTTAGTTGTAAAATAAAGATTGGAAAGAATGGCCCAGCTGCAGTGTGGTCAAGAAAAGGTAAACATGCAGAAGGCACATTCCACTGAAAATAATGTTGTAATGTAATATTGCAAAGCGTGTATAAAGGTGAAATTGTTCGGGTACAGGTATATGTTGTGCTGACCATCACAGGCAAAATCCACTTCCTGAAGCAAAACTTCAGCACTGCGTACGATAGATCTCTTGTGCTTGATTGTGGACTGGAATGCTAAATTCTACATGCTTTAACTACAATGAAAATCTATTAATAACTAGAAAGCACTCGGAGAGCGCAGACCTCCACCAAGTGCAACAATTCCTTTTGGCCCCATTTACCACAATGTTAACGAAAATTTCAAAGTGATCCAGAATCCAGGATTTCTTCCAGATCACCCCTAGAATTAAACCACCTCTTCCTTTTCACATTTCCAACAAATCCTGAAAATTTCATCCAAATCGGTCCATAACTTTTTGAGTTATGTTGCTAACAAACAGACAGACAAACAAACAGACAGACAAACACCGGCAAAAACATAACCTCCTTGGCGGAGGTAACAATTCTGTCTTGAGACAACAAAGAACTGTTTCAGAATGGGGATTTATTTATACAATTAATTACTGTAACAGACTGAGCTTAATTCCAGACACTGTGTCAGCAGGGAATTCTTTTTAATTTATTTCCAGTTCTTCCTGCTTCTCCTTAACCTCCATAGAGAGAATGCAAGCGTGACTGTGTGACTGTTTGACTGTTGGCTGTGTACCATGTGAAGTTATAAGCGGCGGATGTGGGGGCAGGCAGCATTGGTAGAAGGCTCGCCATGTTCCCATTGTCCACAGCCGCAACACAGGATGTGTTGGTTTCTAATTGGGGAGATGGATGGACAATGCACGCTCGCACGCACGCACGCACACACATACACACACACACACACACACACACACACACACACACACGCACACACAAGCAAATGACCAAGCGCACAGTGCGAGACTGCAGACAGGACAAAGGTGACCTCATCCATGTGAGACAAAACCAAAAGGCAAAATAGACGCTGCTCTATTTAGTCCACAAAGGATGTGATTTGTTTTGCAATGGAAGCCACTTCCTGCTGCTCATACATGTCACGGCTGATCATTCTTAAACGTGTTTGCCTCACAATCTGACTGTGCAGCGTGTCTCGGTGCATTCACGCTCTTGTATTAAAGTGTTTATTAAGTTAATTTGTTACATCAATTTTCTTCAGAACACAATTATGTTGTTGTTACAGCACCCATTTAGCACAGTAGGTAGTGTTCCATCAGGTTTACTCATTTGGAGCTCTTCAAAGAAGATTTCCCTCAGTGGCTCGACACAAATAAGATATTCAAACCCTTCTTCTTCCTCTTGTTCATAATAAACGCACATTTTGTCTGTTATTTACTTCGATACCTGTTTTCCTTCTTGTAATTTGCTTCTCAGTGGTCATTTGCCCCCTGAAATGGTTTCATAAATGGAAATGGAAAATGACCCCCCCCATCTCCTCTCTCTCCTCCCCTCCCTTCTGCTGATGTTGATGTCTTTGGCCTTGCCTCTCTGAGCATGTAGACATATGCTCTGGTCCTCTTCTAATTGCTCCTCTGTATTCTTGGGGGGGGTGCAGCGTCTGCAGGCAAGCTGACTCTTAATGAGTGTCTGTCCACAGCTGAGGAACGGATGGACAGCTCACTTATTAGCTGTTTATAACAAGGCATCCCATAATGCAAGCGAATAAGAAAGTTAGAGTAGTATAGACAAAGAAAGGGAATTCATTATTTACGGTAATAGAAATGCTGTGTCCGTATGTGCGTGCGTGTGTGTGTGTGTGTGCATGTCTCTGTGGATTCATGCATTCATACCCACCAACACCGCTCGTGTGCAGCCTTGTTAAGCCTCTCATGTCATTGTGTCTGCCTGTTCCTGGGTTTCTAATATTAATCCTGTCAGGCCTGGAACCTCTTAGGTCCTGTCTCCATACAAAACAAAGAAAAGCTGGTTTGTTTATAGTTTTGTGGACCTTGTTATTCTTGTTTTGTCAAAGATCCCACCAACTCCCCCTTGCGTAGCAGCATGCACTTCATCCCTCTGTGAAATTATTTAATCTCTGTGGCTTTCAGAACTGATTGAATGAGAGCATTATCACAAGAAATACTGAAAATGGAAGAAAAACAATAATGAAATATTCAGAAAGCTCTCGGCCCTTCGACTGTCTAGAACAAAGCTAAAGTGACACGTCGTGCCTGTTTTGAATGACTGTGGCGTTCCACTGTAGGTTTCCTCATAATGTTTTTAATATTAAGTCCTCCCTTAATTTATCTTGATGAATAGGCCTCTGGTTGTGTGGGAACATAAATGTGTGCACAACATTTCTATTATAAATGCATGCGCTGATTGACAGAATCTAGTGTTTGGGTCTGACAGCTGGTGTTTGTTGTCGTCGACAGGCTTTCAGTGAACGCCTGACATTTTTAGGTTCTGTGCTTGTCACTGTGTGGTGACTACAGGGCACTTTTGTGGAACAGTCGGTGTCCCTTTCAGAGTCGATGCGTTGTGTACATGGCTGGCTGGTTTTTTTTTGTTTTTTTTTTTAAACTTGTGCAGGCTCAAGGGGTCATGGGAAGATTAAACATAGTTGTTTTCTTAAATTTATTTGGTCGCTTGTGGTCGTCAAGCTTGACCGAGTTGCCGCCCGCAGTGTGTCCTGTTGCGACGGACTGCCCAAGGAATAGTCACACTTGTCATTTCTGCCACTAGTGGCTCTTAATCACAACAAAAGCAGCACACAGCGCGGAATTATATTCAACTATAAATATTGGATCGATTCTTCCTCGGCTGGTGGGCAGAAAACGTGACCTGATGTTTATTCATAGCAGTTTTATTTGTGCTGTCTCCTGTGCAAGATATATTTCTGTGCTACATTTCTCATCTGTCCCTGACCTCCTTCAGTAAAACTGTCGCTCAGGCAGCCAACCTGTGAGGTTTGTGACTGTGGGCTGGCACAAAAGTCAGACACGTGGGCACTTGGACGCTAATGACGATTATTCTGCGGTTGCCATGTGCTGATTAAGACGGAGAAACAGACATAATAATTTACCGTCGCGATTGTGAGGTTTTCGTAAACGCGTGTTGCCGTTGCGACATAAATGCATGTTGTGAGGTCAGAAATAACAAAAGTGACAGCTGGGCTCTCTGTGCCACCAGACAAAAACACAAAAACAATACTCTCAGACAGGGAAACGTCAGCGACCAGACAGCAGTTACGAGCACCGACTACCCGACTGTCAAAAGGCTCACAGTGGAGGCTGATGTGAAATCAAACCAATTCGCACTGGACGCATAATATCATATTTCACCTCGTGGCGGAACACAAATACACTTTAGATCTAATGTTGTTTTGCCCTCATATCTAGATGAGCAGTTTTGGATTTTTTTTTTATGAAACAGATCAATCTAGAAGCGTGGAGGAGCGGTGAAAAGGTTCCAAAATGTAAAATAGCTTTGGAACGAATAATGATAATATCCTATTTTGATGGTAAAAGAATTCAAACATGAGATACTGCAGCAAAATCTATTTTGTTTGCTAAAACCCCTGAGAAGGTTTGTGATGCAGCAGATTGGATTTTACTCCAACAGAATGGTGTGCCGGTCATCTCGGCACACGAGTATGTGAATATAGTGGAGCGACGAGAACTTCCTGTCCTCCATCATGCAGCTGTTCACACTCCTTCTGCTCCTCACTCACCCCATGTTCCTCAGCATCACTCCACGCTCGGGCCAGATTTCACACCGTTCCACACAGAACCGCTCACCGCCCAAAGCACAACGCAGGGTGTTGTGTGTTTGTTTCTGCCGCAAACCTCCGTCAGACGGATATTCAAGTAGACACGTAGAGGCACGAGTTTGTGTGCTTCATTCAAACCTACTTTAATCAGTCAGGTTCTTATCTGGCAAACCACAACTTCTTTTGCTCGTTTACTCAGCTGAGCCATCAGCAGGAAGCTCCCCTCATGTGAGTGGTCTGCTCAAGATTCTTTCCTGGAAAAGGGGAGTTTTTCCTGAAACTTCGGCCATCTGGTGTTGTGTTTGTGGGACTCTTTAGACCCTGATTGTTCAATGCTCTTGTCTTTTTGTGAACACTGAGAACTTTGCTTGTTTGTACTCTCTAATGGAGGGGGTCATCTGCGGACTTTGCTGTGAAGATCTCCCGGTGGTTCTGTGCTGCAGTCACTGGTGCACAGTGTGAACATGAGTGGGCTGAGCAGCCCCTGAGCTCTCTAGTACTCACCAGTACAGTGGAGGAGGTGTGACTGCCAATCAGAACCACTTGTGGTCTGTTAGAGTCAGTTATTCAGAGGCAGAATGTGGTCCTTGAGTCCAAAGTGAAAATTTTAGTGGTCAGCTCCATCAGACCCCTGCAGTGGCATTCATTCTCTCTGTGAATTCTGATGATTTTCCCCCCCTATTTTCCTTTCTTTGTCATCACCATTATCCATTTTCTTTTTTTTTTTTTAAATCACCTTTATTTCCATTATCACTACCATTTTTGCTCTCATTCACATTACAAAAAGCATTCAAGAAAATAAAACTCACATCATCTGAGCTATTTTTCATTTCACTGAATCATAATGAATGAGGAGTTTCTTTACGCTTCTGTACAGCACGTCTCGGTTTGATACAATCCGACAGCAGCAACCACCTGATGGGATAAAAGAAATCTTGATGTGTCACTCTTTTATTATCTGGAAACTTTCATTGGTGCACCGAGGAACAAATTGCATTTGAAATTCCCTTAAAATGGAGGCAGCAGTTTGTGGTTGTTGCACGAGCTGAAGCCAATTGAGTCGCTCTCAGGGCTTCAGGTGCCGTGAAGTTCATCCAGCTGGAAGCAAACGTGTGATTTGATTTAATTTATTTTAGGTTTCCAGCATGATATTGTTTAATGCATTGAATAATCTAACACAGATGACTGTTGTCACTGTTGCTAAAATCACGAGCCTGTGAAGGAACTGGACACATGTGGTCTGTATCGCTTTCCATTTAACTGTGTTTCTATAAAAAAACAATACTGCACTCCTCCTTTTATTAAAGATGCCGATGTGTCATTTGTGGCGACAGTGCTCAGAAAATCATCTCAAATGGTGTAACGCTAATAACAATCAATCAAGCATCATTCCCCAGAGGGAGAGATTAAGATTTTAGCTCCATTCATATTAGTATCTGTAACAGTTTGTTTTTTCTTTAAAGTTGTATAAAAAATCTTAATGTTCTCTGCTGTGATGCTTTAATTTTCATACGCTAACTTGATGTTGACAATGTTTCACCTCTTCAACTGAAGACGTGTGTTTGTCTGTGTGTGTGTGTCTGTGTGTGTGTGTGCGTGCGTGCGTGCGTGCGTGTGTGTGTATACTGGTAGTCGGGCTGTGGTGATGAGGACGAAGCATCCTATCCCCATTAGTGATAGCCTAGATCTGTCAGAGCCTTGTTGGGTTACTGCCTGGTAAAATCTGAACCCTGAGGAAAAACGGCGTGGGGAAAACACAGTCAGGAACACACACACACACACACACACACACGTTTTGATCAGCTGGATTTTTCACTCAATTCTTTCAGTCATTTCTGTGTTGTTTCTTTCACACCTTGTGTTATTGTATTATTAATTTCAAAGTGTGCTCCTGTACTTCCTGTGACTTCAGGAAGTGATGTGTGCACGTCTGCAACTGTTCTTACTTATTTCTTTATTAGCTTGCCAATTGCCAAAGTTGTTGAATTTGTTCAATTTACTTCAAACCCGTTTACTCTTAATAAAGACTTGTATCTCTTCATGCGTTTCATTTACGTTTCCCAGCACGCCTGAGGTGCTGCCCCAGCCATAGAATTAAAAGATGTCCTACATTCTCTCCGTGCTGCTTTGGAATGGAAGCTCTGACAGAGACAACATTTTGCCTCTCCTTCGTGGACTTACATTGTTGCTTCTAATTAATATCTTTGTCATTAATTTGCTGTGACACAAGGCCTCTCACCACCCCCCCAACCAGCCACCCAACCAGCCAGACAGTTCGATTCAAGCCCCAAAGCAGCATTCAGTCTCCAAGTAGCAAACACAGATGACAGCATACAATCAAACAACCCTCGTGTGGTTTTACTGTCTCTGTTTTGTTTGTCTGCTGCCTTCCTTTCTTTATTTCTTTCTTTCACACTTTTCAGCTAAGACTTCTCCGTACATTCTCTCCTGTACATTCTCTGAAATATACTTTTCTATGATAGAATTGTGAACATTATTTAAACAGCCTCTGAGCTACTTGCAGGTATTGGACTAAAGTGATTTTTGATGGTTGTTGTCTGTTAAACATGCAGAACAAGACAGGTATTCAGTGTTTACAGACCATCCTGTGATGGTTTCTAAAGGCCAAATGCTTTGAAGTGAATTGATTACTTTTTTAATGTATTTTTAAAATAACAGTGACAATGATGCACAAAAGTAAAGCAGTGTTGGTCTTCACATGGATGTGTGCAGTTTGAATTCTGCTGTAGAAGCTCACGTCTATCTTCAAACAAGGGTTCAAGGGTTTGTTTGTCTCTGTGTGTCTGCAGGTGCAAGAAAATGTCTTTGTTGAGTTTAACCACCAGGAGCTGCTTGAGTTCTACAACAAGGTCTGTTGAGAGATGGAGGGGGGGGGGTCGAACACATGCATGTGTCCATTTTTATTTCATAATCTGAATATAGATCTTCTTCTGTGTCTATTTTCCATTTCATCCTGATTGGCTCGCGATGTCAGACCAAACGCATCTGCCAACACGTCTCCTTTATTCTTTTTGTTCTCTCTGTCTCTGTCATTCCGTGTGTGTGTGTGTGTATGTGTGAGTTAGTGCGTGCGTGCGCGCAAGCCTGTGTGTGTGTACGCGTGCCGATGCAAGCATGTATGTGCATGTATGAAATTTTGAAAACGTTCTTTCATGAATGCCAATTAAAGCATCAATTGTTTCCTCATTTCTTTCAGCTTGAAATCATGCAAGGCCAGTTGGATTCCCTGACTTAACCTTGGTTGTCAGTGTACAACATTCCTACAAAGTGTGTGTGTGTGTGTGTGTGTGTGTGTGTGTGTGTGTGTGTGCGTGCGTGCGCGCTTTTGTGCGTGCCTGTCTGTTTCTAAACTATAACAGCTGTGCGATACTAAGCGTGTTTCATTGCAAAAAAGAATTTATGGACATCTTTGTCTCTTCTCGATATTTTTGATTCGGAAAATGTCAATTTTCTGCTTTCTTTTTTTTACATCATCACATGAAGATATACCCCAGTAACAAACTAAAACAGTGACATTACAGTGGGCAAGGTTGTTTGTAACTCATGTTGTAAAGTTTGTAATAACAAAATGTTTAGAAAAAAATATTTGGTGACTCTAAAGATTAATTCCTCAACAACATTTCATAAAAAGTCATTTTGAGCTCAGAAACGTGAACTTTGTAACTTTAGAAAAATGAAATGTCCACACAATTCCAATAAAATCGGAAATGGAGGTGAAATCTTCCAAGCTGTTGTTATTTATTGAAGGCTCATTATTTTTCATTAATACCAACCTGGACTGCTGGT
Source organism: Lagocephalus sceleratus (assembly GCA_911728415.1). Taxonomy (NCBI): domain Eukaryota; kingdom Metazoa; phylum Chordata; class Actinopteri; order Tetraodontiformes; family Tetraodontidae; genus Lagocephalus; species Lagocephalus sceleratus. Next base: position 7,547,194 of record CAJVRN010000237.1, on the reverse strand, counting down.
TCAACAGATGGAAGCTCCGGTAGGCACAGTCTCTCTCACAAACGCACACACACACACACACACACACACACACACACACACACACACAGCGTGTTAATTTGTCCTTGTGTATGTATACTCTCATACTTATGTTCTGTTAATTATTTAAAACATATAACTGACATTTGCACATATTTCCAGTGTCACACACAAATATGGATTATACATTCATCATTTCCATCTTACAGTGATGATTGAGTGCTTTGGTGCTATATTAAAGGCTCTATTTTGTATGCAAATGTATTACATATTGCATACACATTTTTTTTTTGTAGTTTTATTTTCTAAACCAGCTCTTTTAGCGGGAAAAGTATCCTGTTCCTTTTTGGACTATTTCTGGCGCTGAGCAGCTGGTAACGGCATCATTGAGCATGTTGTGTACACAGCAGCACTTCATACACCCATCATCTAGAAAAGATGATTGCACTTTGTTACTATGGGAACGCTAACCCTAACAACTGCTATTGTTGGAAATATATGAAGTAGTATTTTTGTATCATTGGAGAGCACTACTATGTTCACCTAATTCTTCTTAGAGGATGAACACACACACATGCATGAGACTTCAAATTCAAAACATGAGTCACTAAACAACTCAACAGTCCCAGATGACTGTATAAACAGCCTGGCTGCTCACTTTTCCTCTTGTTTTCCTTTTTTTTTTAAATGCCAGTAGACAATTCTTGCCACCTTGTGGAAGTCCTGCAGCCAGAGGCAGCGCTGTGTTCCACAGCATGGAGAACAGATGGCAAGGCCGGGCAGACATAGCTGCCTGGAAGTAAAGAAGTGGGGGGGGAAATAAGAGTCTCACGCACTGAGACTCATGTTGAGATCCCAGAGAGGGGTAGGGGGGGTGTCTGTGGGTGCGAGTTTTTTTGCCTGTTGTCTCGTGTCTCTCTGCATGTTCTTGTCAAAGCTGTTTGCATTCTCTGCAATGTGTGATGAGCCAAAGTAGGTGCAGAAAGCTCGTAGCTGTGCTGCTTCTCTCCATTCGTTATAAGCTCACAATATGTTCGCCTCAAGGATGACAGGAAAATGCAACAAAACTCATCAGTTGGGCGCGTACTGACTGGCAGCGGGGTTAATCCAGGTAAAGAAACAGGAGGAGACATTCTCATTTTGTGTCAGAAAAGTGAAAACATTTGTATGCATGCTTGTGGCCTCTGCAGGTGACAAACATAAAGAACATGAAATTGTGCATGTTTTCACTTCAGCAGAGCATGTTTCTGGGAAAAAAAAGAATAATTCCACAACCATGAGTCTATTTTAATGTCTCTAAATGAGCAAATACTGGTATGTGTGCTGTTTAATTATTGATGTGGAAGTTGTCCAGCAGTATCTGGATGGATGACGGACATCCAGCTGGGGTGGTTCACAAACACACAGGTGTCTCGGGCAGCTCTACTTCCTCCGGAGGCTCAGAGTATGTGAGCGGACACCCCAGGTGTTCCATCAGTCTGTGGAGAGCCGTCCCCAGTGCCGCAGTGTGCTGGAGCTCAGCCTTCGAGGCGAACGACAGCACCGGACTGAATAAACCCTTGAGAAAATCTGCATGTGTGCCCGGCTCTCAGCTGGTCTCCCTGGAGGAGGTGCTGCAGCAGAGGATGCTGAACAAACTGTATCATGGACAACACCTCCCACCTACCTTCGTAAAACCGTGGACATCTGCGCAGCAACTTCAGCCACAGGCTGATCCAAACCCCCCCCACTCCAAGGAACTGGAAGTCATTCCTCTCCAGGACCACCACATCCCCTCAGCCCGAATAGAACCTGGCTGAACAAGTAATTGGATAATTCTACACAGTATTTGCATCAACCGCTCTCCTGCTCTACATTCCTGCTTTCTACATGTCCAGATATTTTATATTCTTGTGTATTATAGTGTGTTTTCCCCCATTTTATGTCGATGAGCTGCTGTGACAAATTAATATCCCTCAGGGATTAATAACAGTCAGTCAGACTGTAATTGCAGAGGTTTTTAGAAATAACAAAGGCTAGCGGATAAATTGTTTCTAGAAAGAAAAGATTTAACCTTTAGCCCATCTGTTATTTGCAACTGATGAGCAGATTAATTGTTGGCTTCCAGAGTATTTTAATTGGCTTTTTAGTGGGTCAAAGATTTATCCCATGACTAAATGTTTCCCTGTAAGTAGGTACTTGATATTTCAGGCACTTAACAACATCAAGAGGGCTAAAATCCCTTTAAAACAATATGGGCCCGTTTGTCTGCTGGGCCAGTAACTGGACACAACGGTGCGATGCCTGTTCGACATTCTTTCCTTTATTTAAACACCATTTTAACTGTGTTTTTTCAAAAGCACAGCTACATTAAAGTGGTAACAGTGCTACTGTTGAGTCACACCTGGAGCTGTGGATGTGGGTTAGTTGATGAGGACTGAATCATAATCACAAAAACCAGCAAGTATCTGAGAGTGATTACTGGTGGAGGTTCTGACTCTGTGGGCTTCAGACTCTGGAGGTTCTGACTCTGTTGGCTTCAGACTGGAGGTTCTGACTTTCTTACACCATGAAATTCTCTTTGGTCACCTAGCCTTGATGAGAAACAGACTCATGCTTAAATCAATCTCTTCCAAGGAAAGAAAAGTGCAGCCTCTCACACCAGAACATCCATTAACCAGCGTCAGTGCTCTGTCGGAGCTCGATGTGCTCCTGACAAAGCTGAATAAATGTTTCAGAAAAGAGGAACAAAGGAGTGGAGCACGTTATCCTCGTCCTCAAAATCTGTTTTCTCTTTGAAACTGGACGACTAAATTATTCAAACTCTGCCTTCTTTGGATTCTCTGAACCAGTCTTTGGCACCAAATCAAAGGCAGATTGTAAACTGGTTGGCACTGTGATTGAGTTAGAAATTGGCATACAGCTAACTGTAAGATACATTATTAATTCAGCAGAAGAATACGTCTTATTTGAAACTTAACATATGAGACCTGCCTGTATATCAGGGTTTGATTCACTAACCTGCTGTTAATCTGAGGAAAAATAATCCACCGGTATGTATCAAACAGCCTCTGTCCAAACCAGTATTTGATAAAGGATGGCGCCTGTGAATCCCCAGGAATTTACATCTTAATACCATGATGCTTGCTGTTTGCAGATGAGCTCGGGGACGGTGACCCACGTCTGCTTAGCATATAGTTGTCGCCACGTTGAGACTTGAGCAGGACGTCTGAATTTAGATGATGTGCGTTACATTTTTCATGTGATTATCACCCACCTCCAGTGCTGTCAAAACTGTATATCCAAGACGCACTCATCTTAGAGGAACGTGCTATATGGACGGATGTGTCTTTATGGTAATCCAGCGACTTCACGTAAACACTGAAATATTCATAAATCCTCTCGGATTAACTCTGAGGTTAACAATGTGGTATAAAAATATATAATCTCTGAAGTGTTGGGAGGCTGGTTTGTGTGACTCCAACTATATTTGATTGCATCTATTTTCTTTCTACCCATTTTTAAACCTGCAGTTTACTTCTCGGAAAATGGTATCAATTAATCCTCATTGCCCTTTTTGTCTTCCTACCAAATCACGAGTTTACTTTCAACCCTTAATAACCTCATCAATGACAAATTCCTAATTTGTTGGGTTTTTTTTTTCCCATCCCCGTGAGTTTTCTGCTGGATATGGATCTTTCTTCACAGAACCGCAGCAAATGTTCTCATGAAACTTAATATGCGAGCTTAGTTCCTTTTGTTTCATTAGATGCTTCCATAAGAGTAGTTTTCAAAACTCATTTAATTAATTTGGCCACTTCCCTATCTCCTCCACCCAGGCTTGAGACCCACCCGACCCACGGGTCTCTGGTTCCAGTGCAGATAAAGACACTTTACCCGAGCTCTTTAAAACCTTCTCTTCACCTCTGTATCTCCAGGTTCACAGCGATGCTCTGGTCAGCGGTTATTAAAACCTTTCCAGGTGTCTTCTGTACTGTCCACTCATTATCCTCCAACCTAGAACTTTCTAAGTTGTGGTCCTGAAATTAAAAAAAAAAAGGTCTCTGAACTGCTGACTGCTTTTAAGTCTTTCTTCTTCTTCTTCTTCTTCTTCTTCTTCTTCTCCACCCTCGCTGATTGGTGGTAGTCTGTAAAACAGACATCAGTCCCTTATTTCAATCCATTGCGTTCATCCACAGAACCTGTCACCAGCATCAGTCATCATCCCATTAGGCAGAACCCTTCTTCTAATTTTCCGTGGCATATTGCTTTGTGCTGCAGCGTGTCTAAAATTAGCCCCTCGCCTTCATTTACTCCGCCTCAGGATCTGCTTGTCCGTGAACACATCAACAACATTAATGGCTTTATGCGAAAGTGTAGACGAACGGATGGCAACATAAAAAAAAATAAATTGATGACGCCGTTTAAGACGCCTAAAGGATTGAGTCTCCCTAATGGGATGCATGTTTTATGTCATTAAACTGAACTCATGCATAATTTATATACTTTCCAATAATCATCGCTACATTGATTTGTGTTCTGTAAATTTAAATTCCTTTCAAGTGAAGTGTATTTCTGCTAAAAAAAAACCAACCCAAAAATAGACAAAATCCTACTGTGGACCTGAATAAGCCTGAGATGGTTCTGACCTCCGTTAGGTTAGTCAGCCCCCTAACTCATGACAGAGTGGTGATCATGTGACAGCACATGTAGGGTCACATGGTGATAGCACACAGCAGGTGGTTTCCAGGGTGCTGTCTAAGAAAAGTGTTTATTTCCCAGGTTGCTGGATTCAAGGAAATATACGGAAAACCTCTTGGCTCTGAATGATGCAGCTCTGACAGAAGTGCTCCTGCTCTCTTATACTAACTCTGTAGGCTGTTGCTATAGGGGGTTGGGTCAGACTGTCTGTCATCGATTTCCGGCATCTTTCAGCTTCATTTTTGTTTTGCAGAGGATTTTTTTGTTTATTTGTTTTGTAACAAGACAATTCATTCAGTGAATGTGAGCTCATCCTGAAGCAGAAGTTGAAGTTACTGGTGGCCATGATAACAATGAGGAGACAAACGGCACGAATTTAAGAGGCATTAAACGTCAGCATTATCATCATGTCTTTTTTTTAGACTTCTCCGGGTTTGGAAGAGTGTTTTGTCTTTAGAATCTAAAATACCATCAGATTAAGTGTCTTTTGGGTCTGGCATGAGACTTTTAGGCTACAAAAGGAAAGGTTTTACAATGGCAAGGTTAACCTGAGTTCATATAAAAAAAAAAATACAGACTACAGATAAAAGTTGGTGCTGAAGTTATAGATCTGTTGGATCTCTGGTTATTGTTGCAGACTCTGTCTTGTCTGAAACATCTCTGTTATGACCTTCGATTTTCCTCTCCATCCACTTTACCCTTTCTCAAAGTCACTGCTTCTCCAGGTCCTTTCAGCCGTGATGATGTCTTCCTAAAGGTCCCCGTCTCTGCTACGCTGGCTGTGCCACTGGCTAAATTAATCGGCGTAGTCATTGAACGAGTGCCTCACCGTTGGTGTGCTGCCCTTGGCAGCAGGCTGGGCACCCGGCCTAGTTTGGCTCTGATTTGGTTTTCAGAGACAGGACCAACCAGGTCTTTGTCATGACTCACACAGTTTGCTTTCCCCCTCACCCTCAAACCATATTTCTTCAGAAGCATTGTTTCTTCTTTTGCAGATGGACACATTTCCCTTTTTTTAGGATTCATTAATAAAACATATGCTATAGCACCACTTTATGTATCTAAGTTATTGGAACAAACAGGCTTTTTATTGCCACATTAAATCTTTGTCTTCAGCCTCTCTGGAAGACTTGTGATTTCAGTCCTCATTACCATTCATTGTCTTCGTGTTATTTTTAATTTTGCCCTGTTTTACATTGCAAATGAACTTAGTTATCGCCTCCAGTGCAAACGAGCACTTGACATACATGTGAAATGAAGTACATCTGTTGAGCACTGGAATCAAGCACAATGCAGAATTCATTGTTTACAGCATTTTAGCCAGTCAGAGTTTTTTGTGAATCAAAAACTTGCACGTTAGGAGTGAAGTCGGTGGTTAAGTTATCAATCAAAGTGTCGGCTGAGGAGGTGTAATAATTCCGGTATGTTGAGAGCTTAGGAACCAATCCTGGTAACATCTGTGAGGACCCAAGTTATCTGTTTGAAAGTTACCTTTCTGAAGTGTCTCCCTTTATTGCTGGAAATCTGTGTCCTTTCACAAAAACTGTGGATAAAAGTCTCTTTTGTGCCTTTGAACATGAATGGACCTCTTCTGACTGGTTTAATAGTGCAGGAGAAAGTTCACTGCTGCCTTTTTTTTTTTTTTTTTTTAGATTTCAGAAATTCTTTGGTAAAAACAAATTTATTAAAACCTCTCAACATGCCGTCGCCTCTTGCCTTTAAATATAAGCAATAACTGAAAAGGAAATAAGGAAAAAGGAGCATGTCTTTTGCTCCAAACAGAAAGGTCATCACTGCAGTCTAACTGGCACCACCAAGACACAGCAGCTCTGTTAGCATGCACCAGACTCTCTCTGGTCATTCTTTCACAGTCTTTTCTTTTATCCCCCCCCCCTTTACTTCTTCACATCTCATCACAGCTTGTCTGTCAATACTTGTGACATCACTCCCATTGTTCTGTCCTGTCTTGTTCTCAGCGTTCAGTCGTGGCAGATACTTGGCTGTGTCACACACAGCTGTTTGCAGTCAGATACAAAACTCACATTCATTTGCATTTGTTATGTTTGGACTCTCTGTGAGGCTGTTCTGAGAGTGACAGGTGACAGTTAAGGCTGAGTTAAAAAAAAAAAAAAGATTGATCGATTGATTGCTTCAATTTGATTGATCAATTTAATTCAGTCATTTGGCTTGTAATGACCACCCGCTCCTGTAGGGGCAACGCGGACTCCTGTAGGATTATTTAGACTATCCAGAGGCTCCAACAACAACAAATATTTGGGAATATTTTGAAAGGTAGGGAAACTATAAATTTGACAACACGAAAAGCCAAATTAATGTTTTGAGCTACCACCATGTAGAGGTTTTGTGGCAAAAACAGTGCAACAAGACAATCCCTGCAAACTAAAGTAAAAGTGCCATTCCAGGGCTTCAGATTTCACAAGATAGCGAGAGTGGAGTGGACCCGTCCCGCACCGTCCTCGGGGCTTGGCTGTGTGTGTGTGTGCAGGGTGTCTGCAGCAGTGGTCTGTGGCATTAATAGTCTCAACACAGATGGTGCTGCATGCCTCTACACATGGCAGGTTCACAGCTTAGGGAGCTCAGCCACCCTCCAGTGTTCCTCCTCCATCTCCTCTCACTCCATCTACGTCTGTCACTCTCTCTATCTTTCTGTCTTGGGCACCTGCCGCTTCTCGGTATGTTTGTGGACCCCCGAGTGTGTATGTGTGTGTGGGTGTGTGTGTGTGTGTGTGTTTCTGTGTGTGTCTGTTTTTTTGGAGAGCAGAATGACACCGTTCATGATTTTCTGGCCCATGTGTAGCTGCACATTCCTGATAGGACTGCATTTCATTTCAATTTCCTGTCCTCTTTTTATACTTCAGGGGGAAAAAAATCCCCAAAATAAAAGAAATATCTTCATTGTTATAGTCCAACCATGTTTGTCTCTTGTACCCTATCCAGTGGATTTCAATGAGATGTGGTCACAATGTAGTCCTTATCTATTATGCATTATAAAGTTTACATTCGACTTTAAACTATAAATTGTCTTCTTTATTGCATTCCATTTTGCTTTATCTTCTTGTCAGCAGTGATAGATGAGAATCCTGTATTTTTATCTACTGATCCTGTTATTGCATACATATTTAATTTCTCTTTCCATATTGTGATTCTGTACATTTGGACAGGAACTGATGTGTAAATCATGCACAGATGATTAACGATCAAAGTCTCCCACAATAGCTTTGAAACTCAGCTGGGGTTGTGTTTTATTTTTTTTGTTTTTTGTTTTTTTCTCGATGGCATGTTTGAGCAAGCGTACCAGTGAAATGGAAGGTTGGTGCAAGAGGGGAGATATGAGAGGAAGAGGATGAAAAAGAAAAGTAGGACGAGGTAATGCAGGGACAGGGATGACTGGTAGCAGCAGTCTGGGTAATTTTTAGCAATATCTCAGGTCTTGCGTTGGACTCGCTGGAGAAATTTGCATCTGGTGTTTTGCCTCAACCAATCAGCACTCAGCGTTTCTGACAGCTGATGACCTCATTTGACAGCTTCAGAGCCATGTGATGTAATGAGTTTGTCATATCTTTTTATCTAAAATACTTAACCGTAGACATATTTTAACTTTAGGGGGAAAAAAACAAAAAAATGATAAACAACCACAGGACCGTAATGCTGCTCAATAGTGTTTATTCATTATTGTATTTTAGCATGCATTCCTCAACGTCCAGCTTCAGCTATCTCTGTATGAAAATATAGATGAAATAATCAACGTTATTACTAAATAAAAGAGGGTTAGGGTTAGACAATAAATGAAGACAATAAATGAGGTTGTATTTGTGTAAAATGATCTGCATCAAGGCAGAGAGTTATTTGTTATTTAGATTGATGTTAAATCACTACTAAATTTTTGGGTGGTCTTGTTAATTTTTTTTGAAGAAACTGTGCCCCTCATTTATTATTTCATTATCTGTTGTAGATGAGAGGACTTTTTTCCCCACAGAACCAAAAATGCTCAGTGATGTTTTTAATTAAGAATTTCTGAAAATGTTCCACCACAACTAATGGATTTAACAACACACCATGATTTTTCTGCTTCTGCTTTTATTTGTGCCCTGATATGAAAGTGTGAATTTGTTTTGTTCAACTCACAGCTCTTAAGTGAGACTTTACATTAAATTTCCAAACTCGGAGACAAAGAGAGGGAGACAAACATTTCATTCTCAGGGCCCCACTAATCTCTCTGACTGCTCTCGACTGAGCACTTCTGAGCACTCTGCCCCCATCACATCCACATTATTACACAGCAGTTAATCCTGTTTCCCAAATCCCAGCACCTTGAACTCCGTTGAGAAAATCCTATTGGTGCTGCACATTTCTCCATATGCTTTAGCATATAAGAATGTGCTGTCCCCCAGACTCCCTTTGTCTCCTTCAAGGATGCTTTCCATATGTTTTCTTCTGTAAATCCCCCCATCAATCCCTGCACCCCATCCATAATCAACATGGTCTCAAGATTCTTACAGCATGCAGACAACTCAAACCCACGCAACACAGGGACACGCACTGTCTCTTGCTTAATGTTGGTTTGTTGTTTGGTGGTAACTAACTTACTGGTTTATTTATCGCTCTTTTGTTTATTGATGGAGTTACAGTTAAGAATTCATGAGGCTGTGTTCTCTTTCAGGGAAACCTGAGCGTGTAGGAGAGATACCTGGATGGGATGTCAGCTCACCTCTATCCAATCTCAACAGCTTACTTTGTATTTAATGGAGTGACGCATGTGCTGGAAAAGTGCACGTACACTCTGTTAGTGTGAGTGTGTGTGTGTGTGTGTGTGTGTGTGTGTGTGTGTGTGTGTGTGTGTGTGTGCACTTGTGCATGTGTGGGTCTGTAATGATGCATGTGGAACTGAATACCTGCTTAAATGCATTAGCAGCATCATAGGATTTTATCAGGCTTCTTTGATTCACTTGTGAGCTCACAATGAGCCATCTGCCTCTGCATGTGGTTCGTGCAGGATTCATGTGTGCGTGCGTAGGACTTGCCATTAAGTGCCATTACACTACTATATATTCTACCAGCAAAGTGAGGACATTTTGGCTGGTCCTCACATCTTCAAAGGACTGTTTGAGGGTTAAGACGTGGTTTTAAGGTTGGGGTTAGAATTGGGTTTAAGTTAGGGTTATGGGGTTAGTGATGGTTACAGTTGGGATTTGGAACTGGGGAGTGCATTATGTGGAAAGGCCTCACAAATTCAAAGTATATGTGTGTGTGTGTGTGTGTGTGAGATATTGTATGGTGTGTAAGTTCTGCACTCACAGTACAGCAGCAAGGCAGTACAATGCCACAGGTCGGGAATACCATGAGGAGAGGCTTTGTTGGGTGGCAGCCATTTGGTACCTAAGAGAAAGGGTATAAGCACAAAAAGACAGGGGTGAACAGCTGGTTTCACCTCGAGTGCCAGTCTCCTCGGCGGAAGCAGCAGCCTGCTGCGATAGGACTGGGTTAGGCCTGGAATGCTGACTCCTGGATTGAGGGGAATAAGTGACACATGAGTATGCGAACAACACAGAAGAACAGAAGCTTCTGTGTCATTTGAAATATATAAATATTGGATGAAAAAGCTGTAAAGTGAAGAGACGAGGTGACGTCAACAACTGAGGTCTTAAAGACACAAAGCGCTTCATTCAGAGACGTCTGTGATGGCAGGGGCCATCGTGCTGCAGCTGAAGCCCTGATCCAGCTGACAGAAATGACGATGCATGTCAAGCTTGTGAGGATTCACACTGCCACGCCTGTAGGTTTGCGCTGAACGATGAAAATGAGCAGAAATTCTGTGGAAAAAAACCTGTGAAAACACGACAATGTTTGGAGAGTGAGAATCAAGAGTTTGAATGTAGACTAGTCCCTCCTGCACACAGCTGGCAGAGATAAATTGATGGAGATAAATGGCTCTATTCGTCATCAGATCAGAACCATGCTCGCTGCCGTCGACTATAATCAAGTCACTTCTTCCTATACATCTGGGTGGTTACGGATTAATCGTGCATAACAGGAGCTTTCAATGTTGAGAGGAGCTGTGTTTGTGTTTGTGCTAATCAGACACCAGCAAGGAGGGATCTCGGAGCCTCACCTCATCCATCAGCGCTCCCGTGCTGCGTCCTCATCGCGCACTTGTCACAATATTTACTGTAGAGGAGGGTGAACTGTGTGATGAGTGGTAAAAGCAGCTCTGCTCTTGTAAATGAGCTTGTCTTTAGACATTACCGAGACCGTGCACATGTTTCTGCAATCGCACGTCTGGTCAAAGCTCAGAGAGCCCATTTGTTCTTTCAGGCGGAGCAGATGTGTGGCGTGCGAGTAATACGGGGTTCATGGTGATGAAAAACACTTTGGCACATGCATGATTACCATCCTTGCAACCGGTGTGAGTGACTGTGTGATCTGTTAACTAATGTACAGCGTGTGCAGGAGCGCGCGTGTGTGTGTGTGCGTGCGTGCATGTGTGTGGGTGTGTGTGTGTGTGTGTGTGTGTGTGAGGCCCAGAGGGAACGCCAATTGATGCACCGTTATAAGATGTTTTAGGCTGCTTTCAGCCGCTGAGGAGCTTCCTGGTGCCAACGTGAAAAGTGTGTTCTCACATTTCCAGGCACACAGTACAAATGAATATTCAGGAGTTTCATAAAAGAGTTTTGCAACTGTGGAAGCTGCTGTTGTGTTGTTATGCTGATCTTTTGTATCGAGTTCATCACGTGTGATCGCACCGGATGCACCGAAGAGACGGTTTCAGAGAGCGCAGTCCCAAAGCGATCAAATAAAACTTTGGGAAGCGTCGCATGCTTTTGACATAGCCAGCTTTAGCCAGCTGCGTGCTGCATTATGGATTAATGCTGCTTGCCAACAATGCTCACTCATTTGCAAGCAGTCAAACAGAAAGCACCATGAACCAGTTGGAACCAAGAGGGATAATTTGCATTTATGATATTTGGACAGATGACCAAGTGTCTACTAAAACATGCAGAAAAATACCCTTTTTTTGCCAAAGGGTGGTGTAAAGCCTATCTGGTAGGAAAGATAACTATGCCCACCCAGATAAAGGGTTTCTGTCCAATGATGACATGGGACATTAAAATGTCACCATGAATCCACAACAAACCTCATTCCAGTGATTCATACCCAAAGATGAATAACGGGAATAATCTTGTTTTAGGCGCAATTGCTAACAAAAACTCTTGGAGAGACTGACAGGAAATAAGTGACACAAATGAAAGTCACAACAAAAATGAGCACCATCATTTATTCAGCAGTGGCCAAAGAGTGCTTAAATAACTGAGAGCTACTTAAGTAAACCGGCACCATGCGAACATCTTCCTTGGCTAAAAATGTTTGAGGCCACAAAAGAAGAGGGATGATTCACTATTCATTATAAGGCTTTAAAAATGCATCCAAACCCATTTTGTTTGTGTCTGTGATGGCACTGGGGTGGCTCAGCCACAAGTGCAACATGCAGGATGGGCCTAACAGAGAAAGCATTTATGAAAACATCATTTAGATGTGCACATCTGAAGACATCTCACCTGTAAGTGATTCACAGCTGGCATAAAACAATTAGGCCACAAATTAAAATCCTGGATCCAGCCCAAAGTTCCATGAACTCCTTATTATCAGCTCACGCTCATTTTCGTGATTGATCATTAAAACTGTCCGAGCAGAGAAATAAATGGATCCAAACCTCTCTGATGAGGAGATAAGAACATAATCAGATAATTTCTGGATTGAGCTGTCGTTTGCAAGATTTACATATTTAAATTTTTTGATATATATCAGACTCAATTAGTCCATCGGTTATTTTTGAACATCTTGTTGAAGCAAATATCTTCTTTTTCTCAGCACCTGTGCTACCCGGTGAACTCTGCTTCCTCTCAAACATTCTTGAAGCTGCCTGCACATGTGGACCCTTGTCCTATATTTGTAGACTTTTACATTAAAGATTTTTTTTATTTAATTGGAAATTAATAACACAGAAGAGTCATGCAGGAGTCACAGCTCGATGTTTTATTCATTGTTAGTGCACAGCCACGTTTTCCTTCTCTTTAGAGAACACTCGCTCCCAATCAGTTCTTCGCATTTCACCATCTGCTAGGATGGTGGGTGGAGGATGGTCAGATGTTCCCCGGGGAGCGCGGAGCCCGCCGCGGGCTCCAGGCCTGCCTGCGAGGCACCTGAACCAGGCAGAGGCACCAGTATCCTCCCAGACTACCCCCCCAACCCCTGACACCCACCACAATCGTTTAAGGGAGTGGCTGGAGCGGGTGGACTTAGTTTCCTCTGCTCTGCTTTATGTCCAACCATTCTGCTTTGGATTTAAGACACATTTTTTCCAAACAAACAACAGAGTTGGAAAAAAAAAAAAAGTCCCATGTGCATGAGTTCTCCATTAAGGGCTTTTTACAGTAATCCAGCTTTTCTGTATGCATTATAGTATGCATGTGTGTGTGTGTGTGTGTGTGTGTGTGTGTGTGTGTGTGTGTGTGTGTGTGTGTGTGTGTGTGTGTGTGTGTGTGATGTGTGCGTGTGTGCGTGCGTGTGTGCATGTGTGCGTGTGTGCGTGCATGTGTTGTCGCCTTACCATCTCCACAAGCCAGGAAGACACTCAACATCTGGAGAGAGACCCAGGTATGCTGTGATAAAAGCCTCTGGGGAGGAGAGAGAAAGAGAGATTGGGGGGCATTTGTGTGTGCAGGCAAATAATAGCCAAGTGGTGGTGTCGCGTGTGTCTGAGTGTTTGGGGGAGGGGGCATTTGCACGGAGATACAGATGCAGATAGAGAGACACGCAGGAAGAGTGCAAAACAGAGAGGAGGTGAAAGAGGAGTGCAGCGGCCATGAGTGGTTTGCTGGTACCCCCCCAGCTCTGTCAGCACATTAAATGGATGAGGGCCAGCAGGCATGTAAATGGGTGGACAAGATGAAAGGCAGAGGTTGGAGGGGTGAAATGAAAGACGGGAGAAAAGAAGAGGAGGCGAAGGATAAGGAGAGCAGGAGACGGCCAAGAACCGCTGGAAAATGAGAGGAATGAAGAGAGAGAAGATGATGAACCCTGGGGAGCCTCAGATCCCACATCAATTATGGAAAATGTGTGTGTGTGTGTGTGTGTGTGCATGTTTGAGAGAGAGAGAACAGCCTAAAAGTTTCTAAAGACAAAGAAATAAAATAGACGTGAATCACAAAATGGTTTTAAAGGTCATTTGCTAAAAAATCTAGTCAAGTAATATTTTCTAATGAAACAAAAAAAAATAAAGATCAGGGAACATTAGGGAACAGGAGGGTGCCACCACATTTTCCTCTCCCAGTCCAGCCACCAGCAGCTGATGTAGGTTCAGTCGAAATCTCTTTAAATTCAGTAAGAAAATATTCTATCAAGGTGTGTCTTTTAATCCTTTTCCTTCTGAGAATTTTTCTCAGGTGTAAAGTGAATATCCAGCATCAGACCGTCTTCGGCTCTCTTCATCTTGTTCCAGCTCGCTCCAGTAGATTTTCAAACATTTCAAAATTCTGTTTATTATTGGACCTGTGTTTGACTCTCAAATCAATCGACAGAAAATCATGCTCCTGGCAGTTAAACATTACTGTTCAACATATCAAACACCTCATTGATTAAATGTTCAGTGTGTATTCGATGCGTTTAATCTATAAGTAATTATATATTTGTGAAACAATAAAGTTAATCTTAGTCAAAGTAATGTTTAGAGTGCAGTATCATGCTTCCATGTGCCAGAGGAGCTCTCTTTCAAATCCAATCTTTTATTTACACCACAGGTGAAATTCGGTGTAGCTTGAAATCCATTTGATGCTCTGGAGTTAAATTATGGTTCACGGTTTTTGCATAAATATCTGACAGTGATGTCATCAATCATGCGGCTCTGCTTGCACAGAAGTGACCCGGCGCTGGAGCGAGGCTGCTGGGAGGGCGAAGGACGCGACATCCACTCGCAGCTGACGTTCACAGCCCACAATCTGTTGAGTTTTAGGATTTTGAATGTGTGTGTGTGTCTGTGTGTCTGTGTGTGTGCGTAACTGCTGATGAGCTGTCATCATCCTGGCTGCAGTCGGAGCACCGCGCAGAGGTCAATACAGCGTGTCAAGTGTGACGGATGCTCCTTTGAAGAGACGCGCAACCCCTGACCCCTTCTGTAACGAGCCCGGGTCAGGATGGAAACCAAATAACATTAAAAGTCCATCTAGTTTGGGTGTAAATGTTTCTCATTACAGAACAATCGCTTTTCTTGGTCCAATAATTGCGGATGGGGATCAGTGCACTGATTTGGGTAATTCATCAGGTCTTCTCATGCATACTAAGGAAGAATCAGATTGTGGCTTCCACACCATTCATATTCATGTGGCAAGATTGAGGAATACTCAGAGGTGGTCATTTGAATTTCAATAACACCTCCGGCTTTTTGAATACGAGAATATGAATTCCTCGTGTAGCTCTGAAACTGTTGACAGATATGTAGATCCGTGAGGATACGTTGGGCTGAAACCATCCCGGGTCTGACGAGAACGCCGTCTGAGCCCACAGCGGTAAGCGCTAACTTTGGATTCAGTCACAGGTTTTAGGACAATGCTTGTGTGTATGTGTGTGTGTGTGAGCGTGCACATGTGCGGGTTGCCTGAGGGTGGGGGCGCTGTGAACTGGTGTACAGTATGAATTTCCATCTGGAGTGACAGGAAATCAATGTGGAAGTGCAGCTGTTTGTGCTGGAAAGCTGGATACAGCTGAGGTGTAATCCCCTCTGTGCTGACCTTCTGAGGAAGAGGAAACACACATGCATGCACACACACACACACACTGACCATCACACTGCAAGACATATATGATTTGTTTAAGACTCCTCTAGAAGACTGATTTATAACTGAACTCTCTGCGGACCCAAAGCACACATGCAGAGTGTCTGGCCCCAGAACACTCATTCTCATTCTCATTCTCTGCCTCTCCAGAGGTAATGTGATTATGTATTTATGGCAGCCGATGTTTAATATTCCATGATAATAATCACATCTCTGCCTGTGTGAGAAGTGCCTCTGCGGAAATGAACCCAATGAGAGTCGCCAACAAAACTCGCTTTAAAAAGCATTTCAGTTCATTGTTCTGTCACAATCGGGTGTTTTAGACTCCAACATAAACAAAAGTCCCGCGATGCAGGGCCTGCAGACACTAAACACCAGACAGGAAGCTCTTTTCATACTTTTGCTGATGTATATGTTTATTTGCCTGTCTGAAAAGTTTCCCCAAAGCCCCCGATAAACAGTTTGAAACACCTTAGACCTGTGGATCAGCTCACCAGCCCTGCTGAAAAACTGCTGAAGGTGCAGCAATTTTCAAATCCTTGCTCTGAATAGAATCAGCATTGTCTTGTTGTTTTTGTGCTGATTTATTTGTGTGTCTGTGTAGTTTGATGCTTTTTTTGAGCACTTCACGGGTCATTTTCTCTTCTTTCAAATGTGCTATATAAATAAACACAGACTAACAAAAACAAGAAAGGAATGAATTAAATCAGTAAATAAAATATTCGATAATATCTGTAATACAGTTACTTGTCGCAGATTCTGTAGATATTTGAACAACTCGTTGTAATATTTGATTAAACTTGTTTATGATTCCAGTCCAGTTGGAATTGACTCGTGCAAATGTATGACACATCACACTTCTGCAGCTGTCAACATCTGAGATGTTTAGTCTGATTACAGGGACAGACTAATTTATCAGCTTGTCCCTAATAGAGAATCTGAATGATAAATTAAAACACTGACAATCTAATCCCACCCCTCCAAACACACACACACACACACACACACACACACACACACACACACACACAGTCAGTAGGTTGACTGGTCCAGGCCCCCAGAAAAGACGATTAGACCTGCAGCTGAGACCCTGTTCATTACAGTCCAAAGAGACAGCACAGGGCAGTTTCGTGTGTGTGTGTGTGTGTGTGTGTGTGTGTGTGTGTGTGTGTGTGTGTGTGTGTGTGTGTGTGTGTGTGTGTGTGTGTGTGTGTGTGTGTGTGTGTGTGTGTGTGTGTGTGTGTAGGTTACAGATATCCACCAGCTGTATCCCAGAGCTCTGAGATTGAAGTGACAGGTTGGTGGCTGAGATCAGAAGGATGGAGGGATTTGGTAGCCAGAGCTCAGAGTGTGGAAGAGGTGAGATGTTGCAATGTGGGGTGTGTGTGTGTGTGTGTGTGTGTGTGTGTGTGTGTGTGTGTGTGTGTGTGTGTGTGTGTTGTGTGTGTGCGAAGGGGGTGGGGTGTTTGGTTCATACACCCTCTATACACTATATATATATATACACACACACAAAAAGTACACAATTTTTGTCCTCCCAAATGGGAAAGAAATGTTCCAGTCCAGTGCTCAGTTTAAGAAATGCCCAAATTTCCTTTGTAGTTGCATCATTTCTGATGAGTGTTGGTGAGCTGCTCAACACCACCGCCTGACAGAGGAGCCTGCATATTGTCTGTGTGGGTCATCTCGGGGTTCCTCACACAGCTAAACATGTGCATGTGGGGAACACTGGCGACTGTACATCGGCCCAAAGTGTGACTGGTTCCACATGTTATTTGTATCCCGCCTCTCCCCTCAAGGCAGCTGAGATAGGCTCCTCCCCCTCGACCCTGCTGCAAAGTGGCAAATGATGGATGGATGGCTGGATGGATGGAGCCCACAGGCTCCTGTACAGCTCCCTTGGGTGTTGGTAATGTTCAGCGAAGACAGGCAGGTTAATTCACCAGCATCAGCGCTAACATGGCAGCCGTGAGCCTTTATCTCCTCCTGTGAGCCAAAAACCACGGAAAAAAAAAGAGAAGTTGTGATATGAGGTGCGGGACACATCAAAGTGGTCCGCTCGCTGCTGCCACAGCTTGACCAGGCTGCTCTGCATATTTTCCATCTGTCGACATTTTCCTACTCACGGTTTGCCAATTTGTACAGATGCAATGAGGAGGGAAAAAAACACACACAACACTCGTTTGGGGACCTGACATTATCAAATTTCTGGAATCAGACGTTCATCGATGCTAAAATTTGTATTTCCAAAATGAAAATGAATGAAATGGTGGCTGTAGTTGACTGCTTTAAGAATGTAGCTATATTTAAGATATGTGTTTCTGCTGCTTGGCCTTTCTCATTGTGTGTGTGTGTGTGTGTGTGTGTGTGTGTGTGTGTGTGTGTGTGTGTGTGTGGTGTGTGTACGTGTGTGTGTGCAGACCAGATGGCCTGTGCTTTACCTTTATCCTCATCATCATTATGTGACTCTGACTGCAGCTAATGTGCTCATGCATCAAGCCAAAGTTGTGAGAGCTGAATTAAATATGGAGGAACATCATCAAAATTGTGTGGAACCCCCCCACCACCACCAACCCCCGCCCCTCCCACCACCCACCCGACCATGACATCAGCATGGGAGAGGTGAACTTTCTGTGCGTGTCGCACAAAAAGGCTTCCTACTATTTTTGGAAGGCACCTCATTACACGTCTGTCACGGTCCAGATGTTCACAGAGGCAATAATTAACAAGAGTGTGGACCATTTTACAGGTACAACCAAACCCTCCATCTGCTGTTTTCTCCAGCACTTTTACTGGCGCAGTGCAGAAGACTCCAAATAAGAGTCACATGTTTATCTCACGTGCTGCCGTTGCATTATGTGTCGAAATTTGGAGGCCGAGCTTTGCTGACTAATGTGGTTTGTGTTCGTCGCTGCCCATTAAAGCAGTTTCAGGGGTGATGAGGGGGACGCCATTATATACTGGATTTAGATAAACTGGTTAGCAGCTATAGCCATCTCCTGGTTATTGTGGAAATTAAGGCTCTCATTGTTGGTTCAGCAGGATGTGAGTGTGTGTGTGTGTGTGTGTGTGTGTGTGTGAGAGAGAGAGAGAGAGAAACCTTGATGAGTGTTACCTTGACCTTGACCACTGTTACAGCTGTGATGTGATAAATTTTTCTCAGCTCCTCATGTTGGTTGATAAGAGAGCAGCCAGACACCCCCTACACACACACACGCACACACAGAGACACACACATACACAGTAGTTTATCTATAAACATATAGATGCACAGGCCTGATACTGAATAAATATCATTTTATAGCTGATTCACAGGTGTGTTAACAGTAGTCGATGTATGAGCATAAAGATGTTGGACAGTGTTTTGGTTAGGAAGTGTGTAAAGTTCTTTACTGGTGCAGGTACAACCCTCAGGGTGAATGGACTTTATTGCCTGAAACCTTTCTATTGAGTGAGTCTCGTGGCTGCTGTGTTTATGTTACTATATAAATAGCTGTTAAATCTATTTTCTATGTCCTCTCAGATAATATCTTGATTTAAATATAAATGACCCAGCGTGCTGCATTTACAGTGTACATCAGCTGTCCCCAGATGAACACAGGTGATTTTAAAGTACTAAAGCTAACATTCAGCCAATTGCAAATGGTGCAATAATTCAGCTTTTAACACCTCTCAGGCTCATGTTTAATGTAATTTTCTTTAGGAGACTATGAATGTAAAAATCATTTTAATGTAATGGTACGTTTATAAGTGGGTCTCTCTCTAATGGCACCTGCTCTGCTGAACCAGCATCTTTTTGTGAGTCTTTGTGAGTTGCAGTCCTGGTGCCAGATTTTCTAAATTCTGCTCTTCAGGCTACAGCTGTACAGCTTTAGAAAGATCTCCCGCTTCTTCGTATCACAACTCCAGTTGAGGATAAAAGCCTCCGCCACACACAGCCACAACTCACGTGTGTGAGTTTGTGTGTTTGAGTGTGTGTGTGTGTGTGTGTGTGTGTGTGTGTTTCTTGCTTCCTCCTGCTGACGTTTGGAAGCATGAAACTGTTGAAATCCAACATTCATTCCATCCACATGTGAGAAGAAAGGCCGGAACAAATGAGAGTTGGTCCATCTGAGCCTCCTTCAGCAGTGATGGTGATATTGTTGGGAGGCTTCTTGAGCCTTCCATAGCCAGATGATGGGATATCTTCTCCATCTGCTGTTTTCCCTTTCTGCCCTGTCTGTTCATCTGAGTGTCAGAGGAGTCCTGTTCAAGTTTCATCCTGTAGAGGAAAGAGACAGAGACACAGAAGCAATTATCTCGCCACACCAGCCAGCTGAATCTGACAGCTGGGACAGCCTTATCTTGCCGTTTACTGGTTCAATATTCTGATTTTTTCCCCTTTTTTATGGATAATTAACAGTTTAACGCTCAGTCAATCAACCAACCAGGCTGTTGCGAACTCTGAGCCAAGAAGATAATGATTCTATTACACGTGATGGTGTGTTTTCATACTCCTGACTTAAGAGAATGAGAAAGAGAAAGTCAGGAGCCACCACACTCACCAGGTGCTCCTGCTCCATCATGCCCACATCTCTCGCCGCTGCTACCATCAGGTGTTGCGGTTGAATGACATGAAATAAAGTGTGAGATTGAATTAGGTGATGCTTTTCTCTCAAGATCTCTCCAATTTTTTTTTTTTTTTTGCTTTTCAAAGATAATATAGATATTCGTGGAAATGCATACTCTTTAATGGGCTGCAGTAAAGATAAATATGTATCGTGCAGGAACCACTTTATCACTCAGATGTTATGAACTTGCTCCGTCTCCAATTTTTCCATCTATTTTGGGCTGCTCTCCCGAATCCCAGCACTTAGAAAGAAGTAAAACAGACCCCCATGAATCTTCATACATCTGGACCGCCGATGACACGCTCATGAATTTACCATGCTCGTGTTAATCTCAAGGCTTTTTTCCTATAAACTCCCTGACGTAACAGTGAGGGTAAAGGGAGGGCAAGAGCTGAATGAAATAAATAAACTATGAATGATTATGTAAAATAAAGAAAAATGAGGAGACTAGCTGTTATCTGCGATAAACCAGAGATGATGAGCTCAGATTAAATGGACGAAGCACCCATAAATAAATTAAGACGCCTGCATCAATGTATATATGTTTTTACCTTTGTCCCTTCATATAGACCTATGCAATATATGGCTCTATATGTCTTTCATGAAATATGAAAGCTAGAGTCAGTGAGTCGCACTGAACTGACACTGGGGGACAGTCGTGACTCCCCCTCTGTGGATTTTTACCGTGTTTGCGCTCGATGTATGATTTAAAAGTTTAAAGCAGAACTTTGAAGGATTGCCTCCTTGATCAGCCTAAATCAGGCTGTCAGGGGGGACGTTTTCAGCATCAGCAGTCAGACAACACATTTCCCCAGTTCTCCATTCAGGTAGAACATTTTGACAACATTATGCTAATTTGACGTATTCCAGAATTAAAGACCAATAAAAAAAAAAAGATCCACATCTGGGACAGATGCAGACAATGGCTCCTGATGTAGCTGCTGATATCTTCCACAAATACAACCCTGCGCTTGTTGATTCAGGAAGCTGCTGGCTTTGTTTTCTTTCTTTCTTTCTTTTTTTTTATTTTTAATGGGGTCTTGTCTGCGTAGCCTCAGCATTTCTCGCTGCAAATTAACAACATATGCAAATTCACAAATCAGACGCTATTTCTTGTGTTTATTTCAGTCATGCCACTCGTGCAGGATAACGGGACTAATGGAGCTGCGCTGCTGGAAATTCTAACTCTCCCGCTGCCTCTTTCAACCATTTTCCTGCCACTTACTCCAACTGCACGGGCTGGGGTGACACTAAGACCGCACTATTTCCTCCACATTATATCCGCTATAATTAAAGACGGCGGCACTTTTATCAGCAGCTCCAAACAGCGCCTCATAAGCAAACGGTGAAATGCCCTCAAACTGAAATAATTGGATGTTGCCGATGGGGTTTTTGTTTTCAGGCCTTGAAGAGGTTGACAGTATTAAGAAAAGCAGGTCGCAGATTGATTGGCATCTGCTCTCAACTTTTCCAGGGTGTCTCTCTTCTGGCCACTTTATATTTCTCCACGCAAGCTCACTTTCACAGGATTATGCTTCGCTCCTGGCGATATCTGGGTGTGTGTGCGCGCTTGTGAGTTTGAAAATGTCTTCCGGTGGTGTGTCTTTTTTTTCTTTCTTTTTTTTTTTCTTTTCCCGGTAATCTGTCTGTCTCTTATGGTCATTATGCTCCCAGGCCTTCTGAATATGTGCATGAGGCTGTGCACATCCAGCGAACTCCCTGAGCCTCCCTCCAACATCACCCATGGGCTTTGTTTTGATCCTCTAGCCAGTCATTCTCCACAGCCTTCTCCTAAACACATTGTAATAAATGTGCCAGTTGTCGTATTTTGGGTTGGGGGGAATACAGGGATGCACAACGCCCCCTTAAGCCTGCTTCAAATTTACACACTCTCGCCCTTATTGCCAACACCGATGTCCCCCTGCCCATTTGTCGGTGTGTGTGTGTGTGGCGCGAGGGGCCCGTAGCGGCTGAGGAAGCCATGGCTCTACTCCTCGTCTGCTCTGCCATCAGAAGTCTCAAAGGTTTACTTCACTTGCTGCCTTCTTCACAGCTCCAGGCTTCTCCCTCTTTTCCTTTCTTTTTTTTTTTTTTCAAGTCACGAGAGTCAGTCGCTCACACCTCCACTCCAGTGAATCCTTTCCGCAAATCTTCCGCTCGGTTCTTCTTGGGTTCAGAGAAGTTGGAGATGAATGATGCAGGCTTTGGTGTGTGTACTGTGTTGAGCTTCCCTTCCTGCTCTCTCAGTCAGCTATTATATCTCAAGACCTGCAACGGTACATTTTAATAGATTACCATTTAATATGCACACTCCATTTTCTCCTTCTTTTACAAATCTGATAGTAAAGTATTATCATAAATCAGGATTAAGGATTAAGGATGTACGGGAAGTTGTCATCCTTCAGTCCTGGACTCATAAGTGACTCTTTGACTCTCTTTTCTCCCTTCTGTCTCTTTTAACTTTTTAAAGTTATTCTTCTCATTTTCTCCAGTGTGACATTGCCGTGACTGGTATAATTTGAAGACTGCATCACTGACAAACTGAAAAACTATTCTAGCTTTGTCATCATTCTTACTTAAGCGTGTTTTTCGGGTGCTTCAGTTCCGGTGATTTCAGACGATGGCTCGTCTCATCGAAATGTTGGAATATTTCACAACACCAGCCAATAACTAAGAGACATTTTCACCATTGGTGATCAGGCAGCTTATCTGATTCATTATACTAATGAATAATTTGACACATTCAGGACAAACTATAAACCAAAATCTCCAGGAAAAGTAAAAGCAGATGATAGGTTTGTACATATCTGAGACGTAAATGCAGATACAGGCTTCATGTTGCCTTGGAGCTGCTGACATCATTCGCCTGAGTTTATTCATGAAGCTGGGGCTGCAGGTTATTTTTACTTTAACAGGAAGTCACTTCCTCAATATTCGCGCCTCAAATTAACAGCATATGCAAAGTCATGAATCAAATGCCCTTTCTTGTTTTTATTTATGTCCCCCCACGTGTGCAGCTCACAAGATCGCACGACTAATGGAGCTGCAAACCCAGGCTTATGAAAATTAAGATGATTTATGTGCTTGATAGTTAGTCGGGGCTATTTTTAGGTGAGTTATAGCCCGATGTGGCAGACTTTGGCACCGCAGAGGTGATGGAAGTGCGGGCTGTTTGTCTTTGAGAGTGGCCCTGAGCCCAGCCGTCACCTTCACCTTGACCACACCTCAGAATCTTGATGGGGTTCAGGTCAGGTGAGCTCAACCAATAAGCAGGAGGTTGTTTTCATACTAAGCAGGAGTCGGGTCCTCCACGGAGTTTCTCGTCAGAACAACAGACGACATAGTTGAGTGCAGGCTCGAAAACGTGACAACATGGCACCAAAAGTCCTCGCCTTGAATTATCATCTGGGGGTCTCTGCACACCAGTCTGTTGATTTCCAAATGAAATCTATTTTGTAAATCAAAAAACAGATAGATAGATAGATAGATAGATAGATAGATAGATAGATAGATAGATAGATAGATAGATAGATAGATAGATAGATAGATAGATAGATAGATAGTGCCACAGATTTTGCCTCGCGCAGGGTTGTGCATTCATAGCACAAGTTAGGCATGATGGATGTGTCTCTGCTCCTCGTACAAGGATAAAATGTCTCCAGTGTGCTTTTATGAGTGGGCAGTAAAGTCTCTGACTCTGACTCTGGCCATCATCCAGGCGACCGCATGACCTAATCGGTTTCACATTAAGTGGAGCCAATACTGTTCAGAGCGCAAAACATAAGGTGCAGTGTGGAGGATGGCTGAGATCATCACTGCGGTTTCTGCTAATCACCATCATCAACAGGGAAATGGAACTGAGGTCGGAATTGTTTAAATGCAAAAAAGGAAAGTGCAGCTATAAAACCTGCACTATTCTGTCCATTTGCTGTATAAAGCGTGATCTGTTGGGACAGGTTTACACAAAAAGCTCTGCAAAGATTGTTTTCATCAGAGTCGGGATTAGAGACGTTCATCAAGAGAAGGGGTCGTCATAACGAAATCCACACAGGCCGGCGGAATTCAACCCTCTGACCCTGAATAACAGAACCTCATCTGCGTTAGTCACGATGGCAATGTCTCTGAAGCTTGTTGTTAAAAAAAAATCCATGATGTGTTAATAAGTGTATTAATTTACATTTAAATTTAGAGAGATAAAAACTGCTTCCCTTTCTCACCAAGAGCTGTTAATTTGTTTTCTGAACATCTGAAATTGGCAGCAAACTAATCAATATCTGCTCCATTAGCTCAAAATGCTTTATTGGCTGAAGAGCTTAGTCCTTATTACATGGAAGCAGAAAATAATATACTGACATTCAGTATGTTTGGGTGATGTCATCCAGTATAAATGCATTTTATTTAATATTCCACTTTTAAAGTTACAAGATGGGGGAAGAGCAGCTGGAGCCAAATATGATGCTAACTCTGGAAAGTCTAGTTAGGATGTAAAATTCTTATATCTAAAGATAAAGCAGGACAGAGCTACAAAAGCTCTGAAAGCATCCAGGACTGGACCCAAGAGTGGTTTTCCATGTAGAGCTTACCATCGAATTCACTGTGAAGTGGTGTGACGCTGCTCCGAAATGAATTCCTACTTAGAGTTCTGATCCCACACGCATGCAACCGCACGTGTGCATGTGCACGTGCACACGCACGCGCGCACACACACACATGCACGCGCGCCCTCACATTTTTATTTTTGTAGAACCTTCATAGACATTCCTCTGAAATTACTCTAACCCTCACCTAGACTAAACCCAGTTCTAACCTCAACCTCGGGGGTGAGGTGTAAATTTGCAAACATGGGCCCACTTTGCTAGTAGAATAAGGATTTTGGTAGTCAATATGTAGTAAATGTGAGGACACACACACACACGTAACATGACACAATAATGTCAAGTATTAAGGGGCCTGTTGACCCCCATAATGACTCGGAGGGCTTTCACCCATGAGTCATTTTAAAACACGACTGCAAAAACATGTTTTTTAGACTAGAGTATGTTTGTTTATCTTTTTTAATAAGTGCCTCTTCAGATGATTTGCCTCAGTGTCTGAGGCTTTTGTGCGATGATCTTTCGTAGTAACGCTCCAGGATGTGTGCCATCCCGTGCTACACAGTATCAGTGTGGGGATAATGGTGGCTGGGTGGGACGCTGAGGATTAGTACGCACGATAAGCCTGTTGTGACCACAGATTGCAGGGCGCTCAGAATGAGCATCGCCGGGCCACAGCCAAGGTGGATTAAAGTTTTGCTGGCCGGGCGGGGGCGGGAGCCGTGCCGCTGAATGGGTGGCTACATGGTTTACTTAAAGGTCAGCTGGAGGGTTTAATGTTCTGCCCGTCTGGGTGGTTGTTCTCCTCGCTTGTTCCCAGCCTGGCAGACTGCCCTCTGAGCTGTCGCTGGCAGGGAAAAGAGCCATGAAGCTGTGGGACGGGCAGGTCGTAATGTCAGATCATGAGCCAGGCGATTTACACTGGGAACATTTGCACGCAGCATTTCTACTGCTAATTAAAGAGCCATTCACTTTCTTCTTGGTTACTGAATGCATCATTCAGGAATGGCATTTCCTCCTCTGCCTCTCTGTCTGGTGGAACCCGTCCATCGGATCCCGTTTGCAAACTTACAACCACTTAGTCGGAACGTCGAAGAACAGAAAGTGAACTGAAGTCCTTAATTGAGCACATAATTTTGATATCTGCTCTGCCTTTGCTGCGACGTGACAACGCAGGCGCTGCAATTAACCATTTTAAATTGATATTGGCGCATCCGTACAAAAGAAGAAAACGGCACAGAATAAAGAATAAATCACGCAGATGATTCTTGCCCCACCCACCACCTCCAGACTCTGTCTGCATATAGAGTGACTCCATTTAAAAACAGGACAGCATATTATAGTGGTACAGCATCAGACTTTTAAATGTTTTTATAGCAATTATTGCATTTATTTGACCCTCTGATCAAGTCAAACACCTTAAAACCTAAGAAGACCTCAGTAATCTTGAAGTTTGAAGACTGGAAATGCAGTTTCAATGACCTTGTTTCTGTGTGTTTGCCTGGGTTTCCTTGGTTGCTGTGACTGTCGGCGACTGTTGGTGTCTCTGTCGACTGATTGAACCTGCCTGTTTTTCCAGCTGAATGCCAAGGCATCAGGTCGCCGCGCTGCCGTCTGACTAAGTCTGTGATAACACCGGCTCACACTGGACATGTTTGTGCTGTGTGATTATCAGAATTCTGATCTCCAAGTGACACAACAACATGCCGGCGGCCTGAATACAGGCGCACAATGGAGGATTGTGAGAATAGCCACGGGCCTCATTAACGCCATCATGTCCTGGTGATTTGAGTGCGATTCATATCAGGGTGAAGTGTCACACCTGGAACCATCTGATCGACTGCGTCTGCAAAGATAAGACGACGGGAGCTTCCCGTTGCTGCTTGTGAGATGTGGTTCAGTACAGGCGATTGCGAGATGTTCCCTATCGTGAGCATTCATTCATTTACTGTCAGTGGTCCTCTATAACTCTAATATTTAATAAGGTTCGAGACTTTACCTCCTTTAAAACCTGATACAGATACAGCCTAAATATTATCTATGATTCCTCCTTATTTATATATATATATATATATATATATATATATATATATAACCTTTTAACCTTAACATCTTTTTCAGATTAACCTCGTTGAATACTTTTAGAGTATTTTGGAGGCAGGCACATCTGCAAGCGCATTCTTTGATTTGTTCTTAACTTCGGCTGATTCTGGTAATGAGCTGCTGCAATTCTTGTGTGTTTTTATGGTCTACATATTTTATAGAATGTTATGACTTTTTAAAATCTATGTCTGACACTCTTGAAAAATAATAGTATTAATGTTAATAGTGCACCAATTAGAGAGAGGACCATTTGTTGGGCTGTCTGAATGTTCTGAAGAGCATTGTAACCTATTCAGTGGACCCAATTTATCAAAAGTAATATATCTCATCATCCTTTGTGGTTGCATGTGAGAAGCGAGACATGACATTAATTATGAATTAATAATTATTATGTTAATTATTAAGGGCAAAGTGGTACCTCTATAAACAAATGACTTCTGAGTGCATTGAACTTGTTAATTAATAAAAGAAAATATATCACAAATTACTAAATTATATTCGGACACAGGCAACATCTCTGTCTGTAAAAAACAACATCTGACAGTTGAGACAAATGTTGATGTCTGATTATTCATTCATTTTAGTTAAAGTCTGCTTGGTTCTCTCTTGAAAGTTCCTTTAGTTCTAAGCTTAGTCCTTTCTATAAAACTCCATTAATTAAAAGTAAAACATTTGACAGTTTGGTTTTAAAGTTTAAAGACTGGCTGACTTTTGTGATAATCCAAAGACTTTCCTGCCCTCCCCATCAGACTGTTTATGTCACCAAGTGGATCAATATCAGCTCAGGCTTCTTTTCTCCTCTTAAAGACTAGTCTGCTCATGAGATACCAAGTAAGGAAATTGTTAAATCTTAAGAGTATTGTTGATGGTTTTAAATATACATCTCAATTAGAATATAAGTTCAATTTAACATTTTTTTCTAATCATGTGTAAAACTCTAGACTCTTCCTAATAAAAAACAAATAATGAGCCAAAATATTATGGACAAGTTTTCATGACAAGAATTTTATTTTCTTTTTTTTTTTTTTTTTATTACATTTTGAATTAAATTAAACATTTTTTCCTTTACAACATACATTAAGCTGTGATGTTAAGTGAGGAGAATAGGGCAAAAAACTTTGTGACGTCACGATATCTTACAAGCTTACAAAGTTCAAAAGGTTGAAGTTGAGTAGAGAGCTGATTTTGCATCTAACAGCGGTGAATCAGAACAAGGGTGACAGACAAAAAGGCACACACCAAAGAACCTCACAGTCCACAGCAGCCTTCACAGTCAAACCATATCCAGGCTATAAAATATTCAAACCTCACCGACATCAAAACACCTGCAGCCACAGCTGCAGCGGCGCTCCACACAGGATGTGGACATTAGCCTCACTTTCTGTGTGGACACGGCAGTTTCCCGTGTTAAGAGCTGCCGATCAGCATTATTCTGGGAGGGTTGGTGGTTTATTACATGAGAGGGTTTGAACCAACACTCTCCACCACGATGAAGCTGGTGCTTTTTCACTGATCTTTCACTAATCGCTGGGATAATGTTTGCCCATGTTTTGGGGAGGGGTACCATCCTAATCTGACCTAATCTGCTGCTCGTGACCTCATCACTTGCAAGCAAACCCTCCAAGCATCTATGTACACATTTTTCTTTTCAGTTTCTTACATTTTCTTCAAATTAGCTGTGGATTGAGACATAGTTGGCTTTCCTCCATTGGGAAACACAAAAATGCCAGATATCAAGAAACCGTTTAGCTATCTACACATTAAACACGAAAGGAGTGCACCATCATTTAAGTGGGGGAGCAGTAAAAATGTAAAAAAAAAAACCAAAGAAAACAAAAAAAGTCAGATTATTTGGCCATTCATAAGGCCATGATCATGACAGTTAGTGAAACAAAAAGTTCCTCAAAACCCTTTTTTTCTTCTACAAAACGAGGTTTAAATTGGTTAATCGGATTTTTTTTTATACTAATGTCGCTTTGAAATGGGAACTCGACAGGAACCAGCCTGTTTATGCTTCTGCATATGGACCAAGTGTTACAGTGCACACAAGAGGCGTTAGTACGCCGGGTGCTTATGTGCATCTCCTACTGTACGCCTGCTTGTCTTGACTATTGTTAATTCGTTATGGTCATTGTGCACTAAAACGATACACATTGGCCTTATTTGCTCGGATCAATCAACTGTCACTCCGAAAAATAAAAAAAACAAATACGAGGACTTTTAAAAAGGTATAAAATATAAACTGAAAAACACTCGACAACGTCTTCATCGACACTGGCAGCACGATATAAAGGGTTGCGTTAAGCGCATTGATGGCACAAGCAGAAATGAACCACACAGGTGTGTGTTGGGGTGTGTGCATGTGTGTGTGTGCGCACGTGCGTGTGTTCGTTTAAGAGAGGAGGAAGGAAAGAAGAAAGGTCTTCCTTCTTCCTCCCTTCAGACCATAAGTGTGTTATGTCTAGGGGACCAGGATTACAACAATAACACCTACATTCTTTAGTTGCGTTTTTATCAAATCAGGGAAACATCATGACGTAAGAAAAATTAAAAAAGAAAAAAAAAAAAATTACAAGGAGACGAGTTAACAGCTAATAACGGAAATCATGAGACTACGTAGGGTGTAAGGCACAAATTTACATGTGGAAAAGTAAGCAGGGAATACAGAGGTGTTCTCGTAGTTATCTTCTTCACCTGCTTGTATCGTCTGACGCTGCCTTTGTTCTTTTTTTTTTTTTTTAACGCTTGCAGCTTTCCCGAACTGTTGCCGCCGCCGCTTCTTCTCAGATTCGTGCAACAGTGAGCTTTGATGGCACCGGTAAGCCAGCAGCCAATCAGGACAAACTTGACTGACTCAGTATCAAACCACAGTGCTGATTGGAGGGGGGGTGGGGGGGTCACTCGTCAAAGGAGGGCACGAGTCAGGTGGAGTCTTCTCACCACTGGTCGAGAACAGCAGTTGAACTGTGGTCCACAAAGTCAAAAGTCCCTGTCTGGCACTGGTTGAATAAATATTTCACCCTCGTTAGAGAAGTCACGTGTTTCCCAAGCTGCTGGTCCCACAGTGAGACCACACCCACCTCGGAGATAGTTCTGCAGGCTCCAGTTTAATGACTTTAAATATTTTTTTTCTTCTCAAACTTGATTAATTAATATTAAAAGACCGTTTCTGTCTTCTCTCTGAACCTAAAAAGTCAGTCTTTTTTTCTTTCTCAAAAGCACTTCATAAAAATAAATACAACCAGCTTTTAGTATTAACAGTCATGTGTTATTCAGTCATCAGTACAGTAGAAGCTTCCTCTGGTTCAGGATTCGAGCTGAGCCCAGGCGGGACCTGATTGCTGTAACACTGAGAGGCTTTTCACAGTTTCTCGCAGAGCTCCGACGGTCCGAGCCCAGTCTCCGAGTTCTTGCAGACTTCCCAGTTCTCAGGGTACTGTACAATGATTGGTCTCTGACTCCTCCCCCCACAGCGCCTGTCCTGTATGTGCTTTTGTGTCAGGGAAAGTCTTGGTGGGCAAACACATCACAACTGTACCACCGCTCTGGTGCTAAGGGGGGCCATCAGATGATACATTGGGGACGGCTTGGTTTTCTTCTCTTCCTGCATATCCTGCGTGTTTACAGAGGAACTGGGCACCAGCCAGAGCGTGAGCTCCATGACAAGCCACAACTGTCAACATTTTTTTGTTTTTTTTTTATATTTACATATTTATATAAAAAGGAAGTGTTTGCTTTAAAAAAACTGTTGCATTTTTAACTTTACTGTACACCTAGACAAAGAGACACGAGATGCAAGTTGTACAGTATTCCCTGTTATTTTCTCTTTCAGACTTTCTCCAGTGTCCATTCACATTAGCATAACTGGGTAACTGGGCGACTATGTGCAGGAGTCACTGGATTTGACCTTTGTTGAGAGTGAAACTACAGAGGGTTTGGGCGGAACATCAGGCTTAAGAAATTTGATGCCTGTTCGAGGCAGTGACCCATAGGAGCTCATTCCAGGCTGCCGTGACAGAGATATCCCCTGTGCTGTCATTTGTATAGAGTCAACCCGCTGAGGTGCAGGGGGCGGAGTCTCCACACGATTGAAGCTGTGTTGTCGGGCCAGTTGGGAGGAGTTAGATGAGTTGGTGTTGTGTTTCTTGAGTACAGAGGATCCGGAAGCAGACGATGCCGATCCTTTCCGGAGCCCATAGACCGATGAGTGGACTTCCAGGCGTTTGCCCATCTGAGGAACGGCGGGGGGAACGGTGAGAGAAGCCTCCCGTTGTGGCACGCGCGGTGGGAGTACCCCATCTTGATCCACCATGGTGAGGTTGTGACAGGGCTTCTTGACGGTTTTGTACTCCAGGGTAGCACCCTGATCATCCATAACACCGTGAGCCATGCTGAGCTCGCTGTGGTGGGGCTGCTCCACGTACTCGTGCTGGTAGGACTGCAGATGAGGCTGGAGCTGGTGCTGATGCTGCGGCAAAGGCAGGACTACGACGCTGGGGATGTGTCCTGGCGACGCCCTCAGGGGCAGATCGGTGGAGATAACAGGGGATCCGATTGGTGGCATATCCTTCGTGCAAGCGTTGATGAGATTCTGATTCCTTTCCCACTCGCGGCTGCCCCTACTCGGCTTACGCCGAGGCTGCATGGGTGTGGATTCTGGCGTTGGCAGAGCCGTGAGGTCCAGGTGGTGCTGGTCCGCTTTTATCAGCATCTTTCCATTGGGTGTCAGCCTCCCGTTGTGCATCAAGGGCGTGAGGATCGCCTCTGGCCGGCCATCTTTGGCCTGCGTCTCGAACAGACCTGTCAGTTTGGTCACGCTGTTCATGGAGCCCCGGCGGGCGTGGAGGTGGTGGCTCTCCTTTTCCTTGCGGCCGGTCATTTCCACGTCTCGACGCCTGTGGTCGCAGACGCAGTAGACGATGATGCCGGAGAATATGGCACCCATTGCAAAGGCTAGGATGACTGCGATAGCCAACAGGGTCACGGGAACCAGTTGGTCGCGACCCTTCTGGTAGCTCTCCCGGATCACTCCTGCAAAGAAGCACAGAGATGACACTGAGACTGACAGACCGGAAAAAAATGGGAGGACTGATTAGAACTTGTGTTGCTGAAAAAACAGATCTGTTGGAGAAAGCCTTTATTACAATATTTAAATATCCCTGCAAAGAGAAGAATAAATAATCTCGATTGTTAAACAGTTTTCTGGGTAAACAGATTAACAGTCGAAATAATATCAGGAAAAACATGCAAATGACGATGGATTTATCTCATCATGAAGAACATCTATTGAAAACAGACAGCCATTCTAGCTGGAGGTATCAACATTCTCTATTTTCTGAATTTCCAATCTTGACTGAAAGTGTTTTGAAGGCGTGATTATGATTCACACTTTAAATCCCAGATAAACCCCTGTGCTGAAACGAAAAGGCGATGTGAGGGCAGATAAAGGAACCTGAATAAAGGAAGCTTTTCTTCTCATAGATATACCAATGCGGGACGTTTCATAAATCTTCGTAAATGGATCCAGACTCCTGAATCACATAGAATGTATTAAACATCATCTGATTAGGTGCTAAAATCCAATGAGCTGTGTCATCAGTGTGTGCAAAGAGGCCTTTTTCAAAGACAGGCGAAGACTCTCAGCGAACAGCCAAATGAAAGCTAATTTAATAACAGCAGCTAAAGTATTTCATTAACGAGAGTGTGGGCGCGACCGAATCGGCATAACAAAACAAAGTTTGAAAAAAAAATATGCAGACTCATGCATGCACATGAATATATGGCTGCAGGTGGTAAGGGCAAGCGTGGTGATGAATGCAGACGTGTTCTGCGACGCCCTGGTACTTGGGTAAAACCAAGAGCAGCAGGGAGATTTACGTATGCTTTTACACATGACCTGCAGGTGGATTCTGTCAAATAAACAGCATGCTGCTCCCAGATAGCCTGACTCCTGTTAAAGATTTCTGGGTTTGTTTCTGAGACATGAACCTGACGTGTCGGTTCAAATCATTGGCGGTGATGGTTGGGTCATTTCACTTTTACTTCTTTCAGATGTGCACGAATAAAAGTTGCTTTCTTTCCCCCATTCTGTCTGTTTTGCCTACTGTAGTCAAAATTATGTTATTTAATCATGATTTGATTCATCCCAATGAGACACTTAAATTGTCTGAATAAAATGCAACACACTGAGGTTGGTTAGGCCATATTCATGAGACTAATTGTCTTCTGTTGTGCTCTATGAAACTCTTTTCTGCGCATCATCTTGAGAATGTTTTAATGTCTCCAATTTCTTAAAATAGATGCCACAAAATGAAGCTTTTTTGCAGTAATTAAGTCAAATCCTGAAGGGTCTGGGTAATCACGTTTAGGCTTCGCAGCTTTACTTGAATGCACTCTGAGAATCCGCTTTCTGCGTCTCCACAGTGAGACAAAACGCAGACACAGAGACATCAAGGTAATCTGTTCTCATGGAACCGAAATCCAGACTCTCTTAAACTAACATCCATAATCCTTGCTTGCCACAGTCATACTTCATTAGTGGGAAAAGAAACCAACATCTTCAAGTATATGCAAGCTAAAGCAACGCGCTGAGCATTGCACGAGCCTCTTCATGACTTTAAAGCTCAGCCTGAATTTAAAAAATGAGCAGATACTCCCACTCAGATCATCCGTCACCCATTCCAAAAACAAAACTTCTCACTAATAGGGTGCTGATGAGACGCAGCTCTTCCATATCTCATTCTGTTTCAAACAAAAAGTTTAAATTGTCTCTTTTGGCCAAAAGAGCTTCTTATCACAGCCGTGCAGTGTAGATAGTGTAAGATGTGATGAGTGTTATCTGCAGGAAGCCACAGAGCTCTGACATGTGTTGGGCTGTGGAGTCATGTGACCAGTCAACTAGCCCGTCTGGCAAAACATCTGCTTTTCATCTTCAGTCGTACCATCAAAGACCCTGAGAAGTATTTTCCCTGACTTTATCTCTTTACTATATTGACTTTTTCGGCTGTCACTCGCCTTTCTCCTATTTCTCATCTTTTCCAGGGAAAAGGAGGACCTTTCTGCCTTATTTACAATCTCTTTAAGAGCCCTGTACTCGGGGGTCAGGCCTGATTTCCTCTCATTCTCTGGCAGACAGGTGACCTGCCATAGGTGACCTGATAAACCACAAATTAAGAAAGCCAGCAATGCAGGTTGTACAATTTGAGCAGAAGATCAGATCCCACCCGAGATGTACATTTTACTCTGGCTTTAAACATTTTGAAGCTATATTTTATTTATGGCTTAGCAGGAAGAATTTAATCTTTAGAATGAGGGACAAAGATGACAAGGAGCAAAAGTCGGGGTATTCTAGTCAGGGGATCAGCTTTAATGTTTAAGACCAATTTAACCTTCAGTGCACGGTTGTTCCTGGCTACATACTAAAAAGAAAGTAATAATAATCAGGTTTTGTCTCCCTGCATCCATC
Source organism: Lagocephalus sceleratus (assembly GCA_911728415.1). Lineage (NCBI taxonomy): Eukaryota > Metazoa > Chordata > Actinopteri > Tetraodontiformes > Tetraodontidae > Lagocephalus > Lagocephalus sceleratus. The sequence goes on along the minus strand of CAJVRN010000237.1, from coordinate 7,512,879 downwards.
ATACAAAGATGAGAGCCATGCACTATGGCAGTTTTCTCACTTAGTGTGAGTACTTAGCCCAAGGCCTTGAGTAAAACACAAAAGGAAAAGAAGGAACTCTGGAGACTTTCATCTTCCATGTGAGGAACGGTTTCTCATCCTGACATCAAACAGAATGAAAGTAGCCACTGAAGACACGGAGGCGTTTCTGTCGAATCACAGGACTTCAGGCTCTCAACTCCAGGTGGCCGCGCAGCTTGGTTTTCAAGGTCCTGTTTGCGATCACTTTGCAAAACTTTTCCAAACTCTCGCAACTTGACCTTCAGAGGTATCAGCGTTGTTGAAAATGTTAGATGTTCTGCTTTAGCTTCATCTCACAGTGGTTCTGACTGCGCACTGGCTTAATAATCTCCTGGTTCCAGCTCTCGCCTTGCCCCCAGAATGTCTCACAAGGCGTCCCGCAGCTCCACACTTCACTCAGCAGCTGAATTGATTTGAATTTCACACTCCCTTGAGCCTCAACATACAGTAGAGATATTAAACACATATCTCAGATACACTGATTTTTCTCGCTGTCAAAACAGCCTATAAATCAAGAACATTGTAATCTGCTGAGATTTGAGCCTGTGAACACTCTCTCTGTGTCTGCCTGACACTTTTATTCCTGTTTAATCTCCCCAGAAACCCCGGCTGACTTAAGACCACAGAGCTTGTCTTTGTGTCAATGTTGGGAAAACTTAAAAGGTTGTTAAACATCGCAGGGAGGTTAGAGAGTGGGCTTTAACCTCTGACCTCAGCCCTGCACAAAGAGACCGGTGATAAAAATCTTAATCAGACTTCAGATGCGCCACCTGTTAAAAGACAAAATGTTGGACCTTGTTGAGCAGAAGGAAAAATGAAGGAGGAGAGGTGGAAACATTCACCTATCACCTTATTTTCACTTATGTCTCAGCTTTCAGAAGCTTGTCTTTTTTTTTAATGGAGAGGTGTAGACATTTTATTATAGTCTCTGGTTAGAGTATAATCCCATTAGGTCCGGTGTTTGTTTGCCCTAATGTGTTATTCTGTTTTAATCAGACAATAGCACGTCAGTGCAAATACATACAGATCAGGTAGGTAATAGATGATTAAACCCTAAATTGTATCAGTCTGCACCTCAGGTATTAACGCTGATGTGCTAATATCCTCTTTATTGCACACAGGCTGTCTGATCCAGGAAATCTTCCTGAATGAGACCTTTGCGAACATTTCTCATCAAATTATTGATGATATATTTTGTCGCTGTTTCCAGGCCCAAGCCAGAGCTTGGCGTGGCTGTAACGTGTCAGACTGGCTGATTTGTGTTGTAGTTCAGATAGTACAGATAACGCAAAGCTTATAACTTTAACACAAAGGTTGATGCCAATCATTTCATTCTTCTAACCTTAAACATATCATGTAGCTTGCACAACTCTACATCAGACACTCTCAATCCTGCCTGACAAACTTTTAACAAGATGAAATCTATATAATATAATAATAATAAAATAATAATATTTATCGGTTCATTTTGATATGAATTGATGTTATAAAATAAAGTCTTATCTGTATGGTGGATGCTACTGCGCCCATGCATATTTTGTTTTGTGCCGTAATGTATCCAGTATAAAATTTAAAAATAATCCAAAATGCCTGAATGCACAGTGGGAGCAACAGTAGGTGTTTCCACAGCAGAACAAAGGCTGAGCTCGACGAGCCGCTCGTTCACAAACATCGCTAATGTGGCTCGTTAAAAAGATGAATAATGACAGCAGAATGTGGGTTATACATGCTCCAGCACCACAAAAGGATGAGCCGCAGTGATGTGAGATTTAGTCTCAGGCAGACAAAAAAAAGATGTAAATAAATATAAAAAAAGCCCAACAAAGCTCTTGCAAGAGCCAGCAGTGGCGAGAAATCTTCCAGAAAACTGCTGCCAAAACACAGGAATAGAAAAGTAATCAGCAAATGTGAAAGGCGGTCTGAGAGAACAATAAGATCATCAATGCAGGAAATTATGGCTTGTAGTTTGACGTCAGGCAGGGAAGTGCGTAACGCCGGTGAAAACATCCAGTCTGCTGTTGCTACCATGAGTCACATCAAGCTGCAGCTTTCGCAGCTTTATTACAGTCTTCAGCTGGAAAAGATCTACATCTTTCACTGGATACTCTAAGGCGTTTTAAAGATGATTCATTTGAGGTCACCAATGCCAACATTTCAACTCTCCTAACACTGCAGCTGACCTGCATTAACATCACTTTGACCAACTTTTAACCTAAATCTCATCATCTCTTTTATAGGATTAACATAAATCCCATCATTCTTCCCCAAGCACATATGAAAATACCAGCGTTAAAAATCCCAAAACAAGAGGGGTGAGTGTCCAGTGAGGACAATTCACACAGTCAGATCTATCACTCTGACAGAGAAGAAGTCATACTTATAGACGCATACTTATCTATTTATGAAAAGCAGAAAAATTATCACAGAAAGAGCAACGAACTGTTCTAAAACTGATTTAACCTGGCTAATCCGCTAGAGCTCCCTTGTTATACAAAAACTAGATTTTCTTTTGCTGCTGGGAACAATTGGTAGAATGATTTTGCAGGAAAATGTTGCGGTTGACATGACGGAAAGTGCAAAAGCTCAGGTCACAAAGAGTAAGCTGCACTTTGTCTCCATGCCAGCGTCATATTCGTGGACTCTCGCAGCACCTCGGCACACAGGTGTCAGAGCACCACCGAAAATAACCCTCGCACAATCGCCATCATGTGGTAGAGCCATTAAAACCTGACATGGAGTGACATGAGGAATGTAGGAACATTATGCTGTGAGAGAAGGGCGCTTTCCTTCTGCACGATGTCGATGTTGCACCAACCAGGCATGTGCATGTATGTCACTTATCACAAGACTCCAATTAATTCCCTCAGTGTTGTAAAAGTGTGAAGGATAACAGGAAATTCTGTTGCTCCTGCTGTATCTTCATCCTATTCCCAATCTTTCTTGTCATTTGTTGAATGCTGTGATTTAGCCTCTACCCTTCAACATCGCCCGCTTCTTTAATCATATGTTCCATTTCTCTCCACGCGCCCCTTCCCCATATTGTCTCAGCATCTTTTTTTCACATCTTGCCTTTTCTTTCTACCACAGGTAGCTGCTGTAATAAACCCATAAATTGGAGAAACACAGCGGTGGCCACAGGTCGTGTTGGGTGAGGGGGGGATGAAAAGAGGGAGGGTGGGTGAGGGCAGAATCAAGCCTGACAGAGAGAGGTAAAAGGAGGACAGAGAGCGAGGGAGGGGGGGGGGGGGGGGCAGGGTGAGGATTCATTCTAGCAGACAGTGGAAGAGATATGACTCCGTGTTGGATAAGAGATGGACTACAGCAGGGTACTGAGGAGGAGGAGGAGGTGCAGAGATGGAGGGGTCAGAGAGAGGGAGAGCATGGGGGGAAGGGGCATTAGGGGGGAGGCTCCATAAATTGGTTCAGGATTTCATTTGCGCCTGGTAAGGTATAGCCTTGGAACATGCCATCCCAGTCTGATGAGAGGTCCTGTGGAAGGGAGACTGATCACAATGGCAGCAGATGGTGGAAAAGTTGGTGGCATTCAGGTGGGAGACGGGGGAGAGGGTGCACGCAGGGTGACAGGAGTGACAGGAAATATAAGCGAGGTAAATGAGGCCAAGACATACAGATAGATCAAATGTACTGTGAAAGGCATGCAGCTGCCTGGTAACTGCCAACGCCCTCAAGAATTCTGGATAATGATGCTGTTAGGTGCAAAATATCATCGGCATGTGAATACCCATCACTTCACAGCATTCCTAATGAGTCCGGCAGCGTCTGGCTAATACATATTGGCAGCACTGCAATATTCATTAGCAGATAAGATTCAAAAGTGCCTCAACTGCAAATGAAAAAGTTTGTGAGTAATTAAATTTCTGTTAAATCACAAATGTGCTCGCAAACAATTCTGAATATGAGCTAATACATTTTCACTCAAGCATAAATATTAATCCCTAATGTTATATGATGGTTTAGTTAAATGTTTATCTCTCATTTCTTCTGCACACCTCAGTCTGAGGCATTATGAATTGACTTATAGGCTCCTGGTACACATTAACATCTTGGATATTAACTTCATATTTACTTTGTGCTGAAAGTTTTTCACAGTACAGTTTGACACCTGAAGCCAAAAACACTGAGGGCGACAGGAAGGAAGAGGAGACAGGATGGGTGGAGTGGGAAAGGAACACTGGTGCTGAAAAGCATTAAGCTGCGTGGAGGCAAAAAAAAACTGTGCTTAATACCATCAAAGCAATCAAGGCAGGAAAAAAGGCAAATATATATATATATATTAATAGGCAAAAAAAGAGAGACCAAGCCATGCAAAATATCAAGAACTGCTCACAAGAAACCAACACAAGTAAATCAAACAAATCATCATCAGAGCTGAAATGAAAGACTGTCAAGCTGAAATAGAAATTATACAACTGAAACAAGCGGCAAAAGTGTTTTATAAAATCAGAATAATAACAAAATAATCATACAGAAAAATAGCAAGAAGTTTTGTTTTGAAATGTGAGGCCCTGTTGCCTGTACCTGAGCATGGCACTATTACTACTGTATTACTACTACTACTACTATTACTAGTAATAATAATAATAATAATAATAATAATAATAATAATAATAATAATAATAATAATAAAGGACAATATTTGCCTCACTCTCAGGTAAGGGCAACAGGGGGAACAACAGCATGTTGTGATGCTGGCTGCAGGCATGCTGTCTGAAGTCTCTGCCACCATTGTGCCTGGATCTACATGCTGATATGATACTGCTTCCAGCTGACACACTTCAATCTCTGCTTTCATCTAAGAGAAGATTGTGTGTGTGTGTGTGTGTGTGTGTGTGTGTGTGTGTGTGTGTGTGTGTGTGTGCACGTGCATGTGTGTGCTTATAAATGCTACTTCAAGTGTAAACCGCATCACATGTTTAAACAGGAAAGTGGGTACATTTTTTGGGAATTGAGGACATATTACTTGGTCCTCACAACTTCAAAGGTCTGTTTGAGGCTTAGGACTTAGTTTGAAGTTTAAGGTTGAGATTGGGTTCAGCTCAGGGTCAGGGTCAAGGATCTAACTGGGATGGTGTGGGTAATGAGCCAGGTGAATGCATGAATGTCAGTGACAGGCCCCATAGAGATACAAAAGTGTGTGTGTGTGTGTGTGTGTAATGTGAGGCTGGACTACAAAAGTTGTTTTGTGTCTCTTTTTATTTTATATATTGAGGCATAATGTATTTTTCTAGACATTTAGAATTCTTTAAATCAAATTGGGGCCAGTTAAAGCTGCTGACAGAACAGCAGCCAGTAGGTTATGTAAATGAAAGGATGCTGATGATATTTAGCATGTCCTTCATGTTCCTGCCCCAGTGAGGAATCCCAGTTATATCAATATCAATATCTGCTCAAGGCCGGGCCTTTGTTGGAAATAAATATCTGATCTGCGAGGAACATGCTGTTGATTGTGCTGTTTAATGGTTCTGTTTTATTAAAACATGAATCAACAGCGTCGGGTTGACCTTTCTCTCTGCCCTCTCCTGCAGCAGTCGCTCCTCCTCTCCCCACTCGCAGCCTCATTGCTCGGGCAAGATGTCCTTGAGGCGGTACGACGTCAGGCAGGTTGTTAACACAGGAGAAAGGGCGTTCAATGTCATGTCACCATGTTGCGGAGCTTGACGGAGCTGGGCACCGGGCCACCGTCTCGGGGAAATAAATACGTCGCCATCTTCCTTTTCAGGGTGTAATGGTGTGGATATTACGTCTCCTGTGGGACATTACTGTGCAGAGATAATAAATCCATCCTAAACAGTGTGCGCGCATAAGTGTCAGTGCGTCTCTGTGAGCACAGGGTGTGCGTGTGCATATGTACGTGTCGTGTGTTTGCATATGTTTGGGGGGGGGGGTGGAGGGGGTGCAGTGGTTGGAAGTCATTTGTCCCCTAGAGAGAAAGCGATCTCTACAACCCATCAGCTGGAAGCAGTAATGCAGCAGTAAATCTCAATTACACACGCCCTCCCTGCCCCAGCGCCCCCCCCTCCTCCCTCTGCCCCCCCCGCCGCCCCCACCTTCCTTGCCACAGGTGACAATGGACCAAATTGTCTGCCTGCTGTCGTGTTCCAAGGCTTACCATTGGCTTCGGGCTGAGTCTGAGAGGGCACGGCTATGTAGGGGTCCTCCCCATTATCTGAACTCATCGGGAGCTCCTTCTGCTCAACCATGCGACCCCGCCCCAAGGGGCCCTCTGCGGCCTCTGGGAGGGCCGAAGTGGGAAGTGAGAGGGTGTGGTGATGGTGGCGGTGATGGTGGCCTGCCGGACACAAGACAGGTTAACTGATGCTGGGGAAGACACGACAGGCTTCACACACAGACCCACACACACACAGACACAAGCTCTTCCTCTCTCCCTCTCTCCGTCTGTCTCACTTCTTCACAGTGACCCGGGGCACCTCATTAGAAAATGTGTGAAAATGTGTTTCTCTGTGTGTATCCCTTTGTGAGTGTGAGCTTTGCTCCGTTTTTGTCATCCTCCTCCTTCCTCCTCTACCTCACATGTCAACGCTCAATCGAATTGACGGAGCAGAACAATCATCTTTTTACATGCTCCCTGCGAGGTGCCTACCTTTATTATGAAGGATGGGAGAAACATTTTCTTTCCATGACTACAACAGAGGCTGTCTAACTTTTCTAAAGGTGCAGAAATGTGACTGTTCTGACCTGTTCCATTTTCTTGGCTATGCAATATTTATGCACCATGTTTATTTATTTCTGAACCATGCCAATCATATTACCATATTACACCATTTTTGCACTGACTGTAAACCCTATTTGATAAACTGCATTTAAGATGCACGGCGGAGGAAAAAAGAAATCCACAGTAGATGAAGAGTGACAACACTTTTATCAACGGCTTCGGTGGAGCTCAACCTCCCAATTCCCGGTTTGACACGCTTTCTCCATGGAGGAGGTAAAATGTGTTTTTGTGTGTGTGTGTGTGTGTGTGCGTGTGCAGATCTGCAAGTGTCTTTTCAATGTGTGTTTATGCTTATATTTGAAGAGGGGAGATGGGGGAGTTTCAAGGGACAAATCTTAATGTTGCTGATAGAATACACACAACACCACCCATAGCCCCCCCCATCCTCTTCCTCCTCCTCGTCCTCCTCCGTGTGGCATGGCAATCATTAAAATGATTTATTTAACTACTGGCCCAAGGCTGAGAGATTAGTGTGACAGGCCTATTTTATAATTCATTCCCCTGCCGCCAGGGGAAGTGCAATTCAGGCAGATGACATACATAGAGAGTGAGCTTGGAGCCTCAGAGCTCTTCCACAGATCGGGGGAAAAACCCTAAACTGCCGACTGATGCACATCCCTCTCTTTCCCCAGATTAAAAGCTAGGCGCGGATGTCTAGTCTGGGAGAACTGAGAGGGGGCATTTATTTATCTTCAAATCCATATCAACCACTGACAGATAGATGGAGGGGCTCGGTCGAGACTTAGGGTGTTGTCTGAGTGTGTGTGTGTGTGTGTGTCTGTGTGCATGTGTGTGTGTGCGTGTATTTGTGTAACCATATTCAGCACTACAGGGTGCACACGCCAACACAGATGCTTATTCTTGACCCTGGATGTCCAAAAGGAGGGAAAATCACAGCGGGTTACAGCCATAGGGGGCTGGGGGTGCTGGGCTTTTCTGGAATAACTTCAAAATATCTATTCTTGTCAGTCTGTATGGATCCGACTGGTTTGATCTGGCAGCTGCGATGCAGGGATGACTGAGAGCAGGGGGTGGTGGTGGTGGTGGACCATCAAATGGTACGATTCGATAAAAATAAGGTGAATGTATTACAGGATGCCACGAATACAAAGAGTTGATCGATGAAAAGTATATATCAGCCAGAGGAAGGTTCACGTTTACCGTAGCCTTTAGTGAATTATTGTTGTGTGTGCACATAGTTGGCAGCAAAATAATTCCTTTATCGGGACCTGTGGACAATCATAAATACAAGGAAAGCAGGGTCGGACCACTGGAGTAGCTAATGGAGTGGATACGACTGTTAATGTGATAATATTTAAGATCGAATCATGTGTCAAGCAGAAGTGAGATGCTGAACTGAGAAGATGAAGCTGGATGTTGTCAGTTGTCAGCTACAACCCGGATATCTGAAATATTAGAAATATCGGTTATCTTTCATCTAGAAAATGTAATATTAAGACCCAAATGATGATGAAATGTTGATCTATCTCTCCCTCTGTCCATGCTGGGTCTGTGTCATGTACACGCTGAGGCATTTTTCCCCCATCAAGGCCTCACATCACAACCACAAGCAGCCAATTAGCAATGCAAAGGTCAGGGATAATCAATAACATTGCACATGGGATACTGGGGAATGGGAACTAGGAGGGAACTAATGCAGTCAGCATTAAAGAGGTACATGTCTACACTTTTAAACTTGCTTATCACACATTCTTTAATCTACAACACCAAAGGGGCTGGAGGAGGGAAATATCTATGAGAGGTGAATTAACCAGCTGTGCTGGAAGGTCTCATTACCTTGGTAACTGGAAGGGTTGTCTGACAAAAAAAAAAAAAGAGGGAACGACATAAATTCAGTTAAAACCGTGAGTCATTAATAATCCTTCTTTATGCATGTGGGAGGAGTTTTAATTTCCTTGAGTGGGATTGACTGATTGACAAGAAGAAGAGGCGTGGCGGACGTTAAACAGCGAGGGGACGTGAAATGTAGCGCGCATCTTTTATTTGATTGCTTCTACAGTGCATGCTAGAGACTTACCATTCAGAGCCACAAAGGTATCTGGAAGGAGAACAAAAGAGATGAGATGAAACACGTTAAAGGGAGTTTCAAAGGGAGTTTCAAAATGATCAAAAGCCACGAGTATGAAGGCAAGTTAGAGTAAATGTGAGTGGCCGCTCCAAATGCCTGCAGCTTTTAATCACGGGTGATCACTGCTACCTGCAGCAAATGCCCCGGTTACCCTTGACTACACACGCTAATGAAACTGCATTTTGTCTTCATTTACTTTGAGAAAATAGCGGGAATTAAGGTGGAACGGGCTAAGATAAACAATACAAAGTCAATCTGAGCATCTCAGAAGCGATTTTGATAAATCAGAACATCAAATGTGTTTATCAGAACCACCGGGGCGTGAAATGATCACATGTTTATGTGCCTTTCTTTGGACTGAAGGGAGGAGAAAAAATAAAAGATCTTTCAAACCTTCAGAGGCTGCTAGAGTGGAGAGATTGTTTTGAGTTTCTAAATGAGCCCTTAGACGGCTCACAAGTCAAACACCTTCCCTGTGTGCAGCTGACTGTTTGTGGTGTGTTCTCTTAAGCGGTTTGTAAGAAAAGGCCCAGTCTTTGCCCAACTGGACACAACAGTCTATTGACCAGGGGGCCAGAGAAGCAGCGGGGGGAAAGGACAGTGGAGGATGAGTGCCGAAAGGGACAGATGGATGGATGAGGCTGAAAGAGTGGATTGTGAGGGCGGAACAGACGGGGCACAAAAAGGTGACAGCATCGAAGAAGGAAACGGACGCTCGAGAAAAGAGGGGGGACAAGTTGACTGAGAAGAGAGAACTAGTAGGAGGGCCTGGAGTAGAGAAGGACAGATAAGAGTGGAAAAAAAGGCCTGCTTACTTTGGCAGTCTCCCAGGCCATCTGTGTTGCCATGCTCCACGTCCTGCTCAAAGGCTGATCTGCGGGGAACACAGACATCATGGTCAGCAGAGGGAAACAAGGCCAGGCCGTGCGGGGCTCGCCACACCTAGCAAAGCAACAAAGCTGCAGGAAAGCTACTATAAAAACACCCTCAAACGCTGCAGACCCTATGCTTGCACACAGTGTGGGCTGCAGAAATCCCGATACTGGAAGAAAATCAAAGAACACCTAGCAGGTGCCCCGGGGGCCTAAAATCAGTGTTTATGAGCAATGATGGCAGGCTGGAAAATCAATACCTGGCAGAGGACTGTTTACAAGCAGGGTTGACACAAATAGGTTCATGCTTTATGTGATTGTAATATAAGCTTTATGACACATAGCTTCATTGTAGGAGTCGCTTGTATTAGGAAATGTACTTTTCCCTTTCTTGGCAACAAAAATTCACTTTAATGGAGAACAAACTCCAGCTTAAAGAAACAAAATCCAGCCAGCAGCACATCTTCGAGGAGCCCATGAAGTATCATTTCTACAAGTTATCTAATTAGAGTGTAATTTATGACTTGTTGATAAAGGCTAACATAACATATTAGTCAGGCTTTAGCTCAGTATATTGATCATTATATGGTAATATGATATAAGTGTTTTGTTTTCCCAGTTTAAAGGTTAAATTAAATTGGACAAATTAAATTTATGCAATTGCATATCCTCATATTTGCCAAAACCAATATCCATCATTAAATCCTTCTTTCTAGTTCTGAATTTAAAATAATGAAATATTTATATATCACTACAGTGTTAATGGTTATGGTCAAAAATATATGGAATTTTCTTTTTGTTGTTTTTTTTTTACGCAATGAGGACAGTTGGGGAAATTGGTAAAAAAAAAAAGTTTGAGATCTGTTGAGCGCATGAGTGTGTTTTAAAATTGAACAACACAATCAAAAATCAGATAAAAGGAAAATATGGAAGAAAAGCCCAAACATGAGACAATTTTGATTTCATCCTTTCTTCCAGCAGAGCCGTGAGATTGTAATTCCAGGGCAGCGAGGGTTGACCATGCTATCACAGCATCATATGACCAAGAGGGAGACAGTGTGGTGAAAGACAGCTGCATATATGCCTCTAAACTGATGAAAACTGCGCTTAGGCCTGTTTTCTTCCTCAAAGACCACCAAGCGAGCAGTAAGGAGATATGTGAAGCAGAGCAGACCAACTGTCAACCGGGATCGCAGTCACGCATGACAGCTTTTCTCGGCCCCGCTCAGCTACCTTCCACGCTACTCTTCCCTGCATGCGTGTCCAACTGCCTCTCATCTTCCTCACCCTCCACTAGTCACAATTATAGCATGAAGATGAAGGACGGCTTTCCCAAAACAGTATCAAGGAGAGCCCAGATTTACACACACAAAGAGAAAACAGCTGGATTTCTGGATATTATTCTTTCGTCAAACCAGGCCCAAAAGCCGTGTCGCTTGTATTTACACGCCGGAGTTGATTGAAATATTTCATGCGGTGATGATTTTATTTCTCCAGGTTCACAGAACCTTAATTAGAATGAGATGAAGTGACTTCCCTTGGCAAAGCAATAACAATAAACAGCCGCACAACAACAGAAGGGGTGTGTCTTCTCGTATCTGGGGGGTGCATTTAATCTACTTATCTGATTTGCTCATCACGTGCTGTCAAAATCACAACACAGATGCACGCTCGTGTAATTAAACCTGTGTAAGCAGACATGCTGTCCAAGGACGCCTGCTACCTCCCACATTCTCCTCACACACACTGTCACCTCGCCACACCCTGCCAAATGTTGACTGGCTCTTTGGCGGGCCCCAAATGCTCGCGCGCGCGTGATCTGAGCATCCGCGGCTCATAATGACGCAGCGCAAGTATTCGTATGAAGATTATGACATTTAAACCCCGGCGGGCCAGAGATGAATTAGCAATGAGTCGTCTCGCTGCAGCCAGCGCGTCTGGCCCGCTTGGCACGCGCGCAGGTGAATACGACGAGCGTGGTGCGAAGACCCGGTTAAAGGGTCCCTTCAGCAGCTGCATTATAGCAAAATAAATGCTGTGCATTAGAATGTGGCACTATCCTCGGTTCAGCTCGGGGTTAACCTCCCACTGCAGCTGCATAATTCATGCACGTATCAGACTCAGGCGTCATTGTACATAAGTCGAAGCGGCTGAGGGCCACGTTTTATATTATTCGCCGTCGGCTGTGATTATTATGTGAGGGGTGAGTTTCACTGGGGGACTTGGCTGCTCAAATACAGGTCAAATATAACAACATTAATGATTTATTTGTGAAATTGAGTGGGCAGCCAATTTCATCCAGGAATTAACTCGGCATGCGCGCAGGTATCGTGTGCGACCCCAACGCCGAAGATCATAACCAGCATCCATACTGAAAACATAATTTTATGGAATTCCTGTACATGGCAGAACAGGAAGCTGTTGCTCACCATATTGCAGGAGATCAGAGTGCAAACTGTACATGGGCAGTAGGTACGAGAGGCAGGACTCCACATGGGAAAGCTGGCACCCGAGTGTTGGGGCCAGATGGAAGAATAGAGGAAGGGTGGGGCGGAGAAGGAGGGGAGAAAGTATCAGAGCGAAGATGGATGGATAAAAATAGGTCTGCAGACAGGAACGAACATTTGGAGGTAAAAAGACAAAGAGGAAAGCGTGATGGGTTCTTTGACACTAAAATGCTCCAATCCTCATTTTTATCCCTCCTTTTTGAGCCCGGGAAGTGCACTGGATGGTACAGCGCAGAGCCTAGCAGGTCTAATCCCTCTCTGTTTTCACTTAGAAATATTGTACAGTAGGGCAGCGGGGTCATCTGCCCCATGACGTGCTCATGTGTTCTGCTCCAAAGTGGAAAGGCGGAACGGTCCACTGCAGCTTTGTGGCATAATAATACGATGGGTTGCGTGGGTTTTTTGCGTGTACACGTGGGCACGCGTTAGCATGTCAGACCTGTGGTTTTACAGAAAGGGGGATCAAATTCATTTAATGGCAGATAGCCGCTGCAGCTCTGATCCTTTTGAAATGACTTCATCTGTAAAATGTTTTTCCCACCACAGAACTCCATATGCTGTTTGTTCAGATAGCATAATCTGGCCCCGCGTCCTAACTACAGCCACAATTTATAGTTACGGCAATCATCATGCTTTCCCTGGCCCACGCACCCAACCCCAGGCCTGGAGCAAACAACTCTTTTCTTCCATTTATTATTCCAATTGCTTTTTTTGGCTGAGGGGAATTGCATTCACACGCAATAATAAAATTAGAAAGATCGCAGGCATGACAAATAGAGAAACTCCACCTAGGACGACAAACAGGCTATTGTTGGTAGAAGTATTGTTGCAAAGGCTGCTCGAAAATTGAGTTTTGCAGGTTTTGCTCCTGGGTGGAGCTTAGCCGCCCGCGGAAGCAAATTTCTGGAATCTCAATTGATTTTTATTTTAATTTCTCCGGGCTTTAAGGTATTCCGACTGCCCGTCACCTCACGCTGTCACAGCAGAAAATGAATGTGACACGAATGAATGTGACATTCTCAGGTGAGAAACGCTTTGAACAGCTCGTAAATGGAATTCCTCCACCCTTCACTGTGGAAACATGCTCCCCCTCTTGTGAAAAGATGAAGCCACATGACTCACTTGATGTTTCCGACCACCTTCCTGCAGGCTCCTTCTGCCACCCAACCACAGTATGGGTCTCTGGAGGCTATACAGGACCTGGATGGTACCGACACAAACACCATTAGTCTGTCATAATGCAATCAGGAGCATCTCCCCACCCCCCACCTCCGCCCGCCCCGACTCACTTCTTGCATCTTCCGTGCCTTTCACAGCGAGACAGCGGCACCTTGACCACACAGGAAGTAAAAGCAACCCACAAGGAGTGGCTCTTGCTGTCTATCTGCATGCCGACGATGCGCTTGTCATCAACGCCGTCAATGCTGCACCTGAGGGGAGCGGGGAGAGGGCGACAGTTACGCGCAGATTTGTCCTGGAGAACGACGAGAAGTACAGCCGTTCATTTTGTGACGCGAGGAAAGGAAGGATTAGAATTGACTGGTCAGCAGGAGATAGATAAATCTGGACTGAAGAACAGAGGGTGGCTAACAGAGAGGAAGATAAAGAGAGATCAAGAAAAGGGTGATACAGAGACAGAAGATAAAAAGACAGATGGGGACTCTGAGCAGTCAGCAGTAATACCACACTTAACTAGAGCCCACTGAGGTTATGTCCACCATATACCACCCACTGACCCCCCCTCCCACTCACACACACACACCACTACTCTTCTTTGTCTACTCTGCCAGGCACAGCAGGACGATGCTCTAATCCCACTGGGTGTTAAGGTTTCTGTCCATTCCTCCCTCCATCCTCCCACCCAGCTCCTGGAATTTAATCCCTCTCGCCGCAGCCCCCCCACCCCGCATTAACGGTCTCAATTAGGGCTTAGAGTCCATCTACGCCGGGTAATGCGACGCGGTCGGGCCCGCGCTGATCCAGCCTGCGACAGGGGCGCGCAGAATCTCAGCCAGATGTGCGACGCAGATGACCGCTGCTCCATCTCAGCCGCAGAGGCAGGCAGAAGGCGCTCGAGATACGAGGTGGGGAAGGGGGGGGCGGTGAGGGGAGAGGAGAGGAGCTTCCTGGCCTGTGTGGTGCCTCGGTTCAAGGCCACAGCATGCCAGATAGCAAACACTGGTAACCTTAAAAGGCCTCCTGTCAGGTCCCGTCTCCTCTTCCATTCTTCATCTCCACTGTCTAATGCAATCAAATACTCTCCTCTGCTTTCTGGTCCCTTTCTTTATTTAGTTCCCATTTCTGTTCTTCCTCCCTCATCCATTATCCCGTGACTGAATATTTGCTTTGGCAGACTAAAGGCGGTGGCAAATTTTTCATTATTGGCCGCCCTTCTGGATCCAGAGCTGAGCTCGGCTCCGTCACCCCGCTGTGGCCCGTTCAAACACGCTCCCGAGGCCGTGCGCTTTCGCGCAATTCCGCACGCATCAACGGCGATGTTTCGTGTTAGCGAGAGATCCCAGGGTGGCTCTGAAGACAAACACAGACCTCTGTGTGTAAGAGTGTTTGTCTTTTTGATTGAACCGAGCTCGAGGAGGAGCTGCGGTCCACTGTGGTCACCAACCACAGCGCTACTTTATCCAGAGCTTCAGCGTCCACGTCTTTAATTTAGCGGCTGTGGTCGGACAGAGTGTAACCTGATGAAACTCTTTTAAATGATAGAGTAGCCATCTGGGCCCCTGGCTTCACTACTTGGGTCTGGGGAGCTGACTGGGTCTAATGGGGCTGGTGGGTTGGCTCAGACACGAACTGGTTGGAAACATTTAAAGTCTCTCTCTCTCACACACACACACACATACACACACACACACACACACACACATTCATTTTGTAATACACACATGTAGTAAGCAGCTTGTTTGTTGCAATTGTATCCACATGTTTTTCATTTCTATCACTTTTTTAATACACACACACACACACACGCGCACACACAAACATACTTGTCAGGGTTGTAGACATTGAGCTCCTCCAGGAACACACTATCATTGAGAAAGCCATTGTTCATGTTGGCCAGGAACTTGAGGATGATTCCTTTCTCAGATCCCAGCAAGACCACTGTGTGGTTCTTATAGGGTCCAGCCTCATTGTCCACAGCGATGCGTGTCAAGCGATACCTGAAAGAGATTCATCTCCATCCATCAACTCATCCATTGTTATCCATAGATGCAATGCAGACCACTGGCAGTCTTCCTCAGAAACATAAGAGAAAGATAACTGGATCACATTTACAAAAAACAAAAGAAAAAACAAAACCTTGGAAATTTAAATGACAGTGATTAACTAAGATGTAAAAAAAATACACAAAGAGACAAAGTAAGAATAACTGAAATAATTGATACCAGATATCTGATAGACAGCAGTGGTAATTAGCGCATTTATTGCATGTTATTTCATGAGAGACTGATTGCCAAAGGGCCAATGTAGAGAAAAAAGATGCTTAAGCAACAGAGCACATTCCAGAGCTGGTTTTGTTGGTTTTGATTTAGGGCTCTGCAGGCAGATGCATGTTAAATAATCAATTTATGCTAGTAAACAATGAAGATTAATTGATTTTAAATCAAATCTCTGCATCATAGGCGTTGTTTGTTACATTTAGCCACCTCAAATGGGTACAAGATTTGTAATGTATTTTGAAAATGTGTGATAAAATCTTGCTTCACATCATGAAACTTTCAAAAACCAAGAATTAATGACGGTATTTGATGAAAATGACAATATTTTTCTTGAAGATAACCTCTGATGTGTTGCAGCAAGTGCTAAATTAAAATAAAGTGGGTTTTTTTTTATGGGTGAGAACACTCGCTTTCACCATTAAAATACGAGGAAATATTATAAAGGCTGATCTATCTGCCATCCATTGTCCTCTTCTGCTGTCTTTAAACATCTCTTGCAATGCCCTGTGTCAGTGGTTTCATCCAATCAACAGTTACATCAATTGGAAGGTCTGATGTGGTATTTCAAGCATAACAGGAAGGAGCTGTGGGTTCTGTGCAGGATTTAATCTGACTGCAATAATACAATCTCAAGGTCTTCTCTATTCAGGATCACGGAAAATCTCAAGAGGGTAATTTTTGAGTGTTTTCTTTTCACTCCATTTGATTTCTTGTTCACAGCCAGCTGAGGACTCATCACAGCAGAGCAAGTCTCAGGACGGAAAAGCTTTTTTTTTTTTGTTTTGTTTTGTTTTTTAACAAATGCTCTGGCTGGATATTGAGGTGTCCTCTCCAGCCGAGATTCAAGTGTTCAACCTTGTTTTAAATGCGTTTCCAGCTGACTTCAGCTCAAGAATAGCGCTCCACATAGGGACTGTGTCAGATATCACAAAAGACTTCACTCTTCTTCCACCTCACATGACTCTATGATGCTCTTTGAGCTTACATAATGCTTTTAACTACTCTCCATGTCTTGCGTGCTGGGCTTGGCTCACTGTGTTACTGTTTTTTCGGAAAACCAACGTGTTTTTCAAAATAAAATCGCACGGCACCACTCTACGATTGAAAAAAGTGGGGTTGTGGACTTAACTTTGATAAGAGCCATTCATATTCCAACTAAGCTGGCATAGTATGTAGGTCAGACCTCAGCAAAGTTGCAGCAAGATGTGATATGAGTCAAATCATTTGTAGAACCAATGAGCGATTCTTTGTGTAGCTCCTATTTCAAGTGATGTTACCACCACAGAGGCCCAGGAAGCACGGCTAACCTTAAATCTGAAGCAGCTGCATCTCAGAACCATATCCAAATGAAATCTTTTCCCCCCTCTGATTCACCAGCTAGTTCTAACTTGCTGACAGGATGGTCGTGCGGTGCTGTCATTTTCTCCAGAGTTTAGCAGGAAAAAAAAAAATCTATGTGTAGTATGGGACAGAAAGAAGAAAGACCTTTCTGATCAGCCACAGTGCAACGACTTTCGGGAAGAGAGCTCAACTTTATAAACCCAGGAAAATAAAGAGCAACACCAGAACAAAGTAGAACATTTTGGATATCCCTCCTTGGAAATTCAAACAAACACTCGGACAAAGACTAAACACCGCTGGAATTGTGTTGTAAATGTGGTTGTGTCCCTTCCTGACCCAGAGAAACATCAGCGATAATGCAAACTGTTCGCTGGGTCACCATCATGGCAGCATGATGTAACACGAGAGAGAGAGATTATGGTGTTTCCTTTAGCAGTAGTGTGAAAATAACGTGGCAGTTGATTTGTGGAGTAGTACTTCTGTGTTTTAATGAGCCGCGCTCTCAGGGCAGCGCTTGACATAATTATTTTCTCAGGCTGGAGTGGCTCGGAGCCCGCCAAGGACGACGGCCTTTAGAGATTGCAACACTTACCGGACCATGGTCTTGAGAAACCACGGCCTGTTAGCAATGGAGGGCACAGCCTCGTCCATCAGAGGGTGCATCTTAATGAAGTTGAGTGTGTCGTCAGGGAACTCATTAGATACCTTGTACCGCTCCATGGATGGCATGCCAGCACAGTTGCCAGGCCTGTAAGTGGATTGAGGTAAGGGTAAAGCATAGAGAAGGAGGGAAAGCAAAGGGAAAAGGGGAGTAGAAATTAGAATACCAAGGTGGGAATAAGATTTTTTTTTAGGGTAGAGCTCCAAATCCCTGTCTCAAAAACACACAAGTTTATTTTCTCCAACTGTGGTGCAATGCGTCCTACCTGTGTAGACATTTTAAAGACAAAATGAATGAATGAAGTGAAATGAATGAGCAGCTTGTACAAAAGGAAGCTACTTTCAATATGGTAGAGCTTGTAAAACCCATTTACATCTCTCCCTCTTTACTGCTGATACAGCACATAATGCATGTGTGTGTGTCCTCTCAATTACTACATATTGTGTGTGCATCTCCTTTTGAAAGTCTCCCCTATATATAAGAAATACAGAAGTAAAGAAAATTAAAAGAAACTACATTACATATATTTTGTCTTAAACATTCTTGATGTGGGAGTATTCATGCCAGCAAACATATGGTAGAACTGAAACAGAAATTTTACATACAAAAAAATACCCTGTAAATCATTCCAAATGAGAGTCTAACACATGGTGGTACAGTCTGCTGCAGGGCCAGACCTGGGTGGCATTGCAACAGCTCCCCATCTGTTATGCAAAAACATGATCTGAATACATCGCGCCATGGAAATAAATCAATGGCTGCATACACGGCGTAGATATGTCTGATCTTATTTAACGTCTGACCCCGTCGAACAAAAGTAACTACAAGCTAATGGAGGAACACACGCAGGTATACACTCATTCACACAGAAGGGATGACTTCAAAGACAAAAAGACACCTCCTAAGCCATTTGGGAGAACACACACACACATACACACACACATACCCCACACACACACAGGGTAACAACTATTAGCATGGCCTAGATCTTTGTGTTAAATCTGTTTTGAGTTTTTTTTTTCTTCTAAGGATGGAAGAGCACCACTCAGCGCACTAATTAGCAGGGAATAGATGAGACATTGATCGTGTTGGTGCATTTGTGGAATTAGCCAACCATCTGTAAAATGACCTCATGCCTCATTTGTTGAGTGTAGCTGGAATCAGGGAGTTATTGCATTTATAGGGTGCAATTGTGAAAAGAATGTGTGAATTTGTCACATGCAGTGTGCTTGCGTGATGTCATTTTTATAGTCGTCACTGTACTGAAAATGTTTTTGGGCATCGGGGGATTGTTCCTGCAGTACCACCAAAGGCCACTGGGCGAAATAGTGAACGAAAATTGTGTTGATTGATCCAGCTTCAGTTAAATGATCTCATGGTGCAATTGCATGTCATAGTTAACTGCTTCTTGGTACCTTGGCTTTGGAACTTTTTCCTCAGGAAAGGGCGTCCAGGTGGAGTCTGGAGATTTCTGCTCTTTGAAACGTCCTGTGAATGTGTTGGCCACCTCCGCCATGTCGTAGGCACACACTGCAGAGCCCGGTATACTGCCATGGCACACAAGAATATACAGATACATCAGAATAACACTCTCATATATCGGAGAACACAGTGTTCGGTCTGCCTCACTAAACTCCCCAGTCTTTAGCTGCACTCTCACATATTACCATTATTTAGATTATGTCTAATTTCATCACTGGGTATTTATTTCTGTTACTGTGTCTGTGCCTACCAAGGGTCACGACAAGACACATTCCCTAACCCTCCTCTCTGTGTCCGGATTTCCCCATAAGCCTCGAGGCATTCAAGTGCATCACAAGTCAACGGAGAGAAACACAGACAAGAGATTATCTTGTTATTGCCATTATTCCCGGGAAAAATAGCACCCGTCTTGTGATAGCAGTGGGGCCGCAGGGCTTCGCTCCGTCCATGGGGAATCAATGCATAACTGATTGCTGAGTAATTTTTTTTTAATTTCATGGCTCTTCACTCCGAATTGAGAACTAAAACTAGTTTATTCTTTACTTTCTATTTAAAAGTGAAAACCAGCTCAGCTGCTTGGATGTTTGGACGGTTGCATCATGGAAATTAGACGCTAAGGAGACAGCGTATACAAGAGAAGCATTATGAAGAGCAAGGTCAGACAGTCGTTCATTCCTCGTTTAGCATCCAAATTACAGTAATAACGCACCGTACTGTACGGAAAGACAGACGAAGTCGGAGGATAACAAGGAGAATAGATGAGCCAGCCAGACAGTTAAGCAAACCAGATATCCAGACAGACAATTAAACTACACAATGTGCGAGTGCTGCCTACAGTCTGAGCACACTCCTTCCAATTTCACACCCTGACTATGAAATGGAAAATGAATGCTGGGATCCAAACCGGTGCTTATAGAAATTTGCGGAGGTTTCTGCCTCATTGGGTTTTAATGTCCATTACCATGCTCAATCGCACTGTCACAAGCAATTGTGTTATCTCTTAAAAAGCAGTCATAAAATCGAAAATTACAGTATGTGCAAGCTATCAGCCTGGCTCTTTGGCTTTGTGGTAATTTTCAATTTAGATAAGAGATTTTTCTTTCTGTTTTCAAAGGTGACAAGTTTGGAGACACTTGTGAAATTTAAATCGCACCAAAAGGGGGCCGATAAGATGAAACAGCTGTAGACCAGTAAGAGCAGACACTGTAGTGCAAACTGGATATGAGCAGTGAGAACCAAATGTTTCCTCTTACCTGTTGTAAGGTGTAGAAAAGGTTGCCATGACGACATCCTTCCCATTGATGTGGATGACATCTGTCACGGCCTGCAGGATGTTGAAGTAGAAGTGGGAGTCGCCTGGGATGGAGCAGTTGAGGCGGGACTTGAGAAAGGAGGTCCACTGCTTCTCCAGGACGCGGGGTGAGCCACCGCGGTCGTTCTTACACACCCTTGCCACCCGAGGAAACACCACCTGACCCGGACACCCGGTTGAAAACACATTTGAGGACAGATGTGGATTTAACATCACCCTAAAGCATGTTTAGCAAACAAAACAAATGACTGTAAATGGCCTCTTTGTTGAACTCAAGCTCTACTTTTTCCAATTTGCTATGCTGAAAATGAAAAAATCTTTATTTTTATGAAACATACTGCTGAAGAAAGTTTACATATTACCATGATGACTAATCTCAAAAAAAGTGATGGAAAGTTCTGTGAGAACTGTTGAAATAACCTGACTGCAAGAGCTATGAGCATAGGCTGCTTTAAGAAACAATGAGGAACATTTCTAATGAGCTCCAGACAGACCGGCTCTCAGGGAGGCAGAATTGTAATCAGACGCATTCAACTACAATTAAATTAACGCTGACGTGAAACTGCAACCTAAACAGTGTGAATTTGATTGAAAGCACCTTTATGTGTACGCAGAGACTCACAGCCAACCACAGACACACACACATACACACACAGACGCAGACACACACACAGACAGAGACGGTAGGATTATGGAGGAGTGAGATTAGTGAAGCTGTGTATACAGAACAGGTGAGACTGCCAGGCTGAACGTGGATTTATGTCAGCTTTACATAAATCAGTGCACTTTCTCACATTCCTCCCAGTTATAGCTGAACAATTCATGAACCTCATTTTGTGTGTCACCACGAGCAGACATGCATGTGTTGATACATGCAAAACTGAAATATTCATCCTCCTTTATATTTCAGGGGCCAGTCGAAGTGAAGGCAGACACAGACCCTCAGACTGGCTGTATTCGCTACATTCTGATTTTCTCTCTGCACCGTACACTTGTTTGTTCCCATTCCTTCTCTTTCTTTCCCCCTCTTGGATAATTCATTTTTATATTTCCATAATTAGTTTTTCTCTTTCACTTGGTATCCAATTAAACATTTGAGGGACATGAACTAGAAACTAGAGAAAGACAATTGCATCCCCTCTGGTGTAAACCCCAAGGAAAGCATCTCTGCTCCTCATCCTTTTCTCTTCCATTGCATCCTTTTCTCTGACTGAAGCCTCTTGGGGGAAGGACAGGTCAGATGGAAGCAATGCTGGACAGATGCAGACTCACAATTCGTGCGGTATATTTAGCCTTTCTATGGCATCGCCACACATACATGGAATTCTCTCTTGGATCTATTTTAAATCCCGCACGTCCTGTTTTTCAATGCTGCCAAAATTTTTGGCCACTTTACAGCTCCTGGAAGCTTTCTTCCAGTTATTTGATACACCCACATCCTGTTGGTTTCCACAGGCACTTCCTGATTCCCCCAGTAAATAGGAAGTCACCTCTGATTAGAGATCAGACAACAGAATGAGAATCCAGCCTGTGCTTACCTTTCCCATTGTGTTGTACTCCATAGCAATTTCCCGAAAGAAGAAGTAGATGAAGTCTCCGTAATCGACGGCCTGGACAAAGTAAGGCTCTGGGAAAGAAAAAAAAAAAAGCGACTCCGGTCTGAAACCATGTTTCATAATAAACAGCGAGAATATCTGTCACATTATACAGAAAAGCTACAACTATGAATCTCGAGTGCCTCCATCTATCATCCATTATAGCAGGGAATCAATTTGCATACAAGAAAATCAGCATATCGGTCTTGACAAGCTGGACTTGTTTCTCCTCGGGGGCAGTATAATTCCTCAGCTACATAAACTCTGTCTGACTTCTTGACAAAATGTTGCACCAAACAGAGATTACCATGAGCGCTCCCGCTTGTCCTGCATACATTTGTCCTCAGAGGCGTGGAAAACGCGCACACATCATAAATCTCATGGGCTCCAAACAGGGCCGAACATGCACATCCAAACTTGGGTTTGTTTTCCAACTTGTCATTCAACAAGGTGCTTGAGTGTGTGCGCACAGTCCTGTGTGTATGCGTGCGCGTGTGTTTGTGTGTGCGTGTGTGCCTGCACTCACCTTTCAGCCACTTTGAGTCATGTTTGACAGTGCGCAGAGTCGGGCCGTCTCCTAGGCTACGATAGATGACGGCATCGATTGCGAGGAAGTCTGTTACGGTGGCCGAGTACAGTTTGCCATCTGGAGAAGGGATAGCAATAAATGAGCAACAAAGAGGACAAATGGAGACGGAAAGCGGAGAAGGAAGAGAGAAAAGGCACAAAGAAGAGAAGAAAGCTCAATCGAAAGTTAAAAAAAAAACAAAAAAAAAACAGGGTATAAAGTCGCTTTGAGAGCTTCGCTCACTGTGGCTGGAAATACAAATGTATTTCAGATGGCTGATTTGGAAAATGAATGAATCAGAGAAACCAGAGGGAGACACTGAAGGATGGCAAACAGGCTTAAATGTGCTGCACATTTGTAAATTGCTCACTTTTGGAAACACACTTCCAAAGCATAAACAAACATTAGACCCCAGTACACACAGACACACACACACAGACACACACACACACCTTAGAGCCACACAGAATAGCCACATATATACACACACACGAGAACAACCCACTACCAGCGCGACCTCGGCCTGTCTCGTCTGTAATCACAGTGGAAACTCAAACTACATAATTGAAAGGGTAGCAGCCAGCGGATCTCTCCTGATTACTCAGTGTTTCCAGTTGCTTCCAGCAGCTCTGCCATACGTGAACTGGTCAAGCGCGGCGCTTGCTCTCCTCCAGGCGCAGGCAGCTCATCAATACCGCCACAAATTGGTTCGCAGCAAATATAAATGGTGACTGAAGGTTAAAAAAAGAACCTCTCCCCTCCGAAGCGGAGCTGAGTCATTCTAATTGCAGCAGTTGGTGAATTACTTCAATTCATGTGTTTTGAAATAAATTGTACAAATGACTGACAGGTAGACATTAAAATGAGATTATACCACTTGTGTTTGTACAAAACCGCCGATCTGTTCAAAGTAGGGAATTCAGTGAGGAGCCAGTGAGGGCTGGAGTTTAATGTTTGTAGAACACAGAGTGTTTCATTCCTAATATGTTGTCAGAGTGCTGCCATTAAATGACGAGGGATTAAGAACAATATTAAATACGACCACAACTAATCCCCTCTGTCAAATATACTCAGCTCTCCCATTTAGCTTAAAACATGTTCCAGTGTTTAATAAGTGCAGATAGGAAAGGTGGATGAACAAACACTTGAATGAACAATCCACTCAGAAGCTTGTTCAGCCACCGAACGGGACACATATATAATGTGGCGGAGACACAGTGGTTTCTCTTACCAGCGAAGAGGGCGACATTGGCGTGCTTGGCGTCGTACGGACAGCGCGCCATCCCGTTGATCTCCTCTCCCAGGGCCTCCAGGGTGTCCGTCTGGGGTCACAGACAAGGTCAAAAGTCAAAGGAGGGTCAAAACAATGCGGGCTTGTCAAACCAAACAATCGTTTCAATCGCAGCTCCGGCGGGAAATGTTGGCTCCCAGTTGGAGGATAAAAAGGGTCTGGAGGAAGAAATTGAAATCTGTGCTGAAAACATGAAGGGGTCACACAAAAATAAATGTATGTAACAGCACTGAAATAGCCCGGACAGCTGTGGGAGCCACATCCGTTTACCTGTGGACCTCTACGAGTAACCAGTGGAGGAAAGTGATGAAACACAAGCTTTAAAGTACGGAAGTTGCTTCTCAGGTTGTTGTCGACTAACATTTCACACGCTAGGGTTATTTTCTAACGTTCATCTCCAAAAGGCAGCAGCGTCACAGATGTTTTGAATGTGATGAATGAGGGCTGTGTTGTTTTTTTTTATTTTTAAAAAAAAATTTCGCGTGAAACTCACATAAAGTTTATTTAGAGCATCGAGACTGAGCGGAACAGATAGCAGAAGGTTATAAATGAGACCGTCTGACAAACAGACACTGGAGCATTAATCAAATTAATCCAAGTCCTTGGTGAAAGAAGTGGAAATAAAAGCTCTTCAGCCAGCAGGATTATCCTAAAACTTCCAGATGGATTTGAACAGAACTTGATGGGAACATTTAAAGAATGAAGCTCTTAAACTTTCATGTAGATTTTGATAGTAATTGTAATTTTATGCTATATTCTGGACTAGACTGTCACTTTGGTCTTATCTACTGACATAATCACATTATTTTGTCAGCAGTGGGTGTGTAGTTCCTTCTGTCACCCCCGCAGTTTTTTTCCCATGAGCTAATTTGAGTCCATTGTTGAAGAAGCAGCGCTGTTTAGGGTCAGATGGGACGATCGCTGTAAATGGGGATTTAGACAGCATTCTCTTGCTTTTTGCCCCATTTGTTCCGCAGCGAGAAAGTCAGCGCGCAGCAGTGGATCATATGCGGGTGAGACGTCACCATCGTCCCACTATGGGTTGGCTTGTCTTCCTCAGCAGGCCTCAGGACACACTCTTACCCTGGCTAAAGACCAATGACGCACATAAATACACACACGCTGAAGAGAAAGCGCACCACTCGGCCGGAAGCTTCAATCAGGGATGATTATTGCACACGCCATTTGTCTTCAGAGTTCACAATGAGTACTCATTTCCTCTCTCTTTCCATATCTCCCTCGTACGCGCTTCCCCGCCTTCTCCCTTTCCCTCGAAACAGCCGAGCGCAGCTTGCCAAGGTTCGAAACTACTCGCCCTTTCTGGTCTCTAAACAGGTCATTTTGTTTTCTATTCCTGTCTCGACGGAAACGGTTATCATCTGCCCACTACAAAAGGTCACAACACTCCAGCGCAATGTTGGAAACGCCCGCCAGAGAAAATGTTGAAGCTGATTTGGCAGAGAAAAATTACTGGCGACCTTTCACAACAAACACAGAACCAGCAGCGGTACCGGCGGTGCATCGCTAAACTGCCCATTTCATCTGTTTCTTCAGGAATTTTAGAACAGAATACATGAGCTGGACTGGAAAAACATGTTGTTATTAGAAAGGGGAGACTGTAATTATAGATTAGGCCGAGTTAATCATAAGGGACGCGAGCAGCTGAAGGTCAGGTGCGTCCGCTGAATCCCAGCTCGGATGTGCAGAGCGACGGGGAAACCAAGTTAAGCTTGACGCGTCAGCAGCTTCTGTGTCAGCTGAGCACACGCGCGCGCACACACACACACACACACACACACACGTGCACGCGCCCCCCGGTGCATCACAAACACACCGCAGCTACACCCACCCCTCCATCCATTTGGCTGATTTCACCGAGGTACTGACCTCTGTCTGCTGGGCTTGGCTGCCTGTCACTGATCTATTCCTGCCGCCCGAGCAGAGGAAAACACTCCCGGCCCAGCCGCAGATATACATACGGCTCCAGGATCCTGTCAACTTGGCATGTGTGAACGGCGCGACAGCCAAGAACTCGCGCATGAGCCTACTTGCGCACTTGCTCCAGTTAGCCTTGTCTGACATAATATCCAATATTATAAAAAATGGGCATTAGTAATTCATAAACCTGCCACGCTGAACCAGATTTTAAGGTATTACCATAAGGATACTTGACATTTAAATGGGCAGAGGGGATTTTTTTTTTTTTCCCCCACTGGTTGGAGGGAAAGTTTATTATTCTGTTCAAATCAAAGAATAGAGAAGTGTGTCAGGTTAGTGGAACTGCAGATCGAAGTAATTTGAAGAGAACAGTAGGGCTGTCACACTTCAGCAGAGCTGCTTCTACAACAGGCTGCTCAGCCCAGATCGGTCACAGTTAAAACAAAGAATATACAGTATCTTTGGCTCAGGGTGCTGCGTAACAACATGAATTAATTACTACAATGGCTCACTGGCGTTTTCTATAGGCTATATGCAAATTAATTAGACAAACACAATGTGGCTCTGAAACATGCCTATCAGAAGGATAATAATTGGTTCTACGACGGCTCCAGCACTCGGGGGGAGGGACTTGTTGTTTTTCTTGTGCCTCTGATGTTTTTATAGGCTTTATTTATCATTGCTGCGGGACTTTGGAGATCTTACCAAGGACAAACTTTGGGCAAATCGAGCTGGGGTGCCACTTTATTTTCAGGCAATTCCCTCAGCAAACTGATTTGCACAGGGAGAAAAAAAAAATAGATTTAATGTTTCTTTGACAGATTCTGCAATAATGCTCATCTCAGCGCCCTGCAGAACGGTCAGTGATGTGCAGCGCTCAGCTGGACCAAAACACGCTTGTTTAAGCCAAACAAGGACACATTTCAGTGGGAGATTAATCATTAAAAGCCTGTTGTTTCTGATCCCTGGGAGGTTGAAACCTTTCTATAGCCATTATAAATCCAGGAGGATTAAAAAAAAATTCATTTCAGTCAACAGAAATAAAAAAAATTAAAAAAAAAACAAATCTGTGCTTGACTGAAGGGCATTGACCTGCAACAAGTCAGTTTAGAATGCAGTTGTTTATTTCATAAACTGCATGTACTTATATGTAGTATTACTTAGTTGTAAGTTTAATTTTCAGTTTTTCCATGGTTTAAAGGAAACAAAGGAGAGGTCAAGGCTGGCTGTGTATACTGGTTTTTATAGCATCCAGTTGACAGTTTAGTTTTAGGATCGAACCTCCAGTGATTTAAATATAAGTATTTATTAAGGTTTAATTTCTTCTGGATCATTAGTGATGTTTCTTCTTCAGTGACGTTCACTCATGCGGAGGTAAAGGAAGTGATTTTGTCTTCCAACACAAGTTAAACCAGTTAACTTTTGTCTGTGGGCATTCGTAATCCAAAATATGGACTTATATTGACACATTATGGAAATCAGTGCAGCTGCTGCAGATAGACATCGCCTCAAAGACGTTTTGTGTGCATTCATCATGTTTTAGATGTGACCGATTTATCAGTTTGAGGTTGCATCACCTGGGGCTCTGACACCCTCTGAGCCGCCCCACCGACTCTGTCTGACTTTCACCCGGCAACAGGCGGAGGAGCCGACTCAAGTCAAGCATCAGCTCAGCTGGATGGAGTGTTTGTTATTACAACAGAGTCAGGGACTGACAGAGGGGGAGATGACAGAGTGGAGGGGGAGCAATGGGGGAGGCAGGGAAGGCGAGAGAGAGCAGGAGGATGAATAGAGAGAGAGAGCAGTTGGGCGCTGAGAGGTGTCGACAGGGAAGACGGTGCCATGGCTGCCACGGTGTCCCAGTGTGTCTCCAGTGTGTCTCCAGTACACATGCAAATGGGTCAGATTGCAGACCAAAAAAAACAAAAAAAATAACCCAAGGAGGTAACTAGGCAGAAAGGAACAGGTGACAGCATGTTGCGTGTGTGCAAACTTTTCATGCCCCCTCCGTCTGCGTCCGCTGCGCCTGCATTCACCTCTGCCCCCCCCCCCCCATCCCCCCCCCCCCACCCTCCCCTCCCACCCAGCTCTCCCTCGCAGCACCGCTGATTAATGTGGGATGAGACTGGCTGCGAAACAGAAGCTCTTTTCAGCTCTGTCACACTGGGGAGATGGAGAGGCAAACTGTGGCCAAGGTGGATTTAACCACAAGACACACACACACAAACACAAACACCGGCACACACACACTCTGGTACCAACACACCATCAAAGGCCTGGTGTCCTGCCAGAGCCCCCCAGACAGCCATTATTAAATTGTACGTGTGTACTTAATGAGTTTGTGAAATCAGTGCGCTTTGTGTCTCTTGATGCTAAATTTCTGTTAAGTCTCCTTTTTTTGCACCGATCAAGTCGATGTGTTTTTCTATGTGCTTCTTTATTTTCATATAATATGGATACTTTTTAGGGTGTAGCACTTATTTTTTAAAAACAAGATTGCACCCCCGCTAGTACAAGGTGTAAATTACAAGTATTAAGATGCAATATTTTAATATTCTGTCTGAATGGCAGTTATCGCGGCTCAAACTCAGACCCCTAAATCATAACCAGAGGAGCTCTAAAAACTAACCACGTCTGATAAACACAGAGACATAAATTCCACTTTCCCCGCAGGAGGAGTCAGTGAATGGAAAGACGTCCAGTCTGTGTGTTAAGCGTGTCCAACCACAAAAGCGGCGGAGCGGAGCTGTCTTGTTTCTGTGGTAAACAGATCTAGTGAAGCAAAGAAGGAGAGCTGTCCCCATGGGCCACAGAGATAACATCTAGATGTGCTGCGACCATCAAATAACATCCAAACAAGCCAAACAAGACCGTCCTCAAGGACAGAAACTCCGCAGAGTCCATCCGTTTAATTGTTCGCATGGCTCGCTTTTGTTGCTTTTAACAATAGAAGAATAATAATAATATAAGTTCATATATTTTCTGAGTTGTGGCTGAAACTCTGTAATCAAACATTATGTCAGTTGAAGAAAATATGTTTGCATGGTCATTAGTGAAGGTTTGATGAGATCTTGACTGCATTTATGTACTTTGCTGAGAGTTTATATTCTCTGAACCAGTAAATAATCAGTCTTTTTAATAGTGAAGCTAAGATTTAAAAACAAAAACAGATTGCCATCATTAAGGAAGGAAAAGGATGTTTGCACCAGTTTGCATGACAGCCTGTTTGCTTTCTATGTTTATCTTCTACCACCCTCTATGTCATCAAATCTATATTTTGATTGTTTTTGTCTTTTTGGGCCATCTGCCTCCCAGTATGTCAATATCTCTGCTTTTCCCTCCCTGTGTGTATCTTTTCATGACATTTCGGTGCATCAATCCCGCACCAGTGCTCGCTTTTCACAGGTCATTAAAACGCATCTTTACACGGGTGTCTTGCTGCTTCACTTGATGGAATTTTGGAAAGAGTCTCAGACATGCTCATACAAACGCATTTGTGTGCAGGAGAGGATTGATTTTAAGACTCCGTTACTTGGGTTTTTGTGTAGTTAAAGTGAGCCTGCCAAAGTCCACACATAGTGATAAAGATGCAGAAGGAGGGCCTGCTGAGACACGAGAGTCATCCATCCACATCCATCGCTTCACTTCACCACCCCAAAACCATGAGATTCCATAATACTGCGCTTATTTGTGTGTGTGTGTGTGTGTGTGTGTGTGTGTGTGTGTGTGGGTGTGTGTGTGTGTGTGTGGGTGGGTGTGTAGCAGGAGGTAGACAGAGTGTGTGTGTGTGTGCACTGTTGAAATATAATCTGGTCATTCATAGATATTCCGAGGAAGTGTGGTCACACATGACCTTTCTTTTTCTGTATCACTCTCCATATAAGTCTTAGTCAGCTGATTCAAGGACCGCAATGTCAGTTGTTTAACACATTAAACAACATATTTTATAATTTTTACTAATTTTATAGAAGAATACATCTGAAGTGACCTTAACCTTCAGTCAGTAACCAAAGCTGGAAAGGGAAATGCTACTAGTAGTTTGTGTGGCACCCATATTTACCTTGTAGGTCCGACAAGAGGGGTTGAAAGCATTTGTTCCACAAACAAACAACGTGTCTTCATTCTGCTGCAGCAGGACCTTGACGAAATTGTGACACTCATCCTTCAGAGACAGAGACAATGAAAATTATGTGACTTTTAATCCTCTCATTTTTTTCACTTTTCAATTGTGGGTTTGTGTTTTTAATAAGAGGATTTTTTGTGTCCTCTACAGACAAAAATTCTGTTATGTGACAAAAAATATATATATAAATACTTACTGCCCATTTAATGTCTTATAATGGAGAATTAAATACCTATAGTTTTCAATCGTTTTAGTAGAGTATAGAGAAATGAATGTAATGTGTGTTATTACACCCAGAGGCTGTTAATATGTGTGAGACAGAGAGGTAAGAACTAAAAGATTGATGAGAAAAAACAGAATTAAAATATTCCTGTAGCTAAAGTTAAGTTAAGGGGTACAGTTGATGGAGGCTGTGTTTTGGCTACCTTGTGCTTTCCTTTCATTCTGCAAGTGTCCACGTCTGCTTGTCTGGACTTCCATGTCATTTTCTGAGGAAGGAAGGAACAGTAGGAAATAAACATTTGGAGGAGAAATGGAAGGAATTGAAGATCAATGCGGAAAAAAATGGAGCCTCCAGAGGTCAATAAAGGTCTATCCTGAGATCAATAATCATCATCTCAGATTGTCCGTCGCTGATTTCACTAACGAGGGCTCTGCTTTAGTGTTAACTGTGAACTTTAGATCAGTTTACCTCCTTTGAACTTGTTTTTTTTTCCTGCAGGAGAGGAGAAATATGATGCTGACCTCCAATCATTGAACAGCCTCACCAAGGGCATATTCCAGCTAAGAGCTTATTCATTTTTGATTGGCTGTACCCCCCCCCCATACACACATAGACACTAAGCACACACACAAACACACACCTTGGCCTGTAGGTCAGCCCTGGGCAATACCTGCCACTCAGCCACAAACACACAAGCCTAAAAGTGCTCTTTCGCTGTCACACACACTCATCAGTCAGACTCAACTTCTATCTGTTATCAAGGCTTCACGTACAAACACACACAGGCGCCTGTCTTCATCCTGCCTTTGGAGGGTCAGAGCCGACCCTGTGTGGTTCGGATCGGCGTGGACCCGCCGCTGTGGCGGGTGTTTAGAGCTGGGTCGCTGATTAAAGACCTTCAGTCATCAATCAATGTGTGTGTGTGTGTGTGTGTGTGTGTCCCTCCAGCCTTTTATCTGCAGCCTGCTCTCATTAAGACCCACTCATATAGCTCTGACATTGAAGTGGATGAGGTGCAGGTTGGTGGACACACACACACACACACACATACACACAGACACAGGCCTTGTTTGAGCTCAGTTAGAATGCATTACATTCGGGGCAAGTGATGCCACTGACGAGTGGTCGCAGTGACGGTTGGAAGGTCTGTTCAAATATGCATTTTTTTATTAATATTTCATATATAATTCATCTTACCTTTCCCTCTTTTACCCTGACCTCCACCCCCCACCTCCTCCTCCCACATCCCAACCTCTTCCACACCCGTCAGCCCTTCCTGTTGTCCCACTGATGAGCGTGGATGACGCAGGCGGATTTCTGGCTGATTGATTAGATAATCTTCCTAACAGGGTCAGGGCGGCCAACAAGGCAGGCACACGCTGGCAGGGGAGCGCGCACGGCTATTGGCAGCCGCACGTACACGCCCACGTTCGCACGTAAACACGGTGCGGTAGGGGGGTTATCGGGGTTAGCCGCGGGCCAAGGACAGAACGTCCTCGCTGAGACGGACTCACCTTACTGAAAAAAATCTCATCGCTGCCGTCCGCGTCCGTGTCCACGGTGTATATGTGATCCCTGGAAAAGAGGCAGACAGAGAGGGGGGGGGGGGATGATAAAAGGTCAGACGGCAGCAGACAGTCAAAAATTCAACAAACAATGCTCCCGTTTCTTCCCCCGTCCTCTGCTTTCCCCCTGCAGGCTGCAAACAGCATCTCAAAAAATGGGGTTTTGTGTAAACTTTATCCAAACTTCAAAAAATGACAATAAACAAAAGGGGGCCGGAGCTATTTGCTCTGTCAGACAGAAACATTCGACAAAGGTTTGGAACGCGGCGGCACAGGCCCAAGGACAAAGCCTCTTTGTCCCCGAGAGAAGTCTTGAGGGTGTGTGTGTGAGGGGGAGGAGGGGAGAAGGTTAAGACGGGAGGTGCCAAGTCACTCGGAGCTGTTCAGGTCAATTAAGTCTAGTGTTTGAGCCACAGGAAATCTATACTAACACTCATTATGGGCCTGACAAGAACACTTGTGTGTGCTAGCCTGGATATATACAGGCTTCTTCTGTATTACACAGTCCAGCCATAAAGCCCCCAGGAGGGCATATGGAAGGAATAAAACCCACAAGAGTTAACGACATCGTAGACAGACGGAACGACTGGTAGACTGGTCATGGAGTGACACCTACTTATCATGGGGAATTAGGGTGCGGACAGGGAAGGGGGGGGGTAGGTGCGGATGTGGTACGAGCGGAAAGGAGACAGAAAGCAGGATTCAGCTCATTTACAGCGGAGAACCGGGGGTGACGTGCCAGACTGTGTAACTGCTTTAATTTGCTGGAGATTAGCCATTGAACGTGTTTTTAATCAAAGTGTGTAACAGTGGCATCATCAGGCTCACGACTTAATTACGTTCCAGCTCCCCAACCTGCGCTCAGCCGGTCTGCCTGCTTTGCTCTCTCATTAACTAAATCTAATAAAGTCTTTGGAGGGACAGGCATCTTGAAATGAATCCACTTATATCGCTTTCCTGGGGGCCACAGCGATCAGGATAAAACCCAGTGTAGTGCACATTATCAACCACAAGGCTCAAATTGAATAATTAATCTTGGAGATTGGACGAAGAAAGAAGTGCTGCTTCCTTGGTGGGAAATTGTTTGATTCCAGTGAGAAGAGCGGAAATCAGATTTTTGTCTGTTGTTCTGTTGAGGCGACCTTCTCGTTTTGCAACTATGATAGAAAAGTAAATGAGTCAACTGTGAGTCATTCACCAGACACTCAAGTTTATTCAGTTCACTAAATCCCAAGTGCTGAGAGCCTTTAATGAAAAGGAGAACTTAAAAAAAGCTCTTCTAATCGTTTTGCAGCTAGTGTGCACCCCTCAGGCTCATCGATCTGGATTGCTTTTCCATCATTTCACCTGCTAACACGTGTCACTACTCAACCGTGTCTCCTAAAGTTCATATTACTTCACTTATGTCTTATGAAAAGCCCCAAACTTTATATTAGAGACAAAATGAAATCAAAGGCTATTAAATCAGAGGATTACTTGGCGGATTTAGCATAATCCCATGGGTTATTTTACTGCCAACATTTTTAAACACAGCTCACAAGAAATCTATAATTGACTCTTCCACAATTTTAACAGTAACCTCCCCAACTATCCTCCCCGCCTTGTGCCTCTTGTCCCAGTGCCTTCAGCATCCTCAAGGGCCAAAGCCTTCCCACCGCAGGGCTTCTGGTTCCAGCAGAGATTAGAGGGAGCCGGGCGATGAGGCATCCCTCAAACATCCTGGCTGCAGATGGAGGTGGACAATGGAGCGGCTGTGTCTGTGTCAACATGAGCTCTCAAAACACACATGTGTATGGAGACATGCTCAGCAGAACACACACACACACACACAGACACACACATACACACACACACACAGCCTTTCACCTTTGACTCCTGCACCTGAACTCATATCTGAGCCACTTCCTGCTAGGCTGAGTCACATCCATGTGGAAGATAAAAGTAAAGGCGGAACCTCCAGAAAGATGCCATTACTGGTTTCTCTCCTTTAAAAAAAATCTTTTTCTTCTTATCAAGGCTGAGGAGACAGGGAATATCTGACCTAGCGGCCAAACCTTGAGGCCAGTTTCAGGCGTGTTTTTACCCACATCAGGAAAGCTAGATCAGCCTAAACAGCAGTCCTGATAACGCAGCCGCAGCATTAGTCCAAACACTGACACAAGTGTCTGCTCTTATTCAGGAGCCTGTTTGCTTTTGCATGAAGACGTGTGACCAGTACATATAAAAGCATTGCAATTGTTCTTCCAATATTTCCTTGAGTGACGTAGGACTCACTTTTAAAGAGTTTCTATTTGAGGTGCATCTATGTTCCCATTTGATACTGGAGTTAACCTCGGGGCTTTTCATGCTGTTTACAGGTGCCTCCGTTTACGGAAATCTCGGAAAACAGCCTCCGACTGAAGCCGTGCTGGTGATGCTGGACTGTGAGACTCTGAAGACAATGACTGAAGAAAAGTCTTTGACAACAAATGGGTGCAGACAATCGACTGTCATGGCGAAGCACTTGGCGTGGGCTTCGCATTTCCCAAAGTCCGGCAACAAAAACCCTCTGCGTAGGGTGGAAGGTATGCAAATATCCTCTCAGAGACAAACATGGAAACACAGGGGGGGCTGGAATAGACGGGGAACTGAAGGATCGAGGCAATACAGTAGACGATCTGAATGTGGGCGACAGTGTGAGTTTGAGTGCTATAGAACGACATAGAGGGTCGCCATTGGACTTGTAGCCATGCGTAGCCATGAGAACACAGAGGCTTTGTGTCGAAGAATGTCGTTATTATAACAGCGCATTTCTTCGGGGGTAACTGTGGGCCAGCTCGACCCATCTGCTGGGTCTTTGTCAAACTATTCTCCAGTGAAGAACGCGATTAGCATGCACCACCCCTTTTTTTTCCACAAACTCAATGCCTGCACGTCCGCCATCCTCACCACCTCACGCCCGTTTGCTCTCATCACGCTCTTCTCCCATATTCCCATTTCTCTATAACTGAAGCATGGGTGGTAGCGGAGAGTCTACGGCATGTTGTTTCATATTTCCCTGGCGCTAGTTCACTTCACACAAATAGACCGGAATGATCAGGAGAAGCCAGCAGGAACCGTTGAGCTGTTGAAGGGGGTCTTTGAAGACGTGAATGGCTTAAAGACACTGAGAGACCCTCAGTGATGTGACGGCATGAAATACAACAAGCCAGAGTTCACTCACCCCAAGCTCAGGCAGATTGTTCTTTTCAAAAAAGGTTGACGTTCTCATTATGGTCTTCTAAATCCTCTCCAGAATGATATATGGGTTTAAGTGCATGTTAATTTTCCTATGAATCAATGGAGAAGGGACGGACATATCTTGAACTTAGTGAGTCACAATTACAACAGTTACACTTATTTATATTTCCTGCATGAAGCAAATAGTTCTGGTATTTCTGGAAGTTCAAAGTTAAAGAAGTGAGAGGATTTTACTGCTTTCCTTGAAATAGTTATTCACACACAGAACATGCCAGCCTGACACATTGGTAATGGATGAATTGCTGCGTTTTCAATTGATCGGTGTTCAAATCTGTGCATTTTGCATTTATATAAGGATGTTGGTGCAAAACATTAGCTTAAATCTTAAGCCAGTGCAGAAAGGACACTCTGACACAACATTAATTCAGGTCCCCAGGAACGAGGACAAACTTAATCAAAGTAATAACCTTAAAATGCTATAAATGCTATAAACTGGCAAGCATTTTAATTGGAAAGTCAACTTTCAAAATAAATCTTTCAGTGCAGCTTTCTTTCTTCTGGATGGAAACTTGTTCCAACTTTTTAACTTTTTGATGATTATGATTACTGGAGCTGCAAATTCTGCTCCAGAGTGTTGTTGGACGTCGCTGGCGCTGTGAGGAGAGGGAGATGAGGCAACTGTGTAATCCCAGTCATTAGTGGGTTTTAACAGGATTTGGTGCAGCTACAATAATAGAGACTCTAGTGGCCTCCACTGCGAGACCCAATGAAGGCCGACGGGGAAGAACAGTGGCCACAGAGGCAGGACTGTTCCGGAGGACCCAGCCGAGAGAAGGTAATCAGGACTTTTTTGAGTTTGTGTAAGTCTTTGTCTGAAAGCTGACAGCAGCTACAAATCTGCATTCCACCCATCTCTCTCTCTCTCTCACACACACACACACACACACGTATACATTCCCTCACTGGTTCCCATGCTTCCCTGCCTCATAGAGGGGTGTAAACAGAGTGTGGTTAATGTTACCATGGTGAAGGCCGAATGAGGCCAGAGAATGGCGACTATGCGCTTCATGTGGAGAGACCTGGAGCTTTCTGGCCATCCAGGCTGTACAGTAACTTTCTCAATTTATCCCCTTCTTTGCTCAGCACCTCGCTGCCTGTTTTTGATATTGTTTCTCTTTAAGCACTCATTAAATTGATCATGAAGACCCTGGACTAAAAGCAGCCACGTTTTCTTGGGCGGTGCTGTTGGCTAGTTACGGCCATTAATTAACCCAGAAATACTTTTAAAACATTTTATCTCAAATTTTGCCTCCTGATTCTCATTTTCAAGCAACTGCTAGTTTGAATACAGACTGAGATACTTTCCATAGATTAAAACAAAAAATACATTTCTTTGAACTGTGATAAATTTCATGTGAAAGATGAACAAATTGTATCCTGACCATGAAATATGGACCTGATGGTCTTTACTGAAAGCAGCTTTGCAATCAGCATTAACATAAACATGAATTTTCATTCATCAAGTCTCTTTTATCTGAGATGATGGAAGGCTATTGGAAAAACTTCACTTTGTTTTAGGTTAAATTATACTTTTTGAAATATTTTCTCTTTTAAAACACAGACGCACAAGGTGTAGTGACAGATCTCAGCACAACTCAAGCATTTAAAACTCAAAAATAAGCTTGCTAAAAGCTGCATTTAAAACAAACAGAAATCTGTCTCAAATGGACTTGAGGAGAAATTGAGACTGACTTTTAACATTTGCCTTAGATTACAAAAGTCATAGGGCCTCATCACAGAGCCTGCTTTCTTCAATCTCCGTAATGATTCTCCAGTCCTGCGTAAAAAGCATCTGATTCCTCCAAATCAATACATTTCATTCAAGGCTCCAGCGTCAAGGTTGAATTATCAGTCACCACATCTGCTGCTAAATTTCCTTCACTGCCAAAAAGTTGCCTCTGTGGATTAAACCACTTTTGTCTGTTTACAGTTTCATTAGTTGCTCTGTTTGTTTGCATCTACGAAGCTTGAAAATCTTGTGATTTCGCTGCCAGAGCTGAGATGGGAGCCAAAAGGGTTTAATACACTAAGCAATCATTCAGAAACCAGCCCAGAAACAGTGTTGAGCTTTGGCCTGTGTTCACAGTGGCCATCTGCATGCTGCTGCACAGCCAGAACTGAGAGCCTCTGCACCACAGACACGATGGTTAATCTGCGTGATACTGGCCACTGATTAAACTCCTCACTCCACCAACCATCATAAAAGCAGCTCTGTGTTCAAGATTTCTCTCAGGCCTCCATTTGTTTCAGAGCTCCGGGAAGTTGACCGTCAGGCTCCCTGTCATTTTCAGAGCCCCTTAAACTGTTGTCATCCAACTTTTACATGTCTTCATCGATATCTGCGGGGGCCGATAGATTTCTGTGCGGAGGCCACGGTTTGTGCGTCCATGTAATGGACCCCAGCGGCTCCGTCTGCATCAGGATCAATGGCAGCCATCCGGCTTGATCCAACGCGAGCCAACCATTCCAGTTATCCAGGGGTCGCTGAGCCAGGTCATGTGTCAGAATTCCTGTCTGTGAGCGGGTGGAGCGGCGAGCACATGCAAACGCAATGGGGGCTAATAACACACACACACACACACGGCCATGCCGACACATGTGTGCCCTGCCAAATGTAAGGCACACGCACACTCGCATATCACAATCAAGAAATGGCTTTTGAAGGCGCAACTGCTCAGCCAGACACACTTTCATGCCCCCACCCCTCAAATAAAACCGCTGCGTCTCCTTTTCCTGTCTGGCCCCGTGCAGAGCAGGTGGGCAAAGGGGGGAACAATGTCACACACATGCAGACTCACACACACACCTGTTCTTAATGATCGACACGATAAAAGGCTTTGCCGGTTCGCGCAGCAGTGCCTGTCAGCCGCTTAATTTTACATGCATGGAAGGAAAACAAAGAACGATCCCCACTGTGACTTTAAACAGTATCCAATCAAGTCTGACGTCAAATTAGTCAGGGACAGCACGGAGAAAAAAAAGCAAAGGGATCTGTTTTATAGAGACCATTTGATTACTCCCTGAATCCCTTAACTATCGTACATGTTTAATATCGTACTCAGGATGGCTGTGCAGGATTTTGAAAGACTCACAGTTATTTTTCTAGAATTTCCTTCAAGCGTTAGTCAGCAGGAATAGATGTCATCTACCGCTGACAGCAGAGAAAGATCAATATCGATTCTCTCCATCGCTCCCGATGGTGTAATCAAGATATACAGTATATCATTGTCACATAAAAATAAAACTGGAAATCGCAAAAATGGAGGAAAAAGCGATAAAGCTTTTAAAAAAAAATCAATGTTTTACATTATGGGGCATTGGCTTATTAGTATTGTTAGTCTTTTCAACACAGAAGCTGGTAACAATAAGGTCTCTTCCAAGCAGAAAACAATAAGGAGGGGATAAACACAAAAGTGTTTTGTTTGAAATGAGACAGCCAGGATAGTTCAATAACAGGACTGAAGTGGGTGTCACACCATTTTTAACTCAAAGAGACTGACACTTCCTCGACTTAAAGTAACTGGCAACCATCTTTCATTACTGAAAGTCAAACTCAGTCAGGAACTGGGAACATGAGAAGGAATGACAAGGACTTGATCCCCGAGGAAAGGCCTCTGTTCACTTTAATTAATCCTAGTCTACAGTGGCCCATGAATCCAGAGGGACGACAATGAATTATTTTCGTCCTGCTTGGAAGAGGAATTTAACTCTCACTCTGGTGTGCAGAAACGCGGCGAGCGTCCCTCACCTGGCCGCGATGTATAACGTCCTGTTCATGATCATGATGAGCTGGATGTCCAGTTTGTGGCGCTGGGTGTTGTTCCTGCCAGGTTTGTGACCCACAAACGCCGGGTACTGCTTCGTGTCTGCAAAGAAGATGGCAAACAAAACAATTCCAAAGTGCGTTCCACTTATGTATGGCAATGGTTACGGTAGCATTTGCGATTAAAAGAATTCAAGGCCCTTGAGGACTCTCACTGAACTGATTTGCTCGTGTGACCATAAAATATAGACCAAGAAAGGGTCTTTTACAATGGCATTAGTGTGTTCTTCGGTTGGAACACAATCTCCAAGATTGACAGGTGTGTGTGTGAGGTTGGCTAGCTTTTGTTTCCGCTCTTCTGGCTTTGTGTGGCATTTGGGACCAAGGAGAACAGGATGGGGCAGGACAGAGAGAAACAACACAGAGAAAGAAGGGAGGAAACAATGAGCGTATCTGCACAGCCTACAACAGTGTTTAGACTATCACACACAGCATTAGGGGCCCAACAGAAAAACAGGGGATTATCCTTTGATGTGGGGTGGGCTCTGTTTCAAATGCAGCTTAAAGTCCTTCATTTTTGTGTATGTAGAGAGCCTATCCTTGGGCGCCAAATTACACCCTGCACCTTCAAAATACTCTGAATGTAAATGGAGGTTGGGGGTTGAGAGGGGAGAGGAGATAGAACAAGAGACAGAGAGCTGCAGAGCGAAAGGATTTGTGAAGTGGGAAGCAAGGAGGGGAGGCAAAAGAGCACATGAAAACAATCTGTAATGAAAAGAAGGGCAGAGCAAAAAAATAAAAAAAAGAGAGAAGAAATAAGGATGTACTCACAGTTGCTGTGTGAGATGCTAATAGGTTCACTGTCCTCGGGGAAGCCTGCCCCAGCTATCTGCAGTAGCGTGAAGTAGAGTAACAAGGCCTCTGACCTCATGGTCGCAACAACACTGCCACCGCCGCCGCCGCTGCTGCTGGTCCTTTGCTACAGAATTCTCTCAGCCTGCATGAGAGAAGAGAGAAAAGAGATGAGAGAAGGAAGAGCAGGGATGAAGAGAAAGGTCGCATTTTCATTTAGCTGCCTCCTCGTTTACTTGAAGATCTGTAAACTCAGTGCTCAGTACAAAATTGCACAAGGGAACATGGACATTATTGTGATCTGTGTGAGATTAACTTAATGGCTGAGAACAACATTGCATACAACATGCAATTAATTGGATTATGGCAAAGATATTCGTCATGAATGTGAGCGAGTGCCGACGCGCTCTTCCTCGCTGTGGTTCGTCTAGTGTAAAGCTCTGCAAATCCACAAAGGGCAGGAAAAGTGTGGCCACTCATTTCTCACTTGTCGCTCTCTCTTAGGTTAGCCATCACCCATTTTAATTCAGAAAGGCCAGAGAGGACCTCAGGCTGCACCACTGCTTCAGTATGACTGTTAAATACTCCAGTTTATCGCAGAGATTGTTCCGCATGCAAACATGCACAGTCCTTTAATTCAGCAAAACTTCCCTTTCCTGATAGTAACCTTTGCAGTGAAACCCATAAGAGCCAGTTTTTTGAACAGGAGTGTGTACAGTGTATGTCCAATGAAGTGGATTTTATAATACATGCCCTAAATGGTGATGATCTAATGTCTTTATTGTGCACACTCTGGCAACAGAGCTTTGATCAGCGCTGTTGGAATTACACCCATTAATCATCCGAGACAATTAAAGCGGCCGTAATCTAATCAAGAATAAAGCATTTAATTTGCATAAAGTACATCTTTCCCTGCCTGGGATGATTTAGTACAAGATGCTTTAGGAACAAAGAATAAAATATTTGATTTCATTTGCTCAAATGATGAAAGTTGTTTACCCCACGTCGTATTTCCACTCGTTATTGTATACCCAAAGAGGGCAACAGGGGGGACAAACTGGGGAAGAGAGAGAGGAGCATCTCTCTCTCTCTCTCTCTCTCTCCATGCTCCTGTGAATCTCATTCAGGAGAGGAATGAAAACACTATTCAGCAGGAGAATCACTTTAACAGTGAGGAGAATACCAATACTAAAGCCTGGATACGACCTTGATCTCACAGGCCGCTCAGCCCTCCTCCTTCCTTTTGTCCTCACTCCTTTGCCTCCCCCTCTTATCCTTACAGTGTTTTTAGCGTTCCACTTTGTATTCTGTAAAGGCAAAAAAAAAAATGCTAAATTGGTTTTCCCTCGCCATTACCTGTGGAGGGCAACGCGGTTCACCAAGCTGCAATCAGGCTGCGAAGGTTTCAGCAAATTGTAAATAAATATAGAGTTTAAAAAAAAATCACAGGTCAATTTAACTGAGAAATACAAGCGTCTGTCGCATAAAATCTGACCTGGAAGTCCTCCAGCCATGGACTGATTGATGAAAAGGAAGTAGCATGAGGTAGAGGGGTTTGGCCCAGAGAGAGTTAACATAACGGATGACGAATGGAGGCTCTATTGAGCCAAATAAGTGTGCTAGAGCCTAATAAACACAAACAATACCGCAAAGAAATGTTGAAATCAGATGTGAATGTATCAAGTGGATTGAAGCCAGAGTGCTCCTTCCTCTGGAACATACCAAGAATCAGCCACTGCTGAAGGTGAGGAAGCACTCTGGCAATGGAACGCGAAACACCGCCAGACCACCTGTTGCTTTATTAAATAAAGTGAGCCTAAAATGAGCTAAGCGAGGCCTTTTATTAACACCTAGAGCACAACAGAGGCAAGAGAACCAAAAAGTACATCCCAGGAGGTGGGATTTCCTCTCATGTATGTCACACATCTTAACCAAATTAACCAGATACCAGTGGTAACATGTGCATCCTCCTACTCTTCCTCCTATCCTATTCTCTCTCACTGACTCACAACGTCAGTGTGTATAATCATATTCATGTGTGTCTTTAAGAGATACGCAAGTTTTAATCAGACAGGATGTTGTGAGGAGGTCAGGAGCAGGTAATTAATACAGAAGG
The DNA here is from genome assembly GCA_911728415.1 of Lagocephalus sceleratus. Taxonomy (NCBI): domain Eukaryota; kingdom Metazoa; phylum Chordata; class Actinopteri; order Tetraodontiformes; family Tetraodontidae; genus Lagocephalus; species Lagocephalus sceleratus. The sequence goes on along the minus strand of CAJVRN010000237.1, from coordinate 7,471,033 downwards.
ACCCCCTAGGACCCCCCCTACCTATCAGGAAATACACACATACGCACTCACATATGCACTCACATATGCACACACTCAGTCTTCTTTTTCCCACAGGGACATGTGGGACTGCATTAGCTTTAACAATAAACATACTATTAGTCCTAATGATGTTATTGCTGCTGGTTTGTCAGAGTGTTAGCTACGGGTGTTTAGAGCTCAAATGTGCGCACGAAAACATGACCGTGGTGGAATTCAGAGCAAATGGAAGAAAATGTTACCCGTGATTTGTCATAGTTGACACAGTAAACGTTAGGCAAAGAGAATCGTTTAGTCATCAAAGATTAGGGCCTGTTTTGTGCATATGACTGAATGTACATTTGGTATGAAATGTTTTGATAGTGAACTACTGGTGTGTTCCTTCTGGCCTCGTCCTTATCAATCCCTGCTGAAGCCATTTCACAGATTCTGAAGAGGTGAAACCCTGGTTTGTGCCTTTGTAAATCAGAATTACCTGCAGGTTACAGACGTGCACAAGGCCACTGAAACAAACTGCACCAGCAAAAAGAGTTCTCTTTGTTTTTTCAGTCCATTATGTACCTTTTTGACAGTCTCCTTGGTTAAATATTAGTTCTCTAGAGTACCGTTGTCTTGTAAATGCTTTCTGACAGCTTTGTTCACATGTTTATAGTTGGCAGTCTGGTTAATGTCTACCACTGGTAGCCCAAGAGTTTGCAGATGACAGCAATGCCAAAGAGCACGAGCAGCTTACTGGCAATACGCACTTGTGTTTCCGTAATTGTGGCCAGTCATCGCATTCGGGACACATGCTGCTCTTTGTCTCTTCAACTGGAAATTTGGTAAAAGATGACGCATCTGGAATGGCATGCAAACAAGTGTGTTTGCACGTGGGTTTCGAGAGTTTGGTGGTACTTAAATCATAAAAATTCCATTGACAAAATAGATGCATTTTGGAGTTTAAAGAGGGTAATTAAAAAAAAAATCACATCTGTACTCACAGAAATTAACAAAGCCATTGCTCAAAACAAATTTGAGCAACTATTCAAAGTGATATTAAATGTTGGACACAATCTGCAAATCTGTAGAGATTTGTAAATGTACACACTTCTGAACACAGTTGTGAATTTGTGAAGTTCAGATATTTTTTTTGATCTCCCTCTCATCATGGAGAAAATGCTGTGGGACATGCGTGCTGTGTGCTCAGAGGAAGCTTCACCACAAGGACGCGTTAACATTCACAATAGGTAATCTAATATTAGGAATTCCCCTGTTTCTATTTTAAATATGCCACATTCCCTACAGATTGTCACTCTGACCACCGACACACATTGGCCACTTCTCACACTGTCTGATTGCTGACCAGTTGATCAAACACAACACAGCACAGGTCTTATAAAAGGCCTTTTTGTGAGCAGATTTTCACAGCTGCAAGTTTTACAGGTAGGGGGGTGACAATCAGACGGTGTTACAAAGCAGAAAACAGACTCAAGGCTCGAGTGTGAATGCCAGACAACACTAAAAACCTTTTACGACGCTGACCCATGAGCGCCACATAGTTTAACATGGCAGAGTTAAGGAACTCTTAACAACACCTGTTTTCCCGTTGGAGTAAACTGGTGGAAATGGTTTCGGGTGAGGTGTGAAAGTAGATTAGCACTAAACAGAAGACTGTAGACAAGTACCAGCCGTGTGGTTGTTAGAGCGGAAAAAAAAAAAAGAAAAGAAAATGTAAGCAACCACAAAAGCTTCCCAAATGGGGAGGCTCCTCTGTCAGGTGTTTACACTTGTCAGCACTGGCCTGATAAATCAGACAGGAGACAGGAGTAACCGTCTGCCTGAACCCAGGAGAGGGGAGGTGGGGGTATGAGAAAGAGAGGGAAGAGGGAGCCAGAGGGAGGAACCTGCATGTGCTCTGCAGTCCTACAGTCCAACTAACATAAAGATATACTAGAACACAGACACAGTGCAGCTACAAAAGCAGGGATGTTGGCATTTTCATCCATGAGATGTTACTTTCAAATCAGAGTGGAGGTGATCCATCATGGTGTTATCAAAAAAAAACAAAGAGTGGACATGAATGAGACACCCTGTAGCTGGAGGCCCTTTGAGACAAAACTGTGTCTCCTTTAAAAGAGTTGACAGATTGACGATGGAAAGGGGCCAAAGTCAGGAGGGGGAAAAAATGACAACAAGGAAAAAAGGAGCTGCGAAGCATGTGAGCGGAGAGAAAACCGAGGCAAAGTGCCAACAACGGCAACCTCACAAAGCCTGAAGGAGATAAGCAGCTATCTTCAACCCTGCCTCGCTGCTCAAAACACCATTAGGCCTTTGTCCACCACTGCTGTGCTTCTTAATAGTTCAAAATAATATAAACAGTCATCCATCGCAATGGATTTTTTCCCTCCTGCAATTGTATTTAGGGCATTCTTTGCAGCAAATTAGCATTGCTTTAGAGACAAAGCAAATGTGAAGGGGAAAAAAAGTCTTACAGGGAGACAAGAGGAAAGGAAGAGATAGCAAAAAGCTGAGATGGGAAAAGGAGGGCAGGTTAATGAGTGTTCGCTGTCTGAGAATGATCCAAAGTCAACTGACATCAGACCAGCCCTGCCACCAGCAGGAATCAGCCGGGGAGAAGGATGAAAGCGGCAGATAACTACCTACAACTCACGACAGTGTTTTTAAAAGTAGGTCAGGAACTCGTTTGACTGCCGTTGCCGAGACGATTTCTGTACAAACGAAACATCACAAAACAGGTTTCCAGATTTCTTGGGCCCAATTGTCGCGAAAAGCGGTGCCGGGATTTATGGTGGTGTCAGGATAAGGACTTACGAATTCAGGGGTTGACCTCTGACCTTTCCTGTAGCACTGACATGACGTTGACATTTCTGGGTCTGTTGTTGACAGAATTGCCATGAAACGGTGCAGACCCTTCGGGAACACCCACACTCGGCCTCTGCAGGTCAAAATGTTAATGTTGTTTACTCTTTAGCTCGGCCCAAGCGCTCACATCGCCTCACTTCTGACATGCTCATTTAAGAGTTTGGCGGTGACGTCAGCGATACTCCTCACTGTCTCCACCCTTTTGCGTCCTTCCATTTTCAATCCTCTTTGTCTGAATGGTAACAAAGACGATGGAGGCAGGAGCGACGCTGGCTAATACGCTTTGTTGGTGACACACATTTAACCACTACCACCACCACCCCCCCTCCCCTCCAAATACACACACTCACTCACACACAAGTGGTGCTTAATAGATTCACCCCAAAAACACAATGAGCCTCCATGTTTAATTATCAAACACTTTTCCAGGTCTGTCAACCATCACTGCGGCCAACGTGTGGATGCAGGAAAGGAGGTTGCTGCCCATAACAATGGCTGCACGCGATCCTGACTGCGGCTCTCTTGATCCAGTTATTCCTCAGGTCTAATACCTTTGTTTGCGCAAGATTGACCTGTTTATCCATTTTGATGAAAATAGCTGGACACTTGCCAAGCCCCTGGAAAAAAATTAATTCTGAGTCGAGGCCATTCAGCTGGCGCACAAGCCTGACCCTTGTCGAAAGTGCAGAAGTAACCAAAGAATTTCAAATGAAGATTTAGCGCTTCTCCTGAGGTGCAGCTGAAAAGAAATACCAGCACAAATGTCAGAATGTCACTGAACTAAATGCCACATTAAATTCTGAAACAGAGAGATGGAGAGAGAGAGAAAGAGAGGGAGAGAGACAGAGGAGGAGAGGGAGGTGTACGCTGGGATAACTGAAGCACAGCCCCAGCACCCTGCGGTGCTGCAATGGGGGTTGTTGAAAGTGTCACAAGGCATAATGCACATTTTACTTGGAAACCCACTCTATAAAAAGTCACTGTTGTCAAAAGTAACTGCCGGGAGCCTTTAGGCAATACTGTGCAATGTCATGCTGTGCTTAGTCATGATTAAACCAGCGACTTCCAGCCTACAAGTTTTTGAAAGTCAAGCGACAATCTTAGTGGACTTCCCGCGTTTGAAAACAGCATGTGGCGATATGTTTGGAAATGGACAAAACAATTCTGAAGATGCTGTAGGAGCGCATATGACTTGAAGAACTGGGTCAAGCACGTCCTCCTCGGGCTCTCAGTCTCAGTAAACACCAGCTCAGCTATCATCTGGGAGAGGCATAACTCAGGAAACCATTTCTGCGAGTCTCAGAGTATTTTAGAATACAAAATGGATGAGCCCTAAATAACTTTTTTATGTATCTTCTACAGGGAAAATAAAAACTGGCTCATGGAAAGTAAGAAGGAAAACTTCACAGCCTCCGATTCGTTCATGCATGACATCTGGGAGTAGCTGCAAAACGTTTTGGTATTTTTGACTTAAGGTGCTTAGCAGATTAAGAGTTGCTGTGTTCCGGGGGATGTTTCCCAGGAATAAAAGTGTGCAAGTAATCAATAAAACCACATCGGCCAGACCAGTGAGCCGGATTGTTGCGGTCCTGTTTCTTCGACTGGCACAGACTGTAAATGAGAAAAGCCTCAAAGTCGACAGAACTCGCATTGTGGCCATTGCTATGGAAATTAGGACAGAAAAAAAAAACAAAAAAACAGTGCAACATATATGAAGCACCACATGTCAGTGGTAGGCATCAGCAACTCTGGGAAGCATTGGAAGATATAGGTTTGGCAAAAGTGTGGGAAAACAATGGCAAGAACATGGAAACTGCTTGAATCATTTTCTTTTTTTGTCTCTTTCATGCCAGGGGGCGTCTGTAGTGCTACGACATTGGCAGTTAATTATTTTGGTGTTGGTGAGAGCTGTTTCACATGGTTCCATTGATACCCCACTCCACATTAATTCCAGAATGGAAAGTTCCCCAAGAGAATATTGGGCTGTAATGAGATGTTTACCAGTCGTTACCATTTTATTCACCTGTCACTGAATTAACACAGTGTCTGATCACCGGTTGTGTAAGCGCTTTAACATTGAGCTGAACTGAGCTGTGTGCAGCTGCTATGCTCTTGTGCTCTTCCGGAAACGCGGATGCTGAAGATCGGCAGGTGGCCCTTGGGGACTGAACAAAGACGTGTGGTGGTTTTCGGCTGTTTCCTCCATCTGGTGCCGATTTCACATCTCTCGGCTTCTCTGCTTTTTCATTATAGGTGCCCTTCTGGGATTTTTAAGGGTGTTATACCGATCTGTATGCCATTGTGCAGTTTGCCTGGATTAATGCTGCATGTTGAGTCTAACACCTGCATCATTTCTACATTTTTGCAGGTTGTTGGTGCAACATTATGCACCTGTTTTCAGTTTCCCATCTTATCACAGTCATAACAGTTCTGCTCAGTTAATGTCATTGACCTTGTTCAGTCCACTTTTTGATGCACTTCCATTATGCTACATGTCCTTGTCCAAGTCCTTCCTGATAACTGGCTAGTCGGTCTCCTGTTCCACAGAAGCAAGTTTATCAGATCTGACTGAGCATGATGCTAATCTGTATTAAGGTAATGTGCTGGCTGCAGCTCTGGGGCCTGTGGAGTACATGACTCAAACACAGGCGGTGCAGTATCTGCTCTTATTCTTATTTACTTAGTGTAAATGACCCTGTTCGATCACTATCAGCCACTGTGCTCTCTGTCAGTCTTTCTGTTTATTTATTTACTTTGCTTCTCTCCCCTTCCTGCAACTGAATGCCCAATGTATCTTCAGAATGCACCATACATGCTGTTATTTCCAGCTCTGTGACAAGAAATATGCTTATAATGGGAAACAGAATAAAGTAAACACAATTAAGTTCTGTGTCAGGCCGTGATATTGTGATACTGATAACAGACTGCCTTGTTTTCTGTTCTGTGCATCATATCCAATAACGTTATGAATCATCCCTGATAAAACCAGGACATTCAATCCCGCTGCTGCATGGGGCCACAGTGACTGACTGACAGCACATTGTGCCATAGTCACTGTTGTATCACCAATGCCAAATGAGTCTGTTATCTCCACACGCCACATTGTAGGAGCAATGCTGCTCACATTCAGCTTTAAACTAATGAAAAATATGACAATGCTCAGGCAGGCAGATCATTAAGACAAACTGTACAAAAAGAAAAAGGTCCAACATGCGGCGCATTGTTTGCAAATGCATTTTCTCTTGGCCATCAGGGCAACTGCTATCACCAGTATTGTGTCAAATGATGAGTTTGAGTGTAGACAGCAAGTAGCGGTTTGCAGGGTTTCCATCTAATAAAAAGGCGGTCTAATAGTTGTTTATTGAAAAGGCTTTAATTACATCTTGGTTAGACATAAGATTTGATTTGTGTGTCTCTAAAGCATGGAATCCCCAGTCTTCTTCTATGTGCGGCAAACCTCCTCCCTCAAAAACTTTAATTTGGAAAGAATACTAAAAGTAAAAACAAACAACTATCTGTGACGTACAAACTAAAACTTGCAAGCAAAATTCCTTTGTGTTTTTTATGTGCACCTACCTGGATTACTGGTTAACCGCAGTTACCATAGCGTCTGTGGTTGATGTGCATGCACCACATTGTGACTCACATGAGAACACTACACAGTAATTGGCACTGCAACCAGATATAAACAAGAGATGCAACATTTTAATGTAAACCCAGAATTTCAGGTTTATGTAATGAGCTGCATGAATTTTGCCGCCACAAGAGAGACATACCCTTTTTAATGAGAAAACAAAATCGATAGAGGAAGCGGCTCTACAGCTCAACTTCACTCATGTGGCAGCGGGAGAGAGCCTCTGGGAGGGAAGGGAATCTAGCTGAAACCTGTGATCAACACAGTGAAGAGGTGTAAAATTCCCATTCTTCATTTTATACTATCGGAAATGTCATGCTGACAGAGGTGCTCATAGCTGGCTTACTGGAGAGAAAAACTGTGTATGATAAGTAAAAATACACATTATTTTCTTAATGGATGTCAGGAGGGTTTGAGACAAAATACTGCAGGAAAAACCAAATATACAGTAGAACTTTGCATGTGTTTCTCCTATGTATGCCCAGTAATTAGGCTGTAACTACAGCTTGATCAAACGCTGACTTTACCTCTGAGATGTCGTACTGATGTATCGACATCTGAGGAGCTGCATTAAATTACATCTAATTTCCTTCCCGTCATTCTTTTTTGTCATGTTTATACATGCATAATTGCATAATTGACATTTGTGTCTAAATCTACATCAATTTGTAGGTTACAAGACCCATTTTGCTTGCTTCAATGCTCATGCTGCAGTCTGCTTACAATCATATACCTCAACAGAACTCACATGACAGTTCTCCAATAAGTAATCGTATCCTCTTTGTGATTACTGCCTTTCTATATCAGCCATGTCATGTAATTTTTCTAATGGAAATGTTGCATTAATTTGGCGGGTAAGTCTATACCTCATGGCAGTAAATTTCCCATGTGGGGTTTTGGAGTAGAGCTGGATGAAATGTTTGTGTTTAATGCTTTAACATCCAGATAGGAATGATTTTTTTCCAAGAGAAATGGAAACAAAATAAGACCCACTGATGTTTTATTCTAAATTAAATTACACGTTTACAGGCTCTTTAACCTAAAGCTTTAGAGCTGCGTGATACACACAGATTTAATTATATCAACGGACAGCTATTCACAGATGCAGCCAAATCTAATTGTAGATAATTACTTCAATTGTCCCAGTTCTATAATAGTGAAATAGGGTGTGTTTAGGGGGAGCAACTTCCTGCTATACAATTTGTTTTTGCTTTCTTCTTTTAAAACAATAGTACTGACAGGCAGCTAATTCCAGTACCACCTTCAGTTAGAAGGTACACACACACACACACACACACACACACACACACACACACACATACACACACACAAGGCTTCTGCTCAAAACCACAACTAATTTGTCTGGCTTTCATCGTTCACCTATAACCTCCGAACCTCTTCCGTTTCCCCACATGGGCAACATCTAAACATCGGCATTTACAACTTCCTGACACCATAAGGGTGGGGAAGGAGGGGTCAGTCATGGGCGGAGAGGGAAAGGGGGGGTGGAGGAGTGAGGGGGAACCAGACAACAGAAGGTGGCTCCAACATTGTTCTCTGAGTGATAATGAAAGACGGAGTGTGAAGAGAGACTGCAGTGAATTGCTGCTGTGTGATCCAGAGGTGTGTGTGTGTGTGTGTGTGGGGGGGGTACCTGCAGATTTTAAGCCACAGAGAGATGGAGGGGAACACAGAGCCTGTGGAGCCAGCTCACAGTGAAGTTTGTCTAATGCCAAAATTACCCCTTCCTTCCTTCCAGAGGAGAGGAAAGTATTCATCCACACTTCCTGATGATTTTCTCTTTGTCTCCTGCTCCGTCTGCATGACTGACAGACTAACAGCCTGTCAGGTATGAAACTCAGCCAGTGCCCAGTAATGATACACCTTCACAGTTTGAGAAAAGGTCTGCAGCAGAACCAGCTTTCATATCCGTTCATTTGGTGGACAAAGATCATCCTATCATTTCACGCTGCAGACGGGTTTGATCAATATGGGGGGAACATCAATTTTTGTGTGTGAAACGTTGAAATAGATTACTTCCACATAGATGAGGGAGAATCAGGCACTATTGATTTACGACAACAGCAGGTCTGTACACCTATATTTTACAGCCTGGTATTGTGAAGATGACCGATCCATCCCTCTTTTTTTAATCAAGAATATAGGGAACGCCCAAAGATCAACAAACAAGACCAAAAAAGTCACTCAAGTCAACCATTTATGATAAAAAAATGTGGATTTTATGGTACAGCTCCCTGAAGTCAAGAAGCCAAAGTTTCCCAGACACACACACACAAACACACACCTACTTTTGTGCAAAGGTCAGAAGTGCAGTGGCATTTCCTGCATTTCATTTCTCAGAGAGATGGCACACACGACCAAGCACATGAGCAAATAAAACTTAATTTCCCTGAGAGAGAGAGAGAGAGAGAGAGAGAGAGAGAGAGAGAGAGAGAGAGAGAGAGAACGAGCCCCCGTTTATTTCCCAATAGGAGAGTGTAGCCTGGCTGCATGTCCATCCACTGGCACACTCGCATTAACATTTCATCCTGATTGTTTCCGTCAAAGTAATTCATCATTGTTGGCCTGAAGACTGTGCCAGGAGCCTCCGCAGCTGCCCACCTCTCTACTTTCCTCTCCTATCCCCGCTCCCATCCATGGCTTCCCCTCTCTGGCTACCTTCCTCTCCTGGTGGTGCTCTATTGCTCTCACGCCCATCTGGCTGTTGAGATAAACACTAGCCAAGCTCTCCTCACGCAGTTAAAATATCTATAAAGTCAAATCCAATCACAACGAGCTGCTCCGGTTTTTGGCGGAGACCTCAGAGAGAGCATGTTGGATCTGCTTGCTTCATTTGCAGGACGTCAATCAACAGTATTTTTTTCCTATTTGCCAGAGTTCTGATTGACAAGCAGATTATTTCCAGGGGAGATTGTTGTTAATGTGTGTGTCTGAGTAATGTAAATCAACTTAATGGAATTAAATACACAGACTGAAGGAGCCAGTATGAGCAGAACAGAGGGGGGGGTGGAGAAATATGCAGATGGAGAACAGGGAGAGATTGCCCGGGGTTCAAAAATCCACTCAACTAAAAGGCAGCAACAGTAGGGCGGCTTCAGCTGCTGCCACAGCGGCCTTGAAGAGTGGAGAGGAAAAAGAGAGAGAATAGAAAGTGTCCTCCTTTTTTCCTTTCTTCTTGTTTCCCTCATTCTGTCTTCCTTTGACGAGTCCCTGGGGTAACCCTCCTCTCAACATCCATCCATCCATCCATCCATCCATCCATCCATCCTTCCATTCTTCACTGCAATACCCCTTTCATCTCATTTGGATGAGCCCATCCAAACCATTAACACCAGCACCACCTCCATCTCTAATCCAAGGACAGGACCTGTACCACCGAGGGGGACAAAGGCAGCAACAATGAAAACCGTGCTTTTAATGATGACATTAGAGCCCCTAAAGACATAAGAGGATCAAGGAGCTCATCCGATAACTTAAACCATTTAACTGTTTGTTCATTTAATTCCATCAACATGCCATTTTTATGCAGAAAAACATTGCAAAGAAGATATCTCATCAGACACAAGTGGGCTTAGCACTCTAATCAAGCTGGCTTAACCAGAGTATTCCTGCTGGATTTAGAGGACAACTTCTGTGGAATAACTTTTAGGCCCAAGAGTCATAAAGTTTCATTTGTTCTTCACTGGTAACAGACACTTCTTTCCCACGAATAACCAAATGTGATTTTACTGTGAATATTGTGGAAATGACTCAAGTGCATCACTTAAGATGCTCCTCAGCATGGCACCTCACTGCTGTTAGGAGGATCTGCAGATGATTAAGTTTACGTTAAAACTCTCTGGTTCGTAATACTACAAAGGGAGGCTGATATAACTGATGAGCAGATTAGCAATAAAGCTGATTTTTGTTGGGAAGGAGTCTGGTTTTAAATAGCGCAGCATGACAATTATCCTAGCTTCTGTATTAAAAGGCTTCTTAAAAAGAGAAACAAGTCATTTACAATCATCCTATCATCGAGTATTACTATTCTTGAAACTTCAAATGAATACATTTTTTAAAAATGAGTGTCCCCTCATTATGTAAATATTACAGACAGTATCTATATTACATTCGAGTTCTACCCTGGATTTTAAATATTTCCTTTCTCAAACTTGAAGAGGTTTAATAGTGCTTTCATTTTGAATTCAGTGCAGCAATCTGGATTTTTTTTCCCCTTCAGTGATAAGCCATCTGTGAAATGATGCCATAGAGATTCATCCTCTTGTAGCATATTAATGTGACAAATTAAAAGCTGCCTCTGACAGGTTTAGAGACAATTGTATTTAGGGAAATGCACCCACAGCCTCTAAATGTCTAAATATTTTCCATCAGAAACGAATATTACAGTCATTACAGCTGATCTAGTGTCAGTGAAATAACCCCTGTGGCCGTTTTTCCTTCCGGTGGCATCCTGTGTCATGTCTCTTCTGGGAGTCTTTTTATGTCGCACAGGAAACTCCCCGAAAAATCACACAAAACAATCAGTGCTGCCTTTGACATTGTTCATCCAACTGTCAAAAGGCAGAAACGACTTAAGTTGTCAGGATATATCCGCAACAAGTGTACGGATGATGCTTCCCCGGTCTCTGCTGGCTTACTGATGAGATTGTGTTGGTGCACGACGGCAACAGCCAGCAGCAGCTAATCTCCTCACGCCATGAGGATACGCGGCTGACCGGCTGAAGGAGGTTTCAACATGAAGGGGTGCCAAAGACTTCGGAGAAAAAGTACAACCTGACTTTGCATTAAATCAACACCCAATAACACCTAATAACCTTTTTGACCTATAAAAGTTAAGGTCGCCCCTGCGCTCCTTGGACCTGTCCGACCTGTAGAAAATCAGATTTGTTTCTTATCTTGAAGACAGACTGTCTGAATTATCAGATTGGATTTGTGTGTCCAGACTTTAGAAACCTATCTGCTTGAGTCACTGTGGTAACGCCAGAGAGATGAGACATAAAGCCCCGTAAACCATCCCGCGGTCATGACCGCAGTGGGTTGACTTCACTAAAGTATTTCCAAACTATTTATTACTAACTATACGTAATACTGGAGAGTAAAGCCTTTGTTTATATGAAAGAATCCCTGATAGAGTAAGACATCATGCTTAGGGAAATTCCAAAGTATTTAAAATTATAAACACCTTTACCTGCTGCAGCTGAATCTAAAACGTTGCAACCCTGCGTGACATTAAATGACACGCGTTGTTGCAACACCGACTGCCAAAACCACACATTCCGTGGTGGCACCTAAGAAAATGTTATCAGTAAACACAATTTGTTTGCAGCAATTTTCCAGTGGGTGTGACTGTTCGGTGCGGTGAGGATGCAGACTAATTAAACTGCAAATTATTATATTTGCAAAGTCTTCCCTTGCAGCATATTTCATCAGTTTTGCCGCCCTGTGATTAATCCGTTGTTTCCAAATGTCACATCTCATATGAATATTGCCAAACTCCACCTAGAATGAGGCAGGAAATGGAGACGGCACGGAACTGCATAAGCCAATAATGAGGTATATTCTGAGTGCATCTGCCAGATATTTTTCACACTCTTCCACATTATTCTTATTTTCGTTTTCAGGACACCAGGGTCACATTCAGCAAATGTTTGTAGCTCTTCAGCTGCATGCAGTCCCCTGATAGTCCCTACGAGATCTGATCACCAGGTTTATGGATGTTTTTTTTAATCTAACTCCACCAGATTAATGCACTTCCTTGCATTTGTCATACTATATACTGGCTCTCCTGCTATATAACAGCTGCATTTGTAAGTAGAGCTGACACTACGCAGCTGAAAAAGGATGCAACAACAACAACACTAACTAATCCCAGCAATGTGCCTCAAAGGGCTTTAGCTCAAGGGAGGGACTTAGATGAGAAGCAAGGGAGAGAAGAGAGGGACTTAGAGCTCTCATTGTACCTCCAGGAGCAGATTAACTATTTTAAAAGCAAAGGTGACGTCGATCGCCTGCTTGCTGTGCAGGCCTGCCAATGCTCTCAAAGTCCGCATCACATGACGTTTCCCTTTTGAACATTTTTGCCTCTCTTTCCATTTCTCCACAGTGAATTTGGCCCTGAGCAAATAAGCATATTGCACCGATTCTTTATTTCATCCCACTCTACCTCCTCATCTGCTCCTCCGCCTCTTTGATTCTAATCAACAAGGAAGCTAGCATAAGCTGCATGAGAGTGGCTCGGGTAACACCGGAAATCGCCTGACCAGGAGCCCAGCCAAGAGCACAATTAAAACGGATGGCAGCCGCGGGGCCACAGAGGCTCTGTTCACACACAGTGGCACAGTGGGACAACAATAAAGGATTGAGTGTCAACACAGGTGATGGAGGAGCAAAGACGGTAGTACCACACATCAGTGTGCAGAAAAAGTAGGGCACGCGGGAGCAGAGCGCGGGATGTCAGTCAGAGTGATTCCTTTTGAGTGCTTGTGGGATGGAGACGGGTGAGAAGAGGAAGCATTACAAATAATCTACGCATGGGAGTAATGAGATAAGTGATTAAGGAGGAGAGGAGGAAGACACCAATGGCAAACACCACGCACAAGCTAGAGCGAGGTTCAACCAAAGCAGGAAATGCATTTCAACTAAATCCACCTCTCACGTCACTAAAGTATCTTCATTAACACAGAGATGGCATGGGAGAGAAGCAAATGAAGAAATGATGATGGGGAAAAAAAACACACAATGACTTATATGTGCAAGGATTCATTCTTGTAAAATCACTCCTGTATCAAATGCATTTAAAACAAGGGGATATGTGTGCAACAGGCAGATAATAGAGGCACCTCAGACCCTCTCAGCAAACACAAATTCCCCTGACCTCAGTATAAAGACATCCAAAGTGTTTTTGAGAAGAAGATTCCTGCTGATACATTTAAGAATACCCTGTGAGGGTTCCCAACCCCATAACACACACAAACACACACACACACACACCTCCACAATTAATATGCTTCCCATCACTGCACACGAAGGCCTTAATGACTGTGTCATTCTGTCGCTCTTTCCGTCACTGAACATGTGCATGTTCACCACAGACACGCACACACAAATGTACCCACAATTCCACATTTATGAGGATGCTGTCATGAAGAGGGTAGCACAGACTTAACAGGCAGTCATTCATACGCTTGAACTTGGAGACACGAGTCTCTATCTGGTACCCTGTGAGTGCATGTGTGTGTGTGTGTGTGTGTGTGTGTGTATGCCACAGCTTGAAAGAAAGCAATCCCCTGCTGAGGTCATGCAATGCAGGCATGCACACACACACACACACACACACACACACACACACACGCACAGTGTTCCCAGCGTTCCTGGCAGCACCAGTCAAACCAGGCTGCTCTTGCAGAACTTCTGTTTCTTCTTCGTTACATATCCACTCCTGAGGGAGTCATGAGGACACAACGACGTGTCCAGAGGTGGTGCCTGTAGACTCGTTGTGGCGATGTTGAAGAGACAAACTCTAGCAGGATTCACAGAAGCAGGATCTGTGCGATTTTACAAGTGTAGTCGTTTATGTGAGCAGCGGCTGTATTTCAGTCTGTTTATATACGTTTCTGTCTCTTACATTTGCCATGAGTTTTCGTGCCGAAGGCGGACACCCACTGGTGCACAGCATTTCAGCACACACCCGGGATCATTCGTTGCTGCTGCATAATGCATCTGCATTAGAAAGTATGGTCCGACACATATCGTCCAACAAATATTTGAAGTGTAAAAAACAAACTTGTAAAGTCAATTTAAATGAGATTCCAAAGGCGCGGGTAGGAAAATATTGACTGGCTCAATGCAGATGCAATCTATTAAGGGGAAAAATGCACCGTAAACAAGAGCACATGTATATTTGATGAAAGGGTGTCTAAACTATATAATGGACAAAATCAGTGAATAAAAATTAATTTAGATCAAGGCTGAATGTGCTGATTTTCGCGTGACTAAAATTGAAATCGTGCTCATATCAGATGCAAAGTTCTCACGCAAATGAATAAAATGAATTATAGATGTCCTGCATCACCACACCCCAACCTCTTTCTCTCCCCTCTTTCTCTTTGTGAAAAATGTGATGAGCTAAGAAACCCAGGAAGCTCTTTGGGCGTGAAACTCCATCCCTCTCTGGGGGTTTCAGCCATTTTGTTGAATTTGCATCTTAACAACCTGTCTGAGTAATTGAAAAAGTGGTGTCAGAGCCCAGAGTCTTGATCTCTGATATGGTAATTACCTTCCATTTATGCCAGAGACTTTCAGAGAGTCCAGAAATCCAGAGGCAGCTGCCTATGTCTTTGAGGGGGGGGGCATAATGGCCTGCACATGCCTCCGTCTACTTGGAAGCTATCAAAACGCATTCAGCCAGGCATATTCATCTGTGGTTGACATCACTGATTATAAGAGCCAGTAAAGTTGTCCACTTTTAAAACAGCAGCAGAGGGAATGGGGAGGGGATGGGGGTGCAGGCGGAAGGATAGGGGCAGACCCTTCATGTGGTTTTACTCCACTCTAAAATGGGTTCCAGAAGCAAGCATGCATAAGCTTTTGATGACATGCTACTGGTTCAGCGCGTGCGTGCGTGCGTGCGTGCGTGCGTGCGTGCGTGCGTGCGTGCGTGCGTGCGTGCGTGCGTGCGTGCGTGCGTGCGTGCGTGCGTGCGTGCGTGCGTGCGTGCGTGCGCATGCATGTGTCCTGGGAGAGGAGTGTAGGAATTATCCATAACAAGAACAATACACACATATAAAATAATTTATGAAATTAGAATAAATAAAAAAAATAAAAGAATACAACAATAGCATTAATAAGGCAACATGAAAGTATTTGCTGCTGACAAAAGCACATGAAAGCATTTAAATCAATAACTTGCCATACATTCTCTAAATGCTAGAAGTCATTTGCATCAACAAAGCCTCAAAAAAAGAAGAAAAAAAAATATTTGACCTAATTCTTGTTTTTATTCTTTAACACAAACAAGTGTTTAATCTTTTTCAGGTACCTAAAAACATGACAGTTGGCAAGTGCTTTTATAGTTTATCTCAGAATCACCTTTGATCAGCACCCGGGGACAACGACGTTGAATCATGCGTTACTGGAACACTTTTTCCCCAGTAATTCCACCATCATACTCAGTCTTGTGCCCATATGTAAAGATCCCTGCATTAAACCCTAAAAGACTTTCTTTGCTACCTTTTCCTTGGACCTGTGCTCCATGTGAAGCAACACGTTTTCGCCGTAACCATTGAACAGCCGATTAGCTTAAGTCATTTGTCAATTATACCGCTCTCTTCGAGAGCCAGACCAGGTAATCATCATGGTTAAATGGTGAGGCTGAAATGTTGGAGAGGGGCAGAATGGGGACATGTTAAATGATCTGTGACACAGTCGTGACCCCCCACTCTTGATTTATACCTATTATACCTTTAAGATAAACTATTAGTATTAGCTTCGTCATCTACTTTTAACTGCAGAAACTGCTAGAAATATATATTGCTGGTATTGAATACTGAGGAGGGCAGAGAGGCTAAAAGCCTCATAAAAACCACTGCCAGAGGGAAATGAAATGATGCTTCTTGCATGTCATTCTGATTGGATCTGACGATTTCACCCTTTGCTTCAGCCTTAAATCCTGTACAATGTCATCGTCAGAGCCGCAGCACTAATTACACACAGGGCGTCATCCCTGTGTGTACATGTAAGACTTCCTCTAAGATCCAATCAATACAGAGTTTGTTAAAGAGCCACTAATGTCCACAGCCGCATGCTTGACAGACACTAAAGACCTCGCTCTGAATCCAGCTACGACAGTTGAAGACACCCAGCACGCACGGGAATCAATATTTTCTTATACAAACAGTCTTTTGCTCATGTTCTGCCTCACCATCTGTCCTCTTTTCTCTTCTATCTCGCATGCCTATCTGTTGCCCTTCCATCACCCCTGTCATATGCGTTTCTTATCTCAGCCTTCTCGGTTAACAAAGATGCAATCTTTATTTGGCTCCGTTTACCCAAACACTTTCTTTACCTCTTATCTGCTTATCTATACCTCTGCTGTTCCGATCCTCTCTCAATCATTCACGCTGTCCACGTCTGTCTCTCTCTGTCTTCCACTTTCTCTCCTTCTCCCCTCACTCCCTGCCTCACCCTTCTCCCTCTCTTTCCCCAGCCAAGAGCTTCATTGTCCTTGGGTCGGGGTGAACAATGTCGGCCCACATGGGGCCCTGCGCAGTCCCAGCCGTGAAGGCAGGGAGCACCAGAGAACACCCATAACTCAATGTTTCAAACTGGGCTGCGGGATAAAGGGAAGCCTCACACATGGCTGACTATGTGGGTCAGCCTTGGATCATTTGTGGAGGCGGAGGGCAGCAACTGGCACCAGAATCCCCCACTGAGAGTGTGTATATATGTGTGTGAGAAAGTGTGTGTCATGTCCCCTTACAGCCTAGTGGTGAGGGCCCCCCTTCAGTTCAGTCCCGGGCAGCTATTCTATGGGAAACCTGCCCCCCCCCCATACACACACACACACACTCCTGCTCCCTTCCTCCCCCATCCTCGACACGCACGCAGCCACGATGTCTTTGTGAGCGCCTTGGACAAAACAGGGGGCTCTTTGGGGCCACCAATTAGTCCTCCCCCATGGGGCGACATGGCCGATGAATGGCGAGACCCCCAAACCGTCCACGCATATAATCTCAGTCTTCCCTTTGGAGAATGTACTGTCATCGCCACACAGATTGCACCTTGTTTTCACAAAGATCTACTTCTTTATTTGAAGGCATGGCCCACTGCTCCAAAAAAAAGCGAGCATCCGGCTGCAAGTGAGTCATTTTGTCAGGAGAATGAGATGGAACATGTTCTACTTGTTGTGCGTTCGTCCTGGAGGGCATGCAGGGATGGCTTTCGGAGGTGGGCGTTGGGGAAGGTGAATTTTTGTCATCAATCATCAAGTGACATAAACAACAATAGAAACTTGGAATCCATTACCAAAAACAAACAAAGACATAGCGGGAGAGTCTGCAGCAGGAACCTCAGACAGAGGCAGAAGCTATGTAAACCAACGTGATGATTGAGTTGGCGCAGGGAGGACGTCTGAAAGAGCGACCCTGATCGCTAGTGAACCAAAACACGTCAAAGTGACGAGACATCTCAATAGTTGCATTATTGCCTCAGAGATTCCCTCCCCCTTTGAATATTAGTGCTGGGGTTGCTTTATAGAGATCAAATAAAAAGGTTTATGAAAGACATTTGCTGACATTCAGCACCAATTTACAGATAGGGCAATTTGTCCTGCCCATGTTTTGGGTAAATGCTTTCAGGGGTAAGGTATCACAGTTGTTTAAGTTCATCTTAACTCGGACACAAGAAGAATTTATCTGGATTGTTTAGCCTTTCACTTTTGAGCTTTTGACGCCATTCAACCATCCTCAAAGTCTCACTTTTTCTTCTCACAAAAATATTGAGTTGATAGACCTTTCAAATAATAGCTTCAGCGCGCAGCATTTAACAAGCCATTTCCTCTTTTGCCTGACCCTCAGCAGAGAACTAAGGAGGCCAAGCTTGAGGGAAAAGACAACCAGAGATATTCTGCTATTGAGCAAACGAGCCAGATTTTCTTGCCTTCTCAAAAAATATGTTGCAGACTGTTTTATGGGAAACACCTCACAAATGTATTCTCAAATTTTTAGATGTTTTGGGTCAAAAATATTTTTTCCTTAATTGGCATTGGGGGAAGAAATTGGTGAAAATGATCAAATGATCACTGCAAAAAGTAAAGGGATTTAATACATAGAAAAAGAAGAAGGAGGCTTCGAGGAGAGCTGCTTTTTGAACATCATTGTCTACAGTAGTGCTCGGACAGGCTATTTAATGCTTGGCTGGAGAGTCAAGCACCATTTCATCTTTGTTTTATTAAATATACCTGAGGAACACCACCCAGGCAGGAGCATATAGCCTGTAATATGCACACAGTTTATGTCTCTCAAGGAGTAAATGGTGTCATGGAGTCAAAGCATTTTAACAGGGTTTCTCTCAAGCTGATATTTGTGGTGCGGCTGGTGCTCAGTGAGAGGAGGGGTGTTGGTCGAAATGAGAGCCGCCGAATAGATTGATGACTTTTTGGTCCCACTGAGAGAAGTTCAGGTTGAGTAACCAGAGAACCTTTAAATAGCTGTAATTGCAGCTGAGTTTTAACCCCCATAATGGGGAACATGACCCAGGTCTGTGGGCAGTGTTCTTGCTTAGTTTGCAGGTTAGAGGCGATAAAAATTGAGGAAATTAACAAAAAAACACTCAGCACTAACATCAGTTTACACGCTACCATGCTAACTTCTGCATCCAGAAGTACAGCTATGTCATCCCATGTAGGCGGAGAAAGAAAAAAGATCTTAGTGACTGCCTACACAATGTAGCTTAATTACAGAAGGCATGGCTGGAGCTTTGCCTTGACCCAGAAAATGATACAGCACACGAGCATGCAATAAATAACCCAGAAAAGCACAAATGGAACTGCAAATGAAACTGAAGCAAATTGTTACAATGATGATTATTCCAGACATGCTGGCTCATTAGCCGGAATGGACAGAAATCCATCTCATTCCGCTCTGTGTCCACCAATAACATTTTTCCGGCTGACTTGGCAGGTAAACAGATTCTCGGGGAGCGCCGTTTCTCTGATGAAGAAGGTTCTTCCCTTTTATTTCTTTCCTTCTGTCTCTATCAATTTTCCTTCCTGCTTTTGCCTCCCGCTGCTCTGTCCATTACCATCAGCATCCCCTCCTAAACTTCTTTTTGCACCAGCCCTCCTCCTCCCGGCCTCTCTCCCCTCCTCTACTGTTACTCTGCAGCGGTCCGGCCTGTCACATTCCATCCAGTCCAACTCAGCGAGCGGCTACAACTTACACTAAAACAAACGGGCTCAGAGGGAAACCACTCCAGTCGCTATTACCATATGAACAACTCACTTCCTGACGCACAATGAACTACTGGCATATCTTCTCTTAAGCTGTCCTTCGTGGAACTGTGTTATTAACGGGGGATAAAGAAGGGTCTGTGTGGGGGTTGTCTTTTGCCGGCCCGGTCGGGTCCTCCTCCGTGTGTTTTCCCAGCGCCACAGCGATTGCTTCACCGGAGGTTCACACATTCAAGAGCACAGCGGTTTACAGCAGAGCGCTGGAAATACATGAAACAAAGCCTCTGAAGAACACCGAGTCGCTCACATGTTCCAGGGAGCACATGCACACATTTTCAAAGACCGGAGCAACACAGTGTTCACATGAGAGGCCAACCACTACAGCTACTTCTCCTCTCATCCACCTCCTCCTCACCAAAATACTTCAAAAGTTCTAGCTTGTCAGCAGCAAAAGGCTTTGAAAAGGAAGCACAGCAGGGATTTTTTTTTTCTATTTCAAAATGGTGGCAAAATGTTTAAATGTATATAAGTGGTTGTTTTTTGGTGTCAGGTTGTTCTAGTGCAATTCAGATTCAGCAGAATTCAGTCTTTCTCGCATTTTTCTAAAGCCAGGATATATTGGTCCTTTCCTCAAACACGTTTTCTTCCGGAGAAGAACCGACATTCGGTAATTGGGTTAAAAAAAAAGTCAGTAATTACAGTGAGTCACCATGCATTTGCTAAAGGAACGGGAACAAGGCTGACAAGAACGGGAGGAAATATAATCAACACAAATCACATGCAGCACCACTTTGATGATCGCTGCGGCAAAGTATTATTGAAATATTTAGTCATGGCAAATTTGCGCAGTTCGGGCAAGCTGACCGGCTTTAATGGTGGCCCAATACCACTTTAGCATGTCTAAAAGGCTGTTCTGATTGACTGAAACTGAGAAAGGAGGAAGTATCATGTGATATGGTCGGACACCCACAGTTTGTTTGTCCAATCTATACATGTGATCTGTTTGGAGGAGGAAGTTTTGTTGAAAGACCCATTGTGATTGACTGCTGTTGCTCACATCCTGAGGGGTGGAAACTTGATCAGATATGTTCGAGGGGACACTTCGGAATCACATTCTTCTGTGTGAACGCCGCAAATCAGCAGAAAAAAAAATGGCTCAGAAATACGGTAGCTGCCCTCGCTGGGACATGGCTTCACGTCACGTTTCATTGCAAGCATATTATGTTCTCTCCTCCACCAAAATCTTTAATGCAGGAAATAATTGCACCGTCAGAAAGTGTGACTCTGAGTTCAGTCTAACTTTGATGTTCAAATTCTGACACACTGGCCTAGAGAGACACTGAAAATGACAGATGGTGCCGTAAAGCACTATAAAATGAACTTGTGTTGTACCTTGACTGAGTGCTCCCAGCTGATTTGTAGGAAGAGGTGATGCCAAATTACACAGCCTTTCATTATTGCATGTGGAGTGAGTTAAATCCAGCTGACTCTTATACATATAAGTAAAACACAATAATACAAATAATGAAGCTCAGCGTGACTGCAATCTCTTCAGTCTTATTTTCCTGTTGCAAACCCGATTCCATCAAAACAATGAAAACCTGAGTCACACGGATCAGATCTACATCTGACCACAACGTCATCTGACGCCTAACACGTGTTTGACCACTGACAACTGATCCACAGGACCCAGCCCAAAACCTTGATAACTGATACCAGAGAAATGACTTCACCCAGAGGCATTATGGGCTGCTGTGCACCCCTGGATGTTTGTATGCCGTGAAGACGTTGTATCTATTATGTATCACTGATGCGTGCCATAACTGTGTGTACATGTGTGCGGATCATTAATCATTTATAGCTATCCATCACTATATCCTCAAAGCTTGTTATCGCTCACAAATATTTATTCGCCCAACTGCACTGCAACCCCCCTCGCAGGTGAATAGAGTGCTATCATCCCCAGGTAACGAAACACTGTTTGTCTTGTTGCTGCAATAGGTACGCAGCTCTGTCTGCCCATTTGACAGATAGCTATCAGTTAAAAGGGTAACCAAAACCTCTTCACCAGCCCCCACCCCATTTTCTTGCAGGTCCGCATTACAAATGTCCCCTTTAATTCAGGACATATGGCAGGCTGACTCTAGACAAGAAGATGAGACTGTAGTTTAATTTGTCGTACCCCCAATGGTCATGTCACGATGTTAGTGCTTAAACACATTTGAATCATGTGCTGAAGTGTGGCTTGGTCTCAGTGAGTCCACAGGAGGAAGAGAAAAGGGGAAAAAAGGACAAGAAGGAAAATAAATAATGACTCTGCTGATCAGTATCTGACCATCTGCTCCTTTTCCCTCTTCAGATGTAACATAATGCATCCCAGGGAATGAATAACTTTTGCTAATGGCTATTAAAAGCTCCTGAGAATCCGCTAATGTTCTATCCACTAAAATCAATATCTCCTCCGACCGCGATCTTTATTCAATCTCAATACAGCGGCACAAAGAATTAAGCATGGTAAGTGAATGAGAACGCTCACAAGAGGCCCTCTCAATATAACTTGAGCAGTGCATGCAGCACTCGAGTACAAAAACTGCAAACTACATCAACATGTTAAAAAACAATACGTCCAGGAAGGGACACTCCACTCATTTACAAAGGATCCCAAATTGTCAATTAATTAAATACTTCTCCCCTGTGCTTGCCCTTTCCATTCACTTGGTGCCGTATGCACAACCCAGGCGCTATTTACTATAGTAATTAGTAGAGTGTTACAAGCGCGGAAATCCCCGTGTTAAAGAAATAAGTATCTGCCTGCCTCCAGGGTGGGACAGGCAATGAGAACACTCAAACAGACAGTCATGCCTTGTTAAGCACTTGCTGTAGGTAAGAAATGAGTCCTCCCGAGGTAACCGATGGTGTCTGCATCTTCCGGAGAACCACATTAGCGTAAAGTCATATTATTAACATGTTAAATACTTTAAGGTGCACGATCTTCCATGGTAAAAATGGTTTTTCTCACTTTAACAGGGCCGGGGGGCTGCATCTGCACTCCATTATTGACAAGTCAATTTCTGATTTGGCTATTTTAACTGACATAGGGCAGTCAACAATAATAAATATTTCAGCTTCAAATAGAAAAAAAGATATATGATAAAGCTCTGCTGTGAGCTGATTTAGGACTGACAGAGAAGAACACTCATTAGCAGCTGTATGTATCACTGCCATCTGCTAAATTTTGAAGGATCCCAGTTTTCTCATCTCTTGATTTGTCATTTAGACAGTTATTGGCTTTCATATTTACACATGTCGAAAATTCAGTGATTATGAGCATAATTGGATTTGTGTAAGAAGAGTTTATAAAAGGAGTGTGTGTGATCTTTTGGATCGTACACGATAAAAATCCAGTTATTGGATACCCCGTACATCAACTCTATCATGTAATTGCTCGGCTGTCACCATTTTATTGGCAGTAGACGTTATTGGGGTCACGTATTTATGTTTGTCTGAACCCTGCTTGCAGAGGAACACAAGTGTGATTGGTTTTGGACAGGAAAGCAGAGCTCACAGGCAGCATACACAAATCAGAACATTATCTGCTTCTACATCCTCGGTCTTCAGCATTGTAGTGACATCAAATGTGCTTTTCTCACCATCCTGTCTCGTCCATGTCTGTTCATTTACCGGTCACCCACACTCAGGGAGCTTTGCTAACACAAAAACATCCAAAGACATTTGCAAACTCGCGCTAAGTCCTCCACCTGTTACCGAATGACATGAGTGAGTGCGGCAGTGGCGCCAGTGTGAGCACACCACCATGTCCCATCTTATCAGCAGGCTGCATGAAAACCTGTTTGTTCTAGATAGAGTCTGCAACAATAAACCGGCCAGCTTGAGGGAATTCAGGACTAAACAGGACAGGCCTAAACCCAGATGCAAATCCACCTGGCGAGAGGGAAAAGGATGCGGTTCAGTGGCAGGAACACAATGACAGCAGCAGCGAGACACCGCGGGATCAACAAAATCCAAATTCTAACTAGGTCGGAGCTGGTCCTCCAAAAGTGCACCCGCCCTCGACATCTGATTTGTTGATTATCAGGTGCGTTGACGTAACAGTCTGTAAACTCAGAATGGAGCCCAGGTAGAGGAACAATGCTCGATAAACACTGGCTAAACTAGTCCCAAAGTTACAGTTCTGACTTGTTTGATGAAGCCAACTTTAATTTTGAGCGGAGGTGATCATTTATTAGGAGATCCGGCTACACCAAATAATTAACACATAGTGGGGCTAGATAACATCGCCTGCCATCCAGGGTTCCGATCTAGTTTCCAGGGTACAGTTACTTGCCTAGCTAGTATTACTAGATCTCCATCACCCGGTGATGCCTGTTCTCTAGCAGACATGCACAGTACTTGAGAGGCTGGACGGGACGTTTTCTCTCTCGTATCCCTGGTGAACAGTTGAAATGAGTGACTGAATGATTTAATGCAAACAAGATTTGGTTCGGAGCATAGGCGCATGTTTTAATAACCACTTTTCAAAACTGAAATCATTCTCCACAAGGAGGTTTGACCAGTTTTGACTCATCAAATCCTTTAGAGGAGCTGGGAACTGCCCCCCCCACACTCCAAACGCAATTAAAGAATCAAGGGTTCGATCACTGTATAATACCACAACCAATAAATAGGAAATGTCTTGAATATTCGGATGAGCTAACACAGATCCGACAAGGAGAAAATAGAGAGAATATATCAGCAAGACAGATGAGACAGTCCCATATTAGCTGAGGATGGATGTAGATCAAAAGATGCGGTATTTCAGTATGCAGCTTGTGCACTGGCCAATCAAACCTCAGAGACCAAAACAGGCCCTAAACAGTCTCTGTTTATGCAAAACTGCATCCATACACAAACAAGACCCTTTAATGCACATAAACACACACACACACACACACACAGACACACACATATCCCCAGAAAACTTAGAAGCAAATAACTCAGTAAACATGCAAATCAGATGAGAAATACTTATTTAAGGAAGAAAATACGTTTGTTTTTTTTTGTTTTTTTAACAAATAAGGGTACCCCCCCAGAATGAGATGAATGAATCGAGTTGCATGCTGTGGACATTATCAGAGTGGGGGATGAATGAACATATTATTATGCGAGGCACAGCCTCTCTCTTCCTGCCTCACAGCTTGTCTGTCTTCCTGACTATCAACCTGGCCGCCTGATTACCTGCCCACATACAGACCACCCTTTGTCCAAATAAAAGGGGCATGGATGGGGGAGAGGTGCCATATTATTTCTTTCCAAAAGACTTTTTCTAACATTTTTTTTACTCTCCTTGCCTGCTTCCCATTCTAACAGTCCTGCTTTTTGCTTTTATTCCCTCTGGCACGCCATCTTCTTTCCTGCATTTCTACTAGCCTCACAGACTTGTTAAAAATCGCTGCCGTCAGTGGAAGAAGTTACAGCTCAGCCTGAACTCAAGTCTGTAAAAACATTTAAATCTGATCTGACTTCTTAAATAAAAACATGGACATGTCCCTCAACCTTACAAGATACGCTGCACTTACTTAAATGTGTGTGCGTTTGTGAGAAGGCCTTTTGTGAGGCCTCCACTCAGCGGGGTGATGATAAGTACTCCCAGCCCAGTGCTCCGCATGAGCTGATGGACAGACAGCCTGAGAACACTGGGGGCCTTGTGGCTGCGCCTGTGTGTGCGCGCGTGTGTGTATGTATTGTGGTGAAAAGAGGCAAAAAGGGGAAAACGATGGCTGGTGATTGGAGTGCATGGATGGTGTGTGTGTGTGTGTGTGTGTGTGTGTGTGTGTGTGTGTGTGTGTGTGTGTGTGTGTGTGTGTGTGCGTGCGTGCGTGTGCGCAATAAGCAGCCACGCCACTGCCAGACCATGCCACATGGCTGCAATTTGTTCATTAGCTATGTAATAAATGTACACACACAGTGGTAATATTGTTCTGAGTTCTGCCTGATTGGATTCTGAAATAGAGGACCCTCGGGGGAATCTCTTGTTGTCTGCAAGCCACTGTGACCGGGAGAAGGCTGGTTTCATAATGAGGCTTCAGTCCAACTCTGGAGAAACACGTGTAGTTTATATTTCTGACAAAATTTAAATAATTTTGTCCTGTAAAATCTCAGACATTAGCAGATACACACATCCAGCTCTGAATGGCTATTTGTGGCGTCGGTCTTTAGGTTTATGTGTCAGAATAACAGGTGATAGTCACCTGGAAATAATTGATAGTCACCAAGGGCCAATTACAAGCAATTTATCTTCATCGTTGGAGAGTCAGATGAGCGGGTGGTGGTGGTTACAAATTACCCCATGTCTGGGGTATCAGTCAACGTGTGTTTGAGCAGAGCTACAGTCTATTAACATGTTGGGCATCACAAAGTTAGAAGTAAAAACGAATTCTGTGAAACTTGATCCCTGCTCTGAAGAGAATCCAAAAGTAAGGGTAATAAATTAAATTTAGTGTTGTTTTAGGCCACAAACGGACATCAGAAGAAGACGAACCCTGTGTTCCACAGTCAGCAGGCAGATCACCTTTCACACTGGATTTCCTCTCCTTTGATGACTGATGCACGCACACACAGTCATGCGCAACTGCTTCTATGGATTCTCTTGAACACTAACGCGCAGGATTCACACAAATTCACACACACATACACACATGCACTTTTACTTCATCCCCCACCTGCTGCACCTGAGAATGTGCCATCTATGATGTCACCTGCAATCCCCTCACTTCAAAGGGAACAAAAGGGATCACCACCATAACCACAAACAGCACCTTCCTAGTTCCGCCTTTGTCCTTCTGGCCCTTAATGGCAATTCTACACGACCCCGCATAAAGCCGGGAGAAATAAACAGCCAAGTATAAGGTGTGTCCTCGGTTTCAGTCCACTAAAACTCCCTACATGCCCCACAAACACTGACAGGCTTTCAAACTTCTCATTTATTTACATAAAGAAATTAAAATGTGCAAATTTGTGCACAGTTAAGCATGTCTTCTGTGCAGTTTAACATGTCCTCTGTGTCTGTGAGAATGACTTCATCTACATTATTGTTGCATCTTCAATCAAACACGGTTGCTTGTGCCCAGAATCCCATGATTACAGTTGTGTTTGTTGCTGGCTCTCCCGGAGCTCCCAGAAGATGCATGCAGGGAATGATGTGATGAGACAAGGTGATAATACAACCACCACATTAGTGCATGGTTAGCCATCGAAGACCCAAATGTTATTATGAGGTCATGTGGCAGGCACCGAGCCTCCGGGCATAACAAAAAAAAATCCTTCTCTCTGAATTTAACAGTACTTTATCAGGGGGACACAATCTAAAATAAAAGAAATAAAAATGAGAAGAAACAGACAAAAGGCAGAAAGGCGGGCAGATAAACACTGAGAGACACAGAGAGGGCTTCATAGCAAGGGGTTTTCCCCACCTTGGAAATTTCCAATGGTCAATTTCCATAGTGATTCCTCACTGAATAACACATGAATTCCGCATGATTTATACCATCAAAACATCCAACTGAGCATGAAACAGGAGTCCCTAACTCATCTTCCATCTGAGCACAGAGGCAGACATTGTGCACCAAGGTGAAATAACAGCAGTTCAAGATGCTCTAACAGGCTGGAGATACTTGTGAGCGCGCTATTCTGGAGACAAAGATACTGCCAAAATATTCTTCCGCTCAGTTTAGATGGTGCACAAAGGGGGTTTATACATATGTGTCTGTGAGGGAGTGTGACAGGGAGAGACTAAAAAGATGCACTCGCAGAAGGAGCTGGAAGGTTCACTGCTGAGATAAAAATGGAATCCATTTTGGCTCCTGAAGCACTCTAATCCATAGTGTGAGGACCTGTGTGTTAGCCTACCGCTGCTCTTTCAATCACTTCGCCTCATTCCTCCTCTGCTTTGCTTCAATGTTTCCACCTTCCCTTTGCTAAACTGTTTATATAATTCCCTCCTTTGCTCACTACTCAGTCCTCTTCTCCTTTCCTTTTCTTCCTTTCCTTTCCTCCTTCTCCTCCTCTTCCTCTCTCCTCCTCTCTCGAGGCAACCGCGCACCCCAACACTGTCTCAGGTCCTGAAACTATGGCAACGGAGGGAGAGAGCAAGCGCTCTCTATGATTAATAGATGAGAGATGCACTGCCAATCGCTGGGGCATGGGGAGGAGGGACAGATGCACTCCATGAGCACCACACAAATACACTATCAACCCCCCCAGCACCATCACCTCCAACAGCCACCTTGCACGCTTATTGGTATGATAATACACCCAGATAGTGGGAAGTACTTTAAAGAGCACATGGACACATTCATGTGTGTTATAGACAGACTTAAGGCGAAAAGAGCAAATGAAAAGACAGCAGAGTTTCCCTAAGGCTTAACACACTCCTGACCTTAACCATAACCTTATCTGCACATGTAGGACTAATGAGACTGAACAGACCAGCGCTGTCTCTTGCAGCTGGCTGCTCTCACCTGTAAAAGCACAGCAGCGGGATTCAGGACGACATGCATTTCTATCGTCTGATCTGCGGTGTAAGACTTTAGAGGCCAGACATTCATCCATCGCCCAGGCAATCACACAAAGCCCTGCTGCTCTTGGATTATCCCCGCAAATGCATTTCCTTTCCATTCCATTTCAGTAATGACAGGCGAGCAGACCCAGCTGTGACAAAGGTATTACGGAATTTCAATAACTTAACGGGCATTTTTCGATGGATGTGGTTTTTGCCAAAGTTTGCCATTGCCAAGCACCAAAGACCCAAACAAAGACTTTGCCAAATCTGTCACTGACCTGTGGCACCCAGCCCAAATAAGCCTTTTGTCTGGACTTTTAATGCTTCTGCCTTTTTTTTTTTCCTTTTTTTTTCCTTTGGCATCGGCATCACACTCAATCAATTATGGAAATCAGACGAGTATGAGGAGTGTTAACACATGGAGAGCTAATTCAGTGGATGCACTGTAGAACCATTTATAGGGTGCTGGAGAGGTGAAGATTAAGAGGTTGTAAGAGAGAACTGTGCATAAAAATTTTAATATATATAATGTGTGTGTGTGTGTGTGTGTGTTACATTTTAAATGAGTAGCCTGCATCGTACGCTGGACCAGACTGCATATGAAGAGAGTATGTTTGTTCTTTAAACGACACTGAGCTGCATTCATCATCTTCACCGTACACCAGATATTCTACACTGGCGAAAAAGGATGGTGGCAGTGAGCGAGAAGAAAGCTGACCATTTAGAAACCAAAACAGCAGACACACCAAGACCAAGAGAACGTCACTTAGTAACAATTAGCAATCAAATATTTTATCATCTTACATGAAATCTCAGGTATTAAACGGTGAATTAATTCACTTTGTAGAGGGCTGAGCAAGTCAGAATCCAAATATGTAACAGTTTTATAGTGGATGTTATGTTGGATTGGTTATTGTAGTTTCGGATATCTAATTAATTTACTTTTTTAAATTTGCCACAGGCTCAATGAAGGTGAAAAGACTCAAATGTAGTAATAATCAAACCACAAACGTGATATTACTACAAAAACCTCTTTGATCGCACTGCCCCGTAAAATTAAATGTGCAAAAGAAATACACATTCACAGTGTCATGATTATCCTTTTTTAAATGTTCTGCTATCACAGCAGGCTCCCTCTTTAACATTAAGGGTGTGTAATTAAGCATAAGCAATTAAAAAAAGAAAAGATGCAGGATCTGGAGAATGAAGTAAGCGTCAATAAACCAGAAGAAGAACGAGAGGGTTTTGATGAAATTGTAGTCTGATTGTTTGCGAAACCTGCAGCCAGCCCACACATGTAGGGCATGCATCAATAAAACATGCTTTTGTGGTTGTAAAATATGCAAACATACGCTCACAAGTGAATTTTAAAGACGGACAGTGACTGAATGAGGAGCAATGATTAACAAAAACTGAAGGGTCTCGATCACTTACGACATCCATAATAGAGGGTCAATTCATTAGAACATTAGCAAAGCCATTTATCAATTATTCAACACAACTGTACTCAAGCTGGAGCTGTCCCTAAGCAGGACAGACCTTTCCCTTGTTTCTGTTACACGCACACACACACACACACACACACACACACACACACGGTGTGACGAATCCACATCAGTCACACACAATGCCATTCCCGTTGCCATTGTTAGGGGATCGCCGGATCAAACACTCCACAGATTCAAGCAACAACTCCTGCCGCTGCGTTCCACCATGAGAAAGAGGCAGTGCTGAGGATGCAAATGTAATCATGTTGTAATTCATCTATCTGCAGCCCAGCACGACAGTGTGTTCCGTGTTAATAGGAGGATTTGCACTTTTGTTTGCTGTGTTTGCAGCATGTACGGAACCGAGTGGTGGGATTTATTGAAAAATGCCTCCAGCGCATTTTAAGTGCCTTGAGGCTAATGTAAGAGGAGCAGTGGTAAAATATTCAAGCATATTGATATATGCAGAACGCCTGGTCTGGTACTTACTACAGATAGGGGGGAGAATGCACCGCACTGGAGCATCAAATGTTTCCTGTGATTCAGAAGTTTCCCCTTCTAGATGGCATGAATCAATTTTCATTTATTCTGAAACTTCCACATGTTCTGCTGCTAGAATCAGCTGACAAGTGCCTCTGTGGGTCCCTTTGATACTGGGAGAGGCGGGAGGAAAGGAGAGAGCTGGCAGTGAGTGGGTGTCGGCAGCGCGGCTGTTGGATGTGGTTTTAAGGCCTCTGTCTCCTCTCCCGGCTTGTTCGCGTACAGCTGCACATCATTTGCTGTATGCACGGTTTCATTTCGGAGCACTTTTGTCCCCTGTTCTGAATCCGGAACGTTTGCTGGATTTCGGGGGACCACAGCAATGGAGACCACTCCACCTCCTGGTGTAGCGGAGCTTGACATCTCCGAACACACCCTGACAGTGTGAGAGACGGGGGAACGCCTGAATCTCCAAAGAAAACAAAAGTAAAGCCACAAATAAGAGCACCACTACCTAGGAAAAATGGAGATCGGCGCGCCTAAGTTCGTGTGAACTGTTGTTTTAATTATAGAATCATCTCTGATCACGGCCAATAAAAAAAAACCACAACGCGCTGTCGTGGTGAGCATCAAACGTTTGTGCGATAACAACCGAAACCTTTTATGGGATTGATTTTAAACGTCGACATTAGCCTACAAATGGGAATTCGGCGGACGTAGTTTTGAAAGAGCCGAAAGCGCCTAATGAGGGAGCGGACCTGCGAATATCGGAGTCTCCAAGTACGCACCAGCACATTTCTTACAGCGTCTGCGAATAATGCTGGTGTATTTCCATCGTGTTGTGACACACTGCGATCTAAAACACTTCCATCCCGTCTGTTTTTTTTTAACTAAAGTAAACCCTCGACGAGATTACGCACGAAATAGTGACGCGTTGATAACAACAGGAGCGTTTCCTGCGTTAAAGACCCTATGGATAATCAAAATCGTACTATCTGTGCTTTAAATTTACTTTTGTATTTTTTTTAAAAGCACGAACTCAATTAAAAATGTTCTACATCCCGGAGAAAATCAAAAAGTAACTGTGGGAAGCGGTGCACTTGTCGCCCGGTATCCTGTTTGTACAGAAAACAAGCCCCGGCGTCTGGAAACGGACGGGTACGCGTTCCGGGCGCATCCAAAGTTTGATATAAACAAAGAAATCTTTACCTTCAGCTCATGAATGGATGCGTCTCGGAGTGGTTCTACAACTCTGCCGTTTAGTAATCCATGAGACGGGGCTCTCACGGCAGTTCAGACGGCGCCCGCTTCGGCACAACAATACGAGCGCTACTTTTCTCTTGCGCTTCTTTTTGTTACATGCCGCGCAGAAATCACACCTCTTCACGCCAAAATATCCATCGGAAATCCACGCTACGGAGGGAAGACAACGGGCTGGCTTTGATTTCAAAACTCCCCTCGGTTAAACTGAACCAGACGAGCGTCCCAGGACCGGTTACGGAGCTGGATTTCAGTCCTTTCCACAAAAGCCCACGGTCATCCTATTTGGAGATGAAGCTTCTTAGCAGACTGGAGCGTAGCGCAGCGAGACCAGCTGTCACCCGCCCGCTACACGCACGCACACACACACACGCACGCACGCACGCACACACACACGGGCGCTTTCACGCAGGGAGGAGCTACGTCTGGTACGAGAGGTATTGTGTCAATTGGTGCCAGTTATGGACAACTGTATTTCTATTTTTAAGCAGGTATTCCATAAGAATGCGCAGCGGAGAAAGAGAAAGCGGCGGTGAATAGTTGGGAATGAAAGAGGGGGAAAAAAAGAGGGAGACGGAGATGTTGTGAGAGGTTAGTTGGAAATTTTAAATGAGATTAACTTCTATTTTGTAGAGCCACAGCCTGCTCTGCTGCCTCTGTTTCATGCAAACTGTCAACAGTAATCCCGGAGACACAATAAAGAAGCCGGTCTTCGCTGCAGCCCGCATTTCTGCACTTTTGGGACTTTTTTTTTTTTTTCCTTTTTGCGCGCAGTCGATACGGATCGGTATGCCACCGGGTTCAGAGCGGCTGTCGTCTGTTTTTTGCCCGCTCTCCCTCCCCCGGTGGTCTCCCCCTGCTTCCAGGGTGGCACGCACGGCGCACGCACGAACCAACACGCGCTCGAGTTGGGGCTTTACATCTGGAGCCCCCATCTGAGAGCATCTGATAAAAGTTCAAGGAGTTCCACTAAACCTGGGCTGCGTTTAGACTCCAATCTGATGCTAGACGCGCGGCGGTTTCTTGTGGGGTCTTTATGTTGACGTCTGCTCAGTTTATTCTGCATTTACGCGGACAGACAGTGGCCGATAAATAAATGATGCCTAACGTCAACCGCATCCAAACCTCAGGTCACACCTTCCCTTTAAATTTACAGTCTTCTGTCTGGATTTTTTTTTTTTTATGCATATATAAGGTATACGTGTGTACATCTGTTTGGCTTTGTTCCTGAAAGGTGCTATTTAAATAATGTTGCCTTTTTGTACCCGTTTAATCAAATTAAATACGTTTTTTTTTTCATATCCTTCCATACCATCTTCTCTCTTTCTCTCTCTCTTTCTTTCGCTCTCTCTCTCTCTCTAAAGTGGAAGTTTTACTGAGTGTGGGAGGCAGGCAGGCTTTAATTCCAGCTCAATAATGTCAAGATACACACCAGTTGGTCTGAACTCTGGGAATATGCTCTTGTCAGAGTTGATCCTCCTGATTTTTGCCAAAGTTCTTGCAGATGCACTCTGGGACTCTAGTGTGCGTGTGTGTGTGTGACCAAGACCAAGAGGTTGAAATATAGTGCCTGTCACATCCCTTTGGCTGGGACAGAGTGCATACACAAACCCTCACTGGCTTCCTCTTTAAAACCTCCAACTATCGTCCCGGTGACACACACTTTATCTTTGGCTTCAGTATAACTATGGATGTAGGGTCCACCCTCCAGAAACAAAGTATGAAAGTCACAAAACTGTAGTAATTTCCTCTGACCCCCCCATTTCTATATCACCCATATGTGATAAATCTGAAAATTTCCATGTGAGCGCTGAAACGGCTGGTAAAGGTTGATCTCATGTGCTTTCATCAGCACATACACAAACTTACACAACGGTCGGAAATCCCTCGCTTCAAACCCAAACCAATGATTACACCAATCAGCCACAGCATAAACACCTCCAGTGCTTTTTTTTTTTTACACGGGCCACCACGCACATACAACAGAACAACACAGTTCTGGTGCGCTCCACAAACGCTGGACTCCATTTCCATGTTAGCGCTGTTCAAGTGCTTGTATGATGTCAGGCTGAGATAGAAACACACAACTGCAAAAGTGAAAGTGCCACAAACAAAAGGGGAATGAGATAATTGAGGCCACCCTCTTTTTTTAAGGGAATGTATTTATTATGAGAGGCAGAGATGACATCAGTATTTCATCAGTAATTTAGTAGCTCAGGTTCTGAAGACCAGAGGGGGAAATCTTCCTCAAGGCATCATATTTCACAGGATTACAGCGTTAAAAATGTAAAAACAGAACCTACAAAAAGCGTCTCAGTACCATGCTGTCAGGTGGTACAAGGTCCAGGACACAGAGAGGAAGAATAAAAACTGGCTCGTGAAGAACCACCAGGCTGACAGAAACATCTGTATGACTGAGTCCATTAGGGGAAGAATCCTGCAGGATTTTGGGAACACAGTGCTTATTATTAACGTTGTTATATGAGGGAGGTGACGAGGTGACTGTCTGAATCCTGCTGAGGTGTGTTTCTCCACCGGATCAGGACAGGAGTGTCGCTCATTAAAACAGCCTCTGCAGCTCCTGCTGCTGCTGCTGCTGCCAGAGCCCCACTGTAATGGCTGCTGCTCACCTGTGGACCATTCAGAGAGCAGCAGGGCCCATTTAAGCCTTCATCTGCTATTGTTCTCTTCCAGCTCCTCATCCGGCTGCACCATCTCCTACACTCTCATCCCCATTGATGCACTAACTGCACAGATTTCCCCATTGTTGGAGTAATAATGCATTATCTTACCTTATTGTAACTTTACATCAGGGACAGTTGGGTAAATCTCTATCAGCACAGCCTTTATTCGGCAGTGTCATAATTGACGCACGGATGATGGCTGTGTTATACCCAGACAAAAGGCTTGTTATACTGAAACTGCTGTAGTTTGCAAACTTTTTTCAGGTTCCAAAGTAACATTAATATGGAACCTCTGAGGTTTCACTGGTGTTTTTTATTTAGTTTCAGCGGGGAATTCATCACAACAGGAAATGTATCCCAAAAAGTGTTAATGAATGACAGTGATTTAATTTGATTAATCTGGTGAGATGTGACACAATATTCCCAATGGGAGCTGTATATTCTCAAAAAGCTGAATAGTTAACGACATTGTGGTTTAAACACCTCTCATCAGTGAGCTGTGTTGTCGATATTTTTGAGAAACAGTCGTACAAATGTGTTTATACAGCGCTATTTACAGTATGTGAAAATTTGCCAAGTCTATAAAGTTTACAAGATTTTGAATGTGCTCTGCACATTACGTTCTCATATCATTTTCTTCCATTAAATCAGAGTGCTGCTGATTTGTGTCACATTGCAGGGACATTTTATATCACATGCTCCCTCCATAATATCACCAATTAGTCTCAGGACAGTTTCGAGTGGAGGCCGAGCAAATATTAAAGAAGATGATCTCTTAAAAAAGCCAAAGCAATTTCAAGAAAATAACAATTTGTAATAAAAAATAAAATAAAAATAAAACCTTGAAGGAAGTAATTGTATTAATGGATCCTGTAGGTGAAATCTGTCCAAAAATACAAAGACACATGGGCACGTTATTGGTGAACCTCATATGTCACCTCTGTGAGAGGTAACTGTCAAATACCTCACACAGAGAACCATATCTGACACATCCAATGTCGTTTTTTACATCCATTCCACACTATCCAATTCAGGAAATAAAAAATAGATTGTGTTCTGCTTGAGTTATGATTGCAGAGGCCCGACTGTTATTGCAAGGTGTCACACACGCACACGCAGAGCAGTGCAGTTAATGAGAATCGCACATTGACACATGCGCAGGAACAGCATTTACATTTTAGGCACCATCCAATTGGTAAATGACACTTTCACACTATTTTAATTGGTCTCCTGGAATTTTCCAGTCGACAGGTTTTTTTTTTAATGCACTCTAGCTCTTACCTGCTCAAACAAAGGTTTTAAAAGGTGTTTGGAAGAACTGATCTGTATTTTGAGGTGATTAATGTTGAATCTTTCTAATATTTCTTTTAAAAAGGTCAGAAAAATTAGGATAATTAGGCACTTTCCGCCTATAGTGATGTCGTAGCGCTATACTGTCGCTCTGCATTCCAAGATGTTGAAATTATTCTGTGTATAATATTACAAAAGGGCATGACAGGAATACAATGTGATTAATTCACACAACTTTATTAGAAATCGGCTTAGAGATAAAGAGAGATGTGGTGAGAGAGAGATAGAGATGTAAGAGCAATATGATGTAAAGCGTGTAAGTAAGGTACAATGAGCATGGTACTGCATGACAGGCCATGCACACAAACACACACACACCACACACACGGTATCCTGCTGTGCCACACCCCAGCCAGCTTCACTTTCCTCCCCTCATCCACGTTTGCATGAAAGACATGAATAAGTCAACATTTCTGCATGATAGGTCTGTAACTGGGAGTGACAGGTAGAGAGCACACTCCACAGAAATCAGATGGGTGTGTGTGTGTGTGTGTGTGTGTGTTGGGGGCAGTCTAAGAGGTCTGAGTGCTTGTGCATGAGTATCTTTGTCTTCCCTCATTCCCAGTCCCTCCCTGATCCTCGTCTAGTCTCACTTCTGGATGTCCAGCTCTTCATCAAGGTAGGCAGGTAACAGAGGTTGCCAGCAAGGCTTTATGGTATTGGGGGGATGTTGTCACATAAAGAAAATTGAAACATTTACAGATAGGGAGCAGAGCAAAGAACATGTGATAGGATGGAAAATGAAACTAACTGACCTTTAAATTGGTGACATTTCATACTGGGCACCATTTTACATCACTGCATATCAGCAAATGTTCAAATATAAATCAGTTGAATTCTCAAATCTTTTAGGAATTTTGAGACAATAAATTAAAGTCTAGGATCTATAGTTGCTTATGTTTATATAAATTAAAAAGATACATTAATTATTCATGATATTGTATGCAAAGTTTCATTATCTTACCTACAACATCCAGTGCTGTATCCAAATTGATGAGTTTCCAGTTCTTTTCCCTACATATAAGCCCAGTGCATGTGCATCTTTTGATTTCAATTTCTATTTATGAGGCAGGTCTGTGTTTTCTTGTACAAATTGCTGTACACTTGTCGTTCAGCCTTAATTTAAAGACGCTGACAGTTCATCTCATCACACCCGCTTTTATTTTCAGTTCTTCTTACCATGCCATGCCAATTAAGACACAACAGAGCAATCAATTTCTTCCTGTTGACCATCTGTCTTTTTATCCATTGCAAATGAAACGCAGCGCGCACAATGAGGAAGCGTTTTTTCTGGCATCACGAGAGTTGAAGGAAATGATGCTGCACAGTACAGTGAGTACTACAGAGCCAGGCAAAGTGGAAGCAGATGTCCTCCTGACATTTCAAATTATTTCCCTAATCCTCATCTGGGCTCGTCCATCTGAAGGGAGCGCCCGGTTCAGATTCGTCCGCATCGCTGGAACTGGAAGTTTGACCCGAACTCTGGAAGTCTGGAACTGGAGGGAGAGCCTTCAGACCTTCAAAGACAGGCTTTTCCTTCTTCATCTTTCACTCAGCGCTTCGCTCTCTTCTGTTCCATTCACTCTGATTCCATGGTCTTGTCCGTCTGTCTGCTCATCTTGAATTAACTGCTGCTGTCTGAATGGATGGCAATATTTTATCAATTTGGATTTCAAGGTGGGGGTGGGGGGTGGGGGTTTACATTAACAACAGGTCCCAGCTGTTGACACATGTGGTCTGCTCCCTTTTATCTCTGTCGCGGTGCGGTGACGACACCAGGGCCTTTTCCACAGCATCAGTGGGGAATTATTTCTGCATTCCTCCACAGACAGACCTCAGCTTTGAACTGTTAAATGATTAATAGGTGAGACAAAAGTGAATGTAGGTCACAGTAGGTAACGGGTCTGGAGAAGCCGCATAAATCAGAAGAGGATAATAACCAGACATCCTGGGGGGATAATGGTCCAACCACAGCCATCACTGCACCACCTCAAGAGTCTCTTGCAGCTACTGAATGCTTAATTTGATACTTTATTGTAAAACGGATGATTGGGCGGTGTAGGTAATGTAAGCTGTTTAGTGGATGAATGTGTGATTCCTGATCTGAGGTCGTAGTTCAGGCACCGTTACACAGAGGTTAATGTCAACAAGAATGTTTAGAATCGTCTCAGAGCCATTGTTTCACATTTCTTTGAATGCAGTTCATTGTGTCAGGAGCAAAATAGTGTTTCTCTTCTGCAGAGTGTAGCGTGTGCCGTATCTGATAGATCACCGAGAGGGTTCTGTGATCGCTGCTGGAGAAGAAAGACTTGTCTCCTTAGCGAACAAGTTCACATAAAAGTTCCTCAGACGAGACAGTCAGTCAGAAAATGACATCAAATGATGAAGAGACCTAAACTCAAATCATGTCCAAACACGTCGAGGGGAAACCCAGCGCGGCTCTCAGAACCGTTTCGGTTCAAGTCAGCGAATTTCTGTGTGTGTGTGTAAGAATGGCAATGCTACTTTAATGGCAGCAAACACTTGAAAGGAATGTTACAACAAGAGCATCTTTGAGAAAACATTAGTCAGGGCCAGTGTTACGCTGCGTTACCATGGTACACCCAGAGCTGGTTTGCATTTGCACTGCGGGGCCCGTCGGCCACATGACAGTGATAGCGCGACATTCTCGTTGCATAACAATAAATGTCAATAGATTCTACATGATTTAAAAGTGGAGCACACCAGGCAGGGCTACTTTGATCTCCCATGATGCAACACAGGATGCCACTATGTGTAAATACAGAGACACAAATGGCACCAGGTCCTCCCTCTGTCGCAACCCAACGGATACGACTGACTGACAGAGGGAGACAGAGAGAGAGAGCACACATAAAAAAATGCCTATCAGCCTTTCAAGAGACAACATGTTCAACTACACCTGTACCTTACCTACT
The DNA here is from genome assembly GCA_911728415.1 of Lagocephalus sceleratus. NCBI lineage: Eukaryota > Metazoa > Chordata > Actinopteri > Tetraodontiformes > Tetraodontidae > Lagocephalus > Lagocephalus sceleratus. The sequence goes on along the minus strand of CAJVRN010000237.1, from coordinate 7,432,798 downwards.
AACAATCCCTGGATGAAAATGCTTCAGTTACTCTCTCATTGCAATCTGAACTTCAATTACATTTTAACCATTTCAGTAACCAGTTTTGGCACTCTTTTATCACATTACTGAATTTGATAAAACAGTTCTGATTTCATAGCATCTATATTACATTACTATATGCCCCAGATTGTACTTCTGACACACATAAACTGTTTCTCAGGCTCGCCGCATTCCTCTGCTCTCCTAGGAGCTGGTTAAAGCGACGGTCTATAGAAGTGACAAAGGGGGTCTCAGTCATTTGCAGATTAGTTGAAGATCTGACTAAATGTGTCAGAAAGAGTTTTGTGGGTCTATAAAAGTACTTGAGAGGCTGCGAAAAAAAACAAAAAAAACAAAAAGAGAGTGAAAATGGGGACAGATGTGGGGTGAACAGATGTGAAATTCATAAAGGCAGAGTGGGATTCAGAAGAAGACGAGGGGTGAGAGTTCACGAAGCGCCGAGCGCTGGTGTAAAGCCGAGGGAAGGGGAACGCTCTGTTGTCAGCCCAGAGACGGTGGCAGGTGATGGGAGGATAATGACAGAGGGAGGAGGCCGCTTGACCTCTGGCGACCTCTCCCTGCATCTTCCCGATGGGAAGAGTTGGGCGCAGGAAAAGGGCGCCGCTGCGATGTTGACGTGGTGGGATATCCTGCCGCCTGCCTGCTCACCCCTCTTCCTGCAGAGGTAATGTCCGTTCCCAACACTTCGGAGTCACCTTTACAGGAACGCAAGCGCACTCGCGCACGTCATGCGGCGTCGCCCGTACATGCATGGATGGCCTTCACACGTCCTGACAGTCAGTAAGGGTGACCAGTAAAGGTGAGCTTTGTTCCGACAATTGGAATGACCTGCCTGAGCAGATCTGGCTGTGCAGATGTGGTAGATAGCAAATCAGTTGTGTTATTTTACACACCACAGTATTCATGATTCTGAAATTTCAGTAAGTCAGTCCATGTCTCGTCTGAGGATATTTGCCCTATTTCTGTAAATAACGCACCGAATTGAATCACAGAAAGATCTGTTCCTCCTTGATTCCCAGATATTAAATCTGTGAAGTCATAATGCACAGCCCAGCCTCAGACCCTCCTGACTCCAATCTAAGTCTAACCTCAACCTTACAACCTTAAACTCTCAAAACAGAAGGTGGGATGACTAGACAAAATGTCATTTCCCAAATTTGCTGGAATCCTTTTTCACACACACACACACACACACACACACACACACACACACACATATGCGCGCACACACACACGCACACACACACATACTTACACAGGCTCCATCAATTGAATCATCAACAGTCAGAGCCAAGGACGCTTTAACTCTGGTCAGTGCGTTATGCAGAAATGTAGGACACTGTTGAAGTGATAGCACGGAGGAGGAAGAGCTGGTGGATTGGAGGAGTCTGCCAGAGATGGCACGAAGAAAAACAACATTATCATACAAGCACTCTGTACTTCAGCTGGTTTGGGTTTACTCAATTCAAACAAAGCCCATTATCCATCTCCGTTTAGTTTGACACAAGGCAAAACAATAGCCCATCGGCTGGCGGGGCGTTTAAAGATAAACATTCTGTAATTATCCTGTAATTATGCATGCATTTATGCTTCTGGTGATACTTGGTGTCAAATGCTAAGCAGCTCAACTTGTTTTATTTGCCATTTTTGCTTCATTATTGTGAGCTACTTGTTTCTTTCAGCAATACAAAGGGCACAGAAACTCCTCATTTCTGCTGCTTTGCTTAACCTCAGCACCCCCCACCCCCCCACCCCTCTCCCAAGGAACATCAAAGAAAAGGCCACATTGAAACATCTACCCCATTTTGGCATTGCCCTCCCACCCCCAGATCCAGTAATTACAGCTCGTACAAGACATCAACATTATTACTCGTTGAGCCACAGTATAATAATACCACAGAAACGCTTCAAAGAGGCAACTCACATTTCAAGGGGAAAACAAAAACTCCTAGATGATGCAGCAGTAGTGATTTAACCTTTTCAACTGGGTGTTGGAGCAGGAAGCAAACTTGAATAATCTATGCTGATCATCTCAAAATAATTACGTGATTTTTTAAATTGGGCAGGATTCGTTCAGGCTGTTTTCTTCTCCGGCCAATTTTCACTTATTATTTGCATTTGCGTGGCTAATTGAAACTGTAATGTAGAAAAATAGCACAGCAGCCTGAAATAAAGACAGATTTCAAATGTTATATGTTTCAACACTGCCCTCTTGTGTATTGTGTCAATACCATTTTCTTCATCAGTTCACGGCCACACACAACTAAAAAAAAAAGAAAATCGGGCGTGTGCGTTTGTGTTGTGTTTGATCTGTATAAAATGAAGCAAACACTGTAGATTTGACACAAAATAATCAATTAGATCCTTGACCACCAAATGTGAAAGGAAAATGTCTAACATGCACCTCAATTATGTGTTTCAGTGCATGTATAATGTTATGCAGTCTGTAGTATACTGTAGAACAGGCCTCTGGTTTTTAGTTTGTGTTGTTTTTCTTGATTGTAGAGAACACGAGCCGACATAGAAAGAGGATGAGACTCTAGAGTATGTTGTTCAAAGCCATGCTCACAAATGTAACCTGCATTAGTGGTGCAGCATGTTTGTCACAAAGGCAACATGATGCAATATTCAGCACTTTTACTATGAAGCTACATCTTTTATAATGCCCTGACCCACTTTCTGACTGGAGAGTCAACAATTTCATCATCACCACTTCCCAACTGCCACAGCAATGAATGTCACCAATGTTCCCTGATGTTACTGACATTTGTGCTGCTTTAATTATACATGGAAAGTGTCTGTCCAATTTGCATTCGTATGTGACGATTGAGCTTAAAAGGTTCCCTCTCCGACCTCTTTTTTTTATTATTCATTATGATGACCTTGAAGAATATCCTTCACAGAAAATAAAGTTAAGTAAGGTGGTGAACAAATATTATGTGTTATATCTTACTGCAGTGTGTAATTTGTCACATATTATTGTGATTACAAGATTTGGGGTCATGCTTTACAAAAAATACATTTGCTATAATGTAAGTTGGACGTTGTTTAAATGTGTGAAAAGGTGAAGCTGCGAAATATTGCGCAGAAAACGTGCGAGAATATAATTTAAATCAACTGAGATGACTTGAGAAACAGCGACATCTAGTGGTTTATTTGGGTTAGTGAAGGACTTTACTGAAACCCCACCTCATCGCAAAAGTAAAAATCTATTTGGATTAAATGTCGAATCATTGATCAGATTTGCAGTGGGTAGGGTTGCATTGTTTCATTGTTTTTACTGTACTTTTAATGGCATACAAGTAATGATTTCTTAATATGTGAAAGTATTTAGTAGAATAATATTTTATATGGTCCTGTAGAAGTGTACAGTATATTTCACAAGGCTGGGAAATTGTGTAATTTATTATTTTATGTGCGATTTATTGATGCTTCTTTTATCATTATTGATTTAATTTTAGAAGGTCAGTACACGAATGCCAGAACATTTATATGAATGATTGCTTTCAGATAAGACAAACAACACATAACACAAAACGCCGTTCCGCTAAACGTTTATGGATTACAACTACGAAATGTAAATGTTAACACATGATATGAAAATAACGACTGCTATATTGATGGAACAAAAGAGACCTTTGTAGTTGCCCAATAAAAAAAAATCCCTATTTTAACCAGGAAGGCTCAAAACTAAACCCTTTGCGAGAGAGATCATTGTCACAAACTTTTACATATTCCACGAGTTCTGTGAGATATTTACCTGCGGGGAAAACCCCCCCAAAAAAAAACTCTTCATGCAGAGTTGACAAACGTGTTTCTGTTTCAGCGCCATAAAAGACGTGACTACAAGGACCAGAATGCACTTCGGCGATACGATCATGACACATCTTCAACACTAGGAACGGCTTCCTCGGAAGCGTTTTATTTGATAACCTTGGATGAGAGGTTGGGTCACGTTGTCATTAGCGGTTTGGGGATCATTTTTATAGCCAGTGTTTATTGACGAGCAGACACGGACGGGTTCCGTGCGGGTCTCCGAGTGAGAGACCACCAGCTTTGTAGCTTAGAAGCTCGCTTGTATATAGCTCCAGGAGCTAGTCGGCGCTGGCGTTAGCTCAGCCTTAAATGTTGGAGAACGAGTCGGAGCCGCTACAGGAGCTATCCATTATCTTTTTATCTTTAATCAACAGGACACATTGGAACACAGTGGCGTCAAGTAAGTAGCTAATTACTTTTCCCATACCCCCGTAGCTGTGGCTATGGGGGGGGGGGCAAGTTGTGTAGCATATGGCTAGCTAAAGTTGACAGCTAAGTGAAGACACACAGGCAGCCAGTGTTGCTGATCTAAATCTATGTTCCCATCATCTGTTCGCCGCTTTAACCACTTTGCGTCCATGTAAACGAGTGACACAGTGGAAGTCATGCGGTGTCTTGAGCCATTTGTTATGCTGGCTTTTGAAACATCACGTGAGCTGCAACCGCACAGGAAAGTTTTTGTCCACTTTTTATATTAAAAAAACAAACGAACGACATTTCTGTCGTCTGTTTCAGTGTGGCTGCGGGACTAATGGTTGCTTTACAGGACTTGTTTCCATTCACGCTAAAGAGTAACGGACTGTGATGTTGCATTGACCGATTGTGCATCCTGTTCAGTTTAAGATATAACTGTATTACTTCAAAACAACTAATGAAATCATTGACTAGTAAAACCCATTAATTATTCATTCGGTGTTGATTAGTTTCTGCCAATTGCTCTTTTTGCCCCAGCAGCAAAGACAATCTGCACATAAAGTGGATTAACCGGGGTTCCTGCGTGCGTGCGTGTGTGTGGTTTAAGATGGAAACCAGTCTAGTAGGACACTTTGCTGTCTGACACCTGCTGGCTCTGACTGACCCAGCCAGCCTTGGTTCTGACAGCAGAGCTGCCTGACTGTAAAAGCTCTGTCGTCTCTAGTTTTCAACGTCACCTTAGGAGCAGCTAGGGAGGGCCCCGGCGGAGGAATCTGAGGCAGGGAGGCTTCGGAGGGAGCCCAGCGTGGTGGTGACATGAGCGGTGTCTGCTAAAACTAAAAAAAGCCTTGCTTCTGCATTTTGTAAAAGTTGGAAGGGCCAGGGGACTGTTGGGAAATGGTGGAGAAAATTGAAGTTGAAGAGTTCAACCTGGAGTCAGGAAGATGAAGGCATTCTCAGACTTTCTTTAGGACTTGATTTAGTCTGCTGATGGATAAAACAGGATTATTATTATTATTATTGATTATCTCTTTGTTTGTTTGTTTGTTTGTGGAATGCTCATTTAAGGAAAGCTCTGGGTCAGTTGTTATGCCTAAATTTCGAGCAGAGGGTTTTAGATTAGTGGACAGGGGACCAGCACTAATGAGATGAAGGGGGTGTGAGGGGCTAAACAATAAGAGTTCTGTTTTTGAGTTGTTAAATTGTAAAAAGTTATGCACCACCACTCAACACTTCTCATCCACGAGGCAGTTCACAGTAGCAAATGCCTGGTCTATGGTGGACACATGTCCATCCATGCAGATGAAGTTTGTTGGGACTTTTACCACAAATCAACAGTGAAACCTTTTAAATTTACAGGCTCCTCTAGTTCCTGCATAAAAAGGTCTATGAAAACAGTCACCAGTGGCCGAGAGGGGCAGATTTTCAGTATCAGGACGTACAATATGATTACGTTTCAGCTAAATCTTGAATTAAAAATAATGCTGGTTCTGAGTTTTATGATGATGATTGGTGATGATTGGAGGAATCAGTGGGATTTTTGAGTGGATTTGAAAACCAAAGGCATTTGAAAGAGGTGACCTAATCATATAAAACAATGGTGCACTTCAAATCCTTCCTGAAACTGAGCCGAATGTGTGTGAAATCTGGGAGGGTGAAATGAGCTGTGATGATACGTCCTGCACTGCAGTCTTTATTTGAAGTGTGTCCTTTGACAGAACAACAGATTATTTGTAAGGCCGACTTGAGCAGTTTAAATAAAGTGTTGGATCAATTTAAATAAAGGTTTGTGTTTGGGGGGAAAAAAATCTAACAATGCACATGTGTTTCTGTCTCCCTGTCTTTTTTTCTTACAGATAGTTTACAGAACCACTTTGGGTGAAATTATAGGAGCCAGATGAGGATGACCGCATCTTTTCGATGGTTTCCAATGGCTCTCACCTGGAAGGAGAGGATATTGTGAGAAAGGAGGGGAGAAGAGACCTCAAGGGCATCGTAAATTATAGTCATGAATCTTCATCAGGTCCTTACAGGGGCCGTCAACCCCGGAGACAATTGTTTCTCTGTAGGCAGCGTCAACAATGTACCATTCACAGTAAGTTATTGCAGATTCCTGAAGTATTCCCTCCCACCCTACACCCAAAATTCAGCTATGATACTTCTAGGAGGATAACCTTATAGGTTTTTCCATTATGTTTCCATTGTATATACATTTTAAAGGTGAAAATAGTTTATGGTCATATTTAATTCAAATTAAAATAACATAATGATTTGCTGCTGTTTACACAGATATAGTGAGATGCATTTTAAACATGTGATTCTAACTTTGAGGTGTGCTAAGCAGTGATTCAACCGGTTGTTACATGAATGTTGAATTTACAAAAGCTGCTGTCTTTGTACAAATGCTTTCTTGAGACTGATGAAAGTGTAAAAAGCTTGATTTAAATTTTTTTTACACCTCAGGCAAAAGTAATTGCTGATTACAACAAAGGAACTGAATGAAAGTATTTTATTTTAGACTTTCTGTAAAAAGCATCTTTTTTTTTTGTACATGCTACATCACAGCAAATTATCAGATTAAGACCCCCCATGCTTTTCAAAGAATAAATTAATATAAAGATTTCTATGCTGTCAGTTCTTTTTCCTGAACGTCAAACGCAAAGCAGTGGTCTCTGTAGAAACTCCAAATTAAAATCTTTAATTCTAAAAAAAAGTGTTATATTGCATATCTGTGTGACATTCAGGATCATTGATGTCTTTTTCTCTTTGTTTCATCTTGACAGGCCTACGCTTCAGGCTGCGATGTGGTGATTTTAGGCAGCAATTTCGAGCGAATGCAAATCATCCCAGGTGCCAAACATGGCAACATTCAAGTTGGTTGTGTTGATTGCTCACTACAGGGTGGACAGGTAGGTCTGACTGGTCCTCTGCCAGGTGCTCTTGAGCATGAGTTATGCAATGGCTCAGCTCCCTTTCTGAGAGAAACCGTAATTACTGAGGTTTCATTAACATGCTGAAGTGCTTTGTTTAATGACTTAGTGTTACATATACTGTTTAAGGTTCTAATAAGTAAGATTGTAGTCTTATAGTATATGCTCATACATTATAATAAGTAGTAAAGCAGGCTTATTCAGTGATGTAATGAAATATTCCTGTTACATTTTCTTAATTCAGAGGCACCAACAAATGATTTGTTGTGATGAATGCAGGAGGTCGGTTGTGGCTGTTATGAGATCGTTGGTGTTTCATAATCCGTGTGAGATAAACATCAGCATTATATGTACAAATAGGGTGTGGAACAAAAATTTAAGGCTTCTCTTCTAACGTTATTTTCACATTCAAAATACCAAGTTTACTTTTGCCTGCAAGGATATTTCAAACCAGTTTCTGCAGGACACATGCAGACCGTCCTTCCAGTGCAACCAGTTATTTGACTTTCATGTGACGTCTAGCTCACAGGACATGGATGTATGACTAATATTTCCTGGCCTAGACACAAAATAAACCCTAAATTTTATATTTTTAGCTAACACGGATGAGTTGTATTTTCCTCTCCACCAGTGTCTGAATAAATAAAAAACTGCTATAGGAAGCAATATATAGTCGTGTGTGTCATGGTCATGCGTACATGTGTGAATGACTGTATAGCATTTGTCCTCGTGAGGGTGTGTGCACATTTGAGGCTGATGGAGCTTCCACTTAGACCCAGAGCTTAATCATGGCATTGCCAATCTCTTGTTATCATTGATTGTAATCATGTTGTCCATTTAACATGAAACATACTCAGCCATTATCACTGCATGCAAGTTCTAAATTGATTTTGCTTTCACCAATACTGCAAGTATCTAAAGCGTTTTTGTATGACTGAAAATAATGAACATTTCTAATTGAATTGAATTTATTTGATGGTGAACCCATTGTTGTATATTTGATATTGTGTTACTTTTATATCAACAGATTGCAGCTTCCTATGGAAGCACAGTGTGTGTCTTTGAGCCAGTTCAGCAACAAGATCAAAAAGACACACCTCTCACTGTGAGTAGCCTAAATAAAACACGCTCTGTTTCTGAATGTAAGATCAACCCTGAAATTAATTATTTCACTTTCAGTGATTTCATTTTTTTCCCATTGAGATATACAGAAAATTAGCATCCTCAGTAAAATAATAATTGCCTCCTTCTTGTTCAGTGGAAGCATCTCACTGTGTCACACTGGGGACTCAGATTGATTGATTGGCCAGGACCAAAAACATTCTTTACTCTGTTACTTCCTCTGTTTGGTTCGCTGAATATTCCATTTGCATTCACACTGCAAGCAAACCACACAAGGCTTCAGTTGCAAATGATTTGATATTCAAGTTTTCAGGTCATCCAGAGTTTACTCGTTTGGTCTGCACCAGAGTTCGGATGAGACTTCACACCAGCCCAAAGGGAAATTGACCATAAGAGGGAATTATTCTGGTCTGTTTAAGGAGAACCAAAAAGTTCTGGTGTGAAAGCTCTATCAGAGTCCAGTAGTGCAGACATGCTGTGTTTAAACAATAGTCTGTGTGACCTGATCACATGAAACTCACATGAGAGCAGTTTCACTGTTCCCTGGTCTAAGATTATGCAGTTGAGCCCCATTGTGGATGGGACAATGGAATCCTATATCCTTTGTTTATTATTAATGTTATCTTGAAATAAAATTCTGGTTTTATATTTTGTACAGAAAGTGAATTGCCAGTGGCAGAAGACCGGACAATTTGTCTTAAAATCTGTAGTACGCAACCTAGCATGGCACCCCACAGGTACTTGGGCAAATTGTGCTTTACTAATATAAATCCCCAAAACAAATGGTGTTAAAAATGTAATGTGCTTTGGTGTATGTGTGTACCCAGGCAGCAGTCTCTTAACCGGCTCTGATAGCCTGCAGTTGTGGTCTAATGTTGCTGGAGAGGATGATGACGCTGAAGAGGAAAAGCAGACAAAAAAGACAAGAAGTCACTCCGGCTGTACCTGGAGTTGCATCTGGCAGAGCAAGTAAGAACTACATGAACTGTGACTGGCAGCCTCTCTAAAAGACTTTGGATATTTTTTAAGTATACCTTTTTTGTGGAATAAGCAGCTAATTAGTTACTGTGCTATTCTGTTGTTTTAAGATTTCATTTTACCATAAAAGATAATGCTCTTAGCCTTGGAAATGAATTCAATATGCTATAAATCTATTTGTTTTTATTCAAAGGACAGCCTCTCCAATTAGTTTAATGAAGTTCTCACCTGATGGAGAATTCTTTGCTACTGCTGGACAGGTGAATGACTTTAATAGTGTTCACTAAAACTTTACTGATGTTGGTTCACAGCAAGTAAATAATTTTAACAGTTTTCTTTTCACATTGAATAAAATGCTTAGTTCTATTCAATCTCGATAGAGCAGCGTATACAGGGACCAGCGCAAGCACTGAGAGTGAGATTAGTGGTAACTTTCACTCGTATTTTGGAATATAAATGGAATGGACTGAAACTAAATCCAGAGGAAATAAAAGCTTGTCTCTGATATTATTTTTAGTCTCACAGGAGGGTCAGGTCCTTTAAAGGCAACTCTTCTCATTGAAATTTGAATATCTACCTTTGCTGTGACCAAAATAAATGATGTAAAGGTTGTTGGGAAAGTGAATTTGTCTCCCACATTAGATGTCTTTTCTTCAATTGAGAATCAGGATATGGAGGATTTAACTGTTAATACTACATATGTTTGCCTGTCATTCCAAGGATGACTGCTTGGTAAAGGTGTGGTACAGCACCACTAAGTGGAGGACAGGTGTTTCAGGCCTCTTCACACCTCCAGAACCCAGTATCACTGTAAAGGGAGAGCTCAGCTTTTCCTTTGTCTACCTCGCCCATCCTCGCTCAGTCACCGGCTTTTCATGGAGGAAGACCAGCAAATACATGCCACGGTATCAACAACACTTTATTCCAATTTTCAAACTTCACTGCAATTTATTTCAGTTTCATAACCAATACAACTATATAAAATGGTTAAAAAGACCCAGTTTTATGTTAACAGCAAAACAATACTTATTTGACATGACCTGTTTTTCAACTCTTCTTTTGCTGGAGGGTTTGCACTTTTGCTTAGTTAGATTTTGTAATGTTTATTAAAGTTTATCTGCAAAGAATTACAAATTACTGTATTTGCTGAATATTATTATTATCTTTGTTTTTTAAATGAAACTACACTGAGCCAGATGAGCCCTGAATTTTCCTAACAAAAATACAACTTATACGACATTTGAGAACTGGTTTTGTTTGTTCGTCATCATCGTTAGTTAACCCTTAGCAAACAAAGGTTTGTTGTGCTTTGTCGGGACTTTCTACATTTGAATAAAGTTACATTTTTGTTTTATAGATTTTTTTTGTATCCATGGTTTATATTTTTAATGCATATTAGCTTACCTTCTCTGAACTGATATTAGTTCAACTAGCTTTAAGTATAATTATTCAGGAAGTTAAAAAAAACTTGTGTCTAAATTCTGTGTCCCTCATCTCCCCTGACAGAGGTGCAGTGTGTAATGTTCTACTTACCTGCTGTAAGGACAGTGTGTGCCGTCTCTGGGCTGAGACTCTCCTCCCAGGTGATAGCCATCTCTCGGGTTACCATAGCAACCTCACTGCCAGCCAGCACAGTGACACAGTCAAATGTGATGCCTCCTCCAAGAAAAAAACCTGCAATGGAAAAATGCATGTAAACCCTGGACAGGAGGTAAGTTACACTAGAAATGTATTGCTGGTAATGATACATTCCTTTTAGTATGTGCTTATTCAGAATTTGATGATATCTTCACGTTTATGGTATGTTTGACAGTGTGGAGAAACAAGTGCCATATTTCGAGATCAGTCATATTTCTAAAATGGACCAAGGCCTTGGCATGTTAAAGCTAATTTGTTGTTAAACATATGTGTTTTTTGGGGGACTTTAAAAATAGTCAGTTCCACTGCAATTACTTAAAGTTAACATGGTTTAAAGATTAAAGATCATCTTAAAATGCAGCATAAATCAGAAAATAATAGCTCTGCTGAGACTTTTCAGGGACTGAAGACCAATCATTTTGCTCACCCCTTATTCACCACAATTCCTCAAATAAGGGTTTGACTTGACTTTCAGGGGTTGAAAAATGTCTCAAGTTTTTTCTTCCTACTATTATATTCTAGGTTGCTTTGAAGATGTCAGTGGCTCTGGATTATATTATATAGTTCATTAAATATTTTTGTTAACTTAAATATCAAATGTTTTCCTTACAGTGCAATTTCCAAGAAACTTTGCAAGGCTCCATTTACCGGGATGTGCTCCAGCCTTCTCTGACTGGCTGCTTGCCTCATCATCAGAACAGACACTACAGTCACAAGAAAAGTGGCAACAAAGTTCCCCACGCTAACGCTCTTTGTCACTTCCACATTGCTGCCAGCATTAACCCAGCCACAGGTTAGAATATAGTACTGAACTCCAGTCTCTTTATGATTTCATTTAAATGCATTTTCATTTTGCTCCGTTGCACTGCATGCCATGAGCCAGTTCAAGTCTGTATTAACTCTTCTATATATTTAAAAATCTTCCTGTTTGCTCATGAAAAGCCCCCCCACACACACGCGCACACACACATCTTTATTGTGCAAAATATTTCGGCACTGTAGGTTGAGGTCTGCATAAATCACTTTTTATTATTGTCAGTGTTCAACAAGCCATGTTGTTTATGAATAAGTTGCTCCGGCAGAACACACTCTAATGCTGTTCTTTTCATCGTTATTGCAGACATTCCTTTACTGCCCTCCATCTCTTCGCTAAGTTGCAGCGATGATGAGGAGCCTGGGGGCCTATTCACTGTCCACTGGCTCAACAACAAAGAGCTTCATTTCACCTTAGCAATGGAGGTGTTCTTGCAGCAGCTCCAAGGCAGCCTTGAGCAGCAAAATGAGTGTTCCCAAGAAGGTACTGAAAAATATTCAGAACATGTAAACAGTAAAATGTACTGTATTCAATTTGTGTATCTGCAAATAGGCTCAGTCTCTCGAGTTTAGGCCAGTTTTTGGCTTTTGATGTATCTTAAAATTCATATTTTGGTACTTTGATTTAAAATCTATTGCAGATGATGAGGATGGTGATAGTTTTGATGGAGAAGATAATAGTAGCAGGCCAAGTGACCTTGAAGGACCGGACACCTTGGAACATTCTTTATCAGCAGTGAAGCACCAGGTGGATGTGCTGTTAGAGGAATGGAATAAAAGTGCAGACATGCTGTTCAGCATCCATCCTATTGATGGTTCTCTATTAGTTTGGAATGTGGACTGGTTAGATGAATACCAGCCAGGCATGTTTAGACAAGCTCAGGTATGTTGACTTTAGATATAGTTTATGTTCATGTCAAATATCTAAAGAAAATGTCCACTTTTAACTTAAATTTTCAATGTTAAATGACTTATATCTTTTTTTATTTCATTGAATGGTGACTTGATCAGAATTTTAATTGTTTGATGATATGCATAATTGTTAAGGTGTTGCTGTCACTAATTGAATGTCTCAATAAAACCGTGAATAATTCTGACAGCATTTTAGGATAAATTCAAACCGTACCTAATTAATTTTTATTACCAGAAATAATTGGAAGCCTGTGATATGACTGTGGGTGGAGAAGCATCTAAAAAAATCCTGTTTCATTGGTATTCTGGTTTTAATTATGATTAGTCACTTTAATCAGGGGAAAAAGGATTCTGGTATACTTCTTTGTAACATTCCTTAGGTCAACATTCCTGCAACTTTTTAAAATATGAAATGAAAGTAGGATGAAACTTTCTTGAGCTATTGATTTATTACATTTACAGCTGTATCTTTATGTAATGGTAATGGTTTTAATTGGCTTTCAATTTCATTTTTTTTCTGTTTTCCTCTCAGGTGTCTTTTGTGTCCTGTATACCTGTGGCATTTCCTACAGGTGATGCTATCTCCCTGAGCCATAGTGTGGTGATGTATGCCTGCAACAAGAATGTGGACCTGGCTATCCAACATGGCAGAAAGAGACCGCCTGGGAGCATGATGCCTCAAGCCAAATCTGCTCTGATAAGCTATGGAGGGCAAAGAAAAATTGCAACCTGCAGTAGTCTTCGACTGAGCATTTTCACGCCCAACGTTCTCATGATTTCCAAACATGCAGATGGATCCCTGAACCAGTGGGCAGTCAGCTTTGCAGAGGATTCTGCTTTCTCCACTGTGCTTAGTGTCTCTCACAAGTCACGGTATTGCGGTCACCGCTTCCATCTCAATGATCTGGCCTGTCACTCTTTACTTCCTCTCCTCCTCACCACCTCACATCACAATGCTTTGAAGACTCCAGAGGTAGACAACATCCGGGCTCAGGATACACTTTTCCCAAGTTTTTTTGATTCCGCTTCTCAGCCTCACAGATCAATCCAGGTTTCACAGGATCCCAATGCAATCTACAGCGAGCTTATATTATGGCGGGTTGACCCTGTCGGCCCTCTGTCATTATCAGGAGGAGTCTCTGAGCTTGCAAGAATCAATTCCCTACACGCATCAGCATTTGCTAATGTAGCCTGGTTGCCCACGCTCATCCCCAGCAGCTGTTTAGGTGAGACAATATTTTATTAGAAGACAGTTGAGAATTTCTTGGAAGACAAACAATTTAGTGAAATTAGCTTAAGTTTGTTGGAGTGAGCACAAGAAATTGTCATGGAAATGGCTGAAATCCACTTTAAGATGCATCTAATCTTTGTCTTTCACTCTTTAAGGTGTCTACTGCAATTCCCCCAGTGCTTGTTTTGTGGCAAGTGATGGACACTCTCTAAGGTTGTATCAGGCTGTTATTGAAGCCAAGAAACTCTTGAGTGAACTCTCCAACCCTGAGATATCTGTAAGTCTTAATAAGGTTTGGTTTATTTGCATTCTTTTTACTTTCTCCTATCCTCTTTGGATTAATTGTTTGCAAATTACATCAGAATATGACTTGAAAGAGATAAGAATAAAGAAGAATGATTAATTTGACTAACTTACATATAGCCATGTTCAGTCATGTGAAAATGTTAATGTGCTTCATTTCAGAAATATGTTGGGGAGGTCTTTAACATCATCAGTCAGCAATCCACAGCCAAACCAGGGTGTATTATAGAACTGGATACCATTACTGATTTTGTAAGTACAACACTTATATTTTTTTTTTTTTTTTATTGTGGATAGACACTGTAAAAGTCTGAGATACAGTGATCAGCCATAACATAATAGCCACTGACAGGGAAATGAATAAGACAGAATGTTTGTCCTCAATGTTGATGTGTTAAAAGCAGGAAAACTAGGCCAGCACAAGGTTTTGAGTTTGACAAGAGGAAATTTGTGACGCTAGAGGACTGGGTCAGAGTGTTTCCAAAATTGCAGCTCTGGTGGGGTGTTTCAATTTGTTGCATATGGGGCTGCAATCCACTTAAAGGTGTCCATGTGGACCCCTGCCCATCCCTGAAAGTGCATACAATGGGAACATAACTGGCATAAGAACTGGTCTGAGGAGTAAGAAAAGAATGTGGCCTGGATTTCTTATTTCTTCTATATCATGTGGATAGCCAGATGCATGTACAAAGCTTCCCTTGGGAGAGCCTGACACTGGGATGCATTGTAGGAGGATTACAAACAGTTTGATGCTATGGACAATTTTCTCCTGGGAAATCTCGGGTCCTGCCATCCATATGGATGTTACTTTCACATGCAGCACCCAGCTCAGCATTGCTGCAGCCTGTGGAAACAATATTCCCTAATGACTGTACCAACTTTATAAGTATAATGTGCTCTGCCACAAAGGAATAATGGTTTGAGGAACACGACTATGAGTTGGAGTCAGCTTCCAAAATCCCTGAATGCCAATGCAAACAAGCATCTGTGGGATGTTTTGGACAAACAAATTCAATCCATTGAGGTCCCACTGGGCAACTTAGATGCCTTAAAGGATCCGCTGCTAATAATTTGATGCCAGATACCACAACACTCCTTTAGGGTTCTAGATGAGGCCCTGGCTCAATGGGTTGTTTTTGCAGTAAAGTGTGATAGTGTATTAGGCAGGTGGTCTTGGTAATGTTATGCCTGATTGGTGTAACTGTCATTAAAAATAATTTCTTATTAATATTACGAGTATGTAAATTATTTAATAAATGCATTAAATATGAAGGACATATTCAAAAACTTTCCTTTGAATCCTTTGAATTGAACATTTTGCATTTCAACACTTCGGTGATATTTCCTGTGTTTTATTGCAGTGTTAGTGCAACTTGCATCTGTGTTGATGTATGATAATGAAAATCTTTTTCTTTAGCAAGGGAAGGAGACCCAGCTCCTACATGTTTTTGAGGAAGATCTAATCATTGGTAACGAGAGAACAGAGGACTTGCTGGAACCTCCAAATTCTGCTCACTCTGGTATCTATACAAGAATTTTTTATGCAAGATTGTATCACACTGACAATTGTTTTTTGATATTCAGATAATGTTTCCAGCCAATAGCCTTTGTGCTTTTTGTTTCCCTCCAGTCTCTGGTCAGCCAACCTTCTCTGCAAGTTTCTTTCTGGTGGTGGTTGAACTGACCCCAACAGGTCGCTCACTCCTTCACATGTGGAATCTGCAACTCACTGCTCGGCCTGTCACTCTGGGTTAGTGTTTTAAAAAGACTACATCAACCCAACAGGGTCTCATAAGGGTTTTATAAGACAATCAGCTTTGCAAAACAGAAAATGCTCATTTTCACTTCTCATCTGTATTTCTCATCTGTATTCTCTCAGAAGAGACAGCTCCAGAAAAAGAAGTCAGCACAGCTTCGCCAATGAACAGCTCGCAGTTTGCCTTCGACATGTTTGGTTCTCCAGTATCACCAGTAATGAAAAATAAACCCCGCACATCCAATCTGCAGAGTGCCTGTCGCCTCAGCCTCACATCACACAGAGTATACAGCCAAGAGCTGCCTCTGCCAGAAGGAGTGGAAGCAGTCACTGTTACACCTTCAGCAGGTTAGAAACTATTGAGTCACATAGTCTAAAGAAGGAAAATGTGACTGTTACTATGAAAAACACCACAATTTGGGGGACAAAAAAGTGTCCTTGAATTGAAGGCTGTTCCTATTTATGAAATGGGGAAAAATATGAGTGGGAACAGCAGTGTTGTTACTTTTTTACAATGGTATGAATAATTAAAAAAAAAAGTCCAATACCTTGTTGAAAGAAATAGTTAAGTGATTAGGTGAAATCATGATTAAATGGGAACAATCTCTTGAAGACAATGGTTAAGACATTTATAAAATGTACGTACGGTATATTACTATCTTGGTATTTATATATGCTGCTAAAGTTCACAGATGTCTTAAGACATTTAAATATTAATTCTGTAATTAATAATATATAATAATTTGCAGAGTGCAATATATGTCGTAAAATACAATTTGAATGACTTTTTTTTTTAAGATCAACAAACCTGTTCCTGTTCTTTCTAGGTCACCTGAGCTCGTCATGCTCTCTGCCAGCTGGCCGTGTACCTTACCTCCTTGCAACATCTTGTTCTGATGGAAAGGTGCGCTTTTGGAGATGTAACATGAGTGCAACAAAGACTTGCACAAAGGACAACTTGTATCAGTGGGAGGAGTGGCCTCTCCTGGTGGAGGAAACACTCCCCAGCAGCAGTGTTGTAAGTGTGCCAGGTTGCCCCATAAAAGTGAGCTGTTGTCATACTGGACGGATTGCAGTAGCTTACAGGAAGACTCCGAATTCACCGCGGGATTCAACTTCTCATCTTAACCCTCACAGTCTGTTGACTTCCCCTCCCACCTTGACGTCTTCCCCCAATGTGCGCCAGAACAGCTCCTACTTAAATGCATCCATGACTTTACCACATAGCTCAAATTTCACTTCAAGGTTTAACCCAAAGAACAGAGAGCCAGCGGTCCACATTGGTATCTTCCAGTGTGAGTCCACTGGTGGTTCACAGTGGATTTTAGAGCAGACCATAGTTTTGGACAGAGTGGATCCTGCTGTTAACCGTGGTAGCAGCAATAGCACAGCTGGAAGTGCTGATATTCCACATATCACAGACTTGATGCCCAGTGAACTTTGTCAGGGTTCAGGTCGAAAGAACTTGGTTCATTTGGACTGGGTCTCTCAAGAGAATGGATCACATATCCTTACTGTTGGGATTGGTACTAAAATCTTTATGTACGGGCGTCTTTTTGGGAAGCCTCCAGAACTTTGCTTGCCATCTGACACCAGCAGAGACCGTAGCTCATCTTGTCTCGTTCTGCTTCGGTCAGTTGATCTGGTTTCCTCTGTTGAAGGCTCACTGCCCATTCCAGTTTCACTCTCCTGGGTACGAGATGGCATTTTGGTTGTAGGTATGGATTGTGAGATGCACGTTTACTCCCAGTGGCAGCCTCCAGCACCACCGAAAGCCAGTGCCCAAGACACAGATATCACTAGCAGCTTTTCCTCCATAATATCAGCTGTAAGACAGGAAGACGGCGCCGGTCATGGGTCTTTACTGAGCCTTCCCAAAAGGGCAGTGACACGATCGATGATGAGCCTGGCTCAGAAACTTAGTGGGAAAAGAACTGCTTATGACCTGCCTGTAGAGATGGAAGATTCTGGGCTTTTTGAAGCAGCTCAACAGCTCTATCCCACTTTGCCCCAGTATCATCCTGTACAGTTGCTGGAGCTCATGGATCTTGGAAAGGTATGTTTCATTTTTAAATCTTTACATATACAGTTACTTTAATTTCAATTCAAGAGAGAGTCACGTATTACATTTCAGAAGGTAGTATAACAGACAGTGTCTGTAAAAGCACATTTAGAAAGGAGTAACAGTTTAAGTTATGTGCAATATACTACATCATTAACACAAGTTGTCCTTTCTAAGGTGCACCGCGCCAAAGCCATCTTGTCTCATCTCGTGAAATGCATCGCTGGAGAAATCGTGACACTTAAAGACAGTACAGCCAGCGCAGAGAAACGCATGCGTTCTCGAACCATCAGCGCTGGAGGCAGCACCGCAACAAAGATGTTTAACAAAGCAGAGAAGTCCACTTCTGACTACACTGAGATTAGCTCAATCCCTCCACTCCCTCTGTACGCACTTGTGGCAGCTGATGAGGATATTTCACATGGTGGGTGTAAACTCGATTTGCTGTTGGGAAAATAAAATTACGGGCAGCTTTGTTTGTAGATGAAATCCATGTGCTCTTTAATTGAGCTGTTTTTTTTTTTTGTGGCTCTACAGATAAAGTGGATACTGTGAGTGGAGACAGCGGTCATGATTCCACCCATACTGACACTTATGATGAACTCTTTAAGACGGTCAGCATGGCAGATTTGGATCCTCTGGACAGTGATCAAGAGGAAACTGGGAACAAGGTACATTTCTGCTTAATTAAAAGAGCGCATGAAATTAAAACCCTTCACACACTTTGTGAGTTAGAGTTGAAGGATGTAGCATGATTCACAAACATTATTGCTTTAAAAAAAAGTTGAGATGACTTTATTTAGTCATTCCTTACCTTATACTTTTGCCTTCCTTTATCATTCATAATTATAAGCTGTGAATGTTCCTTATTATTTCATTCTCCACGTGCAGGTTATTGATCTGTCCCAGTACTGTCCAACATACTTTGGTCCAGAACATGCCCAAGTTCTGTCCAGCCACCTCCTTCATTCCAGCTTGCCAGGCTTAACACGTATGGAGCAGATGTCTCTCATGGCGCTGGCCGACACGATTGCTACCACGAGCACAGACCTGGACAGCCAGGGCAAAAGCAAAGGTATTCCCAAGGAATAAAAATATCAAATTAAATTGAATTACCGGTACATCTAACCTTTTTTGCATGTGATTGATCATCCAGGTGGAGAGACATTGGATGAGTGTGGCCTGAAGTTCTTACTGGCTGTTAGACTCCATACTTTCCTTTCTACCTCCCTTCCCCCAGCACACAGAGCACAGCTGTTACGACAAGGTACGGATATGTAGCATAAGCTGCTTTTCCACTGAGCAGTAGTATGGATGTAGCTGTCCTGTCATGTTATGATGATAAGCAAAACATTTCACCTTTTTTCCAGGCCTGTCAACATGTAATTACGCTTGGGCCTTTCATTCTGAAGCCGAGGAGGAGCTGTTGAATATGCTGCCTGCTCTACAGAAGGAGGAGACCACATGGCCTGAGCTGCGCTCTATGGGTGTTGGCTGGTGGCTGCGTAGCACCAACAAGCTACGCAGATGTATTGAGAAGGTGAGGAAAGAAATGTTGTTCAGGAGTTTCTGGGTCTTGTTTTTTTTTATGTTTTTCTTTTGTTGTACAGTGGACTAATTTGCTCTAAGAATCTTTTTTTGTTATGAAAAAGTATAGTTAAGATTATACAGGCTCTTTTTCCTCAACTGTTAAGTATAAGTTAGATTTTAAAGAAAATCATAAATGTATTTTCTGTAATTTGTCAGGTTGCCCGAGCTTCTGTACAGAGAAGCAATGATCCGTTGGATGCAGCTATATTTTACCTTGCAATGAAAAAGAAGGCAGTGGTGTGGGGATTATACAGGTAAGGTAAACTAACCTGAAAAGCAAATACACATATATGAACACACCCTCATGCTCATCATTCCTAACAAGACCTAATTTTTTTTCAGACCTACTTTTGTGTGATCCTTAACACTATGTGGAAAATGTGCCCTATACATACTTTTTCAATGACACCATGATTAACCTAACAATCCAAAATGAAAAAAAACTGCTGACTACCTTTCTGTTAAGAAAAAAAACTACAATTACACCCATGAGCATTTTGAATCCATATTGCCTTTTATCTCCAGATCTCAGAAGAATGCCAAAATGACAGCCTTTTTTCGGAACAACTTCAGTGAGGACCGATGGAGGAAGGCGGCACTGAAAAATGCATTTTCTCTACTGGGAAAGCAACGCTTCCAACATTCCGCAGCCTTCTTTCTTCTTGCTGGTTCCCTGAAGGATGCTGTGGAGGCAAGTGAAAAACACAGCATATATATTATACACTGCCCTCCACCAGTAATCCTGTTTTTAGCAGTAAAGCACTGGTATTTGGTATGTCTGTAGCATTTTAATTTGTATTCAAATGTGTCAGTAAAGGCTAATGGATGCATTGTATATTTACATTAGGCCCACAAATGTACAGACTGTACCGTCTTCTTAGAAGCAGTAACCGTCACACATGAGACTTTGAGAGAGCCTGTGTTGTAAAGCAGTTTAGGGCATTAACATTGTTGTCTCCTTGAGCACTAACTATCAAAGAATTATTGTTTGATTATTGAACTCATGGGTCTTGATGTCTCTCTTTTTTCCAGCATCACACAGTCACGTTTATCAATCCAGTCATATTGAGATCTTGTTAAAGTAACTGTTAGATTTCACAATTTCCTTTAAAATAGTAATATGTAAACGAATGTTCTTATCAAGGGGCTCCATCTGGGCAGTATGTTCCCTTCACCTTTTATTCATCAAGGTTATATCTGTGAAGTCCCTGGAGAAATGAGTCACATAATTTCATCAGTGTGAATAACTGGAACATCTCGAAGCATTTTATGGAAATGAGTATCACTCAGGCTATCACTGACTTTACTTTATTCCTCTGCCTGGGAGAAATTCTCATTGAAATGCACCTCACACCTTTCAAATTAGGACCAACTGCAACTATTTAATTTATTCACTTCACCAAATGATTTATTTATTCATTCATGGTTTGTATTTTCATGTTGCTGGTTTTATCTACTTAAACAAAAAAGGTACAGTATAACTTGTATTGTGCACTGTCCTGTCCAAAAATCATCTTTGTTCTTTTTCTTTTTCAGGTGTGCCTGGAGAAAATGCAGGATCTACAGCTGGCCCTGGTGATCTCGAGATTGTATGAGTCTGAGTTTGAGACCGCATCTACGTACAAAAAGATCCTTCAGAGACATGTTCTGGGACAAGATAAACAGGTGCAACTTTTAATTTGGTGGTGGAAATGTGAAACGGATCAGTTGGGTTTAACTGTTTAGTATTTAACATGGAGACACAGAGAGGCTCGGCTAATTTGCATGTGTGTACTCTGCCAGATTGAAGCTCATAAAGACCCATTCCTGCGGAGCATTGCTCACTGGGTCCTGGAGGACTACAGCAGGGCTTTGGACACTCTGCTTGAACAGCCTTGTACTAACCCCTGTGCTGGAGCCACTTTTGGTGAATGTGACGCTGGTAAATCAATGTGCTTTTTCACACTTGTTTTCTATTTTTATAGTCTGTCAAATGCAATACAAAAGTCTCAGTTAAGAGTTTAACCACACACACAAACATACCTATACACTTACAGGTTTCTTAATTTTAGTCGGAAATGTATGTTTATTCTGTGTCAGTATTTCTAAAACCAATGTTTGTGTCTGTATGTCTATAACAGATGGTTCTGTATCTACATGCAATCCTGAGGTTTTCAACTTTTACACCTACCTTCGAACCCACCCACTCCTCCTCCGCCGCCATTTTGCCTCCTCGGATAAGGCCAAAGTTGGCCTCACAGCTGAGGGCCGCAGGGCTGACTCCATTAGCCTGGAAGAGAGAAGACTGTTTTTCACAGCTGCATACGCACACCTGCAAGCTGGCTGCCCCATGCTAGCACTTGAGGTCCTCTCCAAGATGCCCAAAGTCTGCAAGCATTCCGTTCTGCACAGCCACAAGGATGCGGGCGTCAAAACAAATCTCAGTATTGGGAGCAAGAACCAGCAGACATCTGACTCAGATTGGTCTCATTCTGCTTTGAATGGATATGAGTCTGATAGTCACAGCATATCCAACAGCCGGTCTGATTCAGTGTTAAGTTTTGACTGGAGCCAGCCTTCACTGACACTCCCAGATGAGTCCTTGGAGCTAAAATGGGACAGTGACAAAGATGACGATGAAGAGGATAATCAAGAGGATGAGGATGAAAGTGAAAATAATCAGACTAGAAGAAATGCGGAGAGCAGTAAAATGTTCCAGGAGACACATGATTCCATGTCAACAGTACTGGAGATGGGAGAGGATAGCGTGGACAGCGATGACTTCATAACACCCTCTAATGATATTCTGGCTGCTCAGCTGAAGTTTACTGCCTGCTTAAAAATCATGACCAATGAGCTGCGCACACTGTCAACAGGATATGAATTAGAGGGAGGGAAGCTACGGTACCAGCTCTATCAGTGGTTAGAACGAGAGGTAATGGCACACACAAATATCAAGGCTTACACATGCTTAAACCCTGTACAACGGCAAACAACAATCTGTTCTGTGTGGTAAAGTAAATGACTGCAGTTTTCTCAGAGGAGATGCCTTTAAAAGAGTAACTTGATACTGCTACATCTGCAAAATCTCTGCAAACATTTAGCAGAGTTGTGTTTTTTTTTTTCCTCCTTTCCGTAGCAAAATCCGGAATTATAGTCTACATTACTTCCCTCTTTTCCTGTCATCTTGGTCTTTCTGGTTTGTCTTTTTAATAGCCTCTAACTTGGAAACTTGTAGGGATATAAATCTTGCTTTGTAACATGTTTGAGTTGACAGGTGGGGAAATAAAAATGTGTGCTTTTTTCCCAGGTGGTGGCTCTCCAGCATTGCTGCAGCTACAAACCCTGCTTACCAGAACTGTGTCTCCAGGAGGAGGAACAGGTACGTGTAGATAGCTGGACTCTTTTTAATTCTATTCAGATTTTCATCAGGAAAAATGTAAGTAGTATTTGCATTAAAAGCACAACAGCACAGTATGCCTCAATAAGTAGTTGCTTGAAATATGTTTGCACAACTTTTCCTCTCATGTTCTTAATATTGAATCATATTGTTTGATGCAGAATCCAAACATGCTGTTGTAAATGCTCCATCATTTTCTTATTAGAGCATACATATTAAATAATGTCAGACTGTGAAGGTAATGCTTTTGTATTCATGTTGTAATTCCTCATATATCTGCCCATGTAAATGTAGATATATTGTGAGTAAAACTAATACAATAAACGCTTTTTTTAGGCTGGGAGTCCTCATGACAACCAAAAGCGTAGAAGACACTGGCTGCAAAGTAACCAGCCCCTGCTGAGAATGTTTCTGAGTTACTGCAGCTTGCATGGCTCACATGGTGGAGGACTGGCCTCCGTGCGCATGGAGCTCATATTACTGCTCCAAGAGTCTCACCAGGTAATACAGGTTTGGCATGATGCATGCTGTTAGACAGAGGAGGATGGTAAACATCGCTGCATGCAGGCGTTTTCAAACTTTTCAGATGATTATATATTCTCTTTGAAGTAAAGGATAGTGAGAAAATGAGCATGTAAAGCATAAATGAAAGATGAACATAATGCTGCCTGTTGCAGTGCAACTGTTTTCCCAAGATGCACACACTCATACACTGACTCACACATTCAGAGCTACTTTTAGTGTACTGATGAATGTCTGCACACCCCCAGCAATAAGATGACAGTGTATGTTGTTTCGGTGAGCTCCTGAGGGAACTCCTGACTTAGTCTGGCTATTAAAAGGGTGAATCAGATTTTACGAGGTAAACAACTCAATGAGCTGCATTGTGGGGGATGTGCTGTAATATTAGCACATTCCATGGGCACTGGGAATCCATTCTATTCTTCTTTGATTTTAAAATAGAAGCAGATAGGATCTTTTTGTTTCAGCTCCAAGTTTTTGTTTGTTTCTTCATTATGTTTGAAGACTTAAATTTATTTTGTCTTTGTCAAAGGCCATTTAATAGATTAGTGATAGCTGATAATGATCTATTAAGCATGACAGTGGCGTCTCTGGGTTCCTTACTCAAAGGATCATGTTCGAGGATGCAGTGGACACACTGGTTGGAGTGTGCACAATACTCTTTAAGCAAAAGAGCATCACCCCAGTGGTGATGCTCTTTTGCTAATTTGTCCTAATAAGAAGGATGAAAGAACGTCTGTTATTATTATCGTGACTAACATGCATATTAGTGTTATTACAGCTACATATATATACTATAGCTCTGACAGTGCATATAACTGCGATCATACATCTGTTCAACAGCTTTCTTGCGGATGTGCCATAGTGCCTAAATCTGTGTTACAGTGTATCTGTGTCTGACCCACTTTAGGATGACTCCGTTCAAACAGCACTGGCCCCCTGTTGTCAGCAAACCTCCATTCCACTCCTGATGGCGTGCACAGCCAGCGTCAAAACAGTGGTGGCTAATCCCATTGTCTACCTGACCAACCTGACTCATGACATCTTGCAGACCATCATTGCACTTGACTCTCCTCCTCACCCTGATGTTGTCAGTAATGAGGTAATGCACTCTCCTTTATCAAAGATGATCTAGTAGCTCATCAGCTTGCTAACACAGTTCATTTTATTTAACTGTGGAATATTCTCCACTATATTTAGTGGTTGTAGGTCATGCATGAGTTCCCTCACCCCTCAGTCACACATAACAAGGCAACAGCTGTCACACAACATGAAAGATGCTATGGAGAAGGCAGCTTTTAATGAAACTTAGAGCTTTTTTGCCTGTATTCAAAAACTTTATAATTCCATTTTGTTCGTTTTGTAATCCGCATTTCAGATCTTTGTGATGCAAACCCTGGCCGCCTCATTGTCAGCCTGTATTTATCAATGTCTGTGTGATGGACACACCCACAGGTAAGGTTTTTATTGTTATTATTAAGCATTTATTTTTTTACTGTGACAATTTTAAACAAGCTCCAAGGTATTAGAATAAACCATATTCATTCAGGAGGAAACCACTGTTAAAACCAGAGCAGATAAAATCCTGTCATTGTGTATATTTTGTTCTGTCCTCAGTCTTATCTATTGAGTTTACTGCTTTCTTTTTCAATTGCCAGGCAGTTACAATGTATCTCGCCATAGTAACAAAAAGCTGTTTATAAAAATAGGTGGAAGTATTCCTGCCAAAAATATGTCAGTCACTTGTCTGTTTAAACCATACTGGGAATGATGTCATGGCTGCTGTTTGCTCTTCTCAGACATAATTCTTTATTACAGTTTTGTTTTTTTATTTTGCGGAACACAAAAGAGGAACAAAAGAGTTTATTTAAGGCGGATATGTCCTGTCAGAGTTTTGCTTTTTCTCTTTCATTCCTGCTCCTCTGTGGATTTGTGGAACCCACATGCTTTTTGTGTGGTCATCTATAACCTCCACACACCTTGCTTTCTAAAAACATGCTGCAGTACTGCAACCCTGCACTGATAGTTGTGACAGGCTGACAGCTGAACATGGATGTATTGGGTGCTTTTTAACAGGAACATTGGCTGACTCATCAGCTGTCTAATTGACGGTGAGGTTGGTCAAAAACTCAGCACAGGTTTATGACCAATAGTACATGATCATGAACAGCATTTGTGCAATCCCTGTCAATGTCAACAACACACAGAGTGGTATTTGAATAATGTAGTAATGACTATTGCTTTATAACAACGGAGGAAGCCATCATTGTCATTATCAGGACATGGTATGTCTTGAAAGTGTGTTATGACTGTTAAATACTACACCTTTCAATGTTTGATGTAGAGCAGTGCAGATTTTAAAAGGAACCTATGAAATATTATTTGGTTGAGTTAAGCATTTCATCTTTAAAAGATGCCTCCAACATTACACTTTTGAAAATACATGTATCAGCTTTATACCACGAGAACATCAAGCACCAGCACTTTTGCAGTCATGTAGAATTTTGTTTTCTTATGCTTTTTTTTCTTTCAAACTTCCCACAGCCATGTAAACAATTTTACTGGAACTGTGTATCAGAGTGTGTTGCTGTCTCAGAAGCAGCACGGCAGAACCTTCAGCATGGAAGAGTCCGTTCAGCCCAACACCTCTCCTGCTCAGTGGCCAGGTACGTTGACTGAAGTGGAAAATCCAAAAACTATTCTATTTGTGATTTGATAAATATTAATATGGGCTGTTATTAATCCCTCTCTCCAGGTATCGCATCTCTGTGTCGCCTGTTGAACGCAGCCGGTGAAGAGAACCAGCCAGGCTTAGCCGTGCTGCTCTGTGAGATCCTGACTGCTGTCTTCCTCAGTCTGTTTGTTCACGGCTTGGCAACTCACTCCAGCAATGAACTATTCCGCATCGTGGGCCACCCCCTGAACAGCAAGCTCTGGGTGACAGTGTTTGGAGGAGGTGCTCGGATTCCTGTTGTGGACAAGGCCAACAGTCACACAAGAACACCCCCTCCAGGTTAGTAGGTGTTAGCTTGGCTAATCTGTTTACTGTCAGCCTGCCTGAGAGGTTCTCCTCTCTCTCTGTAGGGTTTAGTTTGAGGGAAACAACAGCTAAAATCGAATAACTTCTGCTAAATTAAATGGGGTCGCATATAAATCCATCAACCAGTTAGTGTGAGTGTTCTATTAATCACAATCTCTTTCCTTTTCAGACACCCCAGCTTCACCCGGCTCCTCTGACAGGACTTCAAAACGATTCAGGCTCCTGTCTTCACGGAGTGGATCCAGGGGAGAGTCTGGAATAGAGGAGGAAGGTCCCTCCAGTCCAAAATCTCAACCAGTGGTGGAGCAAGAAGCAACTTCCATCTTTAAAGAAAGATTCATCCATCCAGAACTGAGCATTTGGGATTATCTTATCACCAAGGTGATTCAGCAAAACCTCAAGATAATGTCTATTTGGGGTTTGGCATGAACTGCATCTTGCCTTCTGAGCCAGTATTTTTATCTTTTTTATCTTTTGTTTATTTTCTCTCTATATTGATTACTATTACTTTGTTTTTTTAGCCTTTGTTACCTCCATCAGAAAGCAGAATTGAGTATGATTCTGAGGAGAGCCTCAGTAGTCAGGATGAAGATGACGACGATGAGTACGAAGATGCATTTGACTCCAACATGCCACAAAGAGAGCATTCAAATCCCAATTCATACAGGTAATGATGCAGTGCTCTTAACACCTCACTTTAAACTGTTAACCTGTACTCCTGCTTGTTTTTGTTGTATGTATGCTATATGCTGTGTTTTTCTCCATATTCTGCAGTTGGTGTTTGATGCGGTTGGCAATGGTTCAGCTGGTGTTGACCAACCTGAGATCATTCTTCCCAATCGCAGGATATGATCTATTAGGTAAATACAGCAACACACACTCTGATTTTAGTAGTTAAAACCTGATTTTAGATGACCGCCCCCATTTCTCATGTATTTTCTGTTTCAGATCTGCCCATGTGCTCCCCTCTGTGTCATGCTGTGTTGAAAACATTGCAACGCTGGGAGCAAGTGCTGCAGAAAAGGCTGCAGCTCTTTGGAGGCCCCCCTCCTAAATACATCTCAACTCACCTTCAGGATGAAGCTCCTGGTCCTGCCCTGCTGAGACACAAGGCCCTGTATGAACCATCAAACACCCCATTCAGGTGCAGCTATAGGAAGCCTCACGTGGGTCGATGGATATCAGAAGTCAGGAGGGAGAAACAAGTTCAGGCTGCACAACAAAAGCTGAAAAACACCTTTTTTGTGTTTGTTGTACTAAAAAGGCAGCTTGATAAATGTTGCGTTTGGTAAACTGCAATTTATGTTCTGTTTGATCTGGCCTTTAGTGTTTTTATTTAATTAGCATTTTGCATCCTCTCAAGGTCTTCTGCATACTTTTGCATAAGACTGCGCGTACTTATCTTGCTGCAACTTGAAACATCCAGAAATGCCCTTCAGCCTTCTGACAACATGAATTCATATTTAGAGGGGGGTGTTCAGCTGAATAGATTATCATCATACAAAATTATTAGTGCAACACATCATACAAGTATGATGTATTAAGTAATTGTTCCAAAGTTTAGCCTTCAGCTGTTCATCACATCCATTTCCACACAACACAGCACTGTTATAATTTACTTTTCTTGGAGGGATGTCACTTCCTCTGTGTGTTTTTGATATGTTTTGCCGAAAGCTACAATTATTTAGAGTGTTTACATCAAAACCAGTGGCCCAAATAAATACATGTGTATATATTCTCTCTTCTCTCCCTCTAAATATATATGAGAAGTGCTACAGCTGATTAAATAAGCATTAATGTTAAACTTTGGACATGTTGTACTCATTTCAGGACCAGCCACCCTTCCGCACTGCCGTTGAAGCGGCTCTGGCAGTTTCTGGTAAAGCAGGAAGAGGTGCAGGAGACATTCATTAGATACATCTTTACCAAGAAACGGGACCCTAATGAGGTACACTTACTTCTGTCTAAACGCAGCGCAGCCAATCCTCACTGAATAACACAGAAAACGTTTTGTTCTAATAAAACCCCATAACCTGGCTGATGTGTAATTACCCCAAGGTGAACTGCCTCGATACCGCTTGTGTGTCTTTTGGCAAAGCCATTTTTGTTTTTATTGTTGCTGTTGTTCCGCATGCCAAGCACATGTTTTATTACTGCCTCCAGTTGCATGTCGATGCTGTAATTTTATTCAAATGATTTCACCCCGTCTAATTCACTGCGCAATAATTCAGTCTCTGTGTGTTTGACTGCATGGTTCACGGCTGTCTGTATGTTTATGTGTGTGTGTGTGTGTTCCCTCTGCTGCTTTCCCAATCATTAAAGTCGAGTGAGGACCAGACTGACAATATGAAATGTTCAGGGATGGAGGAGACAGGAACCCACCAGGTACTGCTGCTTCAGATAAACTCATATTAATAGTATGGGGGGGGTCATGTATCTGCTGACTGAATTCTTGAATCTGTTGCTTTCTTAAAATCTGGCAAGCATTTATATACCTTAGAGTTGTTGTTGAATGGGAATGGGTAGAGAGAGATCCACCACTGTTCTTGTCTCAGGTGCACTATAGGTTTTTTGCATGTAATATGTTTTTGCTCTGCACACTCACATGCATGTTTTTGTTCCTGCAAATGTCCTTTAAAATTCAAATAACACCTTTTTTTCTGCTGTCAGACTTTTAGAAATTATGTTGATTTTGATAAGTGAACATTTCAATTATTTAATATTTACCACACTGCAAATAAGTAGCCTCGCCTATTTTAGTTGATATAAAATTTTTCTTTATTTTACCAAGAGCATTTACTGCACAATCTTGTTTTTTAAAACTGTGTAGACTAAAGATAACTTGTAGCAAAATAATGCCTACGATACAAATTACAGTAGAAAAGTGTGGCCATGCAGGAGCATAATCCAAAGAAACTTCCAGCCCCTGTTAAGCAAGGCTTGAGTTCACTCTACATTGATGCTACATTGAGTCCTTTTAATCTCCAGGCTCTTACTGTACATGCTGCCACATTGCCGCTCCTCCATTTAGCTCAGCATTAATTAACTCGGTCTCTCAGAGGACGGTCTACAGAGCCGAATAGCTTCTGATTAAAAGACCTAACAGTGCTGCAGCGGATCCGTGTCTCCCAGGGATCTTGTGCTCAGAAAAATGGCTAACCACCATCCTTCAAGTCAAGTTTTACTTTATTCATTCTGACAGAAAAGAGACATGGTCTTTGCTCTTGAAAAAATTCAACGAAGATCTTAGTTAAATCTAGCCGTGAGTAATTCTGCCATCTGAGTGTAACATCTCTGTTATATGTAAAGCTACAGTAAAGCCTACATACGTCTCAGAGATCCTGCGGCATATCGTTTTTTTTCTCGTGCTCATTGCTTAAGGGCTGTATTATACCTCTGGCCAAGATAAAATAGGCCTCTGCTGTTAACTCTCTGGCCTCATACATAGTAAAAAGTGCACAGAATAAAGGTAGTGTTTAAAGCTGAGTGGACCTGTCCTCATCAGTAACAGTAAAGACTCAGCACTGCTGATGTGTAAAGTGAATTTATCTGAGGTCAAATGTGCAACATGATTTGTTGACCTGTGATGCTGATGTATGTGCCTGTGTGTTTATTCACATTTATTCTAATGTGTAGATTGAGTCAGATCTAAACTGCCCTGGAGGAAAAGCACGCATCATACACAAGGAGTCTGACATCATCACAGCATTTGCCATCAACAAGGTAGTTTTTTTTTTTTTTTTTTTTTTTTACAATGGCTTCCATAAAGCTCGCAGTGTAATTGGGATCTTTTTGACGCTCCTCTGCTCTGCATACATTTCCTTTGTGTGAAATAGTGAGCTAGGCGCTCAAAGTATTTCGACATCGAGCAATTTATTTTTCAGAGGAAGGGGCGCGATAGGTCACAACTAAAAGCTAAAACAGCCTGTAGTTGTTTGACCACAGGCAAAATTCAAAGTGAAATGTGTCACACTCAAGGGCCTTCTGACTTTTTCAGTTCATCCATTAAGCATCAAGCTATTTCTTAGCCAGCCTTATCATTTGTGCGGCAGTCATTTCCTTCTGCCCATTCCCTGTCTCCTCCTGTCTCCAGGCAAATCGGAATTGTTTAGTCATGGCCTCCACCCATGACATTCAAGAGCTGGATGTGTCATCCATCTTGGCCACTCAAATCTTGACATGGATTGATGATGATGAAGTTGAAACCAAAGGGTAAGAGAGCATGTGTGTGTGCGCACTCTCGTAAGAGCACCTGTTTGACTCTTACAGAAGAGCCCGTTGCTCAGATTTGAGTGCTTCCTGCTTAGCACATGCTACAGTTTTAACTGTCCAGGTAATCTAAACTGTGTCTGCCTCTGTAGCGTTGGCCCTGATGACTTTCTGGTCGTCCACACACGTGACGACTGCGCCGCCCTCCACGGCACAACCCCGTACACGCACAGTAGCCTCGGGACGCCCATCAACATGCCATGGCTTGGGGGAGTGCAGACAGGCCGGGGTGCATCTGTGGTGAGCTTTACAACTGATTTTGGCATGCACTGATAATATTGGCTTACGTTTGCCCTCACATGTTGTTTTGCATCTTTGTGGACATTGAAAGCAAACACTTCCCAAACACAGCAGGGATACGGATAATGAGGATGAGCAAAGACATGTTTAAAGCCAAAAAACGTTCTAACAATGATGTCACAAGAAAATGTTATTAGGGAAAATATAAATGAGTCACGGGCCTATTTTTAAACACTTCGGCACCATTTTGTTTCTGTCAGGCAGATATCGCTGTGTTGTATTTTAAAGTTCAGGATGTTAAAGCGATCTGTTAAGTCAGATCAGCTCTACTCCTAAAAGCATCCTCAGCCGGCACAGTGACAATCGCCATGGGTTTATTGTATCCCTCACTGCATTTCTAGAATTAATTCATGTTGTCTTTTGCTCTGGATGTGTCCTTCTTTGTAGTCAAAGCAAATCCTCAAAGCAGTTTAAATTACTTTAATTAATAATTCATCTGTCTGGGCTCTGTTTGCCTAAAGCATCGTAGCTCCTAACTTTAGCTTCCTTCATTGCCTTACAAAGGAATACAGATGTTGCTGACTCTTCTAGTTTGCAATAGAACATGTCCACAGCTTTTTAGCAGATAATTATATTATTCATTTAATAATTTTATATTATTAAGCTGATTTTAGGTAGTGTAATTTTGGTTCAGAGCGGAGAATCGTGCTAACTTGTTGCTAGTTGAGCTAAATTGTTGTTCTTGATATGTAAGAATAGAATAGAATAGAATGCTTTTATTGTCATTGCGTGGCACAACGAAATTGTCGTGCAGCTCCAGTTGAACAAGTTATAAATACAGTATAACCAAAATAGTAAAACCTATCCACAGTATAACACAGTATAAAATCCTATCTACAGTATGGGCATATAGTGCAGAGCCCAAGACGCTATAAACCAAACGGTTGTGCAAATTGGCAACAGTGAGTACAGAGGTAGAAATGGTGCAGAAAGCGGATTGCAACATGTAGCAGCATTGGGGTAAAGTGACTGGTGCTTTATTTCGAGTTCAGTGCGGTGATGGCTCGAGGGAAGAAGGAGTCCCTGAGTCTATTTGTTCTGGTCCTGATGAACCGGTAGCGCCTGCCAGAGGGTAGCAGGTCGAAGAGATGGTGGGCGGTGTGGGTGCTGTCCCCTGTGATTGCCTCAGCTCTTTTGAGGCAGCGGGACGCATAGATGTCTGTCAGGGAGGGGAGGGGGCAGCCGATGATCCTCTGTGCCGTCTTGACAACTCTGTGGAGCCTCTTGCGTTCTGCCTCCGTGCAGGTGGAGAACCACACTGTGATGCGGTACACTAGAATGCTCTCAATGGTGGAGCGGTAGAAGGTCACGAGCAGACTCTGGCAGATGTTGTCCTCTCTTGAGCACTCTCAGGAAGTGCAGGCGTTGTTGTGCCTTCTTGAAGATGGCGGTGGTGTTTCCGGTCCGGGGTAGGTCCGCAGAGATTACGGTGCCCAGGAAGGTGAAGGCGTGGACTATCTCTACCTGATCTCCATTTATGTAGATGGGGGCTGGGTCTGTCTTGAGCCTTCTGAAGTCCAGGATGATTTCTTTTGTCTTGTAATGTAAGATCCATTCTGCATTATCATTTACAAGCCGATTAAGGATCTCACGTTGTTTTTACCCACAGATGATAAAGAGAAACATCAACAATGTGAGGAGGATGACTTCCCACCCTACACTGCCTTACTGTAAGTATGGCTGGTATTTCTCAACAGATTACAAACAGTGTTGAGGGATGATCTCTCTCTCTCTCCTGCTGTCCATTTATGTGAGATCTAGTTGTTTAAATATTTACAATATTGTTATTTCCAACTAAAGTTGGGATTCATTCTTGAATGGTTTGAGCACAATAATCTGCCACAAGTACGAGATTATGTAGTATGAGGATTGGACATTCATTCTTACAACAGTTAAAAATGTCAAATCCTGGGGCTGAACCATATTGTGGGAAATGACTGCACTTTGATTTTTCAGACTTGACAGGAGCCCAGGATGGTAGCGTGAGGATGTTTGAGTGGGGTCACTCCCAACAGATCCTCTGTTTCAGAAGTCCAGGCAACTCCAGAGTCACCAGGATCAGATTCAACCACCAGGGAAACAAGGTGAGGATTGAACTGAATGCCTGCTTTCAGGACAGCTGGAGATGTATTCGTTTCCAGCAGGGTTGGTTGGATGATCTCCTTCCTCTGCGCCTTCAGATGTTGTTGTTGACCTAAAGCATCTCCTCCAGTTCTATGAGCCCAATGCTGCACTGGTGTCTCCCAGCCCTCTTAGAGTTCAGACAGCTTGTTTTCTCCATGAGAGCGAGGTCCTCCCTGAAGCTGTCTTCACTCCCAAAGCTGCTGCCTCATTATCTCTCCTCTGTGCTCAGTTTATTCTCCTTCTCTGAGAGCTTTTCTCTCTCTTTGAGGAGAAGCTCTTTAGGCTGTCGGAGCAGGAGGGGCTCCTCCTTCCCTTCCATCTCCCCTCTCTCTTCTTGCTCATCTGTTTTTCACCTTCGACAGAAGATTGACTGCCCCTTGTAATATTTCTCAAAAGTTCAGCTTGTCGGTCAGTGTTGGTCACTCTTAACTCCCTGTTTAGTCCGCCGGTGAAAGACGCCTTCTGCTGCAGGTTCTTTTGCTCTAATCAGGATCACATGATCACTGGCCTGTTGCATCTTTCCTTTTAAATCATTCTGTCTTCAAAGGGATATTTTAAAGGACACGGAGGGTCGTTCACATGTAGGTAGAGTGAAGTCTTCTGAGGCTTGAAATGTTTTTATCTGGTGTGTTTTACAGTTTGGTATCGTTGACGCCGACGGAGCGCTGAGCCTCTGGCAGACCAACACAAGCGGGAACACACCCAAACCCTACCTGGTAAGTGTCCAGCAGAGGCTCCTCGGGTCTTTCCAGCAAACTTGATTCTATTTCTGTCCCCAGCCTTGTTAGTGTCCTCACGTTCGCTTCCTGTCGTTTCCATTTTCGTCTGCTTCTCTATTACTGTCGCTGTTGCTAAAAGTGTCCTCGCTTTGACTCTGGCAGACGCTGCAGTGCCACAACAAGACGGCACATGACTTTGTCTTCGTGGGCTCCTCGTCTCTCATTGCTACCGCGGGTCTATCGACAGACAACAGGTGAGTGTGTCCGTTTGGCTGTGTACCTGTAAAACACCACCCATATGAGGCAAAGCGTGGCGGGAGTTGCTTTGTTTTTTTAATGGGTACCAGAGGTGGAATAGGCTGCTTGTAAATGTTATTTTCCTCTAGGAGTGTTTCTCCTCATGTTTTTGATCCATGTCCTTTTCTTCATGTGACCTGACAGGAACGTGTGTCTTTGGGACACACTGGTGACTCCTGCTAACAGCCTTGTTCATGGTGAGAAGCCCCAATTTATCTTCCTTTTACATTTAAATCCATCTTTTTCTACCCGCGTGTCCATCCACCTGTTCATGGACTTTTCTCCTCTTCATTTATTTCTTATTACCCCCCCAGCTTTCTGCTGTCATGACTCTGGGGCCACGGTGCTGGCCATGGCCCCCAGGCACCAGCTGCTTATCACTGGTGGAAAGAAGGGCTGGATCAGCATCCTGGACCTTCCCCACAAGCAACAGCGCCAGAGCTTCCAGGCCCATGACTCCCCGGTTAAAGCGCTGGCCGTAGATCCGACCGAGGACTGCTTCATCAGCGGATCATCGGAGGGCAACATCAGGGTATTTCTTCACTCTCAGCATTTCTGATTCAGACGGATGTTCAAGGCAAGCCATAAATCTAGACGCTCAGACGGAAATGGTGAAGGCATCAGGACGGAGACCATCCTGACATCTTTACACTCGAGTGTGTTGGTGCGGGTTACAGCACCGTCGCTCTAAAGATGAAAACACAGCATCACACAGATGTACAAGGAAACACTGCAGCAGACATCTGCTTGAAATTTAAATGACTTTTATTCCACTTGAATGCTCACCAAAAACCCATCTGAAGAGGCTTATGAGGTTCCTGCTCATGTTGTTCATGCTACATCGACTGAATGAACATTTAACAAAGGTTATCGGGAAGAGATGTAGAAACGTGAATATTTAAATGACACATTGGATTTCAAATATGGAATATTACTGCAGAGAAGAAGTGAAATCCTCGTGCAGATGTTCCTCTGGCTTCTTCTGAAGCTTTCAGTTTGCTCACAAACATTTGTTTGTTCACGGTTTGTGAAATATGGATGAGCGAGTGAGAATAGAGATGTTCCCTTAGACAAACATTTTCCTCAGGTCACTGAAAGCGTTTGCACGTTAATGAGGCAGAACCGTTCGGAGAGAAAGGAGCATTTGAATCTTTTATTGACATTTGTCTTCAGCCCACAGACGTCCCTCCTCGCTCTGTCTCTGACGTCGGTAGATTTTCAGCAGAAATGCAGAGGAAAGATTCTTTTTCCATTCATTTATCGAGCCGAAATCATTTTGTCTCCTTAAAGGAGGAGAAAATGGATTCTTTTTCCGTCTAAGCACCCAGACGGTGTTTTTATGGACTGCAGTAGCAGTCAGCCAAACGTCAGGCCAGACGGAGGAGATGATGTCCTGGTGAGGTTTTTCAGGTTCTGGTCTGTTTTCTGTCTGTGCCACACGCAGGTTTGGAGCCTCGCCACTCAGTGCCCGCTCTACACCTTCCCCAACGAGCACGCTCGCCAGTCGCTGTTCCGGAACCTCGGGACAGGGGTCATGCAGATCGAGGTGGGGCCGGCCGATCACATCTTCTCCTGCGGCGCCGACGGCACCATGAAGATGAGGATCCTCCCCAACCGCTTCAGCGTTGCCCACAGCAACGACCAGGACAACCTCAAGAACAATGTCAAATTCTACATATGAAACAGGAAGTGGTCGCAAAGCCAGACATCCACTCAAGGGACGTGAAGGAATCTTTTGAGTCACGACTGAAGATCAGGGTACGATCAGAATCGGGGTCGTAGGCTTTAAAAGCCGAACAAATGTAGGAATGTTTAAGCACACAAAATCCAAGGAAGCATCAAACAGCCAGCTGGAATCCCAAACATACCCGGCGACCCGCGGACGCCGTCTTTTTTTGCACAGGAGGTGAAGCTTTGAGGGCGGGAGGAACCGAGGCCGAAGCTCATCTCTTCATTTGGATGACCGTGGCGGCGGTGGCAGCGGAGGCTCGGACACAGTCGACCCCGCTCGCACGCCACGCCACAAATCCCCGAAGCACACTGGATCCAGACCCAAGAACTCGTGGCACATTCTGGAACAGGCACACAAGCAACACCATGTTCCCCCCTCTGTTCAGCTTTCATGTTTTTATTTTGAAAAAGACTGACTGATGCACTTTTGCAAGTGGAAATGGACACTTTGATTTTTTAGAAACGTGCTAGTTTACATTTGGGTTTTCCTGCAGAGGTTTTAGATGAAGGGCGTTGATCTGCTCATTTAGCCTTCAAAATTGCAACTCCTGATTAAAGTGTAGTATTGATTTTTCCATTTACTATGCTGCATATATTCACTGAACTACAAAGAATGTGCCAGTTTCTCTATTTGCACACAGAAGTCAAGCTAAATTATCTGTACTAATGATGCATATGGAATACAGGGCAGTAAATTAAAGCCTTTATGATTAATATATAGTATGCTGTTTATTCACAGTAACCTGGCCAAGATTTAAGCAGCACTATGAAGTGTCCTTAGTTTCTGACAGCTTCTTCTGCCATATTAGAGAGGTACTGTCAGTCCTTGTTATTATTATTAATATTAATATGAACTTGCACAGAGTAGCTTTAATCCATTCAGTCTGGGGCACCTTTAGAATCTATCCTGGAGTTTGAGGTTTAGCTCTAGAGCACAGAACAGGAAACGTTGCTGTTGACAATGGAAACAGAGTTGTGGAGAATTTTTAATATCCTGTTTTGTTGAGGAAATGTTTTATTCCAACATTATATTTCTGCTTTTGTTTTTTTTTTTTTTCCCCTACGGACCATAATAGGAACCGCCTCACAAATAATGTTTTGCCTTGTAGTCCTCGTCTTCTCATTTTATTTTATTCTACCGTTGTCACGGCGACGGTGTTGATAAGCTCTGTATCCCAAACGCAGCCTGCCGCCTTCGCCGTGTGCTTGGAAACCAACCCAGGAGGGTGTGTGACACAGCGTGGCTTGCCTTCCTTTTCCCTGGTGTTCCGCACTGAAGGATTATAATCCGTGAGTCCAACAGAACCTCGAGGGGCTGCTGAAGAAGGCGACAGATGGTGGCGGTCGTGTGTTTTGAGTCGATCCACAGGCGACTTCTCACCACTGCACAATAACATAAATGCAAACTGTGAAGAACGATGTCCTGGGAAAATACCAGAATATGTCCAGATTAGGATGAGTGACTGCTCGGACGCTGGGCTCGAGCTACGTTGTTTTTATTTTATTTTTTTTTCCCCCATAAATGATTGGATAAAACGTGTGTTCTGTGGTTACCTGAGAATAAAATCACTTCCTCTCTGAACACCCACTGCTCATTTACCAGTTTTTTTTTTATCCGACACTGTCTGATAATCCTCCAATCTCGCAAATGTGAAAAAAAAAAAAAATCAAATTTTTATGAAGAAAACGTGTAAATCTGTATCATCTGCTGAAAATGTACCGATGTGTTGAATAAATATATAACAAGGGGATGTTTTTCCTGAGTCTGAAAGCAGGTCGTGTGTTCGAGCGCTGACGCGTCAGGAGAGCTGCGTCTTCTGGGGCCTCACGCACTGAAGTTGCGTACGCGCAAAAAAACGTTTCTACACCTGTTGTTGCTCTGGCGCCGCCTAGAGGCGATGCTGGGGAGCGACGGGAAAACGATGCGTCTTCATCGTGATGTGCACGTCATGGATGATTAATAAACCCAAGTGTTCGCAGTTATATGGGTGGATAGAAAAACCCAAAGTGATGAAGACAAGTTGGAAGACCTTCAAATGTTGCGATTCGACAAATATCAAAATAATCTCATATAGTTTAAAGGGAAGCACGTTTTAGTACTCCAACAAGGCTCCATCAAATAATACTCCCATCGACAGCGTACGCAGTTCGTTATTTAGTTATCCAATTTTGATATTCGGGAGCAAAGCCAATATGTAACCTATCAACTCTTATCCCAAGTGGTTGCGTAAATGCGGAGAGATCCACGCACGCGCGCACGCACACACACACACACACACAAAAAAATAAAAGAGGCACTATAAAGAGTGGCCCCCAGTGGTCAGGCCCTGTGGACCCCTGGCTCTTCTCCGCGATGCGTTTTGGGGCCAGGCAAAATTCTACAAGGAAACATCATCGCTTTCTCGTCCATTTTTTTTTTTTTTTTTGCTCCGCGTGTTTGAAGTGGTTACCAAGCACTTGGAATAAGAATTGAAAAAGAATATACGCTGTTGGCTTTGCTCTCGAATCGGCCCCTTGTCAGTAAATCCTCTCAAAACTCGCTCGCGTCGGATCGCATTTGAAGGTCCTCCAACAATACCAACCTTTCCTGCGTCACTTTGCGCTTTTATATCCACCCATATAGCTGCAAGCCTTTGGGTTTAGTCGTCTCTTTCCACGCTCACGTCAGGTTTGTCGCGTCTGAACGCCACCGGTTTTGCGCGTAACGCAACTTCAGTAGACGAGGCCCCGGGGGCTTACGCAGCTTTTCTGGCTCCAGTCAGGCCAAAGACGAGGTACTACAGTATATAAAACAGACAAAAAAATAAAGCTTTTTTAGTGTGAATTAATTTTATGTATTCATTATTTTATTAAGGGAATTAATTACAGCTGTGAAATGATGATGGGAAACTATCCATCATTAAATTACAGTCAAACGTCCCAGACTAGAGTCAAACGGTCCAAATAACACCAGTCAGCTGCAAACCTGTTTCCAAACGGTTGAAGCTTGTGAGGCTTTTGTGATTGGACCTCAGGAGCTTTAAAGGCGACGCAGGCGTGAGAGTGATCATTTGGACTCTGAGCTGCTGCTGCTGAGCCCGACTGAAACGGAGGCTCTGTCGCTGCCGTAGTTACGGTTTAGAGGACGGGGGTCTGCTCCGCAGCGCTGACGTCACCGGACCGCTCTCATCATTTCCTCTAAAAGGAAAAGCATGTCGGCACACGCGGATAAATCAATTACTGGATAAGAGGGCGGCTGCGAGGGTTCGATGGCTGGTTAGTCCCGCCGGTCGTCTGATTGGCCGGCGGTGGAGGTCACAGTTTGGCGTAGTCCTTCAGGATGACCTCCAGCTTCTGGCTCAGCATGATGTTCCCCCTGACCTTCAGCTTGCCTGAGAAGAAGGCCTAAAAAAAAAAAAAAAAAAACAACATTTGCGTTTTCCGCGTTAATAAAACATCTGAAAGAAAGCGCGTCTGTGGTGCAACCGCGTGCATCACGACGTTCAGGAGGAGGCCGGCGAGGACGTACGGAACCTCCCCTCCGCTCAAATCAATTACGCGAAGGCCGTTCGCATCATTCCAACTAATGTTTCTCTTTACAGTCAGAGCGGAGGGAGGGGGCCACCTCCTGAGGGGCCCTCGGCACTGCATTAACCAGGCCCCAGCCTCGGATCAATACGCAGCACTCCGGGAACCAGGAATTGTGTACATCTCCTGTGTGACGGAGGCGATGGTATGGACATAACAAGTAGCCTGGATTGATTAGTTGTGCTGAGTGCTTTCTGACCATAGCCAGGCTGCCCCGTGATTAGTTTCTCTTGACCTGATAAGATCTCACATTTTCATTCATTGTACAGCAGGAATCCGACCGAGGACCAGAGAAAGCAGGCAGCGCGGCCTGCGAGGGATTCTGGTACCTTCTGAGGGTTCAGCTTCCCCTGCACCACCTCCATGAAGTCCTCATCCGCCACCGTGAAGGTCACGTCCGCCTTCCCGCCGCACGGGCCCTTCTGCAGCGAGCCGCCGCCGCTCTTCAGATCGATGGCTGCGTAGGAGACAGAACAACACGTGAGCCCCGATGGGTGCTCCCCCGCCTGGCTGTCTCACGGCTCCGCTCGGCGAAGTTCTGAAGCGGCGAGCGGAGGGAAGCGGCGCTAACGTCAGATGCCCAACACGCGAGTGAGCAGAAAGAAAATTCATTGCACAGAACCGGGGCTGTCAAAATAAATGCAGATGTTTTTTTTCTTATTTAATCGCATTTACATTCGCGCCGGTTAATCGTGCTCCGCGGCGTCACGGCGGCCCTTTAACATCAGTGAGGCGGCCAAGCAGACGCGGCGAAGGACGTGGAATCGAAAAAAAAAAAAACGTTCACGGTAAGAGAAACACCCAGCTGGGGCTTTTGCCGGGCGCGTACGTACTCCACTGAGCAGCGGTCTTGCCCTCTTTGGTGATCTCCCAGGCGAACACGGCGTTCACCTTCTTCACCAGCTCCGAGCCCACCTCTTTGATTCGCCGGCCGATCTCGGCGAACACCAGGTCGCTCTGCAGGCTCCCTCCCTGCGCAAAACACAGGCGCGCTCTATACCCGAGTCCATTCGCACATGTCACATGTGTCAAATGTACAAACTGATCCTGTCTCCTGGGAGGAGGAGGAGGGGTGATAATAGGTAAAGAAGCCCTGCTCCCGTACTTGAGCGAGGGGCTCCAGCGAAGCCTCGGCAGCCTGGTGCAGATCCACATAAGCCCCAGACAGAACCACCGCATTCGTTTCCTTCACCTGGACGAAAGAAAGTGGAAAAAGACGGTCAGAATATTTACACATCTGCGTGAAACCGACTTCCAAATTTCCTTGAAAGACACAGACTTTGCATTCGATGTGAACCCTGTTGCCTTCCTTCCACATGGAGGTCTGGAGCGACTGACCGGGCAACACCGGCTTCACGAAGCGGACCTGGGCGGGGGCGAGTAAGTGAAATAAACTTGGTTTAGTTTTCCAAAATAATCTCAGCGGGTCAAGCTTTGTTTTCATGCGTTCATTCTGCAGATTGCGGTAAATCTTCTTCCGGCCCTAGACATATCCGGTCCCCCTGCAGCTGCGACGTGCGGCTGCGGAGCTTCATAAAAATGGATGACGGGGTTTAAATCACACCTACCTTGATCGCTTTGAATCTGGAGGGGTCGTTGTTGGCGAACTGCTTGAGGACATGTCTGGCAGCGAAACCAAAAGAGCACAAGCCGTGCAAGATGGGAGCCTTGAAGCCTGACCAAAGAGAATTTTAAAGTGTGGCTTTTAAGTATAAATGAGACTAAACCACTACTCAAACCAAGATCTCACATAATAATAATAATAATAATAATAATAATAATAATAATAATAATAATAATAATAATAATAACAGTCATAATCATCATCATCATCATCATCATCATGAAGTGACAGGCCTCACCTCCCATGGCAGCGAAGCTGGGGTCTATATGAAGAGGGTTCCAGTCCCCACTCAGGCGGTACAGAGCGGCCTGTAACCACAGGACAACAGTCGTGAACCTCTCACCTCCTCACACGCGTGGCATTTGCAGACACATAAAGGTTTTAAAAAGGGCACCTAAAATGTAAAAAGATCATCTCCTTGAAGTAATGCTCGTGTTAGTCATATAAATTCCTGGAGGGATTTCCCCCCCCCTCTGTTTTCTGCTGCGTCACACTCTATTATTAAGACTTCTGGCACATTTCTGTGTTGTGGGGTTTTTTTGTTGGTTTTTTTTTCCCAGCGCATTATCAGCTCAGCTAAATTAAACTCTGCGGTTAAACCCTCACTCACTTGGTCCCTGGTGGTGCAGTCGGTCGCCACGGCGTCAGGTGCCCGCTTAGGGGGGGGCAGAGGTGCCTGGAGGGAATGCGAACAGTGAAAACGAATCAGGCGACGCTGCGCATTCCTGTCGTCCCGTCACGCGTCTCTGGTCAACGATCTCCTACTTTGGATTTGGCAGATGTCCGCTTCCCTCCGAAGCCCCCGGCCCCGACCACAAACACGGAAAACTGGTTGTAGCAGATCAGCTCTCCGCCGCTGTACGTGTTCACTGTGGAGCAGAAGCAACGTGACGCTCAGGGCGTGCTGAAACCACGGCAACAGCGCATTCAAAGGTTTTTCCTGCGGGTGGGTGAACTGATTAATGGAACTATAACTTTTAACGACTATTGCAACACTTTATCGTTGAAGCGTCGGTGTTGAATTTGCTCCATAAACATCGGACAGCTTCACCTAAAACGTGATGACCTTTTACACCGCTTTTGAAGTTTTCCTTTGACTGAATCAGTCCTGCTTACCGGCTGCTTAGCGTCAGCCCGAAACCAGCAAACATATGCAATATGATGAAAGAAATATTTTCATTTTTAATCGGAATGCTGTGGGGTTATTTTTGCAGATGTAATCACAACAGAAAAGAGGTACAGCGTGAACGACTGTATTGCTCCACTTCTACTGGTATTTACAGGAGAAGTGGAGCAGCGGGGAAGAGTCACATGGAGGCCGACTGTGAGGAAACAATTAGGGCCTTCAGAAGCAATCAAGCCCAGACTGGATGGTTAATTTCATCACTTCGAGTCAAACTAGAAGCAGACATGAAGACGGAGGGTGGGGGGCCTCTTCTGCGGAACATGAGCTGTCACTTGTCATCACACCCACAAATAACTTTTCCTCCCTGAGCACGACTGGAGATGACGGCTTTGGTGCGCGTGGAAGGAAATGACAGCAAAATTCCCCGCGATTCCTCGGGGAAAGCCGAGGTCCCGCGTTATTTGTTTAAGTCGGATTCATTATAGATCAGAGTGTCTCTCTAACATAATCCATCTCCACAACAACCACTTCTCAGTCCGTTATTTCAATCCCTGCAGACGCGGGCTGTGAATTAGCTTTCATTAATTCAGACTAAGAGGCAATTTTATGGAAAAGGAACATTAAAGTGATGAAAATAAATGAGCATGGGGTAAACTCACGACAGCTTTAAGGGCTTCACAACTCACCATCCAAGAGGATGAGGGCTCCAGATCCTTTGTCCAACACATCTGCTATGGTGGCCTCAGAGGTCAGAGGGCCTGAAATGACAATTCACTGTTTAAACCTAAGAATATTTCTTTAGAAATTCTTATCTTTGTTTGGGATGAAAGCACATAAGAGCCACAATCTGAGGTCACAGTGAAGACATGAAGACACATTTACTCATTACTGAGCAGTGATTAAAGATCCACTTGTCAGAGTGATGCGTTGATGGATAAATGGACAAATACCTGAGGTTGGTAAAGGTCTGTGGAGCTCCAGGTACTGCTCCCCATGTAATATCTGAGGCAAAACATTTCAGCGGCGTTGGTCAATAATGTTAAAAATCAATGAAAACGTAGGCAGCATGTACGTGTTTACGCACAATGGGGCAGAGAAGCAGTACTACCACCCTAATTTCCTCTTAATGGAAATGCATCTAATGGAAAGGAAATGACCTGTCAAAGCAGCACGGACTTTAAATCACTGGACCGCCGACCATTACAGGACCGTACCGGACGAGACCACACCCGCAGAGCAAGTAAAAACAACCATTTGACCGCCGTAGGAGTCGACGGCCGTGAACCCTGTAAGATGTTTCTGACCTGCGTAAAATCAATGTTGAGTCCAGGAACGGAACCCAGACCGCCGTCCATCATGGCCGCCTGGGAGGGAATGACCCCGAAGGTGGGGAGGCAGCTGAACTCTGGATGGCCTTCATACAGGAACCTGCATGAGCAGAAGACAGACAGACATGTTCGCAATAACCATGCAGAGATGGTAGCTTTTCCCCCCTGCAAACACCTTGACCCCCCCACACACACACACACATTGACCCCCCTCCCAGCACAAACATGCGCACCTAAGATGGTCGGGGTCTTTGGTGGACATCCCCACCCCCAACGCGTACAGGATGCACTGAGTGTGGTTGAAGTTAAACGTGGACACGGGCAGTTTTTGTCCCACAGCCAAAGCCTGAGGATGAGGAAGAGGGAAGAAAGAGAGGAGAGCGAGGAGGAGAGAAAGAGAAGAGGGGGAGAATCAATTTTAGTGCTGAAAAATAGGCGGTCACATTTATACGAAAGCACTGAAATATGAAATAATTTAACTGTAGATTTAGTTGTTCAAATGGTAAATACGTATAAACCTGCATGAATCAGTAGGGCTGATGGGGTGAAACATTTTGTCCTCTTTTTATTCAGCTGATGAAAATATTAAACAGCAAATCATTTATTTATACTGCATAAAAGTGGCATCAAGATGAGTTTAAAATAAAATGTACAGGACACGTTGTACAAATAGATCAGCTGAGGACACGCTGGTGACGTCTGCCTTCAGGCTACACCATTACTCTCTTCCAATCTCCCATGCGTGCGCGCACACACACGCACGCACACGCATGCGCACACACACAGATTTCTGTTGGTGAGGACTTTACACACACACAGTGCAGTCTCAACCTCCTTCCTCCATCACAGCTCATCTCCTAACTAACCTAAACCCAGTTAACCTAAGGTTAAAACCAAGTCTAAACCAACCAAAATGTCCTCACAACCCATTAATGTCCTCACTTTGCAGAGAAATGCAAAAATGGAATGCACAAACACTCAAACAGTAAAAAAGGGCATGAGCTGCATTAACCAGGGTTTCAAAGCCCATTATAGATTTCACATAGAAATATGTTGGAAAATAATGATCAACTATATTTCTAAGTTGGGGACGTTCTGCTCTCAACACATATTTGTACCTCTTAATTCCTGCCAGAGAACTGGAT
Organism: Lagocephalus sceleratus; assembly: GCA_911728415.1. Classification (NCBI taxonomy): domain Eukaryota; kingdom Metazoa; phylum Chordata; class Actinopteri; order Tetraodontiformes; family Tetraodontidae; genus Lagocephalus; species Lagocephalus sceleratus. The sequence continues at coordinate 7,388,020 of CAJVRN010000237.1, read as the reverse complement.
TGATCCCAGTGATGCAGAATGCGAATCAGGCATTGAACTGCGCGAATTAGAAACGAGATTTCATGGTTTAGCGAGCATTCTGGCCCAGACGTTTCTCCACATGGATAATCCTGTATTATATCCAGTATTTCTCATTTGATATTTCTCTTTTATTACCCCCTTTTCATCAAATGCCCCGCTCCTCCCCACTGATGCACAGCAGCTGAACTCCGTCCCATTTATGGGGGGAAAAAGGAAATATTCCTCCACATTTGTGCTGTTGTTTTCTATCCATCAGTAAAGAAATGCTTAGAAGTTCTAATGAACACATCTGTATAACTACAGACGTAAGACACTTTGGAGAAATGTTGAGTCTCAACGGACATAAAACACGTCAATTACATGCCGTTATGCTCACTGTGCCCCTCCAAGACTGAATATTGGGCCAACTGTAGCCATTACAACGTGTCTGTCCAGTGGACAGCCAGTCTTCTTGGTGCTTAATCAGCCTTTTCTGTCTTTTCTGTGATCCATCGATGACGCATGAACAAAAAAAACGTTCAAGAAAAAGTCATAGTTTTAGCTAAAACTAGCTTAAAGAAAACACAAACTTGGTTCTGAGGATAATTATTTCATGTGTATTGCATGAAATAATCATCAGTCGTGGCCCAATGCTTTATTCAGTCACATGCCCACTGTCACCAGCTCACTTGGGGATGCATTGATCACAGCGAGGCAGCAGTCCGCTGGGGGGGGGGTGCTGCCATACCTGCTCCGACAGCGCTGTATGTGGCATTCCTGACAGGAGTCGGCACTTATCCGTTGTGTTGCCATTACAAATTTACAGGGTAGCCCTAATGTACAGAGCGTTATTGGTGTCTCCAATAGCGTGCTGGAATTAAAGAGTCATGAGCTGCCGCATTCAGGATTTTGCAGCTCTGCACTTTTAAAAGTCGTTATGAAGCAGCCGTTAGAGCAGCAGCAGATGAAACATAGAAGGAAATGAGGTGGAGAACAGCACTGATGGTCATGGCGGAACAGGTGTGGGGAACAAACTGAAGCGTTGTTGAAGAAACGATAATAATACAGGAGATATATTAGAAAAAAGGGGACAAAGTATTAGCTCTGTATTTAAGTGCATCAATCAAATTTGAAGCTGTTCTATCATGAAGTGCACCAACAATCACCAGAGATCAGCATGAGCAGCAGAAATAAACAGTATGCCCCTTCATCGCAGCAGTGCACCACAATCTAATCTAATCTAATCAGGCCTTGTGTTTGTAAACTAGAAGCAGCTCTTTGACCTTTGAGCTGTAAAACGTCATAAATCCATCTTCACTAGCCTTCCAATCCATGCCCAAACGCCCACAAAAACAGCAGCAATTCCTGGGTTAAATCTTAATTTCAGGCCTGAGTATTTAGACTTTTTCCAAATATTTCATGTTCTCTTAGTTGAATAAAAGCAACTGGACTGGTTGAGTTGCTTTTATTCAACTAAGAGAATTATCATGACCTGGATGACTGAGAACCTTCACAGACAAATATTTCATGATGCTCTGTGCCTGGTTGGTTTATTTTGAAGTAACTATCCTTAGAGTTTGACCTAAGATCATAAAATCAAATCTGATTATTCACACAGCTGACATGACATTCAACTATATGGGATAATGACACGATAACCTTTGAAAGGTATGGATATGTAAAACCAAGGCTCGGTTCTAAAATGTGTTAATAAATTATGAAAGTGGTGAAAGATACAGATAACTGTATTAATCTGGATCTCCGACTCTAATCCTAATTACACATATCCTGGACACAGCTCATACACGCCGATATATTAATCTAAGAGGACATCTCACTGACACAGAGAGAACAATTTAGTCTTACAAAGCCATTACAAGCGCATCACACCTGTTCAACCTGATTAGGGAAAGTGGTGTTAATGTAGTGTAATCTTTTTTTATGTGTTCCTATTAAATGAGCTAATAATCGACAGTGGGATCTCTACTCACAGGATTGATCCCCGACGCTGTGGCTGCTGCCGCCGTTGGTGGGGCGTCCACTTGTCCCCCCGTATCCACCCGAGAGAGCACGCTCACAAATGCCTGCAGAGACTCTGAACAAATTGGAGGGATGACACATGAACTCACCAGAAGCCACAGACGGGTCTGCGCCAGATAAAATAAGTCGACATCATTGCTGCTCATTATCACCAGTCATATTCCATCTGTGATGCCACAAGTAACGTACAGCAGAACGAGACGTGTTGATATTATGCAAATAAATTCTACTTGTGTAAACAAGTCCTCTGACAATTCACAGATACACCCAAGATCTGTTTTTTCTTTTACAAACCAGCCCGTTCTGGTACATAACTGACCCTGGCTGCATATGAATATTTGCATACCTTCATTAATTCTAATATGCAGGAAGACAAAAGATGAAAATATGTACGTGCAACATTGGCTTCCTTTAGGTTTTTTTCTCAAATGAATTAATCAAAACCACAGAGGGCATTTGTTAGCCTACAATACGTCTGCTGATATTCACATATGACAAATGGTAAATGAGATGAATGTATTATCCTCTGAAGGTTTACAAGGTTTCCCAGTTTGGCTAGAAACTATATTTTCAGCTCCCGTGACACAACCAATGAATGAATACATGTAGAAAAAAAACACTTTAAGACAAGTAAGGAACAGAGATGGAGGACTGGGAAGACCCTGGCTAATATTGAATGCAGTTAGAGAGCAGAGGCGGCAACAAGTTACTCTGTGCCGCAAATGAGGAGGCATTCAAAGCCATGCTAATGAGGTCAGCATGCGCCCCCTGGAAAAAGCCCTTGTCTGTTAATTCTAACCTTTCTTTGAACACACATCTGAGCGCATGGTGAAGGTGGAGAGAAATAATAATCAACAGGTGCCATCCTCGTCTCTTGGAAGTGATGAGGATTCATTAAAATGCAGCACTGCGCCATCCTTTATGCATGCGTTAAACAGCACGAGCTGGTGTCGTGTCACTTCTCAGTCTGACAGCTCGCTACATGGTGTGGGCACAAGCAAGCAACCATCTGAGTCCTGATATGTGGGATTTATTTTATGGTGTCGAGTAATTGTGACTGATCTGGACCCGATCCCTTTCTTCTAATAGGGTCATTCCTGTGACACTGCATCACACATTTGATTTTCAGACGTGACTCACCGAGCAACTTGTTTTACGATAAATATTTAATATCCAATTTGAGGAGCCTCCACTGTCAATCATACTGACTGATTTTATGGCATTAATTCTGATATAGACTCACCCATAAATGTGAGGCAGAGACCAACCAAACTATTTGAATCCCTTTGAAAACATATAAAAGAATAAAATATAGTATCAAGATGTCAAACCAAAGCGCAAGCGAGTGAGCGCTCTCACTTCTTGTGGCTTCTTTGATTTGATCACTCCCTCAGTAGCAAACCCAGTTGTGCCAAATGTTTCCTCATGTGAAAACAGCATAAACTAGAATTGACCCAAGTGCATGCTGACCTTGAACGGTGGTCGGCTTGGTGGCATCTACAAAATCACAGATTTTTTCCCACTGGTCCCTGACCGCCTCAGGAGTCATGGGCGTGCTCTTCTGTCTCACGATTTGGCCCTGAGAGCGCTCCCAGCGCACTGCACACATGGACACACAAATAAAGAGGTCATTGCACGGGGCAACCTCAAACGCATACAGTATTAGTGAACCAGAGTCTGATGAATAACACAAAGGCGAGTCCTCGGGAAATATACACAGTACTCACATTTCCCGACCCAGCCGGCACCGACCTGAATACAGATATGAGAGGTTGAGTCCAGATGCAGATGGGAAATAGTACAATACATTCCTGTAAAGGTAAAAGACACGCAGCCACAGTCAGTACAATCAAAGCGTGAATTCTTTCTTTATACCTCAAAAAGTCCTCCATTTTCTTGGCATTGATCGTGGCAGAGCCAGAGGACCAATGGAGCAACGTACTCGGGCTTCAGGGACGCCACCAGATCTGGATCCAACACAAGGAAAATAATAGAGCACATTAATTCTATCAGAGAGAACAATATATAGTATGTCCTCTGGAACTTTATTCACTTGTTGCTTAGCAATTTTGCACTGATGATAAGATTCAACAGCAGCAGAACATTTCAGATTCAGGTTCCTCTTCGCACAAAAGTGTCACGCAAAACTACAAAAGCATTCTACACAGACAGGATTCTTTTATACTACCAACACTACTCAAAAGCATCTTTATTCCAGAGTTCAGACCAGACCTTAAAAATAATCAAATCAAAAAGTCAGTGACGCTTCACCACAAAGGTGTAGCGCTCTGCAGGATTGCGCTTGAGGAATCTGCGTAAAACGTTCAAAAAAATGACCTTGAAATGAGTAAAGGAAAAAAAAATGTCCTAATCCTAATGTTCTAATAGCATACGGCTGACTTTATTCTCTGTATGAACAGTTAGAGGTTGAACAACAACAACACGAATCGAAGCCTCTGAGTAAACAAACAGAAGGAAGGAACACAGATTCAGCTGCAGTCTACAGTGTTTAGCCAGATTATTTCTGAGGGGTATTTTTAGAAAGATCTGACCGAGTGAGGTGGGAAAAGTAAACATATGGAACCAAGTTATCTACTGAGGGGAGTCCATGCTGTGACAGTTGGCACAGCGCAAGGTGACAGATGCTCCTGCGGACCAGCGCAGCAGGCCAGCAAAACCATTCCTTTAATCTGCCATTTAATACCCCTGTCAACAGGACTGCAGTCACAGATCGAGCCCAATATTCTCATTACGCCTGTCTATATCCATCCGCTGGGTTTGGTTGGGTTGGTAAACAAATGAAACTGTGTTCGTGGTCTCCTGAGGTCCTCGCCCGAATCACAAAGCCGTAAGATTGCCTCTTTAAAAAAAATAACAAAAAAAAATAACAGGCAATTTGTTACTTTGAGGTTTGGGTTTAAAACAGAGTGTGTATTTATTTAAGCTCAAACATCCACAGCGTAACTGCAGGCAAATAGTCTATAAAACTAAATAAACTTCTCTAATATATTTGTCTGAAAAATAAAATAAATTAAAACCAAAGCAGCATCCACACTGGGCAGAATACCATATGCATAATCATCTCTCCACTCACCTGGGGGCATCACAGACTCCGTGAGGCGTGACCCAGCCACCGGAGCAATCGTGTTGCAGTAGATGTTGTATTTATTTCCCTCGATGGCCAGGGTGTTCGCCAGCCCCAGCAGGCCCAGCTTGGCAGCGCTGTAGTTGGATTGACCGAAGTTACCGTAGATGCCTGCGGCCGAGGTTGTCATGATGATTCTGCCCACAAATCAGCAGAGGAAATGAGTCAGCGGACGCCGTGGCGGAGGAATGACGCGAGACACGCAGCCTTTTTATGCACACACAATATAATTCACGCATGAAGACACAGCGGAGGTCGGGACCTCTGTGTGTAGACAGAGATGGTGTGAACCTCCTTATTTTTCCGCTAATTTCTTCAACTGCAGCCGTGCGAGAAGATATCGGTCACGTTTAATTTAGAGAAACTTTCCGGAAGGTTGTGGAAGAACCATCCTTTAATGCTGAACGGCTCATGTGCTGGTATGAAGGGCATCAGCCACCTGGAGGAGCGAGGCGCCAAAGCTGTTTATGCAACCTCCTTCCACTGATACCGACTCAAAACTCAGAAAACGTAACAGGAAACTTTCAGAGAAGACAAGTCTTGGCGTTACCAAATGCGAGCGCGAGCTACCTCGCTGTCGATCAGCCTTGTTTTGTGGCATCTGGGTCTCACAGTTCAAAACAAACGGACATGAGCAGAATCAGCCCTTTGCTCAAGTTACTGGCACATTTATCACCTTTGATAAACACCTGATGGCTCCGCAGAAAGATGACTAGTTCATCAAATCACCTGAATATATTGGCTGCTTATGCATGCATTTAAAAAGGAAAACCAAAATTATTTCAATATCTTGTCATGTTGGAAGAGAGCAGGATTCCGTGGGCCAAAAGAAATCCTTGATCTACATAAATCAGCTTGTAGTTTCCTAACCTGCCAAACTTTTGTTTCTTCATGTGGTCCCACGCAGCTCGCGTCACCAAAAAGGAGCCTCGCAAATGAATTCGATGAATCAGGTCTTGAAAAAACAAAAACACATAAAAAACATTCCAACGGTATCCTGTGTGTTACAGCCATCATCAAATGACTGTCCATATTCCCCCAGAGACAAAGGTTTAGAGCCCGATGGTATATGAAGAACAAAGCTACATAAAATATATCATATTTGGATGACATTAGAAAGATCATCCTATCATCATAAGAGGTCATTGCACACATTTAACATCATGCTGACGCACAACCTCTTCTGAAGGAAACGCATGCTTAATTTCCTCAAACGAATATCTTAGTGTTAAATATATTTTTTGTATTTCAAAAAAGATACAAAATGTGTAATTAGTAACAAGCTTTTAATGCTCATTTTCGAGATTCATCTCTAAATTCCGAAGTTTTGCGACGCAAATATACCGGGATTGAGGTCAGGGATTTTAAAACTGATAACCTTACCCCAGTCTACGTCACTGGTCCTGGGAAATGAGCGGTCACGAAGAATCCTTTGCAAAGACAAAGCAGAGATCAACTTTGCAAAGCAACAACGCAACATCGTTGGTCCTCGTTATGATGATTTTACAGTCCTACTCTGCCTAAAAGCAATTATACTTGGTAAAATGTGATAAACATGGGAAAATAACTTACCCAGCATTGTTTACAACAACATCTGGACAAAAGATATTTTACAAGATGTGTCAATAATTAATGCAGAAATAATAACATTGACAATACTTCAGGTGAGTTCAACTTAAAAAAACAAAACATTATAACTAATGCAACACTCACCAATTCTTCCAAATTCATTGAGCGCTGATTGGATCAATTTTTCTCCATCTTCTACAGAATCTGTGTGAATGTCACAATCTGAACTTTATATTTACTCGTGTAGATTGAATCTCTGCTCCCCAGAACACCTTATCTAGTTTCAGTCTTCAATCTGGCCCTTAACTGGATTGACGCCGGCTTATAAATATGCAGAAAGATTTCAATAATATAACTACAGCAGGTACGAATCGTATTCTTTAATTTTTGACCCGCTTGCAACCCAGTTTAGTTTAGTTTTTCAATGAGATTTTCAGTACTCTGTAGCTACATAATCAGTCAATCCACCTGAAACTTCCACCAGAGTCAGCAAAAGAAGAAAGAAAAACCGACATAATGATATGCAAAAGGGAACTTAAGACAAGAAGAGTCCAAACTTCTCACCATAGTTTGCCACGGCCTTGCCTCCTTTGGCTCTTATCTCCTCCACCACCTTATCAGCAGCTGCAGAGCTCTTTCCGCCCCCTTTAGTGTTCCCTCCAAGGTCATTCACTTTATTCCAAAAAGGAAAAAAAAAAAAAAAAAGGATCAGCAATAATAGGGTAAGTTCTGCAATTCCCCATAACTGATTGTGTTAGTGGAAGAATTCAGCTAAAATTGTTCTTGAGTTCACGGGTGGCACCAAACGCTATTACAACTTCAGAAAGAACGTTTTTAAAGCAACAGCAGAAAAGATTGCTTTAGAAAAGCTTAAATGCTTCGACATGCTGTAAATTTTGGTATTTTTTAAAAAAAAAATTATTTTGGAAGGAGAGAGCATTTTCCTTCAGCCTGCAACATCTTCCTCCGTGCATCATGTCAATGGGTGCTGCTGCTTTGCTGTAGGTACGCGCAGGGATGAAAGAGGTTTCAGGCGTTGACCAGCTGATAGACGTTGTTAAAACATTACAGTAAAAACACCACAATGGAGATCGAAGAAAAACAGCTGGTGGGGACCTTTTTAGATTCTTTGGTATGATCAGGAAATCCTTCATGTTCATGTTCATGTTCCTTTGGCGTGATCATTGGTGATTGCGATTACTCAGGGTTTATAGTAAAATCAGATAACCAGTGAAATAGTGATTAAAGCTGCTGGGTCCAACAGTAACACCAAACGTGGTGAACATGGGGGCGTGCAGGTCGCTGTTCGTATCACCATTGTGGGTGCGAAATAAAAAAAAGAAGGGCCTTTATTACCTACAACTGAGGCTCCTCTGTCAGCAAAGGCCAGGGCATACTCTCTGCCAAGTCCTGGATGGGGGGGACAAACACAACAAACACACTCTGGTCATGGCTGCCTCTGCCCTTTCACACACTTTCTGATTAGTGCACCGGATCCGTGTGGAACAAACTCTGTCCTTTAGCAAACCCAGACGACGACGGTGCAGTGACTGGACATGGAAGTGACGGGCGATGCAAAGTTCTGGCACAAATTCGGCGTTTGGCGAAGTTTGACGCGTAGTTTAGTGGCACGGTTTAGTCAGCAATGGACGGCCGGCGATTACACAATAAACACAGAGATAAGCCCGCACAGACACACACTCAAAGAATGTCACTTAGGTGCTTTTGGCACAAGCAGACAACGTTTAATATCCTTTATTGACACAACTAGCAGACAGTTAGCAGCCTCCTCCCCTTCCCCCCCCCATACCTCCTCCTGCTCCGGTCACCAGGACGACTCTTCCCTCGAACGACAAAGACATCCCTGCAAAAAACAAAAACAAAGCACCACAATCCCACCCTGGGCGGCTGCACACAGCGAGCAGACTTGAGGCTTCCTGACGGAGCTCGGATCCACAGACAGCACGGTCAAGAACACTTCCGCGTTGGGGGAGGGCGGGGTCTGCAGTAGCCAATCAGAAGCCGCCTTAGGTGGGCGATAATAATATTAAATAATCATCATTTATGATTATTTATTATGTGTTATACATTTATTAGATTATTGTCATATGTAGAAATTGGGTATGTGTCATATGGATTCATTTGGGTCAAAATTGTGGTGAAGTTGATGATGATGATGATGATGATGGTGATGATGATGGTGATGATGATGATGATGATGATGGTGATGGGCCTGATCTGCCTATCACAGCCATTCAGCAGCAGTTCTCTGTTGAAAGTAAAAAAAGTGACATTCTGCTCTGTTTCACTTCCATCCTTGGCGGAGGCGACCGGCTCAGAAAATAATAATTTTAGAAAAAAATCAACCAAGCTGAATGTTGGCGTGTGCGCAGCCTTTATTAATAACTCCAACATGTTTTCCTGTAATTACGTGACAAAACGCCCGAAAAAACACTAATATGGCGCAGCGACCAATTCTTCCTCCAAAGCAGGTGCATGGTTCTATCGTGTTGTTCTAATTAAGACCAGGAAATCAGTTTGTGCTGTTCGGAGATTGCACCCTGCAGGTCGGAGGTTTACGCGCTGCTAAAGTTGCAACGGACACCCGGACATCCTTTTACGCGTGTTTTAAAGGCGCAAAACTATTAATTGAAAAAGATAGGATTCTTGTCCCTGCACGATCTTTTTGTAATTTTTTTTTTCTTAGAACGCGGCGCAGCTGCATTGCGTAAAGATCGCGCAAACCATCTGTGAGGATGGAAATGAAGTTATCAGGGCAAAACAGCACATGCCAGAGTAACGATGTCATGGAATCAGGAGGCAAACAGTGAGGGCTTTTGACCGTCTCTCTCTCTCTCTCTCTCTCTCTCTCTCTCTCTCTCTCTCTCTCTCCACACTCTCTCTCTCTCTCTCTCTCTATGTGTGTGTGTGTGTGTGTGTGTGCGCCGTGCGTGCGTGCGTGTGCGTAAGAGAGAAAGAGAGAGCGAGAGAGGGAGAGAGGGAGAGAGAGGGAGCCTCCTGCCGGTGTGGTTAGTTGCTCAGACTCTCAGAGGAGGCTGCTGCGATGGAGGCAGAATGGAGCTGAGTAAAGTCCCTCCGGGGTGTCGTTACCTGGCGGCTCAGCACCAACTACCCGGGGCGCACCGCTGGGTGTGTTATAAAGCCTCCGGATCGCGGACCGTAACCTCCGACGGCGCGGGTCGTGAAAAAGCTGGCCGCGCATCCTTGATCCCTCCCCGATCTCTCTCTTTCTGAACGAGCCGTCACGCTTTCACGCACATTGCGGTGTTGCGCGGATGCCTCCCACAATGTTGAATTTAGCGCTCACGGGGCGTGAGGGACACCGGCGCCACGTCATTTTCGGGTTGATGGACGCGGAGGTGTGATCTGCGGAGCGCGGCCGTCCTCGCGGACGCTATGATACGATGTTTTGACAGAAGCGTTATTTTTTGTGTTCGGCTCCATTGCGCATGCTTAGCGGGAGATCCAGGACGCTGCCCGACGCCACTTTGCTCCGTCCTGGCCGTGATGTGGGAGCAAAAGTGAAGGGTACGCACGCTGGACCAATGATGTTCTGGCGAAGAGGCAGCGCGCCGGCTAAAGGATTTGACTCTGGATCCTTCGTGAAATAGACGCAACGTGAAGAATGTCAGCGACGGCAAATGCGGACACCGAAGGGGTTGTCTCCAAAGTGCAAGTGAAAAAGGAGATCAAGACAATCGTGGAGAATCTGGAGACCATCCTGGGAGACCTCAAGGATGTAGCCAAAGAGCTCAAAGAGGTAAAGGGGTCAGGAAAACGTCTTGCAGAGCAGAGTGTGTCTTATTGTCGGTGTGCTGCATGTGCTGGGGACCTACAGGAGACCTTTCTGAGGACACGCAGAACCCACTTACACGTGCAAAGATACCCAAAAACCCATTTTCCTCTACGCGCTCTTCGGTGTCATAATTATCGGCACCGATGTTTGGCACTGGAGGACGCGCGGCTGAGATCACAGGACAACTTCTGTGGCCAGACTCTTGCAGGCTCTAATGAAAGCCAGGGAATCTGAACTGCAATTAACATTTCATGGACAACTTGGCTCAACCACGGGAAGGTGCTTTTGCGTCACATTTCATCATCTTAATGCTGGCTGTTGTTCGCCTCAGACACACTCGCGCCAAATTGCAAGAGCCCGTCACATCTCTCAATCTACGGGGGGGGGGGTCGTTTCATCTTCATCTTTCTGTGACTTTAATTTGCTTCTACAGTTTGTCTCGGTTTATCACAGGCAGCCGCGTTGTTTTCCCCCTTTCTTCTCCTCTCTTGGAGAGACCACTCGAATACTTCCACTGTTTCAAGGGTCTTCATCAGCCTCACAAATAACAGCGATGCAGAAATGTGGGAAATTACAGGGTGTGTGTGTGGAAAGGGGGGGGTTCAAGGGGAATGCTTTCATTTCACACATTGCTCAAAATCAGGATTTGCTCTAATCTTGGTGTGAAGAATGGCTGTCACTTCACTTATAATGGTGTGCCATTATTGCTCGCTCGGTTGCTTTTGAGGCTCAAAGGTCTCGGCAGGACATGCAGAGGGCATCCGGCCTGCTGGGTCAGAACTCTCAACCGAACGTGACAGCCTGTCATTCTAATAAAACACAATTGCGCACGGCCTCTGGTTGCTACCTTACGGATGCGGGGAGAGGGGCGTGTATGTGTGTGTGCGTGTGTGCAGCATCTGGCTCCTTGTGCCCCTCTCTGCCCCCGTGAACGTGATTCTGCAACTCGAGCTGATTGTTGCGTTTTGCGTCATGGATTAGTGCCACCAGCGCGCCCGCTTCCCCTCTGAGTTGATTTTCCCCAGCAGGAGATCACACAGAGGATCACCTACGGTGGCAGCGCATATGCTAAAGTCATACCTCCAGGGGCTGGGGGTGGGGTGGGGTGAGGGTGGGGTGTGTGTGTGTGTGGGGGGGTGACTATCATAGCCAGTGTTTTGGGTTCTAATCCGTTCGAAAGGCGGTTATCTGCGCTAACTCACGGACGGGGCTGGAGCCGTGCCTGCGTCTGAGCACCGACCCTGCCCAGATGCTTGGCACAAACGCCGGTGCTGCCTGGCCTACAGCAGAGGCTGCACACTGGGATACTGGTATTAACTCCTGTATGCGTCCCAACAAATTACCCATGCAACGGCAGCGTTTAGCACCCAGCTCTGCTGCCTTTGCTGCCTCTCTCTCTCTCTCTCTTTTTAAATCTCTCCTTTCATCTGCACCTCTCAGGGGTGTTTCTCTCCTCTTCGTTCACTCCTCATTTTCTTTTTTCACCCCTCCCTGTTCTTGGGCCTGCACACGTGTCTGTAGATCTTAGATGGTGATGGCTGTGGTCTACAGTAGACCATTCTCAGCACTACTAGTCCATGAAAACACTTGCAGCCGTCTCACAACACGTTTTGATATGTCAGTAGTCAGACAGTTTACAAAAAAAAAAAAATAGGTCCAGAAATACTTCTGGAGACTGAAAGCAATGGCAGCGTTCATAAATAAGAGAAGAGGATTGGTATTTGTACAGATATTACTGACACGAGCATTTGTAATGGCTGAATATGATTTATTAAGCCCTAGCAGAGTTTCGCTGCACGTCTATTCGTTTTGTTCGGCTGTAATCCCCCCGAGGGGGACACTTGATGGTGGAGTGGTGAGAAAAGTGGTGCATACGTCCTCGGTCTCTGCCTGGCGTGGCCTCATTCCATTCAAGGTGCTGCATCATCTTAATTTCTCCAGACAGTCTCTGTAAATTATTCCCAGATCCACACAGACGTACCTTCACCTGTCACTCCGGCAGCCTTCTGCTCACTCGCTCCTTATACTTCACACTTTTTTTTCTTTTTTTTTCAAATGTTAATTTAGCTGGATCCCGTCGTAACCGCTTTATCACCGCTGGAGAGAACAAAAAAGCATTTCTGGATTAGAATGCTGAACGCTATTAGTCATTTCACTTGCTCGGAGATTGATCCTCCTCCACTGAGCTGGACTAAATGGAGAAGAATAGTGGTGCCAAAATATCAAATTTGTAATATTGAAATTCATTACCTCCTCTTGGAAATCATCTGGGAACTAAAATGAGAGATCGAGGGGCAAAGAGAAGTCATTTTTAGCCACGCAGTTAGGGACGTTGTCCCGGCCCTTTCGGCATCTAGCGTCCATCCTGTTTCTGGTCATTTGTGAACTTTAGATTTATGCATCTTGAGTGTTAATTAAGTGCTGACGTAAGCGCTTGGCCCTGCTCAGCATGCTTTCTGCACACATACAGCGTGTGTTTCTGTTCAGCGAGTAAGCCTTCTGTGTGCATGGTGCTTACTTCTGTTCCCTATTTTTTTGTGTGTGTGTTGAACGTTGGCTTTAGAACGGTGACAAACCAAAAATCTGCTCCAACTGTTGTCTAACTCGTCCCAGTGCAGAGCGGGGAGCCACATTTCCTCTTGGCTCACGGAGGGAATAACTCGGATCGAAATATCTGTGTTGCGTGTTGGCGTCCTGAGACAAAAACCTGTGTTCGGCGCTCAAGTTTTCTGTTGTTTTCAAGGTTTATTACAGGACTGTTTAGTATGCCAGCTTTGTGATCAGAGAAAGCTTTGTGGTTGCAGAGAAATGCGTTCAAAAGGATCTCAGAGTGCAAAACCTCAAGCTATGGAGCCGCAGAATATCCATATACATCTGCATAATGTGTCAATGCTGTTGAACATCGTGACAATAACATGATTCGTGGCTGGCCAACTATTTTTTCTTTCTTTTTTGTTCTTCCACATGTCCCATTTTCTTCTATTATGCCAAAGAAGACTGGACGGGCTTTTTAGCCAAACTTGGTGCGACATTTGAATGTTTTACTTGATTAATTCTGTAGTTTTTAACTGACTTCAAATAATTGCACGCTGTTTGATGGTCACAGCCACATCTGTGGGACCCCTGAGGCCTGTATTTTTGTCTGATAGGTATAAATACATTTCTTCAGGTCTAATAATAGTATATCACAATATATGTCATGTATTACAATATGCCTAATATTGTATATATTGTGTTTTTATTTTGCACCCCAGCAGCTGTACTGTAGTGCTCAAACAGTGGCTTTCCATATTGGTCTGAAAATGAATTTCTTTCATGAAAATGAATTTCTTTCGTGATATTTTGGGAGAATGTCTATTTCCATTTATTTCTGTAATCTGTGTTTTTCTGCCCTGTTTCTCAGACAAAAATTAATCCCTGTCATGCTGAGTTCTGTCTTATGCTGGCATGAAGACGTGAGGCCCTTTTGTTTGCAGCAACCAATCTTTTCTCTTAGCATTTGTTTCCATGTACATGCTACGCTGCTTTTTCGCAGCATATACTCCTTTTCCCATTTTCTGTGTTTCATTAAGCTTTTTTGCTGACTTTTTCCAATACCTAGGCTTGTTTTTCTCTGAAATGTGCACACAGAATATTTTTTTTTACATCTTCTTATCACTGCACATACATGTATCTCCCCTATGTGCACACTTTAAGGGCAGTTATAGAGCCAGTATCACAGCAGGGGACAAGTAACATGTGAATATATGGAACCCCAGAATTGTTTTGCATCTGTGTGTTTTACAGATAAATACAGTTGCTAATGTATCATATTTACATGTAATACAGTGTTGTTTCATTAAATAGCATCCATCATCTCAGCTGCTGCAGTGACTCCTCCTCTTTTGTTTCCAGGTCGTTCATGACATTGACACCCTGACCTGTGACCTGCAGCTTGAGGAGGATGGGCTAACGGACAGCTCGAAGACAGACACGCTTAACTCCAGCTCCAGTTCCACCACCACCACCACCACCGCTTCCAGCCTGGAGAAGATTAAGCTTTTCCCCGATGACTGCATATCTAAACTGATGCCGACCACCCCGGTCCCCATCAACCCTTCGGCGGTCCTGACTGTCCTCAAGAAATCCCACCCTCCGCTCCCACCCCCCAGACTCACCCCACTGAGAGCTGACGATCACGTGAAAAATCTGCCTCATCCAACATTAGTCTTATCAGGGAATATATCCAAGGCTTCCGGGTCCCTGATGAGGAACGGTGGGGTTTTTCCATTAAAACCAAAAAGGGATTTGTTCTCCTCGACGCCATGTTTCATTTCTAATGACAGTGGCATCCAGGAATCTGGTCTGGTTCCTACCCTACCAAGGCCAATGCCTCTTCTCCACCATGAAAAGAACAAATGCCCAAAGGGCCCTGCAAGGGAGTCTCGTGAGAGAGAGCGGGTCCGCTTCAGTGAAAAAGTCCAGTATCATGGCTACTGCCCAGACTGTGACCTCCAGTACGACGTCGACGACGCAGAACTGCAGCTCCGCACGGAGCTGAATGACCTGAGGCTCAGCCCGGTTCATTGCTGTTCTTCCTCCTCCCCGCCTCCTCCTGTTCTTCCTCACGAACTCATGCTGGAAAACGGCGGCCTCTCGGCCAGTCACAGTTTCCCGCCAACAGGGACAACTCCTCCACCTTGTGTGCCTCCTCACCCACCTCCCAAACCCCAAAAAACAATCCTGCGCAAGTCGACAACTACAACGGTTTGACCCTGGGGCCCTCGTTATGTTTAAATCAAACCGTTGTGAATCATTCATAGTGTCTTCTACTTTATGAGCACTTTCCATTAAACTCTGGATTATCCAAACAGAGAGGGGATTGTTTGGGAATTATGAAACAAATGGATATATAAAGAGGCAGAGTGGGAAAGGCGTTCCCAATGGCCCTAAGCTACATGCAGACAAATCAAGAAGGACCGGTGAGTACTTGTGCACGCATGAGTGTGTTTGTAGGGGAGAAGGTAAAGAGACGTTGCATGCGCACTGTGATACATCCCTATGATTCCTTCTGCATGCATGTTTGTTTGTTTGTGTAGTGGACCTTCAAGTTTGTGTGTGTCCATTCAGGAGTGCAGGGTTTGTAGGAACTGAGCATCGATTCAAAAGCATGTAGGGGATTTTCACTTATATTCACAAAGGAAACTAACAAAAGAAACATGAATACCTGAACTAAATCCATTGTGTCTTTGTAAACAGTCACAATCTCTAGAAGTTGCTTCAGACAGCAGTTGTAATTAATTCATATGTTTCAAGCAGAAACAAGGAAACCCACTTCCCGAAGATTTCATCTAAATCCCTAATGTTGTTTCAAATAAACTAACCCTTACATGTAACTCTCCTTCACACGGAAATCCATGAATAAACTTGTGTCTTCATTCACACAAAGCCTGCCTCAATTTAAGAGAGACCCACGCAAAAGTTATGAATTCTGCCTGTCACAAAGCTCTCCCGAACCGTCACTTCCCGCTTCCGTGCGCTCGTTTGCAAAGTTGTCGCATTTGCACACCAACAGAAAATTAGCTCACGAGTCATTTGTGCAAGCAGCCGCAGTTTCATTTTAAAGTCAAAAGCTATCTAGTGCTTGTGTAGTTGCTGACAATCTCACTGTTAAAGACATAGAAAATCTTCTTACTCCTTTGAGCTCCTATGTCACATTGACTGGCAATTAAATGGCTACATGGATTCAATCAACTTGAAGGATCTAGCTGCAGATTGCACGCTAGGAACGTGCAGAAGAGCTCTTTTGATGCTTGTATGTGGTGGATGGAGGACAGAGAATGGCCAAAGTCCCTCTACATCCTCAGACTGAGAACGGATGGTTCCTGGGTGGGGAATGATTTCTTAAAGACACTCCTTAAGGACTCTCACAGAAACGCTGACATCTCTGTGGCTCTGTTTCCATTCGTCTTCTTCTTTGTGCTCTTATTTTTGTATTCTTTTAAAAAGGAGTATAGCATTGGCTGCGATGATGTCTCACTGTCTGAGCCAGGACAAAAACCTCCTTTAAAGAAAAAGATTTATGAAAAAGAAAATTCTGAAACTTCACCATCAAAAAAAAAAAAAATCCCCCCAAATTCAAAGCTATGATCTCATACATATTTTTCACACATGTGGTTAGAAGAACATACGTTTTATGCAAGTGGGGATTCACACATTCCTAACTGTGCTGCAGATGCTGACAAATTATGAATGCCACACTGTGTAATTCATGTTTCAGCTCAGTCAGTCTGCTGACGAGAGGAGAGAGAGTCAGACCAATAGTTGATGGACATTACTTAATTCTTGATACACAGACGCATGTACACCCATGCTCCCAGCCTCGTGCCCACTTGTCTCAGAGGTGGAGCAAGTGCGGCTTTTCCAAATGTTCCTACCCATAGCCGTGCTGTTGAGCTTTGAGCGGTACAACAGCGGTGACCAGTTCACTCGTTTCATCTTATTTCCTATGGCACCGTCTCAGTGTAAGTGCTTCATAATCTGCACTTTATTAGCTCTTATTAAACACATATTTAATCAGACCTGTGTTTTGTGTGTGTGTGTGTGTGTGCACGCGCGTGTGTAAAAGCACATGTCAGTTTGCAGACTTGGGGAGACAGCATGCCCTGGAGTTGATTTAGAATAGCAGTCAGAAACTTCCTCCTAGCGATGCCCTTAATTAGCTGGATTAGGCTGGAGAATGTAGCCGTAATACCTCAGATAGTTGTTTCACAAAACAAAATAAGTCTCCACAATGCTCCCAACCGCCTCAAGACCTATCCTTTATGGCAGACGCACAGAGAAAACAATACAGGCCAGAACACGTGTGGGGGGCTGTTGATTGCATAGGTGGCCAGATGTTATATAAACAGCAAAATTAATACATGTGTTCATGTTTAAGACAGCGGGGGTGTGAAGCTTGAGGGTGAAAGGCCAAGAAAGTATGAAAATCCACAGGCTGATGACTAAATGCGGTGCATGACCTTGCTGGCCTTGCAAATCTGGAATCGACTTCTCAATTATGGATCAGTGGATATTTAGCCATGAGAGAACCAGGAAATGGTGAGCGAGTGATGCAAGAGGGTGAGAAAATGGTAATTCGGACTGCATTGTGTTCACCACTACACTACGGCACGCTACTGCACACATGCTTCTCCCAAGATGATTGCAATGGAGAAGACTCTCCATATTTATCTTGTATTAATGGAACATAATGAGTCTGGCAGCAGCTTGTTCACTTACACGCACACACGCACGCGCGCGCGCACACACGCGCGCGCACACACAAACACAGTCAATCAGATAAGCACCCAGGCATTCAGTGTGGACAGATTGGAGTTGGGCCAGTATTATCATCAATAGATGCAGCTCATATCGGCTTTTCCTGACCCTCCTTTCAGTCCAGGCCACTCGTCTGTGAGCCAAGGAAAACAGTTCTGTGGATTGGACTGTGTGTAAGGCTAACAGGCAAACAGACTTCTGCACATGCTGCTCTGTTCGTTCTTCCACGCAAGCGTTTCTTTTCTTATTTTAGACGTCTTTTGGCTAAATAATATATATATACTTTTTTTTTTAATTAACTAAATGTTTTAGAACCCTGCTTGCTTATAACTATGTAATATTTACACCACAAAACTTAACAAAGACATTTGAAAACCCTTTTGAAGGCAGTAGCACAGCATTCAGTCTGGCTGTGATTAACTTTGGATATTTAGTTAGTTGGTCAGCTGTTTTATTCCACAAAAATTCACACCAACTAGGAACCAGACTTGGTTCTGGAATGTGAAATTTTTTCAAAGTTATACAAATACTTTTTGATTGAAAACAGACCATCTTTCTGTGCCCACATTATCACAAAATTGAGTAAAAACATATTAAATACTCTGTCCTGCCCTGTTTGGACTGGACAGCCAACAAAATGAGACTCTCTCTCTCTGTTCTGACATACCCAGTATAAAAGTTTTTTTTTTTGCGTCGAATGGTCATTATGCAACGTGAGGTTATGTAATAAAACATATGCATGTATGCAGCTCTCTGAGAGCAGCAGCATGAAGAGGCTATGGCTGTTTAGTTGTTCTGTATTTTTTATTTTTTTTTACCATTGTGTTTGCCTGAAACGCCTGAATTCACGACGCTTCCCGCCAGCACTGCTTGACATGAAATCGACTTTCAAAGTTTCTTTTCAGAAGTTCCTTTGTTTTTGTGTTTATTTCTTGTTTGGGTGGATTTAATGTTTTAGGCTACAGACTGATTTCTTTTTCAAATATGCGTTTATCGTAAATTAGATGCAATAAAAGCTGTACGTTGGTGAACATCTCTGGTTTGCATGGCTGAACAGACTGTGGATCAGATGCTTTAATAGGCAATGATATTTCTTTTAAGCATTTCAGAGTCACAGAAAGCAGTTTATTTGATCTATCAGTGTTAGTTTCTCTTTCATTTTGGGTTGTCCTTGATTGTTCCTGTAGTACACAAAGCACCACCCCTCTGACAAGGGCTGGAGGAGTCTTATTCATTTATTTATTTGTGATGGCTATTTGAGCTCCTGTGCTCGAGGCTTGAGGATGAAGCTGTAATGGGCAGGGAGGAGGTGGATCTTCACCGCCTCCATCATGAGTCAGGACTGACTCAACTGTACTGACCCACTCCCTTCAGCTCACAACTCTCTCTCTCTCTCTCTCTCTCTCTCTCCCTCTCTCTTTGTATCTCTCTATCTCTCTCCCCCTCCCTCTCACTTTGTTTTAATTTCTTTCTTTCTTTCCCCTTAGATGATGCTTCCCTCCCACTCTTTCTATCACTTGCATGCATACCAATCTCTCTGTGCACATGTACCCTAATAGACATGTGGGTGTTGTATCTATTATTACACTATATTTGACCTTTAGCTCTGCACAAACGTCGGTTCATTGCAGCATTTCATTTGTGCATTTACTGAAAAATCACACTCCCTCACCAAATCTGCAACCACTTTTCTTCATTCCTTAGCTTCAAACTTCAAATCTACCAAAACAGGGATGAAAACGGTTGTTTCCTATGTCATAATATTGCCTGTGTGCACTTTGTCAGTCTTCTTTTTTTTAGTTTTGCATGCTAAGAATCTCACAGCTCAGCGGCGGTGGCGTTATAATCGCATGTTTAAACAGGGATATGTGTGCAGACATACATGTGTATAACTCTGAACAGTTCTGTTACCTAACCACATGCAGCAAAGGTGTCAGAGTGAGACACACATTTTGTCTGCGAATATTCATTAACAGTTGTTTCTCTCCGTCTCATTGTTGGTGGTGAAAACCAGCCAAGACACAGGGTTTTCCATTTGCATGCATCATTTGCTTTGATTTTCATTTCCTTCAATCAGCGATGATAATCAATGATGATTAGTGAAAGTGTTTCGTTTTTTTTTTTTTAATTGGAAAATTCATTAAAGCAAAATAGAATTAAAACAGTTACAATAGTGGTTTGCACTGGAGGCATTACACCTGAAATGAAGACATGGGATGTAAAGTTCATTAGAATACAAAAGAGATGTGACCTACATAACAAACATCAGAGCGTTCATAAGTAAATGTGGAGCGTGCTGGAGCTCATCTTGGTGCTTCGTTGTGTCTCAAACAAAGTTTGATGTGGGAAAACGAGTGGGCACGTGTTTCAAAAACGGGCATGCGCGCTCAGATCATGCATGCATTTAAATCAACGCCCACTCGTGGGCACCTGTTTAAGGTGGAAGGAGGCACATATAAGACTCAAATAAAAACACGCAACCACGTGTCGAAATCAAGATTTGGACTCCTGTGGACGGATTTAGATGTGCTTAATCTGGGGAATGCAGTCGCCCTTGGAGATTGTTTAAAGGTCAGGAGATTAGCTGCAGCGCATGCAGAGGAGGTGCAACAACATCTGGGTCAGTTATACAGAAAGAGCCGCAATCACCAGATGTCTTTTATAGTGTGATGTTTTCTGTGTTGGTGCGATTATGCCGCGCGTTCCCCATATCAGATACAGAACTCCAGTAAAGTGTGTCTCCTTTCTCCTCTACAGGGCTTTGACACATGTCGTGCAAGAAGAGGGGACGGATGTTTCGCGCACCAGTCGATGGAGGAGACGGAGGAGCAAGTCCAGGCATCTTTTGTTGTTCTTTGTGTTCCAACACAATGTGCTAATGGTTCTCTACCACCAGGAGATAAGATCAACCAGATGAGGTCACCTTTTTATTTTTTAATTCTGAGAACTGAACAGCCTCCAGGCACTGTGTTGCCAAGCAGTCCTACTGCTGTGGAACTGGGAAAGGGGAAGACCAGTGGCTGTGTCCATAGTTATGTTTGATCGACGGATAAATATTTGAGTCAGAGTTAAGGATGCTGCCGGGAAGAGCCAAGAGATGGGTTGAAATGATGTCAGCCCATACTTGATCGATGTCCACTGAGACTTTTTTTTTTTTTTTTTTTTGGTCTCTGCGTCGTCAGATGGAAATCAATAAATCCACTCAACCGATGGAATTAGCCTTTTAGGAATTGTAATTGTTTGTGTTTGGAGGGCCTTCCAGGTCGCCCTTTGAGGAAAAACACGGCTCTGCCGGACTGCAGATAAGGAGAAAATGACATTTTGTCAGTATGCACATTCACAGTTTATTTTTAAAAAGACAATGTTTGGAAATGTGGTCACTGCTCTGGGTCTAGATGTTCAGCTCAATGTACGTGGGAATCTGCAGAGATACATTATAGTGGCATATTTACAGCTTTAAAAAAATATAAGAAGTAATAATTTGCATCAAATTTTCTTTGTATGTAGATATACATGTACATGTTTGATATCTATATATTTCAAGCATTTTTTTTCTACAGAGACTTTAACATTTAAAGAGATGATATTTTTGATATTGTGTTAGATGTCTGAGAGATAAGGCAGGAAAATGACATTCCCTCCAGGTGTATGACTTTCAGCAGAGCGTAGCAGGATGACTTATTGTTATACAGCAACAGGAGTGTTTGTGTGGCTTTATATCAGCTGTGACCACTGCTGAACGAGCTGTTTTATAAGAAACAAAGCGTGAGATAGAGGAAATGAATGCATTAACCAAATACCCTATTGTGCTGGATCAGACAGGAGGCATGGGGGCCGAATGAACGCATGACTGACTACTTGCTTTGTCGCTCTGTTTTTCTATGCATTTTTATGGAGAGTCTGTCTTTGGATGCAGCAACATCACATTTCTATGGTACTCTGCTCTCCACAGAATTAATAAGCATCATTATGATGTCATCATCATCATCATCATCATCATCATCATCATCACAGGAATCAGAAAAATCATTCATTCCAAAGTACTTGAGAAGAAAGAAAATATAAGTGATTCAGTATAAATTGATTTTTGAGATGAATTATAATAAAATGTGTGCTGAAGGATAATGAATATCATTTATTTTGAATAGTATGTTTCTCCATGTTCGTGATGGAGGTGGAAGATATGTAATATCCACGTTTTTGTTCTCGCTGGACACCGAGAATGAAGTCATAACAAAACTGTCAATCAAGCAGTGCAAAAGAGCTCTATTTGCATATATGTGTGTGTGTGTGTGTGTGTGTGTGTATGTGTGCTGTAACATAATTTGTGATAAGTAAACACTTTACATTTAAATCTATGGTGTCTGTGTGCGTTTGTGGACGGTGTGTCTGTGAAAACATCTATGTTTTACCATCAACCTCCAGCATAAATGATATTTTGTGAGGGTGATTGCAGGTTGGATGGATGAAATTATGCTCCACTATTCCAAAGCAGCTCTTAAAATCAGCCGAAAAATACATCCAACGGCATCAGCAGCTGCATCAGTTAATTGAAGATTAGTGTGATGGGAAAGTGGGCGAGCAGGTTTAAAGGCCATCAGCTGTCTCCTGATAATATTCAAATGGCTTCACAGCCGCTTGCCTTGGTCACACGCGCGAGAACGCAGGCCGGAGCCAAGCGCTCAGAGATGGAGGACGCTCACATCCAGCAACTCAAGAATGTTGGAATCTTACTGTCATGTTAAAGTTCAACCTTTTGCAGTTTGGAAGCTTTATATTATTGAAAAGCCAAATCTGTCCAAACTCCGCCCCAGTTTAACATGCCTGTAGTCATTTTGATCAAGCTCTTTACAGCTTTTCCACCTTTATAAATAATCCTATTCTTGCAATATTCCCCAGGTTCCACAAGGGCTTAAGCAATAAAATTGCCATAAATTAATTTAAATACTTGTCATATGGCTATCAATTTTTTAAAAATTAGAATAAAACGCTCAGCAGTTTACGTATAGTATCATTCAACTGTTTGAAAATTGGATATGGTGAAATAATAAAGTAGATATTTTAAAAAAAATAAAAATAAATGACTCCGCCCCCTCGAGTTAACCGAGAACAACTAACAAGCGCTCTCCCCGTCGATCACGTGACTGGGCAGAGGAGAAGGGGAACGAAAGAAGGGAGGATAAAGAAAACATAAGTGGACTTTGGTGGGGGAGAACCAGCAGCACTGCAGAGGTAAGGAACAAGAGTAGCCTTTCTTTAAAAAAAAACAAACCCTATATTGCTGTTACTGTGCAACTGTGCGCCGCTCGGCCATTTCTCAGCGACCTGGAGAAGCGCTGACCGCCGATGCCCGCTTGTGCTCGGCGGCTGAACTCGCAAGGGAGCTGGCTGGGTTTTTTTTTTTTGGGGGGTTGTTTATTTCTCCTTCGAAAATGCAAAGCTGATCCCCGCAGAGTGCTGATGTGTCAGAAAGCGTGTGAGCGCCCCCGACTGATGCCCCCGGCTCACCTACTCACCGCGACCTCCCCGCCGGGCGGGGCCAAACGGCTGCCAATTCACAAGTCTGGACAAAAGTCACAAAAGCCGCAAAGAATGGGTGCTGTGGGTGGGTCTGGGCCTGCTGCTGTAAAATATGTGCCCCCCCCCAGCCTTTGTTGGAATACATAAAGTTATTCCATCCAGATGTGGTGGGAGGACAGTGGTGGACGGCGGCTGAATGTGGCAGGATAGTGTAAGTAAAGTGAGGTTTTTTTATTAGATCTGTGGGATCTAACAGCTTCGGCGGACGTGCAAAACCAAAGTCTTTACATGGCTTCTCCTGTGACTTTTACGGCCTTTCTGCACTTGTTGACAAAGCAGGTTGGGTTGCGGCGGCTGGTCACATGACCAGCTCATCTGGACTCTCGCCTGGCGTCTCGCCTCGACTCGGCTTGTCTCAGGATTCCGCTGACTCCCGTCCTTCTGAGCGTGAGCTTCTACGTTGACCGACATTCACAAAGGGCCGACTCTTCGCCGCGTTCCTGATCAGCGTGCTGTGTTTGTTTATGTACTCTTGCAGGTTCCTTCGTTCAGTCTTTTCTGTGAGTCCACACGAGACAGACAGAAGGGCTCACTTGCAATATTTCAGATGAAACTGTGATAAACAGCGCTGGTCCTAAACAGCAGCGCTGCCAACTGCTGTCCACTAAATGGACAAAAGTATTCAACGATAATGGCGGCACCTCTGATGGCTTTCTTCTCAAAGGCGTTGGTCCTCTCTTGGAGTTCCAACAGCTTCCCCTCTGTCCACGAGATCGTAGAGCGCTCCTTCGGGGATTCGTGCCCGTTCATTCGGCAGAGCGCTCGTGAATTGAGAAGGACTGGCTTTGGGTCAGGACTCTGTGTGGGACAGTCGAGGCCTTTTATTCCGAACTCGTCAAATCGCTGACCTTCGCTCCGCGTTCGAACACAAAGGGGCCTTCTGCCAGACCGTTGCCACAAAGTCGGAAACGTGGAGTTGTCCAAAATGTGGACCGAAGTGTTAAGCTTGTTCTTCTCAAGAGCTCTGCACCCCAGTCTTCATCCAGGTTGTGCTCTCGCAGCATCCAGCGGGCCCAGACTCAATTATCCCCCCGTCAAACGGAGATGGGTGATTCACCGCTCCTCTGAACGCGCTTCCACCGCTTCACAGCCCAGCGATGATGCGCCTCGCGCCGCTCCGGCCGAGGTCTTGGCGCCGGCCTCGGGAGACGTGAGGCGCGTGTGTGCGCGCGGCTGCTCGATCGAGGAAATCCGTTCCGAACGCTCGTTGTTTTTTTTTTGTTGTTGTTTTTTTCTGCCTTGCGCCGATCTTAGCGCCGTCGGATTTCCCGCGCCGCGCTCCTCGGCCCTCGCTGACCCCGCCTCCGGGTTTGCGCGGCCTTCGGCTCCGCCCTCCTCTGACGATATCGCTCGCGGCTGCCAAGCGCCCTTGTCCAAATACTTCCCTCGAAGAGCGTTTAAGCGATTTCGCTGCGCCGATACGATGCGGCCTCAGAGGCGAGAGGCCCCTCGACCGTTTCTAACGAGGTTGACGTGTGTCTCCACAGCCCGACTCGGCGAATTAAAGACTCCGCGGGAGGGGGGGGGCCAGGCGGAGGGCAGAAGATGAGGCTGAACGAGCGCAGCGTGGCCCATTACGCCACCTGCGACACGCCGCCGGACAAGACGGGCTTCCTGTTCAAGAAGGGCGAGCGCAACCCGGCGTATCACCGCCGCTGGTTCGTCCTGAAGGCCAACATGCTCTTCTACTTCGAGGAGCGCGACGGCCGGGAGCCCATCGGCGTCATCGTGCTGGAGGGCTGCACCGTGGAGCTGTGCGAGTCGGCCGAGGAGTTCGCCTTCGCCGTCAAGTTCGACTGCGCCAAAGCGCGGGTGTACAAGATGGCGGCGGAGAGCCAGGCGGCCATGGAGTCGTGGGTGAAGGCGCTGTCCAGGGCCAGCTTCGACTACATGAGGCTGGTGGTGAAGGAGCTGGAGCGCCAGCTGGAGGAGATCCAGGAGGCCATGGCGGGGGGCGGGGCCGGGGGCGGCGGCCAGCACGGCAGGCCCAGGTCCTCCAGGCGCAACCAGGCGGCGCGGTGCAGGTCGGGGGCGTCCTCCTCGTCCTCGTCCTCGTCGCTGTCCTCGAGCTCCAGCGCTCCTTCTGTTTCAGGCCTGAGCCACAAGAGCGCCTCGGATGAGCCGCAGCAAATCCCCGAGGGCCCCAAGGAGAGTAAAGCCACTTGGAACAGAGCGGCGGCGGCGGCGGCGGCGGCGGCTTTGACCAACGGGTTCGGGGAGGCGGCGTCCTCCTGCGCGGCGTGGGAGGGCTGCGCGGACCCCGGGGGCAACCTCGACCACGACCCCAGCGGGGCGAGGGCCCCGCCGGTGCCCCCCAGGAGGAGGGGGGCGTCTCTGGAGATCCCGGTCTCCCCCGGCACCGGCTGCTTCTCCAAGCTCCACGACTGGTACGGCAAAGAGGTGGAGGAGCTGAGGGTGCAGTGGCTGCAGAGCCAGTGAGGCGAGGAAGGCGAATCCTCCGGCGCCCCTCCGCGCAAATCATTCCTCCCTTCGACATTCCGCCTCTTTTTTTTTTTTTTTTTTTTTTTTTTTTTGAAAGAAGGCCGACAAAAGATGATTCCAGACAGCGACTATCGGAGCGATCGGCACAATTGGCTGGGAGCTCCAGCGCCAACACAACACAAGACCAACCGTAACACAACCCATTTGACTTAGTTTTTTTTGCCTTAGTGTACATATCATTTAAGAACGTGCTGTGTTCTTCTTACGGTAGCTTCCAAATGTGCCTGTTTTTCCCCTTTTAGAGCTAATCTGAACAATGTCGTTTGTTTGCAGGAATATTCTGTTGTTAAATGTTAAATGTTTCTCTGGAAGTGACCAGAAATGAAGTCACTTCTTTTATATGCAAGTAAAGACGGTCAAATTTGGAGCAGCATTTCACATAATGGCAAAATTGTAATTATCGTTTAAAACACCGGGGTGACTGTATTTATATTGTCACACAGGCTGCATTTTTCCTGTCACTTGACTTGACGCCACTTTGGAGACAACTTTTAAAAAGCAGCCCTGACTTGTAGTGGAACGAGGTTACTCTCAGGCGAAGAGGAACTGATGCTGAAAGAAAAAGAAAAAAAAAAAAAAACTAGTACAGATTCTCCTTCATCCTCCCACCGGGGGACATCTCACCCCAGAGGCCTCGTGGCTGCTAAGGTCAGAGCATCCTGTTGACAGTCTCTGGGGACCGTGGTGGGAGCTTGATGTCTCCCTCCGAGCGCCATACTGGTATTTTTAGGCCTCGATTGCCGGCGGCCAGATGATGCTATGTCATAAGAAAGTGTGTCACCAAGTTCTCTTTTGACTTTTTGCATTTCATAGAAAAAAAAAGGAGATTTCTATCCTTGAACTTGCGCGACTTAACACGTGTCTGTGGTTTTTAATATTCCTTCACGTCGTCTTAATCCGGCCACACGGGCTTTGATACAGCTGTTGTTACCTCTTGGTTTGAATCCAAATGTTTACTGTTCCATGTTGGAAATTAACAAAATTCAACCTTTTTTTTTTTTTTTTTTTCTTAAACATGATTATGTTACTGTGTAGTAGCATTTATACTTTATATGTGCCTTGTCGTATGTTGTTCCTAGAGCGCAAAGGCGAGGCATTTGTTACACTGTGCATACTCTGCTGTTCCTGTGCAAAGTCTCCTGCCTGCAATCAAGATTTGACAATGGCAACAATTGACAGCACAGTCATTACCCTCACACACTCGGGGTATACAGAATAGAGAAGGTACAAATGTTTCTATTTTCTTTAAAACCCTCACACAAAAGCAACAGTCTGGACACAAAACGTGCCAGTTACATTGTACATTGTATTCCAATGAGTTTAACAATAATAAGATACCTGGTAAAGGAACCTGCTAAATGTATCAAGGAACCTGCTAAATGTATCAAGTAACCGCCTCAATGATAAAGTTGTAACACTTTCATCAGTATTAATTTACAATACAATCTTAATGCACAATAATTCAATGTTTTCATTTAGACCTGTGATTGTAGCTCAGTTTATTATATTGTACTCATTAATGCTGTTTTTTAAATAACCATTGTACTCAAATAAACGTTGTAGTACCACTTAATAAATAGGGGTAATGTATTGTGTGTTCTTTTTTGAATTTTATTTTAAATTCCATTTGAGGCCTCTTGTGCCTCTTTGTGAGACTACACACGTTGGGGATGAAATTAAACCTGTTTATCACTAGGTGTCGCTGCAGAGTAATGACCCAAACCCTTGTAAGGGTAATTTATATAAAACACCTTCATGCAATTCTGCACACACACACATACATACACACACACACACACACACACACACACACACATATAGTCATACTGTATAATAAAAATGACTACAAGTGCAGCCATTTTTAACTTTTTTTATGACAGCTATGCCATTTACTATGTGTTCTTTACGCTGTTCAATTGCAACAGTTAAGCACTAAATTTGCATTTTTATTATCAGATTATGTTTTGCTCTTGAATCTTTTGTGCAAAGTTTTACCAACGCACACCCTGGATTCACTGCGCGTCCCCTAGTGGCAACTAGTAGGAATCTTAAGGCCTCTTATTTTGAAAAGGCGAGCCCGGATGTTCTTACCCCCCTGAGCCCACATGAACTTGACAACGTGGGACGCGGCACTTTTTTTTTTTTTTTTTGACAGCGGAAATGAGGAGTCGCCACTTTTTTTTCTGCGCGAAGTTCGGGGCTGGAAGTTTTCGCGTTCTTTTTTTTCGCAGTGGAGCCGTCGTGCGCTCCCACCGTGAGAGAAAAGATGACGGGCCGCTCGGCGCACGGCGCATTCCCCGGCTCCGCCGCGTCTCGCTCCCCTTCGACCTCGTCCTGAGCCACTTTAGACGCTTCTCTCCCACGTTTCCGTTATGCGAAGTCCAACTTGTTGGTTAGTCGTCGTGCTGCGGTGGGTGCCCATCCGAGATAACGGAGAACGTGAGTAGTGCTGTCGGCTCTCTCTTTTAACACTTTTTTTTTTTTTTTTACTTCCCCCGTGTGTGCTTCTGACTGCACTGGAAAAGAAAAAAAAACCTAAATAAGTAACTTACGAGGAGGCAACAAGCCCCGAAACAACAAAGCACAAGTGTGAACAGAACTTAATGGACTCTTTTTCTGCAGCGCTAATCGTCCAAAAGTGTGCTCATGCGGAATTTAAAGGGCTCATTTTTTCCCTCTGAGTGGCCGCTGTGATGCGGGTGTAGATATTTAACCAAAAAAGTTATTTTTTTCTGCATGGAACACCTATAATAATAATAATAATAATAATAATAATAATAATAATAATAATAATAATAATAATAACAACAATAATAACAAGAAGAAGAACGCAGAAGCTCGTGCGTTTTACGGCCTTAAAGGGATTTTTTCTTTTACGATTTCTTGCCCTCGACATTATTTGGCGGAAATCTATCAATTGTCGTCGCCATGGTGACATCCCATTAAAGCTACCGTGACCTATTTGCGTCTAACGTGATGGAGGCTCGTTTTGAAAGGAGTCGCACACGTTTCTCTAGACTTTTAAAAAACCTTTTTTGTTTGTTGGTTTGTTCGTTTGCTTGTTTGTTTGTTTGTTTGTTGTGGTGTCAGTTCTTTCCTTTGTCGGGGGCCTCTCGCCGTTTGGTGTCGTGCGTGGTGTCATCCCACGGCTGGCTGGAGGCTGAACCCGAACAGTCGGAGCGCATCCACCATTTAGCGCAGCACACTTGCGGGGAATCAAAACAATCGCACGCTTGTGTGCGTGCGAGCGTGCGTGCGCACAGATACGTGCAATCATCACTCTGCACGTTGGAGCCTCCATGCGTCTGTTTGTGTTCTTTTGTAGTGTTTTGATACTGCGTTCTGACATTGAAAGTCTACTTTATATCTTTCAGTGCATCATTGGAAGGGGAAAACAATCTGCTTTTAATAGTCAGTATTTTTTTTCTATCAAGGCTGCTCTGGATCACGACACCCGTCTCTTGAGCGCGACCCTGAGATGCGAACTCCCCGCTCGGGGGCTTGACCTGGAATGAGGAATTTCACCACCCTTTGGTGGCTCAGAGCCGAGGTCCCAGACCTAATTGGTGGCGATCCACGTGCAAGCCGATTTTCACACAGCTGCAAATTGTCCCGTCGCGACGTCACCGCCCAGCGAGGCCAGTGGGCCTGCAGCAGACATCATCCATTGAACCCGGTGCCCCCTCCCAAAATCACAAAGACCACCAGTGACAGAGGGCATTTCTGGTAAAGCATACCATTAACTGGGAATACATATGACTCACTGCTTTCAAGCCGAGATTTCACTTGATAATCCAGGACCAGAAATCACGTTGTTCCACTCTTGTTTGACAAATTTCGGTTCCTCTGATCCCCCCGCTCACACTCGAGGCCTGTTTTGTGGAAAAAAAAAAGGGAACATGTAACCTCTCTGCCATGCTGGAGGCTCTGCCCAGTGTCCACACAATGGTGCTTGGATGAGACTGCCAGGGTTCTCCAGCAACTGGAGGAATTCTGTACAAATCTGTTTTACTCTGGGTGCTTCTGCTTTGTTGTGGTTCAGCCCCACTGATGAGATTCAAATCAAAGTCCCCTAATATTCCGCTTTACATCTTCTGCTTGGGAAAATCTTGGCCTTTCCCTCCAGGGGATGCCGCTTGTGCAGCGTGAATGTAATTGGATTTTCCCCAACATGGCGTGATTACTTGGTTGTGGCTTTCGGACAATACGGCCCAATATTTACTTGACAAATATATTTCCTTTCCTTGAAGAAATGACGTTAGCATCAAGGAAGCTAAACATTATGATTAAGAAAATATATGCAATATCTTTCAATCAATGTGAAGGTTTCTTTTGCATAAAAAAATCTTTTGATATATATTCAGAAAAGGGAGTGAAATGCTATGAATTAGTCAAAGTCATGGTCCCATGTGTGTAACCTGGATGTTATTGCTCACCAACTATTCTGCTTCCCCGAGGGATTCTAAGAAAGGCCGGAAAAGAGGGGGAGAAACCGTGGGAGATTAATGTGATGGCACAAATGGGTTTAGTTCTTGCATGCGTGTGCATGTGGTCTGGTTTTTAGAAAAGAAAAAGTGCATGCCGTTTTTTTTTTTTTTTCTCCTTTTCCAGAGCAACAATAATTATAGACTGCATGTGTTTTGTCCCTGTGCAGCCCTGTTTTGTCGGTGGAAATATGCTGATTACAGGCCTGTTAGCAGCAGGAGTATGAGGATGTCACTTAAATCCACCTCTGTCCACGGGGAAGAGGAGGTTAAATGTTGTTCGAACAGAACAGACATATTTGCGTTTTCGATTGAAATGAGTGGTTTTCTTTTTTCTTATTTTTCCTGGTTTTACCAGGTTTAGGGAGCGGTAAGTAGCATAGTGAATCGTTAGTGGCTGGAGTTATATCGTGTACCACACGTTCAAACGCTGAAGTGTGGTTAGAGTCTGGTGAGTCCGACTGTGGAAAACTTTGTGACTCTCAAATGAGCCTTCCAGGAAGTCAAATGCCTGCAGATGAATCACAGCTCGTCCGAGGGACAGAAGCGGTCAGTTGCATCCCACGTAGCTAACTTGGCCTCACTCACAATTTTACACACACATGCACACACACACACACACACACACACAAATATCGCACATCCTAAATAATATCACGGACTCACAATGAATCATCACTGGCACCAGCTGCGGGCCTGACTCATTCATAAAGTGCTCACAGAGATGCCTGTCTCACGTTCACGCTCGGAACCTTTGAGTGTTTCTCTTGGCTGAAGTGTATTGATTTGAGTTCTTTGAAGCCAGAGGGATGGACGGCCTTTTTCAGTTTTTTTCATAATCAGAGAGCCAACTTAAATGTATTTAGCAAGAAATCAAATCAGAACATCAAAACATTGCAAAAAACGGCATTTCAGATCTGTGAAAGCTCAGCCTCGTAGGGCTTAGCCGATAAAGAACTGGACAAGTAGAAAATTGCAGTACAACGTGTCTTGGCTCCACCATTTTGTGACTGATGCTGATTGTGTAGTTAATTTTAGATTGAAGTCTCAGCTACTAGGCCTGCCGGAGCTTCTGAGGTTAGTAACGGCACCAAATCGTTCCTCAATGACCACGTCATGCATTTGGCTCACGTATCCCTAAATTTAAAGTCCTACGCAGTCATCTCCCCGCATTAATCTTTACATCAACACATGCTGCCAAGAAACCAAAGTAAAAGCCCGCGCCTGTCATTATGTCTGCGGGACCCCCATGTTTTAGTGTTTCACGGACATGCCTGGCTCTGTCTTTGCAGGGTAATGACAGTGTGCTGAGATGTTTTGTCTAAGTTGCTGGTAGAATGTCAGACAGCCGGAAATATGCTCGTTAGCAAGGATTCTACTCACTTATTAAAATTGCGCACGAACCAATCATATGTGTGTTCCCATACTTTAACGCCGCTGCCGTCTGATGTCCTCCTCATGGTACTGTCTGACAAATCGCGTCTTTATGTTTTCACTCGGTGCCCAGTGTCTGTGCCGGTCCCTGTTCCCAGGCCTCAGGAAAAGGCCAGAGAGTGAGCGAGGGCTTTTTTTCTTTTTTTTTCCCTGTGCATCTTAAGAATAGCAGCATTGTGTTGTGTAGGAGCCCGCATTGTTGTGGGAACGTATGACTGAGCTGGAGAACACTCTGCACCAGCACAGACGGCCTGTGTACTGGCCCGAGTTGGTCTGCACACCATGTCATACGCGGCACTGAAACACACGTCATTTGTTTTTTTTTGCTGCCGTGTTTACGCTGTGTTTCTGGACTCGCTGCATGGTACTTCGTTTTAAGGTTAGAACTGGTTCGAGGTGAAGGCTCGGGGTTTAGCGGTGATGTTTAGGGCCAGGGCTGAGGAATGCTTTCTGTCGATCAAACGTTGCCAGTCCAGTGTCTGACGTGTTGACACACGGTGGAGACACTGTTTCCTGCGGTAATTGTTAAACGACTGATATAGTTGTTAGTTGAAGTGAAACTCTGGACAAAGCTGCTGGCCCCACTGCCCTGGTTTTGATGAGAAGTACCTGATGCTTTCCTCGGCTTACGGGAAGCTAAGCCAGAGGTAATCTCATGTTTCAGCGCTACTTCCTTTATTACAATATGTTCTTAAATTATGTAAGCTGCCTGTGTCTCACTTTCTGCTCAGCTCATTATTAAAACTCTGACACCTACACACAAACAGAAACACTCAGGCAGCCCCCACCCTGCATCTTCTTTTATGCAACAAAACTGTTGAAGAGAAA
Source organism: Lagocephalus sceleratus (assembly GCA_911728415.1). Lineage (NCBI taxonomy): Eukaryota > Metazoa > Chordata > Actinopteri > Tetraodontiformes > Tetraodontidae > Lagocephalus > Lagocephalus sceleratus. Next base: position 7,355,322 of record CAJVRN010000237.1, on the reverse strand, counting down.
CATTTGTTAATAATGATGAATGTTGCATTTTAACATCAGCATGAAAGAGCACACGTGTGAGATTATGTGTCTTTAGTGGTTAGAAGTGTAATAACTTTTCTTTTTTTCCGGTAGTCTTGTTATAACCGAAAAGGAAACATGTTTAACCTCACTGGAATGAGCAGTACATCAAATGTCGGTGCTGCACGCAGTGGCCGAGCCGGCGATGCCTGCAGCTGCAGGGGTTTCAAAGGCTTCACATGAATATCAGGTTTTTCTATAAAGACATTGTGGCTAGGTCAAGTAACATCCTGGAGTCTTGGGTGGTTGCCTGGCAACAGGTCGTCAAATAGGCTATGAATGTAGGCCTGTATAGTGTCGTGGACTCCTGCAATGATGTATGTGTCATAAAACATTATGCTGCTTCCTCAATTACTTTACTATATCTAACTAATGTGTTTTGTTATTATTCATCACTGATAACTGAGGTGAGAACATTCTGAATCATGTTATTTCAGTTTTCTCAGTATTTCTATGTAAACATCAGCTCGTAATCTATATATTTGCAATGCATATGCGTGTTGCACGTCTGCAGGTGCTGACTGTTTGTCAGGGCAGGGCTTCCTGTTCCTGTGATAACTATTCAGACAGAACAGTCAAATCCCTTCTGTCTCTTTCTGTCTTTTTTCTGCCCTGGGGTTCTTCTTCCATGAAACCCGTGTCATATTTACCTCTCTTGCTTTCTACCTACTTGCCTGTTCATCACCTTTGTCCCCACGCGACCTTCAAAAAGTCAAGCTTAACTTAAACTTGTCGGAGCCCATCGCAACCCCACAAATTGGTTGTCAAAGCGCAGGTGAATCCCCCAGTCGAGATGCCTTATACCAGTGTTGTGGTGGTGGTGGTGGTGGTGGTGAAAGCTTTGGGTAATGAGTCAGGGAGACTGCATTGGATCACTGAAAACTCAAGTGTACGGCCCGGTTTTCCTAAACGCAGATCAGCATCAAACTTATAATTCTAATAATTCACCATTACAGTACAAAGAATTGTGGTCAACTATTTTCTGTGAAACACACCGTAAAAGAAATTTGATGTTCCTAAAACAAATGCACTTATTTCAGTGCTGATTGCACAATAATATGCACCCAAAAACATTGTAACACACGCAAATTAATTTACTGGTACATTTTTTGATAGTGAGAAGATAGTGTGTAACTGTTGTATAATATCTCAAACTCTGATATTTGTTCTTATTAAAGGACTATATTTTGTGACTCATATCAATAACAGTTATCAAAAACATTTAAATTCAAATTAAAAACTTTATCCCAAGAATAATTCTCCCAATTTTATGTCCCCTAACGGGCACATTATATTATGTTTGAAGTGTTTGTTGGATATTTTGCAAAGATATCTTTATTTTTCCATGCTCTAAGAGTAGCTTTTCAAATAACAGCTGGGTGCTGCGGACAGCAGTGGCGTTTGTTAGCGTTCAGAAGAAATGAGACTTCCAGTCTTTCCTGAGATTGATTCTACAGTCATTTGTGTTGTACTCGGAATCAGCGATGTAATCTGAAGTCATGGGATTACTCAGGCTGACAAGATCAATTCACATGTGTCTTTCATACATCCTGTTTCCCTTCCTGTCTGATTAAAAGCAGTATTCGGCTGGCCCCAGTCAAATAGTTTGAGTTTAGACACTGTTGGTGTCCACAGCAACAGGGTCAGAAAGGTAAGAGATGCTAATGACTTTTACTGCCTCTTTTGCATCAGTTCTGCCATCAGTATTCATAGCAATTTTTTTTTTACATTTGACAGGCTTGCTGGTGGAGAATTGTTTGCATGGAGAAGGCCTGAAAGAAGTTTCTGGTTCATTTAAAGTTTATCTGATTCAGTAACTTAAAGTGTTTGTCCACGGGCAGCAAGTGCCCGTGATCTGTGTCAATGGCTGCAGGGAAATTAAAAACCTTGTTGTCATCTCTGCAAAATACATGCAGATGGTGTAAAGAAGAAGTGGGGATGAATACACGCGTGTGTAAGTCATTAAAGAATGTGGGCATTGTGAAAGAGGAGGAGCAAGGATGTTGAGTTGTTCTCCATTCCGTATTAAAAACCTACATGTTTCACTCAGTCAGTACAGAAGCAACTGATTGACGCGTCCATCGGTTTACGATCCCAAAAACCGAAGGGAACAAAGGAGAAATTATGTCCCGTGTCAGAGTAGCAGTCCATGCATATATTGGAACTTCTGTTTTTGCGTACATGTATTCTTCTATACATGTATTGTACATATATCTGTACAAAATGAAGGAAAACCATGGGAACATGGTGGCTAAGTCTCCAAAGGAATCCTTTGTGCACGTGTTTGCGTGCGTGTGTGTTCTTGTTCTGTAGTTATTCAGTGCTGAGTCATCGCTGGGCTGGCCACGCAGATAGAAACAGGGTTCTGGGGGGGCCAGCTACAGGGGCACCACAGGGCACGCACTGAGCATGCTCCGAAAAGTACAGGAAGGGAATTAGTTGTTGTGACAGGACGGAACCAGGAACCTTGGTGACGCAACATTTCATGTTGCCAAGTTTTCTCTCTCTCATTGACGTATGCGTCACCTTCTGCGCCTATTATTACTATTGCATAGCTGTTGATATCACCTTCCCAGAATCATTCATATTCTTTTGTTATTTTCGACATGTTTAGGCTCCGCAACATCCTCCCTCTTACTTTACTTCTCGCGGTTTTCGTGATCTTTCGGATCTTATTGCTACAACTCCCCTGAAAACAACCAACACATGCAGACGTGCACATGCACAGAGAGAGGGAGCGAGAGAGAAATACTTAGTTCCTCTATTTAGAAGGATCACTCTCTGGTGTACTGAAGGACAAAGGTAGGCATGAAGATTGAGTATAACAAATAAATCCTCTGTAGCTGATATCTTACTCTGACTCTACTTTAGGGTATAAATTCATCATTATGATGTTTAATTGTGAAGGGAAAAGTGCAACCTCCTGTAATTCAACAGTTTATCATTTGAGAGAGTCATGTCTTCTTGATGAAAGGGCTGGCACAAATTGAATGTAAATATTATATGTTTGCCACATCAGCACGTGAAATACAGCTTATCTGCAGCTGATAACACAACGCATCAATGGACTGCTTACATAAACTCAGAGGTGCGTTCATATTTTAGGGAACTCGGTCAATCATGGGGGGGTAAAATCATATTTCTTTTGTCGTTGCTCCCTTATGCCTGTACATTACAATCCCCTGGTTTAAGAAAACTGCCCAAATTATGGATTTAATTTGGTCTCTACATTTATTTATTTTTTAAAATCGAAATTTCACTGGATGATTCTCTCATTTCTTCATTTTTTGAGATGAATGTGTGAATGTTTTAATCAGTTGATACGAAAGTCCCTTTTTTTTTATTGAAAGAAAACGGGAAAAGGTCAAACGCGATAAGGTCACATGTAAACACTGAGATAGCTGATCAGGCAGTGTGGCTGATTGAGAAATGTGTAACCATACTTCCTCAGCCAGGGCCGCCGCCTTTGTCTGTGACCCGTTTTTTGCTCATAGTGGTCTCATTCATTCCAGTTCCTCCAGTCTCTGCCATTTCTGCAATTTGGAACCGATTTACTCATCCCATTCGACGCCACTCTTTATTTTCCCCACTATGGCTTCTCACAAATATGTGTACAGAATTGTTTTTATTCTTGAATAAATCAACAATTTGTCCACAAATGGATTTCTTTCGGTGAACTGTGCTGCCGTTATCTGCCGGGATGTGACTGGTCGATTGTCAGCATTTTCCGTGTAATCCAATTTGATCTGATCAAAACTGAGTGCTGATGAGAATCAGGCTGTGATTCATAAATATTTGAACCGTTTGAACTGTTTCTGAGCAGTTTCGATAGAAAAATCAAGATTTAATAGGTCCATATTTTGTTTTTTTTTAGGGGGGTTTGTTTGGTTTTTGTGCACCATCAAAATTAATTTTTAATTTGTCTCTAATCACATTTTCACTTCTTCTGTGTTTTACAGCAGTAATTTTCAGCCGGCTTTACTGCAATGAATGGTAACACTATATATCCAACCAACACTGCCACAGTAGTAGGAGGAGGCCCAGCACCTGCACGAGGCTGGAGAGAGTTCTGCGAGCTGCACGCCATCGCCACAGCCCGGCAGCTCGCTGGCCACTACCGGAGCTTCGCAAGAGACAGGCCGCACCAAGATGTGCTCGCCCCAGAGCTTTTCTCCAAGCAGTTCACCGACCTCTTCCAACAGCACTTCTGCTGCGAGGTCGACAAGGATGGCACGCCGATCAGCCCGAACATGTGCTCCACCGCTGCCAGCAACGCCTCCCCGACCGCTCCGGCGGCCTCTCCCCACCCGTCACAGGCCGTGATGGGACGGCTGCGCATCACGTCGGTGTCCGGGCTGCAGGACTACAGGGAGGCGGGCAGGCCGAGCGTAGGGGCCGCCCACTTCGCTGCCGTGCTGCCAAAGGTGGAGCCAGCCGTCGTGAATGTGGAGCAGGAGCAGCCGCTGCGGTGTGCAGCAGGAAACCTGCCAAGAATACCAGTGGCACTGAGAGGGTCAGCGCACAGCATCGGCAGCGGGTCGCCGCTTATCCGTAGCCGCAGCAATGAGGAGGTCGGCGGCAGCGATCGCCAACAGGTAGCGGAACGGTACTCTCTGGACTCATCAACCTCCAACTCCGGCAATGGCGATGTCACGCATTTCTCCTTGAGTCAGATCCGACAGACTGTGAGACGTCTTCTAAAGAAGCGACCCCAGCCCAGCCCAGCCTTGTCCCAGGACCTGACTCCTACCAGCCCAAACCCAAACAGCAACCCCAACAGCCCCCTGAATAACAGCGACAGAGTGGGTGGGATTTCCTTTTCTAGTGAGCAAAGTTCATCCTCCCCTTCACCCGCCCTCTCTTCTTCCTGTCTGAACTCTGAAGCCATGCCCCACACCTCCACGCACATGTCTGTAGTGGGCTTCGCCTCCCAATTGAGGCTCTCACTGGATCGATTTCGTTGGTTACGCATCGGCAGCATGAGGCAGAGAAGGTCAGAATTAGGTGGATGCTGTAAAGAGGGCCAGCTGAGGTATCTGCTGGTGGATGACACTATCTCAGACAATCAGCCATACTGGCAACGTTGCCGCCTGCTGGTCAGGAGGATCAGGGATTCTCAAGGACGTGGAGGAGGAGGAGGAGGAGGAGGTGGGGAAAAGTACGTGCTGGAGCTGTACGATCCTCCAAAGGTAATATCCGTTGCTTACATTGATGCAACATTTCTACACACTGTTTAATGCTACGTATAACATGTGACAGAAAATGTTAGTCTTTATCCATTGTAGCACTCATTAATGCAACAGGGGCAGAAGTGTAAATAGAGATATGATTGGTTCTATTGATTAAAACTCATTTTGTATAAATTATAATTACATATACAAAGTATAAACATACTTTTTCATACACATAAACATATTCAGAGCACTTCCGTCATTCTCACTGATGACTATACTATTTTTTTTAAACTAACTAAAATATTGTTTTTTTCCTTTTGATAAATATCTCAAACTATTTTTTTACTGAATTCTTTTTAAAAGCTCAGAAAAAAACTGTTCCGTATTATCTCATTATTGGTGTGTGTATGTATGTATGTCTGTATGTGTATGTATATCTGTATGTGTATAAATGTGTGTGTGTGTGTGTGTGTGTGTGTGTGTGTGTGCTACTTTTCTTGGTATTATAAAATCTTCCTGGTGTGGTTCACAGTATTGTACAGCCTTTAGATCTTGCAGATGTTCTTGGAGGCTCTAAATTCTCAAAAGTGCTCTCATTTAATTAAACAACACATGGGTTTCCTCATCCTGTTTCACATAATCTCTTTTAGATAATCACATTTTTTTCCACAACAGTTCTAATGAATTTCAGCATAAATTCAGCAACAGGTTGCTATTTTTCTTACCCAATAATTGACAACGTAATACTGGTTTGTGCCAAATTTCATCAAATTATGGTTTAAGGCCTTGTGTGACAGTTCAGTTGAATAAAATATTTATTGTTTTTATTGCTTATTGTTATGATGACAGTGCCCAGGAGCTTGATTTTGTTCCAAGCATATATCTCAAATTTGCTCATGTCAGTCTTATTTTATTTGTTTGTTTTTCACAAGTTACTGTTACTCCTTAGATGTGAGAGAATAAATCAAAAGCTCTGAGCTGATGGGCTATGTGAGAAGATTGCACTAACACTGCACATCTGTGAGAAACGCCCGAGCACCCTGATCACTGTTACCTTCTTAAATGCTGTAATATTCTTACATTAATGTGACACTCTGAGCAGGCTGCTCATGAATCTGCAACCTAGTTGTTGAGGTGATATTCCGCCTACATGATTTCCTATTCAGTGGTTGCCTCAGTCAGAGAATATGTTTCAATACAAATACATCCACCCAGCAGTCACAGTATATGAAATGTTATACATCACATTTTTAAGTCAAAGCCATATTTACATTTAGAATAATATAACCTCCCCATTAAAGTTGCATTAATGCTTGGGCCCTTCATGTCCTGCCTTCAAATGCATAAAATGTTGCAACAGTTTGTGTATTCTGGCACAAAATAAGGTCAATGAAATAGAAATTGCATGCATTTGTGCATGCTTGTGTTTTATATTTAGCCGGCTGACTCTTTGGCCCCAAACATACGTGCAAGCTAATTCTTTATGATGGACAGAACCAGAGCTGTTTGTGTGCATGTGCTGTATATCAGAATGTGAAGGCACTGGCAGGATTTTCCTGGCTGATTGCAATGCTATTTTAGTTAGCCAACTGGATCTCAACTCCCCCTTTGCTGAGAGTTTGCAGCCTGAGAATGACCTTAAAAGGAAGGAGTTGTGCTGTGGACTAGATGCATATCCATCCACACCCCAAAAGAAGTCATTTAAGCATTTAAGCCATAAGTTGGGGTTGCTGGAATATACATTTTGGCACATCCTAAATGTTTCTTGTGGTAAAGTAGAGCATCATGGCTTATATTAAAGACTATATTATGTACCTTCACAATGCACACAGTGCAAACAGGGACAAAAAATCCATGGGTAATGCTTGTCTTTGTAAAGATCTTTCTGCTTTCTGTTCTACAATATGAAAGGAAGCTTATAAAACTGAGAATGTATTAAAAAAACACTAACAGGACAAAAGTTTCGCTAATATTAGCTGATATATTTGTGGAAAATTTCCCTGAAGAGCACTTTGAACAACCGTCAACCTTTCTCTCTTAGCAGATCGTTGGTGTTGGTTAAGATTTTTTTTAATTGAATTTAAAAGTGTAAAAATAATAATATTAATAATAAGAATACTATTTTTTATAATTATATGATTTTATAGGAACATCTTTGTCAAAAAGCACAATTTGACAATGTGCCAGAGCCAATACAGCAAGCCTTGGGAAATAAGAAAGTATTTATTTCTTTATTTTTGTAATGTAATGTCAAAATAGCCAGGTTGATGTAACACCAGACTTATTGCAGAAGTGAAAATTGTCTTGTCAGCTGAAATCCACAGATGTGCTCCGTATTGTCTCTGACTTTAAATCCCATCTCACGGTTCATGATTAAGTATGAGGATGAGGAAGGACTGATTTTGTGATTCATCGGCGATTAGCAGTCCTGTTTTTAATCCTGTTAAAGATAATTTAGTCCATAATACAAAACGGTGAAGAAGTCAGGCTTAGAGGAATGCTGGGATCATCATTGTGATGGTTTGCATCAATCCATGAACTTTGTTGTTGTTTCAGTCATTATTAAAACCTGCTGTTTCCTTCCCTGTGACTCGGCAGTAATGACGGGTTTATTACTTTACCAGAAAATGATGCTGCTCTGTCTCACCATCCTTCGAGGGTCTGAAGGAACAGATTAGACTTAATTTTAATCACAGTATTCTCATTTTTATGTGTGTTTGTGCTCTTTTTGATGTTTCTTGAAGTGATTCCAGCCTTAATTTTTCCCATCTGGTTTAATTTTGTACTTGTGTGTATGTCTGGTTGGATAAAACTAAAAAGAAAAGAATTGAGTCTCGGAGTATAAAACTGTTAAAATGCAAATTATGAAGTATTCCTGCTCTCAGTAGCCTTTTTCTCCCTTTGTCAGTTGGAGGAGTTCGCAACATCAGTAGAAAATACTTTTCCAACTACCAAATCTGGCGTCCATCTGTTCTGTGTTTTTTGTTGTACCTCCGTCTCTCAAACAGGCAGCATTAATTTGGCCTTCTTAGCATACCACAACTGAAAGATCGGAACACATGGGTCCCAGTCAGTCGGCTTAGAAAGAGAACGAAACCACCCAAGAGACGTGCAGGAAATGCAGCAGCAGCAGGGGACAAGGGGAAGAGTTTAGAAAGCCAGAGCCCAGCCAAGAGGAGGGCCAAGTATTAAAAACGGACATTGGATGTGAACAGGACAGATGAAAATAGGTTTTTATTTTCATCTGAATGGTTTTTCCTGATAAGCATGTGTATTTTTTGGATGTCGCTTCATTGTGCACCAATAAATTAAAGTACAGATGCAGTGACGATGCATGACAAGAGCTGACTGTTCACACCAGACAAGAATGAAAGAACTGTGGTGTTTCTTTCATATCTGAATATTTTCAGATTTATCTTTTATACTGGTGTGTGTCCTGCTTTGTTTTGTGTTGGGTTCTGATGTACAGATGTTAACTTCAGCAAAGGAATCACATCTGTTTTATTCCCAAAGTTCCTGAATTGCATTAAGTGTGAGTGTGCGAGTGAATGGAGCGATGGAGTGATGACCCGATCCTGCCCCCTCGCTCACTGATCACTGGGAACGGATACAGTTTTTCACGGTTAGTGCAGGTAAATAACATTTAGAAGCCAGATTTCCTCCCCTTGCTGACGTCTGTAGAGACGCAGACGGTCTTCAGCTTGCATCACATTGCCAGTCTTATATCTCATCCGCAAAGTCAAATCTTTCCTCACAGCAGAGTTTCACAAGCCATGAATGAATGAGTAATGTAATGGAGGATTGCAAAATGTCTGTGTTGAATAGATTCCCCTGAATTTTGGGTTTATTCTGACCTGCTATTTAGTTTCCCTCTGCTGTCATGATCCACTTCAATCCATCCATGTGTACAACAGGGTTTAGTTTTGGGGGAGGGGGTGTGTTTTTGTTCATTCACGTGTTTTTTATTATTATCATTATTATTATTGTTATTATTATTACTGTTGTTGTTGTTTTGCCCAGGCTGGGGGGTATCAATATAATTGCAATAAATATGTGATTTAGCATCATAAATCCTGGTGGAGATAATTCATCACTCTGTCAATTATGCCACCACTTTTCAACACCAATGTCTTGTGAAATTGTCACCAGCGATTGTATCCAAGGAAATTGGCCCTTATAGTTCTTCACATTTGCCTGTTATTTCTGAGGGTTTTTTGTGGCCCCTGGGTGAGTCACTGGAATGTTTATACAGGGATTTTGGTCAACTAGCCACTCCTGGCTAAGTTTAAATTTGAGTGAGAGTTTGAAAGGTTTCTTTAGTTTCATATTTTTTTCCGTTGTAGAATGTAGTTACGTGATCTTCAGCTGTACCAGAGTTGATGGTAATCATGGATGTGTTGGTACAAATCAAAGAGTTCAAGCCAGACAGGGTTGAGTAAGTTGCAATTAATTTCAGTCATTTTTTTCATTCCCCTGACTTTCTATTGTCAAGTATTGTATTGACATAGGCACATGTTGAGGCAGAACATACTCCACCTCACAAATGTGTGTGTGTGTGGGAGGGAAGGTTCTTCAGCATAGCTAGGTGCAATCAGGTGCACCACAACAGTCTGTGTATTTTTAATTTTGCTCTGCTGAAAATGAAAGACTACCTATCTAAACTGAAACATTTCGTGAAAGAGGACTTTCAGTTAAAACAGGACGTTCTAAATAACGGAAGACCAGTGCCTGAGCTGAAGGTTTGCTCAATATATGGGACAAAAGATAACTTGCTTTTCCAGCCAAATGTTGACCATTATTATAAAATTGAACCAATTATCATTAAAAAAAAAGTCTTTATAAACAACTGAATATTTTGTTTGAGGTTACTTTAAGTCCATTTTGTGCACCTCTCTGTACTTTCATGGCTATATCTTGTGAAGTTGCAAAACTGGTTGCAGAAACTCTATAAATGCAATGTTCTTTCTTGGCCAAGTGTGTACTGTACCTATGTGTTTGTATAGAGTGTTGAAATGAGATATGAAACTTAACCAGTTGCCAATGTACATGCTGCAGCTGCACGGAGAAGAGGCTCCTCTGTTGGGTTTATAAGTTTGTAAATCTGCCTCTGTAAGAGTTGATGCACGTCACTGCCAAATGAAACCGCAAATTTCAAGATAACTGAGTTTGAGTTTTAGAAACTGCTCCACAGATCTTAAAGAGGTCTTTCACTTGTTGGAACAAAGCACTTTGTTTAATCAGTCAACTCCACCCGAGGTTTGGGCATTTCAAGCAACCTCGTATTGATATAGCCAAAGTGAGAGTGCCCAATTTACTCAGTTCAACTCTCTATTCTTCCTTTGTGGATGATATCATCTTTTCTGTTTGAATCATGATATGCCACAAATGCATATCGTGATTTTTTTTTTTTCTGGAAGTGGTTACTTAAGAATCTGGTAATAACTCTGAGTCCTCCAGCCAGCAGCAGTGCAAACGCAGGTTGCTCTGTTCAGTGTCCTGCTGCTCCAGATGAGGTTACAGGATAAAGTGTCCTCTTAAATTGTTTTGGTAGAACTGAATTAAAACAAACCCTCAAATGGGCTTTTCAACTAAATATGACCGTACAGTATTTTACAGATCAACAAAACAACTGATGTCAAACCTAATTAAAGTCAAAATGAGTTGGGAAGGTCAAAACCAAGACATATTGTAGCTCATGTAACAAAGAATAGCTTGTGAGTTAAACTCATTCACAGGAACCCAAAAGTGTCAACTGCTACATCTCAGCTACACCAACTCAGAAGCAGCAGTTAGGCCAAGAGGTGCTGGATTACAAAGCTGCTGATCTCAGAGTGGATTCATTTTGCACCAGGATGTCCTCATCAGAGAGTTGCCTGAGCTTGTGTGCATCTGTTTTGATGTGTACAGAAGAGAAAACCTCTTTAACGGCTTTTGAGTGTAGGAGGAGTGTTTGCTCTCCAACGTGACAAAAATGTATAGGAACATTTGAAGGAAGTGAGGCGGTTAGAATCATGTGGTTGAGTTTCTTTCAAGGTACGTGTGCCTTTTTTTTTGCAAGAAAGGCCGTCATGTGCCCTTTGTGTGCAACTCCACATGCTGTGTGTATGCAGTAGACAAATGCTTATTTCTCTTTGATGCTTATTCATATATTATTCTTTGTACTCTGTGTGTGCATGTGCGTGTGCATGCATGCATGCATGCTTACGTGGTCTATAACCACAGTGCCAGTGCACATGACCTTGCTGAGTATCATGTGGAAAACCCCTTACAGCTTTAATGAACACAAATGCCGCTCTGTTCAAGCAGCACTATATCACAGTTTCAGTCAGAATGGATGCCATAACCTATAATTCAGGCTCACATCTGTATTGTGAAAATATGACATTAATGACAACAGTTTTGTCTTGGTTTAAGGTTTTTGGCCTCAAATATGATCATTCCATTTAATTATCTTTTTAATCAGCTTTACTTTGTCTCATTTTGACATTGATATATTTTATCCTCATGGGCAAATCACATGTGATCTTCATACTTGTCTAAAAAATGTTTTGATCTACTTTCCAATATCAATCTACTTGTAGCGGTGCCACAAACTCAAGTCCTAAGGGGCAAAACTGCACATGAATGTTAATTCAGAAACTACGGTCTGGGGCAGAAATAAAGGGACAGAGAAAGTTTTTCTTTCCCAGCATGTGGTCATGTTCACATGTTATTTGACCCATATATGTCATATATTAATTTCTGTGTCTATTTGGGGTCAGACCATGCTCGTCCAATACATTTTTCAGATCTTTTCAGGGGTTACAACCAGTCTTTTCCACAAGTGTACAGTTACTGAACACAACACACCCTTAACTGGCCATTAAGGGCTCACACACACACCCATAACTGACACATGCAGTGTGTCACACGTGCTAAGCAACACGTGACACACAAACACACACGGAAGCAGTTTGCATCTACTGTCCAATTATTTTCATGTAAACCTTTAGAGCCTGGTTCTACTTGAGCATTAGCGGTTGTTTGTGTTTAATACTACGATGCTAACCTGCCAAAAGTGTGTGTGTGTGTGTGTGTGTGTGTGGTTCACAAACAGATCCAGAGCTCTGATGAAGTGTGTTCATTTATGTGCAGTTTTTAAATGGTGCAGATTAAAAACCAGAAATGTAAGGATCTAAGATCATTTACAGCCTTTGCGAGCTTAAATACTTCCACAACACATGCAAAACAATGAGCTGCACAAAGGTAGATTGCAAATATACCTCCTATATATCTTCTTACCAAGAAGAAAAATGCATACAAATAACTAAAATATCAGGCAAAACAGGAGATACGGACTAAAAAAAGAACTTGGCAAGTTCCACTGAGATGACAGCAAGCCTGGGTGAATTTTTTAAAGCTTTTGGACTGGGTAGATTTAAGAGAATCTATGCAATCATGCTGTGTTGTTGAAAGTGTCCGTTGTGTCACTCTGAAAGTGTCATTGCAATGAATAATTCAAAGATTTGTGGCCTTTGCTCAAAGAAAATTCTGTCTCTCTGCTGTTTTTTTTTTCTGCTTTTGCTAATTGGTTTGTCGTATCAGTTCCGTGAATGAGGACTGTTCCTTCTTCACTCCTGTACGCTGGATCAGTATTTCTGAGAAGTAAACAAGGAGGGCAGCGCGACGAAGTGACACACTTATTACTGAAGGCTGACAGGTTTCCTAGAACACACTCATCTCTCTATCGGTGATGGTAACCTCACAGCCCGTGCGCAGTATGTTTCCCACATCCTCCACAGTTCTACAGATCGACTTGATAATGAATGTGATCATCTCCTGACTGCCTGTACTCCACCCAGCTGCCCGTACCAGAAAGTAGCATTTGTTTTTACTGGTTTCTCTAGTTGATAATGTACATTTTGTGTATTTTATGGTAGTTTATGGTAATATTAAAAAAAAAAAAAAAAAAAAAAAAAAAGGCGAGCATCTTAGCAGCACCAAGTACCGGAACCGGTGATCTCACCCTGGTACCGGGGGAAGCACAGACAGATGTGCTGGCACATAATGAGGCCCTGATGGGTGGTGCTGTATGAATGTAAAACATCTGTGTTTGTTGCACAGGATAATTGTGCACACACTTACCAAAATCTGTCCAGCCAAAGTTCACTCCGGCAACGCACACGCACACATGCATGCAGGACACAACAGTGTTGGCCACAGAGATCCTCAGAGGACTAAAAGAATGTGGAGTGTCACTCGCTCACCACGGTTCATGTTACACTCCAAACATCCTGTTTAGAGCCTGATTGTAATTTGTACTTGGTTTATTTGAACAGATTAATGTGCGTTTTGTGTAGAATCTGTGACTATTATTGTGATTACCATTTCCACCTAGATAACTGGTTTAGTGCGACTGTTTACGGTATTTATGGTATTTAAATAAAGTTAGACTCTCCTAGTTTAATATCAGAGGTGCTGTGCAGCCTCTCTGACCACATTAACTGTGTTTTACACTTTTTTCACAGATGAGTGGTTTCAGCTCTGGAGATGAGGCATAAACTGCATGAAGGCTATTGTCAGTGTTTGGTATCTGCAGCTGATGCTCACAATAACAGTCTGCACGTCTGTGTGAGGTTGAAACTGTAGTGAAGGTTGACTCAGTCTGAAACAAATACGGTTGAAATCTCGCCGACAGGGTTGTAAATTACCAAGATATCACCAACGGCTCCTTTTGCCTCATTGATCCTGCACTTCTTAGTTAAATGTTGAATATAATCGGTATTTCCTATAATGATGTGATTATTGATTTTCGCTGTTAATGCGCTGCCGTCACATCAAAAACATTACTGGACATTTGAAACTTTTGCTGCAATTGGATATTATGGGATAGTGTATTATTTATTTACTGAACTTTGGAGCTGGCTGTAACCTTGGTGACATGGTGTCATGTCAGTGTTTTCACAGCTGCGATACGAGGAATAGTAGCATCCAGATATGCACTAATCCCCTAAGGGAAACGGTTTGGATATCTGTTTATGATGAAGGGAAGCAGCAGTTTAAGATCTGACCCAACAAATTCGGAATCAGATCGGGCTCCCTGAGTATGGTGGGGAAACGTAAGAACACAGGGATTCTTTTTCAACTGTTTTCATCTGTAAGAGATTCAAAATGACTTCAGTTTCTTTGTAGTTGGCTCTTGTTGTGGTTGCTTTGTGCAGATTTGTCAGACATCAGTGTCTTTTCTTTCTTTAGTCTTGTCATGTGTAGCATCACAGTTTGTCTCTCGTCGGTTTTATTTATTTTGCATTTCTTTGTGGTGGATTACTTTCAGGATCTAGTGTGTTTGTTTTGTCTCTCATTCATGTCTGTGGAGGTTTTCGTTTTTTTTTTTTTTTTTTTTTTTTTTAAGCCGAGCCTTGCTCCTGTTTATAACTCAGGAAATATAATGAAGAAGTTGCGTGCAATTTATAAAATAAAGGAAGGAAAGGGCCAAAAACATGTGTGTTTCTGTGTATTTAGGGAGGTTACAGACTAAAGGAAATGTGCTGTGAGTCTGAACTTGTTCCCCAGATAAAGTTGATTCACAGAAACCGGCCTGTTGTATTGCTCAATCAGTAAGACATCTGCTAGCTGTTGTTTCCCCCACCCCCTCCACAGACACATATGGTTCCTCAAAGATGCTCTTAGCAAGAACCTCATTCACGTTCTCACAATAAATACCTCTAATGAGTCACTCTTTGCTCATATGCTTGCTTGCACGATTCCAGATCTCATTAGCTGGCGCACATCCTGTGCAGTCCAGTCCACAATCTTTGATCACTGAAATAATAAAGGTTGTCATCACCGAGGTAGCGGATGCGTGTTCGCGCGTATTCACATGCTGTTTTTCACCAGCTTTAGCCTTCGTCCTTCTCGTTTAGGATTTGACAATTCACGTTCCCCTGAAATCCTTCCCTCCAGGTGTGACAGCGCTTCAGCACAACTGCACATTTAGTTTTGCATTGACTGACTCATTTTTCGCTGAATGAGTCACATTCCTCTAATCTCTGCTTTGTATTGGCGATATTGGACTCTGTGGTTGAAAGAATGTGTGCTTGTAGTTCTGGGGCTCCTTTCACATCAACGGTGAGCTCAGTCAAGATTTAATCTCTTATTTTCGTGTGTGTGTGTGTGTGTGTGTATGTGTGTGTGTGTGTGTGTGTGTGCAGTCAGGATTAGCATAGACATTCCACAGGTTCACACACTGTCACACAGACTCAGATTCATCCTGAACACAAAGCCCTGGAATCTTTCCTCACTGCCCCTCTGTTGCGCTTCATTCCTCCCTTTCTCCCACCCACCATCATGTCTTTTCCTGTCTCGTCTGTTTCCTTTTGCGGCTTCTGGCCTCTCACTCACCTCCCGCAAGTTTCTGCCCCCCTATAGGCTTTGGTGATGATCCAGCTGTGCTCTTGTTGTGTTTCACACCATCCTTTGGTTTAACGTATCTGTGTTCCTACTGCTCTGGCTCCTCATTTGAATAGATTTTAATAGGCCATAGGAAGTGTTGTTCATGTTCTAGTTGTCTGTCCACATAGAAGATGAGGAGACAACCCTAAACATCGTGCTCCTCACCTTGGACCGTCTTCGCTCTCTTTCCCTCCATAATGAGTGTTTTTCTTTTATCTGTCAAAGAATTCACGCTTACCTATTGAGTCCTCATGCATGCCCTGACATGTAAATCACACACACACACATGCACGCAACTCAAAACAAGCAAAACATAACAGCGTAGGCACAAAAGTGGCTCGTTGACAGAACCTTTCACTGATAACACGGCATTCTACACACCGTCTACTTCCTATTCAACAGACTGCAGCTTCAAAGGCGTTATAGGATTATTACTGCGATGCACTACACATGCACTAAAGCTACTGTGAATCCACCTATGTCACAAGAATTGACTTTTCTGTACGCATGTAGTGGTGTGAGTAATTGTTGTCATTCATGTCTTGTTTCAGGCGTCCAGTCCCAAGCTGACAACCCAGTGCTCAGATATCCAGGAAGTGCGTCGCTGCAACCGGCTGGAGATGCCTGACAATATAAACACGTTTGTTTTAAAGGTAATGCCAGCTCTTCCTACAAGCCTTCACTTAACCCGAAAATGACACAGTATTACAAATTACAGTGAAACCCTTGATTAAATCAGAGTGATTGTGGCCATTGTTGATGAGAGACCGTAGTCATTTCTCCTCGTGATGGTTTCCGCGGGGTTGATTTTACTACCAACCTATAAACCTCGGCTGCCTCACTGTTACAGTTCCTACTTAAAGTTCACTCCAGCTCTACCTTTTATTGCGTTTGCACATGTGTGTAATGTGGTTTGTGTCTGTCTTTGTTTCTGCAGGTTAGTCAGGGTAGTTTGATATTTGAGACGGACAATGACCAGCAGGTCAGCTCCTGGACCACAGAGATAAAAGAATGTGTCAACAACAGGTGAGACATTCCAAGACTCCTCAAATCTGTCACCTTTTTGGAGCTTTTGCCTCCATGGTGCAGCTTTTATCGCTTCAGATTGCGAGTGGAAATATTTAACACATAGAGTCTGGCTGTTTTTAGTGTGTGTGGGTGTTCTGATGTTTACTTTAGCGGTGGGGCGTGTTTACAGATGCAAACAAACCTGCTCGAAGGTTCTCCTGAGTAGAGCAGGTTAGAATGTTTGGAATATTTGTTAAGCGGACATAATCGTTAATCAGGGCGATGAGGCCTCTCAATATTTATACTAAACCTCTGAGAGTTGAGCTGGATTTGTGTTTGCAGGGAGAAGTTTACGACTGAAATGAACTTGTTGTGGTTACAAAGCTCTATTGAAGCTTTTTTAATAAAGCAAAAGCAGAATGATCACCTACAGAATCGCTATTATTGTCCAAGTGAAGATAAAGCTGCTCGCACTGCAGCCCTGGTGTGTTGATGTATACTGAGTTACCAGCTGAAGGCGGCTGAAGAGATTTTCACATGAGAATGAGAAGACAGAAACACCCAGCGTGAGAAGGACGCTCATCTTCCTGTTATTCTGCAAACTGGAGTCAGCATTTCAGCAGAATTTGCTTTAGCTTCCCTCTTTAACCTTCCTATTCTGATGCTGTGAGGTGTGTGTGTGTGTTTGTGTGTGTGTGTGTGTGTGTGTCAAGAAGAGAACAGCATGTCTTGGTTGTGAGCTGAGCTGCAGTCACTTCCTGTCTGTGTCAGGTGCTTTTGCTTTTAATCATCAGAATTATGCCCTGCGTCACCCTGCTGCACCTCCACAGAAGATCGAATAGTCTCTTGACCACATTTTGCGTCGGTCGGGGAGGGTCGGGGTGGGGGGTTTCAAAAGTTGAAGTAAAAATGGATAACGTGCGTGGTGCCACGGTTAACACGCCAGGGAGCAGACAATTGCAAATGTAACAGCGTCACCACATTTCCTGTCCTGAGAGGGAGGAGTGAGATGTTTTGTTTTTTTTGGTGCATGTGTGGGGGGGGGGGTCTGAATCCCACAGTCTTATTAAAACGTACCTGATGCCTTTTGCCAGTCTGCTCACTGGGGCACGCACACCGACCGCTCTGTTTCCACCCGTCTCTCTGCGACTGTTCAATGGAGAAACAAAAACTCCATTACCCACAATCCCACCCCGTTCTTCAGGAATGTTGGTACTTTTGAGCACTGTTGTTAAAAAACACACACAAACCTCCACACTAACGTTGACTGTTGTCGTGTTCCAGGTCAGGCGGTGCGGATCTGGAGCCCCTCCCCTCCCCCCCTGACGTTGCTGCTCCAGCCAATCACAGAGGGAGCGCAGAATTAGGCAGCCAAAGTAAGCGAGATCTGCAGAACCTGCGGATGATTGGATTTGCAGAAAACGACCCAGTTATTGATTTGGTCTTTCTGCTCACCACTCCAGACCCGGCCCCCCTCCCCACGACAGACCAGGTGGTCCAGAAGACCGATCACTTCCTGTTCTCCTACCCATGGTTCCACGGACCCATCTCCAGGGTCAAGGCAGCATATCTGGTCCAGAGCTCGGGACCGGGGGGGCACGGGGTGTTCCTGGTCCGCCAGAGCGAGACGCGCAGAGGAGATTACGTCCTGACGTTCAACTACCAAGGAAAAGCAAAGGTACCGCTCGGAATGTCCACAACGTTGGCGGGCGTCGCATCTGGAGTCAGTGTGTTGAAGCAATTCTTCCACTGCTGTGTCTGATATGGAAACACAAACCGATGCTAATCAGTGAAATCAGCTCATTGTGTGTGTGTGTGTGTGTGTCTGCAGCACCTGCGCCTCTCCCTGACAGAGTGGGGTCAGTGTCGGGTGCAGCACCTGCGCTTCCCCTCCGTCATGGACATGCTCAGCCACTTCCGCCTCTACCCCATCCCGCTGGAGTGCGGAGCCGCCGGCGCCGTCACGCTGTCCAGCTTTGTGGTGGCGAGCTCCAGCTCCCCGTCTCAGGGTGAGAACTCCCGCGCTCCCGCCATCGCGCTGCCGCCCCCCCCCCCGCGTTGCCGTGGCAACCGGCAAACCACGTCTCAGCAGGGAGGAAAGCAACCAAGTTGTGTTTCCTTAAACAAAGAATTGGGCAATTCACAAAAACACACGGCGCCGTTTCTGCCCTTTTAGGGGTTGATGGCGACGCGCACGAGACACGGAGCCTGTTGAAACTTGCTGACGGTGAAGGAAATGAATTTCACCAACAAGGCGTTGCAGAATTTGTGGGAAGGTTTCACCAACCTGAATATGAAACTGATCAATGACGGGAAAATCTGAACGAGTAGAGGCGTCACACTTTGCGCAAAAGTGGTACCGAGCTGTTTTGTTTTGTTTTTCCCCCCTCTCCCAGGCGCCCTCCTCGTCCCCTTCTCCCTCCATCGGTGGAGCTCCGAGCCCAGCCTGGCGCACTGCAGCCTGGCCCGCAGCTCCGGTCAGCCCCCGTCCTCCTGCTCCAACAGCTCCAGTCACATTTCTGTCTCCCTGCCGGGGAACCAGCCCCCCGCCCGCGCCAACGCCGCCCCCGACCCTCCCCCGTCGGCGCCCGTCCCCCTGCGTCGGAGCGAGTCGGTGGGAAGGAGGCCGCTGCTGCGCCACACCAACGCCCACATCCCGCAGCGCGACTCGGACTACGAGCTGGAGCCCGATCGAGGGCGCAAGCGGGCCGTCGACAACCAGTACATGTTGCTCTGATGAGACTGGAGCTGGAGCAGGCGCAGCCCCCCGCCCCCCACCCTCCTCCCCCTCCACAGATCAAACGGCACGACGGCCAGCTTCATCGGGCGCGTGAGCGGACTCACGGACGTGAGCGGCAAACATGCGAGTGCGTCGCCCGGGGCGACCCCCCCCACGGCCTGCACCACCAGTGTCCACAGTGAATGTATTTTTGGGAGATTTAGAAGTGTTGACATGATGATTATCCTTCTTGTTTATTGGTTCTGTGTATGAGACGGAGTCACGCGCACAGCTTTCCTAAAAAATATATATTTGGATGATATGAGTAGAGAAGAGCCTGATTTATCTTTGGCACTTAATCTGACCTGAGGACGCCAGCACTTCCTGTAAAACTAGTTCAAATGTTAATGACGTATTTATCCTCACACACTCCCACATTTTAATACAACTACTTAAAGCACTCTGTTTTTGGAGTGTCCCAACACTCTATTAGATCATCTTTTGTATATACAAGTGCATTTTTTTTCTAGATTCAGACTCTTTTTCTCGCAGGAAAATAATCAAGAAGAAGAAAAAGCTGTGAGTGTTTGGGGAGTGCTAACACCTCCATCGACACAGTTGAAGTCAAAACATATTGAAGACCAGATTTGGAATTAAAGCAATGGGAATTTGTGCGTGTGCGCGTGCGTGAGTAGTTGATCTGACTGAAGGTGTCGCTCTTCAGTCACCGCAAACCCACCGGTAGATTTCCCACAATCCCCTTTGTGTAAGCGGATTAATGTGACAGAAATCCTCTCGAAAATCAGCGAAAATGGAGTGACACCATTTAATTCCATTTTCATTGGTTTTCATCAAGAAAAGGTCATTTAACAACAACAAAAAAAAATCTTGCCTTCAGTTGAGCGAAACTGAGCATCCGGAGACAGAGGGCTTCATTCCAAAGACTGATGAGGAAATCCCTCAGGTGTCGACCGAAACCAGGCCAGAAAACATAAAAGTTTAAGAAAAGGCTGCATCCTGACTGAAAACGGGCCAAAGCAGTTTGATACCGCTGCGCCCGGACATGACGTCAGACCGGCCTTCTGCACACAAAGCGTTAATTATTTTTCTAATTTTTCACATTTTTCCGAGGAAACAGAACAAGGTTGAACTGTGAAACCTATTTTTACACTAACATTTTTACACAACTCTTTTTTTTTCCCCTAAGGTCTTTAGAAGAAGACCTTAAGCTATTCCAAATAATTTGGGCTTTGTGCTCCAGATGTTTCATCTGCAGAATTTTGTGGTCACACAAGCTTTAAACCAGCTACATCGACTCAGTGGATGTGAATATTTCCCAGTAACTGATTGGTTTTGTTAGTTTTCCAACACCTGCAGGGATCCGACTTGTCCACTTTACCCCCCCTCCCAGAAACACCAAGACAGTCATTTTGGACACACTCCAGCCGAGAAACGTCCAAGTTCCTGTTCCTGTTTCAGTAAATTAAGCTTTAATCCCATTAGCTACAAGACACGGTCGGGCAGCAGTGTCCGATTGTCTTCTAACCCTGCTTTAACACTAACTAGCAGTGGATTTAGATTTACCTTCAGTAAAATTTAGCTTAGCCTCTGACAAAAACATGACTCTGTCTCTCCCTTTTATTATTGTCGTCGCCTGTTTGTTCAAGGGTTTTCTAAGAGAAACGTAGGATATTTCCCAGAGTAAATGTGCTGCGATTGCTCCTTAAGCATTGTCAGCTTTGTCCGCCAAAGGAACATTTTTACAATGGTTGTGTAGTTTCTTTAATGTGTCATTTTGATCAAGACTGACATTGTTTTGTTTTAAGGGGAACGAAAATAAGGATGTTTTTGGCAAAAGTACGGTTGGTTTTCCCGTCTTTTACACCCAAATCCGTCATACTTCTGTTTCATTTCTGCTAAAGGATCACAACGGTAACAGCACAACTATTTTGACCATACGCCCCCCCACCCTTTTTTTCTAAGGTTACTTTAGAAACATATTGTGGGAGAATGACTTGTGCGTTTGCCAGAAAGCTGCTGTTGCTTTTTCCCCTTTTCTGGACAGCTCAAGGTGTGACGCGCTGCAATTTGTGACGTGCAATATCACACCATTTAGAAAGATTCCTGATTAAAGTGACTGTTTGTACCTGCACAGACTCAAGAACAAAAAAAAAAAAAAAAGAGGGAAAAAAGAAAATTTTCCCAGGGAAAGAGAAAAATGTTGCTTGGTTGTTGTTACTTCTTTACTCGAATTGTGTATCCCGGGTGTCGTCAGTCCTCAACATTAGCTCCAGCGACACCTTTAATCACACCTGTACCAGTTATTGTAAACGTCCAGTCGGTAAATGTCATCTGTTCTCAATACTGTTCAATGTGTTTAACCTCGCACTGTAAACATTCCAGTTCAGCCCAGATGCCCCCTTCAAATAGAAAAGGAAAAAAAACAAACAAAAAAAAACTGCTTTTAAAACCTGTCTGCATCCAGCAAAAAAAGCATTTAAATTATATTAAATATATTATCAGCTGTATATTTGACCTTTTGTAAAATAAACCTTATCTTTGAAATACAAAGCGTTTCCTGTGAAGTTCTTGCTTTCTGCCTGTGTAAGCGATCGGAGCTAAATATTTAACTGAAGGAGAAAGTTCAGAGGTTTCAGATAAACACAAACTTTCTGTTTGGGCCTACTGCTCCTGGAAAAACCTCCCGTGGACTCAGGCGCACATCTGAAGCTACTTTTTTTTTCCTGCCAAAAAAAACCTCAACTTTCTTCAAGTTTAAAATATTCAGCTGTGAAAATAAGACCATTTCCCCACAGATGATGTCAAACACTTGAAGCGGGCACGGTGTTCAGTTTTTAGAACTTTTTTTAATTGTTTTTAAGTTTTTTTGCTCATTTTTTAAATTATTTATAATATCTACAAAGTAAAATTTTTAACTTAAAAGTTACATAAGGATCGGGTGAGAAGTGGGATCTGTTCGCCTCGGCCATCGTAGCATAAATAACATCAGTCCCCGTCCTTGGCTGCAACAACGACCACGTTTAATTCACAGGAAGCTTCTTGGTTTGTTTTTAGTTTGGTTAGGAACTTTTCATGGAGTCTGGAGACGAATGCAGCAGCAGCAGCAGTAAACAGTGAGATTAATACAGTCTAAAGGTCGGAAGAGTTTTCATAACAAGGTGCAGACAAAATTAAAGTTCCAGTTGAATTTCTTTTTCTTCACCAGTCTGATCGGCTTCTCTTCCGTTTCACATCTTAATTGGCAAGCTGAATTTGCAATTTAGGATCCTTTTGTGTGTGTGTGTATGTGTGCGTGTGTCTGTGTGTGTTTAATAGGAGCAAAATAAAATGTCAGTCACTGCATCAACCTGTTAACATTCTCTTATTGCCTAGTCTGGAGGGGAAGGGGGTGGGTGGGGAGGGGATGCTTATGTGAAGCATGATTGAGGATGAAGAAAGAAAGAGGGAGCGCTATCATCCTCTTCGTCGCCCGGTTCTGAAAGGCTCTGGTTGAGAAGCGTGATCTCTCAGAGCGGAGCCCCTCGGCCCGCTGGCGCCCTCTATCTACAGCTGCTGCTGATGATGAGGTTGAACTGCAGGAAGAGGAAAGGTGGGAGAGACAAGAGTTCAGGGGTCAGACACAGCTTCGTTTTCCATTCAGCTGGAAAAAAAAAAAAAAAAAACTTGACGCCTGCGCTCACAGCCAAGACGGATGACGAAGATTAACCCTGCTGCAGTCGGAGAACCGGAGTCTTTGGCGTTAAAACAGAAATCAATTCCGGCTCATCTAAAGAGCCTATGAATGTCGACTGCAGACTGTCCTCGGTGGAGTGGGTCTACTCCTGACATCAAAACCAGACCTGCTCCTGTGCGACATGCCACCGGAGCGCCAACGTCGGCGGAAGCAGGAAACCTGGAAAGCTGATTCGGCCGTATTCATCGCTTATTGATGAACACCGGCTGCCCTTAACGGATCTGCTGCTCAGGCTGGCGGGCCTGGTGGCTCCACTCAGATCATCTACACTGCCATTTAAATAAATGTTTAGATTTAATAAACCCCCTAAACCAGGGGTGGGCAATTCATTTTTTAAGAGGGGCCACATGAGAAACCTGAATTGTGCTAGAGGGCCACCAACTTTCTCCCATTGTAAAATGCTCTAAATTAAATATTTTGAATAGCTGGTACTGATAATCAGAAGAATAAAGCACTCTGTAAATATTTATGAGGTTATGTGAAATTGTGGTGTGTAGGTCAAATAAGATGAAAGCTGTCAGTAATCTTTTCAAAATAAAATTTCAAATTTCAAAATAAAAGTTAAAAAAGAAAAAGTTTGATTTATGTTGTTTATGATTGGCCTCACCCGGGCTGGATAGGGACGTACAAAGGGCCGCACGTGGCCCGCAGGCCATAGTTTGCCCAGGTCTGCCCTAAACGTTACCCCAAACAGCCTCATCAATGCCCAAATGTGCACACACGTGGTCAACAAGAGAGATTAAAATATCTCCTCACACATGAAGCAACACACATCTTCCTCGCTCCGCCCCACACAGAGGTGGCATTCAATAAAACAAACGTACCCTGTGGATGTGCCAGGTAGGAGAAATGTGTAGTGGAGGAAACAGGAATGGGGTTGAGGGGAGTCTGTGGGATGGGTGGCTGTGGACCTCCTGGAGGACCCTGGGTAGCCATCAACATCATTGTAGGGTGGGTTGGTGTCGGGTGGTGAGATGGCACCATACCAGACTGCATATGGGCCTACAAGTGAGAAAGGGGGTGACAGAGTGTGGGTTTTCTTATTTAAAAAAAAAAAGTTTGCTGCCAAAACTTACTAACAATCCATGTTATGATTCAGTTTCTGTTCGCTGAGCGTTAACGTTGGGTGGTTATTTTAAAGAATACGTTGTGATGAGAACACAGACAGGACGTTTACCTGCACCGTGATTCACCATCATTGTTCCGCCACAATTCACTCTAGTTTTAAGGAAATTAACACTTGAACGGGAGCAAACCCGATTCAAAACGAGGAGAAGGCCATGCTCGCCCACTTCACTTTAATTGAATTTACCAGTCGTTGAAACAGGAAGCAATAAGAACTTGTTTCAAACTAAAGACTGGATTGTTATTTTATTCGGCGTAAACTCATTGGGCAAACTAAATGGTCCTTAATCGAACGTATGAAGCAGGTCCTTAGCTAAAAGCGTGAGGGTCAGCCAACAAAGACTCGTGCAGAAACGGGTGTTGGTGCACGCCGGAGCCGATATTCCAGCGGGGGCGCCGTGCTTCTGTGTCTGGACGGCGCCGGCTCCTGGCCTACCTGCTGCACGTGTGCCATGTGGTTGTGGTTGTAGCCGTGCTGAACTTGCTGCGGGTGGATGTAGACTGTCTGCTGCGCCGAGGGGAACGATGCCTGGGGCGACTGAGGGTTGGGGCCGGGGGTCATGGAGGGGGGCGTGTGGGCCAAGGCCGAGTACATCTGCTGCTGCGGGGGCTGGTTGGCCAGGTGGAGGGCCTGGGCCGCCGCCGCCGCCGCTGCATCCGCAATCAAACGCGTCAGTGTCGAGTCCGACGGCGAGGGGCCGTCGGGCTCCGGGGGGGGGCACTCACCAGCTGCTGCCTGCTGGTGCTGCTGGTGCTGGACTGGACTGGCAGCCGGATGGCTGGGCGGTCCGCCGTGTTGCGGAGGACCCCCCTGCTGGGCTTGGCCTGTGGGTGTGGCAGAGGGCTGCGGGTGCTGTGGGTGCGGGTGCAGGGTGGCACTAGGGTGTGGATACTGTTGAGGCATTGGCCCTGGAGACACTGGAAACAGAAATGAGGACGCACCGCGGCCGCCTGGGCGTGTCTTCCGAACGCTTGCGCGCGAGCGGCAGCTCAACATACCATACATGGTGTGTGTCTGCTCCGGGTACTGTGTGGTCGAAGAAGACACCAGGCTGGGCTGTCCGTGTGCGGGAGGCGCCATCATCCTGCCACTGCTCTGCAGTACAGGACTGAACACATGCTGCCCCTGAGGACCAGAAGAAGGGACACAGACGCCCGCTTACACAGCTGCGGCTTCTTTTCTGACGTCAGCAGGGAGGACATATTTTCCGGGGGGGGGTGTCTTTAATCATACCAATACCCAGGCTCATCTGACATAAAACAGTAGACGCTATTTTACATTTGCTCATTAATGCCGACAGTCCACACTTATAGTGGGCACAGCTTTTATTTCCTATCACGACCTAATGTTCCTCCTACCGAGCGTGTTCCAGCACCCTTAACGGGGCTTCAGACGTCACATTTGCGAATTACACTTCAGGTCCTCGAGGCACGCCTCAGCTCGACTAATCAGAAGCGACTCAAAAGGGGCCGCGTTCTGGCACTCTCTCAAGCTGCTGTCTGCGGGCTTTGGCCAGACAAATGGCTGACGACTGAACAGCTGAAGGAGATAAGCGCTGCCAGCACCGATGGCAGCTGAGAGACTGCACGGGCTACATATGCTTTTTCAACCAAGCGCCGGCCCCGCCGGGCTGACCCAGTGAAGCCGCTAATGGTTCGAATGTGCAAAAAAAACAAAACAAACGGGGGTGTCATGAATCCTACTTGTGACTGGTAATGCGTCATCTGCTGGACCAGCGGCTGACTGGCGAACTGCTGCGGGCTGCAGGTGAAGTACTGGGCAGAGTAGGCGGGGCTCGGTGCTACAATTGGTGGTCCTGCTGCCGTCGCTGGGTGCATCATGGTCGGTGTGCCTGGAGGGTGGTGCTGGTCCGACCTCTGCTGGGGCATGTTGGGAACTAGAGGCAGAACACCAACATGTTTAACACACACACACACATATACCTCAAACACCGCAGCTGCCACCAGCGAGGGATCCTTTTCTAGGGGTTCAGCCGCAGTCGCTCGTGTCGTCAATTTCCAGAAGCGGAATCTACTTTGTAAAGCAACTGAGGCGAAGGAGAAATGAGATGAAATGTGTTGTTCTCACCTTTACCTGGTCTGTAGGGCTTAGGCTGGCTGACTGTCATGTGAGGCATCTGAACCTGGTACATAGCTGGAGACTGGAGGCAGGAAGAGATGAACACAAAGGTTTACTTATTTGCGTCAACAACTGTGGGGCCTCTAAACCTTTGCTTCAGAGACTAATTCTTCTCCCCTCTCACACAGGTATAAAACAGTCTCTTACCTGGAACCACATGCATTTTCTGTCTACCACATAATTATCTAAACACTGTTGCCTTCTGTGGGCTCGAATTTCTCAACATTGTAGATCATGCATTTAAATGACAGTAAAGCAACAAGGTAAAAGCATCCTTAGCTTAAATTGTCTTACAGAATCTTTGTTCAGTCAAGAAACCAGAGCAATCAGATGTTGGGAATTCATCTGTACTGACAGTTAAAAATGAATTTCAAGAAGAAGTTGGCAAACCAACATCTAATGACATCAGTTTATCAGGCAAGCAAAACATTTCAATAATAATTGGGCTTAAAAAGTATTTAAAAAAAATCCACAAACCTTCCATATTATGCTTTTCTAAAGAAGCGAGAGAGAGCGAGAGAAGAGGAAAGGGAGAGAAGGAAAAGAGAACCACTCTTTAGTTGTTCACCAAGGTATTCTATTGTTTACACGTGTATGATGTTGGATCACCAAGTTTTTCTTAAAGCAACACAGGATTAATCAGACACATTGCTCAATTCATAAATATCAGAATGAAACATGTTTGTTGAGTGTTTGCAATCGGCATCATACATCACTGTAGACAACAATTGGAACTGTTGTACATTTTGAATTGGAAAAAAAACCTCAAACATGACAGACTATGAAGTGCATTTTAAATAAAGTATATAGTATTAGTATACTTTTGAATTAAAAAAAATTAGAAAATCTGGGGAGTGAATTGTGAAAGCGTCCTCCATTTGTTACAATTCAAAGAAAAAAAGTCGTAAGTAGAAGCAGTTGGTGCCATGAATGCTCAATGGCGAATGTCATTTGAGATAACTTATTATAATCCAATGAGGTGATCGAGGTAGTCTAACCCGGAGTGGGGATCTCACCTGCACTCCAGGACTGACTGGTGTGAGAGGATACATCTGTGGGAAGCAGACGGTTTGTCCGTACACAGGCTGTTGGACCACGATGGAGGGGCTGGGCTGGCCCTGAGGCCGAGGAGGCGTGGGGGTGTTGGCAGGTTTGGGCTGATGGACCAACATATTAAACAGATTTAATATAAAAGGACAGATCAACACAGCTTGTTATTTGTGGAGCAGCAGTGGAACTGACCTGTGTGTTGAACCTGGGTTTGAACTCATTAGCATTTGGGTTTAGAGTTGATTTCCTCACCTGCCTGCAAAAAGATGGTAAAAAAGGTTCATGTTTAGAAGAGCAGCTTACAGTTATGTGCTTTTATTATTGCCAGCATAACCAAACCTTACTCATTAAAGACAGGTTTGGGATTTAATATAGCCAGAAAACGTGAATGTGACCAGAAAATGTAACAAATTCATTCTGAGCAGAATAAAAACAGAACATACAAAAGAGCTAAATTCAATAAACCTCGTTTGTTTTCTTTTTCTCCAAGGTAACCAAAATCTATTCAGGATGTGGTGCCGGGCGTTTTTTTCTTTGGGCCTCAAAAATAACAGATTTTACATGTTACAAAGCTTCTAGCATTTAATTAACAAATAATGACTGTGGCGCACCAATGGGTGCTGACTGCTAACCGCATAACAGCATCTAAAAGAATAAAAGACTCTTAGAATATTCACAGGTCATTTCAAGTTTGATTTGGTCATAAAAATTAAATGACTTTACATTCTTTTCCTTGAGGGGATGTGACAGAACTTGAGTATAAAACACTTAAATCTGATGAATATTTCAAAATGACTGCTGCTGTCTCAGTGTGAATTCACTGGCAGCATATTAGTTAACATTCAGGGCTCAATAAAATGCTCCTTCCCATAGACCAACAGTTCTTTAGGTTCTTTGCTTCAATTGTTCCAGAATGACAAAACCAAAATCAATCTGTCTAAACAGGATGCAACAGTATAAATCAACCCCACCACGCCACAGAGTATCCAGGGGCACCTGACATCTCATCAGGACCATGACATCTCTGATGTTATTTTTAAAGCAGTGTAGGTAAAGGTTTCATGGGTTCATCTTGGGGAAAAAAATACAACACAAACGACTCGAGGCTAAAAAAACCCAATCAAGTCATTTAATACTTAGCTCCTCTGATATTACAGTTTTACCCTCCACTCACTCTTGTACTGCCTCCTTTTTCTCCTCCTTCTCTTCATGCATGGGTCCACTGAATGTGGACGTTGTCTGCACTCCCTGCGATGTCACATCCATCGTGGCCCTCTTCTGGTCTGTAGCCGAAGGAGACAGGGACGGAGCGGCAGGGCTCCCGGGCTTACTAGTGTTTGTGGTGGCGGTAGTGGTGGCGGGTGGTGCTGTGGCACCACCAGGGGTACCAGCGGCAATGACTACAACCCCATCTTCTGAAGCCTCTCGCCCTGTTGTGGCCGTTTTGTCCAGTGGAAGGTCTTTTGCCTTGTCTGCTGAATCTATGGGAGGCTTGGTTAACATCTGGTCAAAGGGAGGATCTGAGTTTGAACTAGACTGCAACTGAGAGCAAAATAAAAATGTCAGGATACACACAAACTGTGACTATCGTCTATACTGTGATAATAAGAGACACTTACCCTAAAATCTACACTAAATTTCTTTAAATTATCTATTTGCTTTCTGTGGTCTGGTGCCATGGAAGGTCCTGTAATCAAAGAGGGTTGCGTCTATTTAGAATTTGTTTTCAGGAATAGAATCTGACATTTATTTGCATATTCACACTGTCAGTAATTAGTATTTCACAAGATTTTAAGCAAACCGATCATATAAATCATAAAACTGTAATAATGAAGGGCAGTGTCTCTACCTTTACAGATTGGTCTAATGATACTAGGTGAGCTATCCAAAGGCTTGATATTTTCCTTGTTTGCTGTGGGAGATGTTTGTCTTGCCTCCTGGACACGACATTCTTTTGCTGTGCAAAAAACCCCCCCAAAAAAAACAGTCACAGTACCGTTAAAAAAGAGAATATTACAATGCCAGTGGCAGGATGTGTAAAACAGCATGGAGTAATCATCATTCATAACACAGTATTCAAACCAGTGTCAACAATATTATGAGAGAAAATAGTAGATGATCCCAGGAAAACAGCTGGACACAGCTGTTTACCTTTTAGCCTCCAACAAGTATCAAATTTCCTAATCTTTATCTTACCATCTCCTGCAGAAGCGGGGCCCATGCTGAGGGAGGGGCTTGCAGCAGTAGGAGAGGAAAATGTTGGTGTTGCCACAGTTTCCACAGGAGCGTTTCCTGACTGGGATGATGGGATGGAGGACGTGCCAGTGGAGGCTCCACTAATACTGTTCTGCCGTGGGGAGCGAGGTCTGTGTGCTGGAAGTAAAAAAAAAAAAAAAAAAGAAAAAAGAAAAAAGATTATGATGGCAGAAGGTCTCATTTTTATTTTTATTTTAA
This sequence comes from Lagocephalus sceleratus, assembly GCA_911728415.1. Classification (NCBI taxonomy): domain Eukaryota; kingdom Metazoa; phylum Chordata; class Actinopteri; order Tetraodontiformes; family Tetraodontidae; genus Lagocephalus; species Lagocephalus sceleratus. The sequence goes on along the minus strand of CAJVRN010000237.1, from coordinate 7,325,407 downwards.
TCAACTGTAATTTTTATTTTACAGTTTTACTGTAAAATTCTGGTGAACAACTGAGTGAAGTGAAAATCAGTAAAAAGAAAAAATTAATAACTAAACGGGTCTCCTACCTCCACTAACTACTGAGGACCACGTCCCTCCAGAGTTGCCGCTCTTGTTTGGTGGAGTCCCTGGGACATCTCCAGGGCCACTGTGAGAAATTAAATCCATTCCTGCAGGGCCTCCGGTGGTCCGACAGGGCTGCACTCTGTGGGCGCGAGGGGTCCGCTGTGACTTTGGAGACATTCTAGGTGGACCTGGACATAAAGAGAAATAACCCAACTGTCAACTACACTGCCAGGAAGCACACACAAACATTCTGCTTGAAAGAAATTTGTATCTTAAAGCTTAAAAACCCAAATGTCCACAAGGGCTATACATTAATACGAGTTAAATATCACATCACTCAGTAATGTCACTCTGCAGCATGCATATTAGTGGAAAAACTATATAAAGCGTTGAAATGACACACTTCTCAAACAACACAAGGCAAGATGAGAAATAGGGGAAACAGAGGAAGGAAGGCGAGTAAAAACCCATGTTTAAAATGTTGTCTTTTAATAATCTACAACATGTGCTGGTTAAATATTTTGCCCCTTAACTGTTTGTATGATGACCATTGTAACAGAACATAACTGAACTCCAGCAGCAGCTGAAGAAACAAATGCAGATATTTATTTATTCAGGTCTTAGTTTTCTGCTACAGAAACAATACTTTTTTTTTATAAGGACTCATTGAAATACTGAGGGAAGCGACCCCATCAGCACCACCTGGTCACAGGTGATTAACTTAATCTATAATCTGTCAGTTATGTGAATGTTTGGTCCTGAAGGGGAGTAACAGAAAAAGCAGAAAACACAGCACACACCGTGATGCACCCACATGCCAAGATGAAGCTTGCTACATGTTGACAAAGAGTCAGCTCTGACCCCAGGTCAATCTGACGTGGTGCTTTCACCCATCTGTGTTACTGCACACTAGACCGGGGCAAATGTTGGTTGTCGTTTTTCTTTTTTTTTTTTTTAAATGAGGCAGGTTACTTTTGTAACTTGTCTAAAATTTTACTGACTATCTGATCCGTACATGAAGTCTAATCCACTTTTGTGTCATGCCTTTGCCCAGGTCTAATTCATACTAATGTGGGTACCTTCTGAAGACATGCGTTTGGGCAGAGTGGAAGCTGGCGACATAGGCCCATGATGAGAAAAGGAGGATGAAGAGGAGGTAAAGGAGGAGAGGGATGAATGAGAGGGAGGCCTGGAAGGTCGAGAGGGGGGTCTGGAGGGCCTGGTGGGCGTGGTCGCCCTAGGAGGCAGAGAGGAGGGGCCAGACTGGTAACGGGAAGAGGGGCGGGAGGAAGGAGATGGACAGGGTGAGGGCCAATGGGATGAACCTAAAAGAGGGAAGGACAAATGATCAAGGAAGATGTCCCGTAGACGACAACCAGTTAATATGGGGGAAAAACATCCAGACACATTAAATAGATGCAAGAGATTAATAAACATGAGTGAAGATAGCAAGTCAGGGATAAAATGATCTCCATAATTAAATAAATCATAATAAAATCAACTGCAAACACATAAAAAAAGGATTCCAGCTGGACACAAACTGGACAGCATAGTAAATAAAGATAACAAGATGGTGTAGGGCATGCAAACTGTGGGTTTTTTTGACACATAGGAAACACACCTCCATTTACCACCCTCTGGTCATTACCAGAGCTGGGGCTGTAGTCATGAGGTCCGGGCCGAGAAGCCGAGGGTCCACCGGAGCTCTGGGCCATACGGGGAGAATTCTGACGTCCCGGTCCCCAGGACATCGGATCCCTGTTTCTCTGACCAGGAGGAATGTACTTGCTCTCTCTACACCAAAACACAGTACGAGAGAAATTCAGAATAGTAGTATATGGTGAAAATATGACACAACAAATCTTAACATCCAAAACATGACAATATTAGAGGAAAAAGAATATAAGAAATCAGGATATAAGAAAGCTATGGAGATATATAATAAGTGGTTTGACCTTGATTGTAAAATTATACACAAACAACAATATCAAAGGCTTATTCAATAATAACGTTTGAGGCACAGAAAGTCAGTGAGGACATCTTTCCAGCTCAACTTAATGTCTGAGCTACTTCCATGACATTTAAGTTGGAACATTTAGGAATTACAGACTGTAATCCTCAGCAGGAATGTAAAGCCAACAATGTGGCACTTTGTTCTGTACTGCAAAGTGATTGATTTATTCACTGAAAAACAAAATGTATGATCATGAAAAGGGTTGAAACATACTTAAGAGCACAGGTCATTTTATACCACGTTCTCACCTGCCGAGCGTGTGAGGTTCTCTTTCCCCTCTCATCACAGCAGTATACTTCTCCTCCTCAGAGCGTTCATCATTCTCCAGAGCCACACGGGCCTTGTATGAGGCACTTGCTTCAATCTCCTCCGCCAACTGGGCAGCACGTGCTTCTCTCTTGAGAAACTCTTCAGAGTTGTCCCGCTCCAGTGGAACTCTGGGAAAGACAAAGCTCAGGCTCTACTTTGGTTTGCTTCAAATAAGCACATTTATTTATGCACAGAAACGCCCTCAAAAAGTGCGAACAATGAACTTACGTATATGTAGACAAGCTGCTGTCATATGTTGATAAGACTCCGTATTTCTCCTCGTTATACTTGAACATATCATTTGGGTCCCATCCATTTGACTGATGCAGAACACAGGAGGCAAAAGAGAAAAGTTTCACAAACCAGACCATCGGATGAGATATACATTTTTTCCCCCATTGTCAAACAAGCATAATCTTTTCTTCTTAGAAATCATCAAAAAGTGTGACGAACAGGCTGTCTAGCTTAAATGCAAACCAGTATAAAAATGGCTCAGTCAACCTATATGAACCTCATAATTGTAAGGTCCATGTGCAAAAGTTAAATTTAATCCTGTAAAATTCCAGCACAAGTATTTGACCAGCAAAAATGGCATCTGGTTTTAGCACTCTATGCGGTCACCATATCCAAATATAGTGTCAGGAATATTTCGAAACAATGAAGTACTACACGGCTGTATGTGACTCCTACCACATCTGTATCCAGAGACTCCAGGCTGTCGGAGTTGTTGGGCTCCCCTCCCTCCCAAGGCTCCAGATCTTTCTCCTTATGTTCACCATTGATCCTGTTGCTCACTGCGGCATCTGTGAAGTTGTCTGCATTGTGTACAGATAACATGCAAATATTTGTGTACAGCAGATTGACGTACAGGTCATCCATAAATTCCTACAACAAAGGACATGGAAGTAGCACTGGTTCATAGAGCACGCTCACTACAGTGAAGAATGGCAATAACTGGACTGATGAAAACTTTTTTTTAAATGTGAATATAAATATGAGCTATAAATAAACTATTTTTTCCAAACAGGTTACCAAGGATAAAGGATTTGCAACAACGTGAAACAGAATATGAAAACAGACTTGAAAAAAGTAAATACGATATCCTAAACAGAAAAAGAATTCATTTAAAAAAATAAATCAGGTAAAAGCTATGATGCCAAAATACTTTCAGCTGTAAAAATGTCTAATTTCTGTAATGAATCCACTGCATGATTATAATAATTATCTGATCCATACGTATGAGATATAACAATATGTTATTGGCAATATTTTCTATATTTATAGAAAATGTAGAGAGTATAATTTCAGCTCAACTGTACTAGAAAAAGATGCATGAGAAAACTTGCTAATCACAGTACAAGGAAACCTAACATCAATACAAGTCTGTTCCCACATTCTCAAAACAGGCACCAATGAACTCTGTGCATAAAGCAAACGACCCACCTGCCATTAAATATACAATGACCCTTCCCTTCTCACAATCACTAAATGTATTTAAGCATTGTTGAAAGTAAGCCAAGAGAAAATGATTCTGGCTGCTGGCGCTATACAGAGTTGAGAATGTTTAATGCAAATTACCACAGGTGGTTAGAATGCTGTATGCACAAAATAGCTTTTACAGATCGAATTTGACTGTAGTGTGGGGGGGGGAAGCAAACATGCAGTTTGATTGCAGTGAATTATAAGACCTCAAAGCACTTCAGGGCCAAATCAAACTTCCTAACATTGTTCCATTTAAATAGAATGATTAGTGAAAAAAAGATAAAAGGCACATGTTTTTTTGGCATTACAGTTCAATTTGTTGCTTTCAATAGAATGATGTTCCTGCACGGATTTTTAATATTTACTTGTAGCTGTGATTTTAAAATGATGTCTGATGCCTGGTGGGTAAATGCCCCAATAGCAACTGTCATAAGACGAAAATAAACATCCTCCTCTCTTCCAAAAAATCCAATATTGATATATGGGATGCCAAAAACTGAACTCGAAATTACTCTTATCTCATTTTAAATTAAAACATGAATTAGTGTCATTTTATACAGTATAATACTATATCCCTGTAACACATAAGATTTAATCTCAGTATGAAGCTAATCTAGTGTTCGGGCGTGATGTTCAAATAAGGCAAATTCAATTCTGAGACGTTCTATGTATATTAGTAGAAAAACTGTCCACTTATTCAACTCTCAATGACGACAATAAAACAGGATCTAATGGGGAAAAGGACTCAATCAGCCTGCACTGTATTTTCTTATAATTTTAGCGTTGCTTGTAGAGGTGACCCGCAAATTAAAAAAAAAGGATATGCCATATGCAGAAATGTGGGTCAAAAGATCAGGCCAAAGAATTTCAATCATTGAGAACAAGCAAAGATGTGCATTAAAGAAATAGTCATATATTACCTGTGTCTGAGGAAACTAGACCAATGGAGAGAAGAAACATCACATCAATTCAGAGGAGGGCTTACCAAGAGTCACTAAGACAGTCCTCTGGGTATTTTTAAATATGGATACTTGGTTTAGCTACTAATAGAAAACACTCAAATTATCCAAACATGTGGGATATTTCTGATCTGTTCCTCTATCCACAAACATATTCAAACAAGTTCATACTGCTGGAGAGTATGCGTAGGTACTATGTATTTTAGGTATCTAGATTTCTTCTTTTTGAAAAGATGTTATGGTGAACTTTCTAGATCAGTATGAATTACATATTTAAAAAAAGAATCCTCGCTGTGCCAACCTGGGTCGATCGATAGATCGTGGCTTTCTTCAATGACCAACTATTCATAACACACACTCTGGATCCAACCTGTGACTGATCTCTGCAGTCTGAGTGCAGAATGCAGCCGAGTAAACAACCTGTTTCAGGCGTACTCCATTTAGAGGCAGACAGGAGACAGTCTGTCTAAAAGGTGATGCCCACGTGGAACAACATGTCATTTTGGATTCTTCAGACTGCATATTAAATGTTACTAATAATATCTGAAAACAGAGAGAAGCTGAGTGGATGAAAAAATGAGGAAACAAGGTGATATGACTGTGGCGTGTATTTACAGGAGCCAACATTGGCATGACTTTTCATGCAGTTCCCAAATCTAATGAACAAAGAGACAGTGGTTCTCACCCACAATGGTGGACAGTCCTCACCTTGCTGAGCCACAAAAAGGTGTAGGACACATGTGAAAAAGAGAGCAGGCCCACACGGACTGCAGATGGGGTTTTGTGTGTCTCAGACAGGTTAGTTACCTATTTTAAGTTTCTTCTGATAAATGTTGTGGCCTTTATGGAAACCACTGCAGTGTGCCACAATAATAAGAGGAATTCTTACAAGCACATCAGTGCATGTAGGTGTGTGGCTTCAGAAAAAAAAAGCAAAAAATTGAATTTTTTTTTTTTTTTTTTCACAAAACCACAAATGATAAGTAAACCTTTCAAACCTCCTGATGTATTTACAGACCCAGCTGTGCTGAAACATTACTGGGTTAAACCACTGTGAATCAGGGTTAAACATAAATGTAGACACAAATGTATTTTTGGATTTGAGGTTTCAGGGATGTCACTGGGGCTATTTATTTACCAAGGAGATTTAAGACAACGCCAAGCAAATGGTACCTTTTCTGGCGAAATTCAGATCGGCATCCTTAAAGGTCACCACCACAACATCAGAGGCTTTGAATATAATACTCTCCACGATGTCTTCTTTCCTGGGGCCTATGTTCAGCTCTGTGTTCTTTCTGTGGGCCGCATCCAGCACCAGGTCACACTGGAGATAAAAGTTGTACGAATTTGGTTGGTCAAACAGAAAACAGTACTGGCATTCATGTGTTTTTTTTTTTTTAAGTATTTCATTCAAAAATATGTAACAAACAGCCATTATATAATAGTGGTGAATAATAAAGAAGTTTCAAAGTGAAGGACTGTGTCAAGACAGGGACTAGTGTGAATATTTGCACATTTGACTGTTTAGCATGCACCGACTTGTAATCAAAGCAACCGAGCTCGATGTCAGCATGTAGAAGATACACATGCAGACGTGTGGCGATGCTCACCTCTGGACCGTACGTCTTAAATACTCCTTCATAGACGGCTCCATTTTTCACTTTCAGCTCACATTTGGCACCCTACAAATTAAAAAAAAAATGTCATTAATCAGGTTTTGCAGAATAATATCTGCACATTAAAAAAAAGATCAGAATCAATTTGCCAGAGAACAATTTCTTCAGAATGTTTTATTAAAAAAAAAAAAGTACTGAAAGTGTAGCATTTACAAATTATCCATAGTAAAGGTCCCCATATAGTTTCAGATGCTTTTTCATTTAGATGATTTATTTAAAACAGGAGTAACGATTATTAAACCAAACAAGTAACGTACCACCACTGATGTCAACACATGGACCATCCTCATATTTGCATATACACCATTAAATATGACCTAAAGGAGAACAAAATAAGCTTTTTTAAATTTCCCATTAACAGAGGAATATTACAATAGTGTCTTCATTCATAATAGGTGCCTGACAGACACAACCTTTGTCTGTTAATAATGCAACATTAGTAACCAAAAATGTTGTACAATTACACGCATTTTACACATTCCTGTTTGAAATAATGGAAATTTATATTTTCCCCATTATGGTGATTTGTCAAATACAGCTTCCCTTTTCTGACAAAATACACTAATTGGTATGCAACGGTCTGAGACGTGGTACGTATTCAGTTTCCCACTGCATTACAACTTCTGATTGATTACTTACGGCTGCAGGACCTTTGCCACTGTGTCTTCCCCTGGGGAAAAAAAAAGCAAAACCAATATTATCATTTCTCTCAGAACTCCTGAAAGTAGATGTCCTATCTGGTGTGGCCGGCTGTACATACAACATGTGGCCGATTTTTTTTTTTTTTTTTTTAAACAGACTCCAAGAAAAATAGGTGATTGTAACAAAGTCGCGACCCAAACTCAACCTAAAATGAACCTTGCAAAGCTCTTATAGTGAATGAATAAAAGCAGCACTTAAGACATGGAAGATTGCAAATAAAGAGTCACTTCAAACTGAAAAAGGGAGTGTCTGCAAACAAATCTAAAAGCCTCAGTGGTGTAATGTGGGTCTTAATTTAAAAAAAAAAAAAAAAAAAAAAAAAAGACTACGCAGTGAACGGCAGCACTGTCATAGTGACAGGCGAACTGGATCGCGGCCCGATCAGCTGGATCCAAACGAGATCGCCGCGTGTGCCGGTCCTGCACGGACGGTGGGAGCAGGCTCCATCGGATGTGGCGATGCATCGGAATGTCGCGCTTCAAGGGCAACATTTCACACGAGCGGCGGAGGCGACGTCAAGGTTGCAAGCCTGCGTGTTCCACGATCACCACCACCACCACCCACCCCACCCCCCACGATCACCACCCCCCCTCCCCCACTCCTCAGCTACCACACCCGCCCCTTTCCACTGGGGCGCCCACACGTTCTGGAGCCATTTCTGGGGTAAGCTGGTTGCAGCCATGCAACCGTGACAGGAGGAAAAAAAAAAAAAAAAAAAGCCCCCCACGCAGGTCCAGTTGTCCCGGCATAAAACCACCGTCTGCAGGTGTAGCAGAGCAGGTGATCGTGCATGGGGCTGCAGAAAGGCTCCTTAAATAAACTGGCAGCGGCGAACTTGTCAGGCAGATTGACGGCTACACACGTGGTTTTAAAAAAATATATACATATATGCACGATCCAGAAAGCATGTGTTCGGGAAAACTTACAGGTCGGACCAATAATTTGAACAAATGTGCAGGAGAGGGTTACGCATCGTCGAAGTTGAAAGCTTATTCGAGCCGGGAGAGAGAGAGAGAGAGGGAGAGAGAGAGAGTGAGAGAGGGGGGGGAGGGAGGCCTGGCTACATGTCGATAGGCTAGGTAACCAGCGCGTCCCGAGGCCCTCACGCAAAGCACAAACATTCAGTTTCAGGGCGCCGGAGCCTCGATGTCATCTCTCCAAAACGCCGGGGTCGGGCCACGGGGCCCCCCGCGGACTGGAAACCGCCGACCCCCGGCGACGGCGCCGTGTTTCACCGCGGTAAAAAAAAAAAAAAAAAAAAAGACGCTTTCGGCGGCCACAGACCTGCCCAGACTCTGCCGTCCCCCTCCTCCTCCTCCTCCGCCGCCGCCGCTCCCGCTGCTGCTCCCCCCGGCGCCGGAGGACGGTGCCCCGGCGGCGCTGCTACCTCCACCTCCGCCGCCGCCTCCGGGCTTGCTACGATTTCCACCGGCCTTCAATGACATTGCGATCCCATAAAAGACGGCGTCCGCAGGCGACCGGTTTCACACGGTTCGGGGAGGGGGGGAGGGAGGAGGAGGTGGAGAAGGAGGGGAAGAAGAAGAAGGAGGAGGAGGAGGAGGAGGGGGGTGGCCTCCTGGCGCAGAGGGCGGGCGGTGCTGGTGCGACAGCCGGCGGCCGGAGCAGCGGCGGCGGCTAACGTCGGCGTGCTGCTCTCCCGTCGTCGTCGTCCTCCCCCCTTCCTCCCTCCTTCCCTCCTTCCTTCCTTCCTTCCTTCCTCGACGGGCAGAGATGTTGCGCTAAGGCGGCTAGCCGCTGGCTAACTAGCCTGCCCGCGCGGTCCCACTAAAACAACGGAGGCGCGGCGAAAGACGGGCGACAGGGCGCGGATCGGGCCGAGCATGGGCGCCGCGACCGGTCGTCGGGTTCGTCGTGAAGCCCCCCCCCCCCTCTCCTCTCGAGGAAGAGTCGATTACTTCGAAGTGTGGTTTCGGGCTATCTGGGCTTCTTTCCGTTGCTAACAGCGAAAAGACCAAAACAGTCTGAAAAGGGGACCAAAAAAAAAAAAACAGCGGAGGGATATGTGGAAGGCGTAGCGGCAACGGAACGCGTACGCCGTGAAAACAAAAATCCACGCAACGTGGTTTTTTTTGAGCTGTTTCGCAAATGTCACGCGCTTAATATCCGCGCGGCGTCGCGCGCAACGCACGCCGAGCGGTTGCGGGAGAAACGCCCGGGCGGGATTCGGGTTTTAAGACCTTTCGCCCGCCGCACGGCACTATTTTCAGGAAGTCGGCGAACGCTCGACGTCTGTGCTATAATGTCCACGTGAGCCGGCGAGCGCGCGGCGAGCACGGGGGCGCGCACGTAGTAACACACTGTTATTTACTCTATTTACATCAGATCTGCACGCTTGTGTCACCTGTCGCGCAATTAAGTGATGGGCGGGCGAGTGTTTTTGCTGCGAGGGGGATTTCGGGAGAATAAAGAGGATGTTCGTTCGTTTGTTTGTTTGCGTTTTCGTGTCGATGTCAAGCTCGAAACGCCCAAAGAAATCGCGCAAATTGCTCATATGTTGTTTATGTAAGCAGCAGCGATAGTTGTCATGAGGCGCTGGTCTGTTAAAAAAAAAAAAAAATGAATGTCTCCGACCTCGTGTGATGACTATCAAATAGCCTGAAAGGGGGGCAGTGGGGATAAAATAAGTATTGTTGGAGTAATTAATGGAGTAGCTGATTAATTGATGATATTGTCTTGAATTTTTGTAAACCTTGGTTGATGGTGTTGCAACGTCCACTGTATACCTGGAGGAAATCGGGCTGATTTTCAGTCCAGTCAGCATTAGGATATATATTTCAGCACATGAACAAATGTAAAGCAATGCAAAAAAAAAAAACCGTTCTGATTAGGAAATGTCAGAAACCTGTGGGGGTTTGTATATTTAGTCAGTCAGTGTGTATATTCTGCTGTTCTTTTAAGATATATTGTGATTTAAGCTCATCAAATGTATTACCACATTTTGTCAACGATTAGTGTAAACTGTGAATGTCGTATTTTCTTCCGGACAACTACGATATTTATAATTTTAAAAAGCCTAATATAGAGATATATGTTTTATTGTGTCTCTATTGTTAAAACCCAAGATAATTGTTCAATAAAGCTTACTCAAAAAAAAAAACGTGGTCCTTCCCTGGGTCTTAATAAAAATCTGCAGATGCCGGATTGCATTTATTTAATTGTTTAGAAAATTTCGTTTTGAAAACATACTAAGAAAATGCGTTTCGTGTAAATTAAATCGAGCATCTCCTTACGAAAAACCACGTTGTTGTTTGTTTTGGATGTTTGCACCATTCGTTCAGAGTTAATTCCAGTCAGGCGTTCTCAGAGGACTACAGCTGCGTTAGTGGGGCTGCCGGAAAAAAAAAAACAACGGGATTAGCAAAATAGTCCAGAAATGCGTGTGTTTTGCTGCTCAAATCTGAAAACCCCCCGAGCCCCCAGACGCCAATGAGACCGAGTCGCGTCGACGTCGACGGCGGACCCTGTCTCTCGCGCTGTCACGCGAAAGGACGGTCTTATTCGGGAGCCGAAAGATGAGCGCCGCGCCCGCTCGCCTGAGCTAACTCGCTAGCCCTCCGAGCTAACTCCCCCCCCCAACAACCCCGCGTACGTAGTCGGGTTTTTCCGCCCTCTGGGAGACCCGAGAGCGCCGTGTCACGTCGGCCCGTCGCCCCACACGAGTGTAGCCGGCCTCCGTTGTGAGGGCACCGGCCTGCGTGGGCGCGCAGAGTCCGGCCCGGAGGCGCCGAAGCCGGGCAGCTATTATGCGAGCCGGTGTTCGGGTCGTGTTAGCGCAGCAGCGCCGCGTCGACTAAAAATACACGCTCTCCCAGCTCATTGTCCCCCAAGGTGTGTGTACGGTGCACTTGTGCGCTTTCCGTGTTCACCGCCCCAGGCTTTGGTGCCCTACATGGTCTCTGCAAGTGAATTTAAATCGACCCGGAGAACCAGCCAGGGCCCGAGGTCGCGTTCGGCTCCCGGCCGGGCAGAAGTGTCTCTGGGAGGCTTTTAGGGTCTCCGAGAGGACGGACCTCAGAACCCGAGTACCGATGGTCGGGGATCCTTGAGCTCCCATGGCCTCGTCCCGTCGCCCGTAGTGACATTACAGCCCTTGGCCCGGCCCAGCTCAGGGTCGACACTCCTCAAGAACCCTCGGTAAAAGGTCAGAGAAGCCGCTTTGTCTCCACTTTCAACTGTTCCAGCTCCACAAGGCGAAGTTCGTCTGTCCAGTAGACACAATGTCGGAAGACAACAACGTGGACAAGTTCATCAAGGTAGGTCAAGTTGAACTAATTCTGATGTTTATGTTCTCACTCTAACCACCTAGCTGTGGTTGTCTATCTATAATATGATTGTTATTATAACCTATAATGCAATGACATCTAGTTATAGTTATAATAATCCACGAATATGAATGCAAATATTTATTGTTATTTGAGCAATCCACGTCATGGTGTGGACTGAAGGTGGGTGATGAAAGTTAGTTTTGGTCATACCACGCAACCATTTTGTGATCTGAGATGTGATCTTGGCCTGTCCCCACCAGCATGCCACTGCCAGCGCATTTGTGTCAGCTGTAAAATCTGATCTGTGGCCGCATATGCCCAGTAAAAGTCATCACTGAGAATGGCGACCACCGGATTAGCGGGTTAAAGCGCTCCTTTTGGACACAGCGGTTGGACTTGTCAAGATTTCTCTGAAGCCGGGGACCAAATGCTCGGCTAATTAATTCTGTCAGAGCAAAGTACTGGCTTGTATCTTTTTTTTTTTTTTGCCCTGTATCAGATTATCACATTACTGGTAATCCATTGATAGTCTTTTTGATACGCTGGTATTTGTTTGATCTATGTTTCCAAGTCATAATAACTTATTAATAAATTGGGGGATCATCAGTCTTAGTTAGATCCCAGTATTATGTACTATCCCCTGGGTATTTGTCTCGAAAATTACAGCTCCTCTTTCTGTAATCCAAGTTTGGAACAACAAGGGCATTGCAGAGGAAAATTTCTGGTAGCTTTTAGCTGTGGCACACAGTGAAATTCATTGTCCTAGCCAAGTCCAATTTATTCTCTGGTCGGATTGAAAGTGCTAATTTGCTAATTTTGTAATCTCGGTGTTTGCATCTGAATGTGTTGGCAAAACATTTTCTAGTCTTCTCAGCCCGCTGTGACATGCAACAGCCAAGTGTACCCCCAAATTATTGATTCCAATTAAGCTTTACATGAAAGATTCTATTAGAGACTTTTATAAAATATGTTTTCTTTGTTCCCTTCTCCTTACAGGAGACCTCCATTCTAGATGAGTACAACATAAACTGGACACAGAAACTGGGAGCCGGCATCAGTGGCCCTGTCAGGTGAGAGTGAACAAGGAATTACTTCCCTCTATTGTGTCCCTCCTCTTAGAAGCTTTTGAAATGTATTTGTAAAATGCAAGAGGTTAATGTCAAACAGTGGGAAAATCATAGATAGTCACATGGCAACGCTACCGTGTTTGTGTTCGGAGCCAACACCTAATACATTGTGTTCATGTCCATGGAAACAAGCAAAGCTAATGTATACTGGAACTATTTAATTTAACTGTGAGAGCAGAGCTGACATCCAGTAAGAATGCTTTGTTCCTTTAATGCACCATGACTCAGAATAAAATTCCCCAAAGGGATTAAAGATAAATATTTGCATTGTGTTCAGCCCATGCAGTGCATGATTAATCCAGAAAGACTTTGGATTTTTAACAGCTGGACTCAAACGTGATGTCAGAGCAGATTATTTATTATCGTGAAGTCCAGTTGACAAATTTTGTGGCTCGTAGCCAGAAATAATCCAGCAAGGTTCCTTTTATTGCATTATTATTATTGCATATTCTCGGTATTGTGGCACATTTCTTTACAGATATATTGTATTTTTCAGGTGGTAACAGACCAGCAACTCCCTAAAAAAACAGACATCTTATTTGTGTCAGCACAAATAAGATGTATTTGTGTCTTATTTGTGTTTTGCTACATCAAGGTCTTCAAACACACATTCACACTGTTGTGTGTTATTGATCAGAAAACACTGGCGAGGCCATCCTGCATTGCAGCATTATTAGTTGCTATTTATTCCGCTTGAAAAAGGCTGCGCAATTATTGAAATGTGGCACTAAGGATTCATTCTCTGCCTCCCAACACTTTATCACTATCATTTCCTCAGTCAGTAGAGAGCAACCTATTGGTCTCTAATGTTTATATAATCTTCTTGAAAACTAATGAAGTGTTGATAAAACCTTAACTTTCACAATATCTCATTTTCTCACTGCCTGACTTAAATGCCTTGAGACCTCTGTAACACTTATACATGTACACATAAAGTTAGTCAAGAAATTGTGGATATCATAATTCACATGGTCATTTTAGGTAAAATATTTGTAATAGTGGCTATTTTCTTCTGCAACAACAACATGCTCAATTGCTCTACAAACTCTATCTCAAATCTCCTAAGAATTAAGTCACGGTTTACAAATAAACCCCTCGTAATCAAGCATTCCAGTGAACTTTGGACAAAGTACAATGTTTTACACAGCAACACTTTGGTGATGTGACCTGAGTTTACTGTTTAAAGGGAATAGTTGCAGTTTCTTGGGCTGTGACGATGTGTGAAGCAGCTTTCAAAATACATGTTGGACCCCTGCAGCAAAAGTGCTTTTGTTAAAATGTTTGAATTTCTTTCAGCTTTTAGTACTTCAGCATAAAAAATGTTTTAATGGACTGAAAAAGTATACCTAAAAAATACAGTCAACATCACTGTTGTTCTTTAAAAAAACTCATCTATCACTGATAAAGTCAGACAGACATAAGGTGTAATCTAATATCTGTTATGGGGTAGAACAGGCCTTTGTGTTTAATATTTCTTGTCTTTCCGTGCAGAGTTTGTGTAAAGAAGTCAACTCAGGAACGTCTGGCCTTGAAGATCCTCATCGATCGACCTAAAGCCAGAAATGAGGTTAGAGGGACACTTGTCACATTGAGTGGTGTCTGTTGCTTGTAGCTGCATTTCCCGTCTGTCTGCTGTCAGTTATTAATACTTATTGACATTCAATCCTCTCTTTTTCCTTCATCTCCAGGGTGTTTTCTAATTTACTGAGATTTGATGTGTGAAGTAAAGTTGTTTTCCCTCTGCTGTGGCTCACAGCCTGTCCGTGTCATTAGCGCCCTTTTTGTTATGATCAAGCAGCTTCCACACCAGTGAGTCGTGTCGTTAAAACAGACTTTGCACACTGTGAATTGTGAAAACAGTCTCTGATGACTCCGATTATAACCACTGAAGTCATCCTGTGCTGTGGATGTGTGCAGTATTTTGTCTTTGCTTCACGTTAGTGTTTCACTTCCTGTTTTTGTTAGCCGTGATGCTGTTTTACAGCATTCTGGAGCAATTTAAGATGCATCATTGTGACTGTTTTCCATGAAACACTTTCAGCACTCCTCGACTACACCCCTCAGTTTCGGCCATTTAACATTACAATTGCCTTACGCCTTAACATGGGTGGGGTCGTCATAGGAAGGTGGCCTGAAACAGCGACGCCCAATTTGTGTATTTTAAACTTTTCTCAACGTTACATTATTGTTGTCTCTGGTAACCCTCAGTGGCCTTCAGGTCAGAGATCATTTTCATTTTGGGTCAGGGTATCTATCTCCATCTGGATTCTCTTGTCAGCTACCGTGTACAGAAGGTCCATTATTATTTTGTTCAGGTACACTCAGATAATGAAAAACAGTAAAACCTGAAATGGATTCAAGTTGAGTAGCTGTTAAATGGGGCTGAGAAGGAGGGAGACAACAGCGGTACAGGGCAGCCTCCGAAGGTTTCAGGTGTCTCTTGGGCTGTCTGTCGCGCTGCAGGTGAAGCCATAAAACACTTTTTAAATTTTCTCATTATAAATTCTTTTATGTCTTTGTGCAGGTGCGTTTACATATGATGTGCGCTGACCATCCAAACATAGTTCAAATCCTCGAGGTTTATGCCAACAGTGTCCAGTTTCCTCATGAGTCCAGCCCAAGGTGTGTGAAATCCATTCCATTGTGAGGCAATTTCCACGACTTTTTTTTTTTTTAATTTCCTGTGATGGCCTGTCTTTTTCAACAGAGCAAGGCTCCTAATCGTCATGGAGATGATGGAGGGTGGTGAGCTGTTCCACAGAATCAGTCAGCACAGGCACTTTACTGAAAAGATGGCAAGCCAGGTTACAAAGCAGGTATAGACTTGTGGATGTGTTTTCAAGGGTGAATTCCATGCACACACAAAAACACACACAGGTTTTCTCATTGAGAATTCCTTGTACAGATCAGTCAAGCCTTGGAACATTGTCATTCCCTAAATCTTGCACATCGTGACCTGAAGCCAGAGAATCTGCTCTTCAAGGATAACTCGCTGGTCGGTATCTTAACCTAGCATCTGCTGAATTTATTTTCTGATCCAATTGGATACCTAACATCGAACACAGTAGTGACACATGTTAGCAGTTAATTTAGTTAAATAGAAGTTAATTCAGCAATAGTAGAAGTAATTTATTGCCTGTATGTTCCGCAGGATGCTCCTGTGAAGCTGTGCGACTTTGGCTTTGCCAAAATCGATCAAGGAGACTTGATGACTCCTCAGTTTACTCCCTACTATGTAGCACCTCAGGTTAGAAGGCCACATCCTATAAATGCAACTCCCAATTGAATGTAAATCTCCATAATGAATATATTAAATGTTTGTAATGCATATTTCTGTTCAGGTACTTGAGGCACAAAGAAGGCACCAGAAGGAGAAGTCTGGAATCATACCTACCTCACCCACTCCTTACACCTATAACAAGGTGACATTTACATACTTTAAGATGAATTATGCTCCTCATAGGCATTAAGACAAACTCATAGGTATGAAATAACTTCCTTCACTCAGACCAGTCTTCTGTATGTGCTTTACACTTTATACTTTATGGCCTTTATGGTCACACCTTTCCATTGTATCCATCAAAGTTCTCTACTTCCCTCGTCATGCAAGGTAATTGGTCTCACAGGAACTTCTCCACCTGAATGTCATCTGGCAGATTAAGTGGCTCTGCTGTTGAAATGAGATCTTTCACGAGTGTGTTAAATCTCTCATTAACATGTCCCCTGTGAGTCATTTGTTTTTTTCCTTTCCATTTTCAATCATTTTCCAGAGCTGCGATTTATGGTCTCTTGGCGTGATTATCTATGTGATGCTGTGCGGGTATCCACCCTTCTACTCCAAACACCACAGTCGCACCATCCCGAAGGACATGAGGAAAAAGATTATGACCGGTAGCTTCGACTTTCCTGAAGACGAGTGGAGTCAGATCTCCGAGATGGCGAAGGACATTGTTCGCAAGTGAGACATTTTCAGCTTTACTCTGGCTCCCTGTCGATCCTCCTGTCGTATCCTGATCATTTGTTCTCCCTACTATCCTCCCCTGCTGCTGTCAGGCTCCTAAAGGTGAAGCCAGAGGAGAGACTAACCATCGAAGGAGTCTTGGCTCATCCTTGGCTCAACTGCACCGAGGCTCTCGACAACGTGCTGCCGTCGGCTCAGATGATGATGGACAAGGTGAAGCAACAACCGCGAGCGCAAGGAGACACAAAGAGGTGGTGGGTTCATGGTTCAAATAACGCTCCGTGTGTCTCGTTTCAGGCTGTAGTTGCAGGTATCCAGCAGGCTCACGCAGAGCAGCTGGCCAACATGAGAATTCAGGATCTGAATATCAGCCTGAAACCTCTGAACTCTGTCAACAACCCAATCCTCAGGAAAAGAAAACTACTGGGGTATGACCGCATTTTACATTCCTGTATCACCGGTTCTCATCTTATGATGTTTACAAAGATATACAAGCTTCATAATATAGATACAATATGCAACCTCATATATTACTTTACTGAACTAACATTTTAATAGCACTTCACTAAATGAACTCCACCGTGTCTTTGCAGCCCAAAGCCCAACGACACTTTCTTCATCCATGACCCAGAGAACGGAGGTGAAGACTCCAACATAGCCCTGGAGAAACTGCGAGACGTCATCGCCCAGTGTATATTACCACAAGCTGGTCCGTTAACTTGCCCACTTAATTGAATTATAAATCTGTTTGTGTTGTTTCCAATTAAAAAAAAAAAACAGTATTGGATGATCAGCGGATGTTTCCGTGTTTGCAGGAGAGAACGAGGATGAGAAGCTGAACGAGCTGATGTATGAGGCGTGGAGGATCAACAGAGACTGTAAACTGCTGAGAGACGGCCTGCAGGGCCTGAGCTGGGATGGTCAGTATCTGTTCAGCAGCCTACGTTGCTTTCTTTTTTTTCCAAAAAAGCATCAGAGCTTTTGTAACAGCTGTTAGAAATTACATTTTGCCTTGGCATCATTCTTTCATGGTACATTTGTCAAAGTCAACATTTGTTTGCTGCACATAGGAAACACGTGGTAAGTACTAAGAGTTGTTAATGTCCCATTTCTTTGCAGGACGATCGTTCTGTGATAAAGTCGACCGCTTGAAACTGGCTGAAATAGTCAAACAGGCCATCGAAGAGAAGACGAATCTCCAGGAGTCTCACTAGCAAGCGCTCTTTTTTTTCTATCTTAATTTTATATTCTTAATTGCGGCCCTTTTATCTCATATCTGTAAAGAAGCTTTTTGTTTTGTGTAAAATGAGGTTCCACCCTTTTTTTTTCCCCTTGAACTCACTAGCTCGACCTGTTGTACAGCTGTAGATAATTCAGAGAAGACTCATTGGTACTATATGTTTTTTAAATGGACTCTTGTTAAAGAAAAAGACTTAAAGTAATCTATATTTTTTTTCCAAAAAACAGAAAACAGAAGAGGAAAAAAAAAAATCACTTGAAGAAATTATTTTCCGTCAGGAAATCTTTCAGTTGCTCCCTCGCTGTTTTATCCCAATTATTTTACTTTATTCTCTTTTAGTTTCTTTTAACTATCCAAAGAATTTTATTTATTTAAACAGATGTTATTTTATACATTTTGTAGGCTGGCGGTCGGCTCTCAAGCATCTTCTTCCACACAGACTCTGAATCGAAGTAATCGGAGGATTTGCTCATTCCTTTGACCCACTGTTTGTGGCGCAAATAGAGAAAAGTGTCCTGATGCGATGATTGCACCTTTAATTTATTGAACCCGACCATTCTTTTCAAAGCGTCTCAGACACTGAAGACAAAGCAGATCCGAGCATTAAACACCAAACTGAGGCTTCCTTTTGACTCATTTGGAGCAGTATGTTATGAAACACGAGGTCCACTCGCCAGCATCTCGCAGCTTTTAACTGTCTCAAGGCCTTAATTTAACATGTCCGTGCAGATCTGCTGTCTTTTCTTCGTTTTTTTTTTTTTTTTTTGTCTTGGCTGTCAAACCGCTTCCCAGTTGAAGGATGAAGTTCAAACTTTGTGGGCGAGGAGATTTTATACTCTTCCGCAGCTTCTGTTCGGCAAGTAAAATGTAGCAAATGATTCCAAATATTTGCTGTCTTTATGTCTTCCATTTCAGATGCGATTCTGAAAGTTCTCAGTGGCAGAATGCGCGACAATGGTTAGATCTCTCCATCATGTAGCACCAGTCATTCCCTCATCTCATTTAATGTCACACTAAGGTTTTCCCAAAATACCCACGAGCACATTTATATGCAACAGTGCTCGATATTATTTTGCGCAAATAAACAAAACAAATATTCCTGATTAAATATAAGTATAACCAGTGCTGTGAACGAGCTTTAAGAATGTAATCGGTCATCAAATTCCCACGTTTATCTTGAATGTTTCCTATTCTGAACTAGGGTCGTACAGATAGTGAATAAGATCAATAAGCCTGAAGATTCTTCTAAAATCCCGACGGGTTATCTGAAAAAGCAGCAAAGCGTGTGTGAGGAACCGCATGAAGCAAAGCTACGGTATCCAACCACAGTTTATCTCAATGAGTGTAAATCTCAGGCCCATTCTAATCTTTTTTTTTTTTTTAATAGCCCTGTTACGTCACACGTAAATGGATTTATGGCTGTTCAGAGCAACAGAAGACCAGAGTGAGTGTGCACGTGCATTTCCAGGCTGAATGCTGCCTGTGTCCTGTGACACAGATCAACTTGTTGGGTCCTGCTTTCGCACCCGGACGCGCTGCGGCTGCAAACACAAACACTCGTAGGCGACTTTTTGTGTGAGCCAGCTGTAATTCTGCCTCAGTCTTCAGCTGATGTTTACCCATCACAGACACACACACACACACTCATTTTGCCTCCAACTTTTCAGCCTGACAGCATGGGCCGTGGAAACGTGCACTAATTTGACCTTGTGCTCGTGGCATATGCACGTACGCTGTAGCAGGCTTGTCTGTGTTCATTTCAGTGGCCTGAGTACCAGAAGTGCTCCATGTCCTGTTTTTATTTTAGTTGTGGTCTGTGTCACCAGTGGGCTGCAGTTTAGAAACAACCATGACAGCAGTGGCCTTGTGATTTTCTGTGTTCCCAGCAAAAAAAAAAAAAAAAAAGAGCCTTCAGTCATAACTGTGCACTAAGAGAGAAAATGAAAGTTTGCAGATTAACAGTGACGGGTGAGATTAAGGCAGCACATAACATTTGCAGGGTAAATAAAGCGAAGTCTGGAACAAGAAGCTTCCAGCCTGAAAGAAATGGTTTGGGGATTCCAGCTGCAACTTTCTGTTGTTCCGTGATAAAGTCCTTTCAGACGTGCCTCCTTGTTCATTTCAAAAGTTATTAAAAAAAAATTCCCCTTTGACCAGTTATTACCTTTGCACAGAACCTTTATTACTATTATGATGCATTTTTTAAGTAATTTTTCAGTGATTTGGGGAAACTGCAGATCTTGTGCAATGCGTTTCTTTAAAAACACGAAAACATCTCAAAAAGAAAACTGATCTCTTTTGTATTGACACACTTTAAAAAAACCATGTTTGTCTTGCATCGTGAATAAATAATGTTTTGGAGAAACTCTGCCCTGTTTATTTTCTTTGTGGATCTTCCTCATTCAGCTGGACTCTAATTTCTTTCTATGCCCATTTGTTTTATTAACCGTTATTATTCGCGTTATCGTCAGCATTTTCGGAAATCTCTTTTACTAGAGTGGAAACAAATTACCAAAGTCGAGACAGTGTGTAATTTAAATGGAATGAAACTAGTAGAGAATGCTTAAACCCATACTTGAGCCAGTTTGGACCTGCCCCAACCTGAAAACGAGCATGTTTACAGGTATCAGACACAGACGAGCGCCGCCATTTCAACAGTTCTTAGTTTAATATGTCAAATTATTTTTTTTTAAAGGCATTTATGGATGAAAAGACAAAAAAAAAAAAAAAAAACAAGGAGGAAGATGTTCACAGTCATAAAGACAAACTTATATTACAAACACATAAGGCACTTTTGTTGGTAAGCAGAATGCAGAAATTTGCTCCCCACAGTGGAAACGGAACCACCAGTTACGAAAGAAGTGATTCAAAGATTTAGTGGAAGGAGGAGGAAATTACTTTATACTTAACTGAAGTTCTGGGAAAGCATGCTGGAAATGTTGAAACCTGCAGTACAGGGAGTGTTGCATTTAAGATTTATTTTGCAGTTTAGCTTTAAAATGTAACTGCTGAATGAGGTCAATCTTTTTAATCTGTACTGGCACTCAGATGTACAGCGTGAATGGTTTGAACATATTCTCTATATCTGGAATATTTTGGCCCATTTTCCACATCTGCTCAATTTACTGTGCAACTGATTGGAATTCATTTGTGTCTGAATAAAATAATATAAAATAAAAACAACAGGATTACAGTTGGAAACAGAGCAGCAAATCCATATTAGGTCTGTAATAAATCTCTTAGCTCCGTGATCCCTCGAAGCTAACGGAAGACGGTTGCGCGGTCTGCTCAGTCCGAATCTTCGTCGTCCAAATACTCCTCGGCATTGCTGTGTGTGCGGGTGATGTCTGAAACCAAATCACTGCGGTTAGAGCACGGAATACTGCAGCATTTCATTTTCACAGCCGTCTGCTAAAACCTCTAAAATATTAGCAGCCAAAATGTTCCCAGGCTTGTGAGGTTTGATGTAATCTCTGACAAAGAGTAATAATTAAGTAATCTTTAATTAAAAGCATTTTTTATTCAATTTACCAAAAATGTGATACTTAAAAAAAAGTTCGTCAACCAGAAATTATACTAGTGTGCATTTGCACAAAATTTGGAGAGAAAAAAATTTAAAATGAAAATAGTCTCTTCTATTCAAATAATAATAATAATATAAAGCAGTATTTCAACATATTTTCTTTTGCTGCCATTTTATTGATGCACTGCATTTACTTTTGTCATCCTCATACGGTCTGCTTAATGAGTTAAGTAGAATTTCTTGTGCAGAATTACAAATGTAGCTAATGTGAATTGTTATGATTTCGACACTGGAAAGAAAATATTTAACAAGATGTAAAATGTTTTTGGACTTTTGGACCAACAGTATGAATAGACGCGGAAAGACTGCCCCCTCGTGGCCGCAGGACTTACTGCTCTGCTGTTTCCGCTTGAGAAGCGAGGAGCAGTGAGCGTTGATGGCCATGTCCAGCGCCAGTTTGTTCTCATTGTTCCGGATGTCTGTCCTTGGATCTGAAACAAAAAAACGACTTAATTGATGTGGAAACTGCTGGAAGGAGAATGATGCGAGTTGACAAGAAAAACACGCCATTACGAGAGCCCATTTAAAAAAAAAAAAAAAAAAACCTATTTGATTACCAGATGAAGCCGGGAAAGGCTCCAGCCCACCTACGGCCCAAACCTGGACGAGCAGCGATGGGTAACGGGCAGACAGAGATTTTAATCGCAGCTGTCAGCTCTCTGGCTTTTTATGCAACGCAGGAAATTACGGATTCAATATCCTTTTATGAAACCAAACACGAGGCGAGATCGGGCACTCACTTTTGTTCAGCAACAGTTCCACGATGTCAGAATAACCCTTCCACGCAGCGGCGTGCAGAGCGGTGTCCCCGAGTTTATTCTAAATTGGAAAATTAATCGGAAAAACGTTGCAGAAGCGGACACGACAACGGAAGCGTGCAACAAAGAAACCAAGTCGGCCTGACCTGCTGGTTGAGCTCCACGTTGGGGTGACTGAGCAAAAGCTCCACCACGTCTGACACAGAACAGAAACAGGCTCACTTCCACAGGCACAAGTAAAGCTGCACGTTTCACGCACCGCCGTCACTACCTTTGTGCCCTCCGTGGCATGCCCAGTACAGCGCCGTGTTCCCGGCCTTGTCCAGCCCGTTCACGCCAACCTTGTTCTCGATGCATTCCCTCAGCCAGCTCATATTACCTGCTCATCAGGGGGAAGAAAAAAAAAAAGAGGGGGGTGTCAAACCTTCATTGATAGCAAAAATCAGGATGGTTGTTGGCTGCAGAGTGGAGAGACGCGGGATCTCGCACCTCGTTTGGCCGCTTCGTGCATCGGATTGTCGATCGACTCCGCCGCTTCCGCAACTGTCACGAAGCAAAAGAGGCATTCGGTACTTTAATTCATCACAAAAAAAAAAAAAAAAAAATACACACTGTTAAATCTAAATAAAAGCTCTGGAGTTGCTTCAATCACTTAATTTCTGCCGTGTACCTGTTTAACTGCCGTATTTCTGTGGAGAATCTACACAAGAAAACCTTTCTAAAGTTTATTTGAATCAGTGAGAGGTTATGGAAGACCATTAAAAATAATAAATCACCAGCAAGGGAAAAGAATAAAGATGATTATGAGGACCAGATGGTTTTAAGTAGCTTATAAAAGTAAAAACTTTTATTAAATCTTGTGAAAACCTGAGCAGGCTTCTCTTTTTTTCTGTCATAAAAAAACGAAAAAGAAGGACTTCTGCTTTTGATCCGTTACACGGCGCAGCTGCACGAGGTCCGCGGGCCAGTCAGGTGATCAGGTCCACTCACCATAGTTACTTGGAATTAGACCAGTCCTTCCCCTACATGTCCCCTTCCACCAATTAGTGTCACTCTGAGGAAAACAGAAACAAAGAAATCATTCACAATTGTCTAAAACTGAAAAAACAAAAAAAAGCATGAAGATATGCATTTGTGCGTGAGCACAAAGTCATGCCTGCCGAAGGAAACAGGAAATAAAAGAGTGAAACCAAGTCAAATGCAAGGAAAGGAAGGTACCAAGTGCGCCAAACCTACTGTGTCAGAGATGTAAAGGATGTCTCCTTCTTCAAAATACAGCTCATCAGGCTGGAGGAAACGAAATCAAGACATTCAGAACAACCTGTTCCAGCGGGGGCCTCAGATTTTGAATGACAACAGAACCAACGGGGAGCTCCTACCGTCCTGGGCTCAAAGTTGAACAGTGCCCTGAAGACCTTGACTTGGCCTGGAGAAACACAGAAAGCACGATTTTTGAGAGACGTGAGGTTATTCGCGCCGAATTAGCCGGCAGACGAGAGCGGGACAGTAGCTTTAATGCGATGACTTCATCTGAGGCAGTAATCCCCCCCCAGAGACGTTCCTTATCGAGGCACACTTCTCCGCTTCACTGAGACCTGCTGAGGGGCTGAGTTCAGTGAAGCGACTCTGCGGCATCCGCCGTCGCATTTCTGCGTGCAGGGCTGGGTCTAAACCGCTGGTGTTTGCGGGCCCCCCCACCCTCACCCTCACCCCCCCCACCCCGGGGCCTGCGGCTCCTGACAGCGCTGCTGGAATGCTACCAGGGTGGGCGAGGCATCCAATGAAAGACCGCACCTCGCCGAGCTCACGGAGCCCTCACACACGTCTGTGCTCACTCCAAAGCCGCCCCCTCAGAGCAGCCCAGCATGTTACGGCGGCTCGGGGGCGGCTGCAGCGCCTGAACGTTTCGGGGGTTTTCCTTTAACAAACACGCACAATTTTCTTCTGAAACCCCCCCCTCGTACGTGTTGCCGTTGGTAGACCAGCGTTTAAGTCACAGTGTTGCTGCGCTCTTCTTTCAGAGGAGGGCCACGCCGTACCTTCAGCAGATGTGGGAGGACCCACTGGAGTTGCATAAGATCTGTTACTGCGGCCTTTAGCAGCATTTGTCGGTTACAAGCGGTGGGAATCGGCCCCGGTGTTCTAATACGCCCGTTGCACTCTCACACGCATCGTTGTGATCTTTCATCCACTTTGGGATTACACGAATGGCGATATATCCCCTTTTGGGTTTTTTTTTGGTGCGTTCTTACGCAACTTCTGCAGAAGTGTGGATGTGTGCTGTCTGCGCTGAAGAGTGTGTTTCACGCGGCGCCACCGGGCCGAGCGTCTTCCCCGGGTAACCCCGGGGAGCCTCTGAGCCGCAGCACAAGCCCAGCTCTGTTCAGTCACATCTGCTCTGCAGGCCCGGTCACGCCGCGCATGCACAGCCCTGCGCCGGCTCGCCCCGGATTCTCGCGGCGGGTTTGTTTCAGGCGTTTCTGGATTCGAGGCGACGTTCGGGAGAGAAACGCGCGCGTCGAGGACGCCCGAGCCGGGAAACCCCTCTCTGCGGAGTCGACGATGGCGTGGCATCTCTTCGGGAACGGCGAGCACGGGGGGGGGCGATCCGTCGTCCACGTTTGTGCGCGTGTGCCGGGGCGAAGACGATCCCCCTGCGAGCTGAAATTGTGTAACGAGACAAGAGACGTGGACCAGGACGCCATATGTCGAGACAATTCACCTCAGGCGAGGTCGCCCGTGGAGGCGCCTCATTAATAACCATGAAGGGTGGAAACTGATTGTGGGGCGCGAGCACCTGCTCCCATCCCTGCGTTCTCCTTAATGAGCCGCATTTTAAAAGACCCTCATTTGAGATGCGCGGCCGAATTAGGCAATGTGGGAAAGAAACGTGGCGATTTCCACGTTTTTAGACTGGTCCTGTCGTCATCATCTCACTCAAGGACCATTTCAGTCTATCTTTAAGGGAAAAAAAAAAGTATAAATAGAACTGCAAGGTTGCAAGAAAAACTGGTATTATCCAGACACGACCTGTGCTAGTGTGCTTTTTTTTGTGTGAACCAACTCCAACAGTGATTTCGTCACCTGGGGGATGTTGGCGACTAAAAATACCAACGCAACCATTCGACAGGAAGCAGGACGGAGCTCCTCGCATGCAGTCATGGCCTCTTCACCTCCAAGATGACCCCCCCACACACACACACACACACACAGACAGGCACACACACCCCTCCCGAAGCTGCATGAGTGACCTCCCTGCATGACTGATGCAAATGCAGAAGTGGCCGAGGCCTGCTGCAGTTCGCACCCTCCCGTCAGTCAACTGGAACACCCCCCCTCCACCAACAATATACTTACATAATCGCTTCCTATTAACTGAAAACGAGAGACAGAAACGACCCACCCCCCCCACCCCCACCACCTCACCCCCCGTGGTGGTTGTCAGGGGTTCACATCCAACAAGGTGTGTTGTGCAGGAAGTGTTCGCCGGACTCTTACCTGGCTTGGCGGGTTTGGGAGGAGGCTTCGACATTTGGAAAGCCGAAATAAAAATTAAAAAAAAAAAAATAACAGCAATAAAAATAAAGTTCGGATCGCGTCGGAGAAGCAAACAAACACCCCCCCCAAAAAAACCCGGAGCGGCAGCAAAGGAAAGTGTCAGCGAGCAGCGCCGACGGCGTCGAAGAGGAAGTCCGGCCGCGGAGAAGGACGCGGAAAAGCCCCGGCGCGCATGCGCGAAAAACCTCCCCACCTTTACTTTTAACACACTTAAATCTTTTTTTTTTCCTTTTAGAAAACGCTCGGACAACCATTCACACAAAAAACTATCAGCGCTGTTTAAAACTTTTACTTTTGTTTTAAAATTTTTGTTTAAAATTTTAAACTTTTTGTTTTGATTGTATGTAAAACCTTAACACCGTTAATGCTTCCTTTTGATGAAACCGATGTTTCGGTTTCACTTTAATTTGTTGTATTGGTATTTTAAAGTATATTTAACTTTTTTTTTTTTTTGAAGTGACGTGGCCCCCTCCGTCAGCCAATCAGGTGTGTGGAGAAGAGGACTCTGCGGAAGGAGATGGAGGGTCCCTCGGTTGTGTAGGAGCTACCTTATCGGGATTGACGCCGACAAAGATTAGACTGCAGCTACCCCGTGCATGCCCCTAAAAACAAGAAGAAAAAAAAAGAGCCCGAGCATGAGCTGGTGATTCGCGAGGCGTCGGCGTTGCACTGACAGGCTGGGATGAGGACATTCATAGTGGGAGTCGGTGGGTGAGTGTCTGCACAGGAGCCCCAACTGTTGCTGTGCTGTCAGCATGCAGCATGCATGTTGTTCCTCTCCTTCTGGTGCAGTTTGGCTCCAGGTTGCCCTTCGGATGCACTGCTTGCAAAAAGGAGTTTTGTTTTCTTTTGTTGCTCCTTTTTTTTTTTAAAGTACTCACAGGCGAGGTTAAGACTTTTTTTAAAAAAAAAGATTGTTGGGTGTAGACTTGAGGAGGCATCATGTGCATGTGATCAGTGAGGCAGGCGACAACCACGCAGCCTGCAAAGGAAGATAACAGTGATCAGCATTGTTGTGCAAAATAATCGGGTTTGTTTGTGTACCAGCGCTGTTAGACCCACACTTTAGTTTCGTCTGGATTTTGTTATTTATTCATTTGCCATTATTATATTTGACATTTCTAGTTTAAAGAAAAGTGTTGCACCATTGTTTGCTGTACAAAGTACAAAAAGTGACCAATTACTGAATAAATATTGATTTTACGTCACCATATTAACAGTACAATTCGTTCCTCGTTTTTATCCCTTTTACATTATCTCACACAACACTCTTACTGACCTTGCAAAAATAGAAATACAAAAAATGCGAATACTGAAATCAATGCTCCTTTTTTCTACCTTTTTCTAGGATAACCAATGGAGGAAAATCTACTCTTTCTCGGAGTCTACACCAGCAGATACCGAACAGCTGCATCGTTGCACAGGACTCATATTTTAAGGTGGATTTTTCTGTAACTCCTTTTGGGTTTTTTCATTTTTTTTTCAGAACTGCTGCTGATAAGCTGAAAGCTTCTTTTATTCCCCAGGATGACTCAGTGGTGCCAGAAGACAGCCATGGATTTAAGCAATATGACAGTAAGGTTTCAGGGGGGAAAAAAAAGTATTATAATGTTAGATTTCTTTTTAATGTATCAGTTTTATCGGTTCAGGTGATTAGAAAATGTTCGCGGTCGCAGACTTGGTTGTGTATTTTTCCAACGAGACAAAGATGGTCACAATCGCTCTGTTCTCTTTGAGTGCTGGACGCGCTCCACATGGATGCGATGATGAGCGATGTCGACTCGTGGCGAAGAGATCCAGCCTCGTTCCTGAGGCAGAGGGGTCTGAGCCCCACCCATGAGGAGCTGTTTGTGCTGATTGTGGAAGGATTCCTCATTTTCAACTACAGGTGAACCATCAATGATTGATAATCTCAGCACTTTCACAGTTGCGGTTACTAAAATAAATGAACGGAATCTTTTGTCTTTGTCTTTTTTCAGGCCTCTAAATGTGCTATTTGATAAAAGATACTTCATGGAAATACCGTATGACGTCTGCAAGAGGCGACGAAGGTGCAAGTTTCAGGATTAAAACCTTTTTCTGTCAGGGTTGTAGTGGGAATAGATCAGTTTTCCAGTTTAATGTTGTGTTTCTGATTGACAGCACGAGGGTGTACACGCCTCCTGATCCTCCCGGGTATTTTGACGGACACGTGTGGCCGATGTACCTTAAAAACCGCCGTGAGATGGAGGATGCGGAGCCTGGAATCGGTGAGCGTTCCCTTGGATTTGGATTATCGGAGGAGGTAAAATGTTAATGTGGTTGAGACATAAAAAGCATTCACTTTTTTTTTTAGTATTTTTGGATGGTCAGAAGACAAAAGAGGAGCTGTTGGCTGCAGTGTTTAAAGGTGTTTTACAGGAAATAGAAAGACTCAGAGGTAAGACGCAACAGAGCGAATTATTTCAATGTGTCAGTTATAATTTATCTGGTAAACTTATGGGACAACGGTGGAGGTCCAAAGTACATATCTGGAAGACAAATTTATTGTCATTAGATAACGCAGTACAATGAAATTTGTGATGCGATAAAACTCCTGTGATTCCTGTGAATATTTCCTTTGCAGACTGAAGATGGAGACTGCTGCACCCAAGGGTGCCCAACCACTGTGAGATCAAAAGGACCAAAACACCTGTCACAATTCATTTTTTTTAATGTCTAATGTCTATTTACTATGCAGTATTTCTAACTGAAGGGAGAAATGTAATCTATAATACTTAACTGGCCTGTCTGTCATTCTTTAGTTTTTTTAATGTCACACTTTAACCCTGACAATAATGTCTGTATAACACATGACAAATTGTGAAATACCTTTGTCTTAATAAAATGCTGAGTGTGCCTTTTTTTTTTACCGTTGTGCTCATTTTTTTTACTTTTATTTTATTTTTTATTATGATATTCCAAACCCTCCGTGGTTGCTTCAGTACTTTTCACACGTCATTTCTCAAAAAACCTTCACTGAATGTGTCGTTTGTCGCCACCTAGTGGTTGTTTCTGGTACCGCAGAACCTTTTGAAATGTTCTGTATTTCTTAAGGGGTAGGGGGAGTATCAGTGCTTTTTTTATTTCAGAAAATGGAGGGAAAATCACAAATTAATGAGCTGGTTTCGTTCTCCACGCTGCACACACACCCCTGCAAGGACCTTTTCTTCCTCTGATGGCTATAAATAGGAGCTGTCCTGTCATTCATGATCTAAAACCAGTTTGACAGCATGCAGTGACATCTGAGTGCTATCTTGTACTCTGCATAAACTTTACTGCGAAGCTTTCTTTGACCGGATGGATCTGCGTTTCCCACGGCACAGGATGATAACAAACTTTTTCCAAAAAGTACATTCTGTCAGCAGAAAAATGGCCTGCGCTCCACATTGACATGGAGGAAAGACGCGGAGTTTCCACACTTCCCTGTATTGACCATATCCTGTTCCAGCTCCACTTATATAAGCGTGCTGCACCTCTTTGCCTAAACCCTCTGCAGGATTTCGACAACTGAAGTCAAGGCCGGGAGAGAACAATGCAGGGCACAGGATTTCTAACGTACGTGTGTTTGGTCGTGACCGGCTGCTGCTGCTGTGCTGCTTTGCCTCAGTTCAGCCAGCAGCCTGCCAACGACAGGCCTGTGATTGGTAAGTGACATGTAATCAGAAACGGCTTGAAATCCACAGTAAATACTGAGTTTTACAGTCTAATCACAGCTTTTGTGTGTGTGTGCGTGCATGCGTGCGTGTGTGTGTGCGTGTGTGTGTCCACAGGTGTCCTGACTCAGATTGTCGTCGATGATGTCATGAAACCCTTTGGGAGGACCTACATACCCTCATCCTATGTCAAATACATCGAGTCTGGAGGGGGCCGAGTGATGCCAATCAGGTGATTCAGGAGGATTATGTGTCATTGAGAGGGAAATACCAGGGTTTTCTGTGTTACCTGCAGCAATAAAGCACATCACATTTATGATATTAAACTTCTGAGAGTAATGTGTTGGTTTTATTGTGTCACCGTCATTGTTTTATTGGCTGTCAATCCAGTAATTTGTTGATATTTCCTGCGTGATCGTACTCACAGGTTGACTCTTACTGCTGCTGAATATAAAACCATCTTCGGGCAGATCAATGGGTGAGCTGTGAATGTGAAACAAACCCCCGAATGGTGCCTTTTTTTTCTTTTTTTTTTCTTTTACCTGGACCTCACTCATACTCTTCGCTGTCTGTGCAGTCTGCTCCTCATCGGTGGAGCCGTAGATTTGGAGACGTCAGATTACGCAAGGGTGGCCAAGATTTTTTACAGCCTGGCTCTGAGGGTTTGTACAGCAAACTGATGCCTCTCTCTGTGCCTACCTACCTATTAAACTTGCACAGGCATGACTTTTCTTGAAATTTACAGCTTGTTTTTTTAAAGGTGGATTACTTTGTTTTGTTTTTATTTAGAGTGGATAGTTTTATTCAGCAATAAATGACTTATGTTGCGTTACTTCCGGAGACAGAGCGGTCAAATGTGTTTATCGGTGTGCGCTCACAGGCCAACAATGCAGGGGATTTCTTCCCCATCTGGGGCACGTGCATGGGCATGCAGCTGCTGACCGTCCTGGTGGCTGGTCAGAACCTGCTTTCCAACACCACAGCGGAGAACGTGGCTTTGCCCCTCAACCTGACGGCAGGTTAGAGAAACGCTGCAGTGTTACTACGGAAACGCGTAGTTCTGCATGCACCTAACATGAGAAATCTGTGTGTGTGTGTGTGTGTGTGTGTGTGTGTCTCACTGCAGAGGCTGGGTCCAGCAGGATGTTTGAGGGCTTTCCAGAGGAACTTATGAAGGCCATGACCCAAGAACCGCTGACTGGTAACTTTCACCACTATGGAGTTACAGTTAAGGTACACCACCACCACCCCCCTCCACACACACGGGCACACACACACACAAAGAATTTTACCACACTAATGTTCTCAGTTCCCTATGACTGAGTTGATTCAGAAGGACCAAAATTAGTCCCAGTATCAAAATATAGTATTTACATTAATGGAGATAAATGATAGAAAAACGTGTTTTGTTAACACAACATGGGACAATACTTTTGGGGAGAAAAAAGGTAATAAAAATCAGTAAATAACAACTAAATGCAGTCATGAGTCCAATGATCTTCCAGACTTTTTTGGCAAACAAGAAGCTGCGGAGCTTCTATTCCATCTTGTCTACAAACGTCGCTTTGAACGGAGCCCACTTCGTCTCAACCATGGAAGGTCAGAACAACACCGCCGCGACAATTTGAAAACGACAATTTACCAGCGACAGGATGATAACAGCGCGACAATCACCAGGGAAGAAGTACCCTTTCTATGGGGTGCAGTGGCACCCTGAGGTGAACCGTTTCCAGTGGGACCCATCGAGCAGCTTCCCTCACTCCCGCCACGCCGTTCAACTGTCTTCCCTGCTGGCGGAGTTCTTCATCAATGAAGGTGATCAGTCCAGCTGATAGACGATGCTCCTCCGTGAATTCTCCTCACTTTTCTGCCTCGTTTAGGAAGGAAAAGCCTCCACCACTTTGAGGATCCCGAGGAAGAGGCCTCATCGCTCATTTATAAGTACGCTCCCGTTTACACAGCAAACATAACGGGATACGAGCAGGTCTACTTCTTCTGAGAGAAGAGGTTCATGTGGATTTGAGACCAATCGCAGGAGGGTTTTTTTTAAAAAATGAGACTATCTCTATTGCAAAAGCAGGAACAGAGTCATGTTTTGTTGGAACATGAAAGGTCATGGGTACTCCTGCATTGTTCTACGTGTGTGCAGCATTTGAAATAAAAGAACTGTACTGGTGCTCTCACCTGTGTTCGCCGTGGTTCTGGCGTTGATCCTTGATTACATCTCTAAGAGGTTTTCTTTGTTTGAGTGAATTTCTACTTTACTGTCAGTACAATATAATTTGTTAGATTTGGACCAGTCAGGGCCATATGAAGTGAAGTAAACGCTTTAGGGCGTCAGCTCCTAAATTTCAGGGACTTCTCATTCATCAGCAAACATCCCCACTGAGCTCGAAAACACATTTTATTGTCTTATATGATGAAAAGAATGCAATAAAGAATCATATTAATAGATATTTAAGAATTTGACCTGCAGACACACACACACACACACACAAAGAATACCTGAGTGATGTATAATTTTTAAAAAAGATGTCTGCAGATTTTAATCTCATCAAAATATATATGACCTTGTCTGGTATAGACAAAAGTACTAAATATTGGATCTGGATGAGAGATCTTTAAGGATTCTACCAAAAATAATCTTTCAACGTGATATCAACAAACACAAACCTGTCTGTAAATATCAGAACTACATGAATACAGCCCTCATCTTTTGTCAGACGCGTGTGAGGTGAAAATCAGAAGCAAGCATTGCTCGAAGATGACAGGGGAGGAAGATTCGAACACCATCTCGGATAAATCTGACCTCGTTCGGGGCCGATTCGGATCTCTCGGTTGTGGTTTTGACCTCGTAAACACACATGCGTCAGTCATGGGAGGAAGCGTCGGGCGGCCGTCACAACACACGCCGACCCTGCGGCCACGCTGATTGGCCCCGGCGCACATCAGTAGCGTGCGCAGGGGGGCGGGAGATGAAACATCGAGCCAGTGTTCTAGCCACCCCCCCCCCCCTCCTTTATAGTCCTCAAACGGAGCAGATGCTGCTGCTGCTGGGTCGGTGTCGTTCCGTCCGATCATAACAACACCCGAGAGCGATGCGAGGAGGAGGAGACGCGCGGCAGCGTTTTCCGTCTTTTTACGCATCGAGGCGCACCCGGAGAGACGCGAGCATGACTTAGACCCGCTTCCAACTTTGAGCCAAAGAGCGGGTCGGGTGTCCTCATTTCGCTGCTTGTGCCGCTGGCCATCGGACGGTGCCTGCCTCTGTCTGACACACATCT
Organism: Lagocephalus sceleratus; assembly: GCA_911728415.1. Classification (NCBI taxonomy): domain Eukaryota; kingdom Metazoa; phylum Chordata; class Actinopteri; order Tetraodontiformes; family Tetraodontidae; genus Lagocephalus; species Lagocephalus sceleratus. The sequence continues at coordinate 7,292,689 of CAJVRN010000237.1, read as the reverse complement.
GCCTGTTGGTAAACACGGTCGCGTCGGCGAGGACTCCCTCTGGCGCATTGATGCACCCGTTCCAGTGGTGTAACGGTGAGCGCTTTTTCTGCTTCTGCTCAGCCTTTGTGCTGATGAAAGCCAGCACAACGGTGTCGGTGGGGGGGGTGAGAGAAAGGTTGTAGTCTCAGAACCCCCTCCACCCCCTCTGGAGTTACTAGTTTTAGCCTTTTCCTTTGTTCCCACCCCGACAGATCGGGCGTCACTTACAGAATTTGATCGATTTATAACGCGTCGCTGAATGTTTGGCCAAAGTATTTGCTCAACAAATATAAGTCCGGATATGGAAGGCAGATGGAGTTTTTGTTGACAACTTGGGCTGCGACACACACAAAAATGAAGCAAGCACTTTCAATTGTTTACATGTTAGTCAAGTTTCATTATGAGATTCATTTATTTTATGCATACTCAACATCTCACTTGTGATGATTCGATCTCTCATATATATATACAAGAAATATTCATTCAATAGGCATTAAATGATGCAGCCACCTGGGATTTAGCTGTGGAAATCACATCATCACAAGTGTTTCCACCAGACACTATGCTCAAATATTTATGACAGTAGTAGGACATCATTGTCACAGGCCGTGACAATGATGTCCTGGTTGAATATACCACGCTACTAATATTTACATTTCAGCCCATAGCGGGATCGTGTCAGTCAATTGCTATTGTCTATAGTCTGTGTATATTTAGATTTCTTTAAACATGTCTGGACTGATGGAAATGGGTAAAAGTTTAAAGAACTCCAGTTCCCACCCAGAGGTGTTTCACTAGTGCTTTCATTTCCCTCGCTACAGCCTTGTGTTGTATCAAAGCTCCTTTGTCACACACTGGATGATGAATTAGTGATCGTTTTCCACCCAACTTTGCCTTTTTTTTGAGGGCAGAAGCTGCGCTAGCCTCCACGGCCGGCTGAACAACACCCCCCCCACCACCACCCCCCTTTGTGCTGCTTGATGTGGAGTATCACAGACTAACGTGCTATCTGGCCGCCGCGGCTCGGCGTCGTTCTCGTTGTTTTGCACGTGTAGCGCTTTGAGGCATGTGATGAGGTTTTTTTTTTTGTCTCGTGTCTGTGTACGCAAAGACCCGCAGCGGCCGCGCAGGCAGCCGTGAGTGTTTCTGCCCATGTGAAGCGCTGAATATTTGATGGGGAGTTCTGTCTTTCGGCAGGAGAGGCCGCTCGGCGAGAACTCGGCATATATAGGGCAAAACCCCGCTGGGCGCGACGTCGGGGCCGTCAGCGAAGGCGCCGTGGTCAAGTCATCCTATCAAATCAAACCTGCCTTTTTAAACAACCCCCCCCCCCCGACGGCGGGGTTCTGACAGCTCCAGCTCAGTACGACTTTCACGGGCCCGCTTTCCATCCTCTCCTTCCCATCTGCTAGTCTCGGCGCCATGGCAACGGGCTGCCTCCCGCATGCACAGATATATAGGTCAATGGTCATGCAGGGCTACACCCAAAGCAAAACACCGCTTAGTCTGTTGTCCATACAAAGGTAGAGGAGGATGCGCGCAGCCATCCATGATGACAACCCCACGCACACGCGCAAAGACTTGAATATGCGACTGACCCAGATTTGACACTGCGCGTCTGCAGCAGCCTCACAGGTGATGTGTGCCATTCGCCGTGCGGTGACATGAATACAAGAGCAGGGACCTAGACTGTAGACAGACCCCCACCCCCCCCCACCCGCTGTGTGGGCCTCACTGTCTGCTGTCAGTCAAAAGGAGGCGCATGGTTGGATAAATACACATCGTAGGTGACAGAGAGGCTTCTTTCCTTGGACATCAGACAGTTGAGACCGATCGTACTTCAGGAAGACCGGGGATTTAATGTCATTTAAATGTTTTGTGCACAGGCCGTGCATGTGGGATTGTCTTCTCATTTTTAATTAGATTTACATGGTTTTTGTATCCAGATGAACATCAGTTCCATCTTATTTCATAATTAAATCCTAATTAAATCGTTGGTGTGCAGTTAGCAATCAGCATATTTTGTAGTATTAGGCATTTTGAAAGTATTAGGTGTAATAAAAAGGTATTAAAGTAAAACATGCATGCAGTATTTTAGGTTTTAGTCAAGATAACACTTAATACTCACAAAGCAAGGAACCGTTCTGAAATATTGTATCGCAATGAAGTTTCAAAATAAGGGTAGTAAAGAAAATGTGAAACACCTGCAGTGTACTTGACAGTTTGGGTTTTTTTTTGTCAGTCTGCAAAAATAAATATGAGCATTTACAGTAAAGCAGAGAATCAGTTCTGTCAGCTGAGTCTGGACATTTTGAGGAGGAAGAAGACAGAGGACTAAAACATTAAATGACAAATACAGCAGAATCCTCTGCAAAAGTCTCTCAACACCAAGGACACATTTACAAACTTGTGCTGAACTCGCAACCTTTCTCTCGACGGGCCAAACCTCATTTTTAGTAACAGCGAAAGCTGCTTTAAGCCAGCGGGCATTCTGACGTGGCAGCTGTGACAAACATGCTGTCAGCAGCTCAAAATAAATGAAAACTTATCACCCAAATCACCAAATCCAATTTCTCTGCAGCCTCACATTCAGTGTTTCCTCAGCCTTGGCCCTCGTGATGGCATACACTGAATATTTTAGGATTTTTTTTTTTCTTATGGCTGTTTCAGTAGGAAAAGTGGTTATTAGCTGCACACTAACACTTTAGTGCTTCTGCCAGTAGCGCCTTTCCTTGTGCATTAGATGCATTTTTGCCTGAATGCCCACTTGATACTTCCTCTCACTGTTCAAAAATTAAATGTGTGATTATGCATAATTCCCTCTTCCCATATGGCAATGTCTCCATGGTTTCTCACCTCTCCTACTATCAGCTGGTATAAGTTTAAGCCCCGTGCACATGTGGAGGTTTGGTTTTTTATTTGCGGACTCGCGGTGACGCAGCACGCCAAAGTGCTGAAGATGTCAGGGACCCAGTGATGGATCCTGATCGCGGCCATTGGCGGACCCTGATTAATAGAGCGCCGCTGCTCATTTGTAGAGCGCTGAACGAAGAGGTGGGGGAAGTATCGATCCGCTCCCTCCTCAGTTTGCAGTGAGAGGGTGGAGAAATGTCACAGGCAAATGTCAACACGTCACTTTGGCAGCAGGACTGACTGGAAACACCTTCACGCTGAAGAAAACCCCGAGGAGACAGTACCGCGGATATGACACTGGAAATGATCTCCGTCCATCCAGCCGCTCAAATTCCATCTTTTGTGAGCCGTGTTTGAGGGATTTCACAGATAAGCCTGCATGCCTCCAATGTCTCTCCCCGCTCAACTACTTTGTGAGTAATGATATTCCGGCCTGTTTTCGACTCACATCTGGTTACGCTGCGCTGTTACTTGTGGTTGAAGACGGAGAACACAGACCAGTAGGGACTCGCCGACAGAAGCAAATCATGTGATACTCAAACAACTATTTTGTAGTTTTCTTGTTGGAATGTCCTAAGATTGACTCTTTATAGAGGAAACATCTCAGCTGGTTGGTCAGACCTCTTTTTAGATGAGGTCACATTGTTTTTATCATTTCTGAATTTGGGGAGCAGAGCAGGGTTCTTATCAATTTATTTATTTTGGAAAGTCAGTGGCAAAATGTCACCATGTACCAATGTGATACAGAAGCCTGTCCCAACAGGCACTGGACAAGCGGTATGTTACACAATGAACTGGAAGTTAGAGACTGGGTAGACAGAAAAACAGCTGTAAGCCAGGGAGTCTCAAGGGAGACACAGGAAGAGCGCTCACTAAGGAATGCCTTATAAAACCATTTCATTCTTATAGAAAAAGAATTCTGTACTGCACAGACTTAAAGGCCAAGGTTTTCCAGCTCTTATGCTTAGACGTCATGCTGCTGATTTTGACTACATAATTTTGGGTGCTAATTTGTGTAATCAGTAGTAAGCATCTTGGCAGGATCTTCAGTCACATCAAAAAAAGTTCTGTTCAATAGAGAGGTCCAGAAGACACTGGGAAACAGGTACTCAAACCAGTTTAATTGCCAAGGTCTGCCGTTTCCCGACTTAACCTAGAATAAAGTAAACAATGGTATACCTAGTGGTCACGTTGACAGGGTGTCATTTTGTTGATGGGGTTGCACATCAACTGCCATTGTTGTATGCCAAGAGTCTAGCAAGTCATTTTGTTGCATATGTGACCATTGGATTTAATTAAGAAAAAAAAAGCCTTGTAAGATTTTCCTCTTTATTTCAATAAGATGAACAACAGGGCCAACAGTTTGTCCCCCCCCCCCCACATTATGTTACACCATCAATGGCCTGACACATCTGTCAACAACGCACAGACGTCCGAGGCAACATCCAGTATGTCATCATTGTGTGTGGATGGATCCAGCTGCAGCTCAGGGGCTGGACGAAGTTGGTGTTGGCATGCTCCTCATTCCACATGAGCTTGCCCTTTTCCAACCAGTCACTCTGTCGATGTCCTGGTTGGGAGTGACGGCCCCCTTTTCAATTACACCCTATACAAGCGCGACTCATCTTTAAGAGCAACTTGACAGCATGCGCTTGAGGGTCTGTCGACACCATCTAAAGATGGACGTTTCTTATAGGCCAACAAACATCAGTGGTGTTTTTCCTGTAAAAGGGAAGCCACAGCACCACAGAGGACTGGAACAAAGACTTCTTTATTCACAGAGACGTGATGTTCGCAAAGCTTGTCTACAAAATTAGAGCTCTCCGGGCAGCCCCACATGCAAGGAATGAAAGTAATCTCAAACCGGCAGTCAAATGTAGCTTCATGTGCCAAGTCTAACTCCATAGAGGTGTTACACAGTGAAGTGAAGATTAAGAGGGACACCATTGTACATCACTCATATTGATAGATGGATCAGACAGGTTTTTGATACCTTATGAGCCATCTGGAGTGACTCTCCTCCTGTTCCGGCATTTGTTCCTCCGTGATTTGCCTCTCCTGTGTGTTTACATGTGACCTTCACTGCGCCGCTGCATTGATTATGTGTTTCACGGGAAGAAAGACTTACCAAAGGAGGGGGGCAACTGGGAGGCAGGCAGAGTCGGTAACAGGCTGGCAGGAAACAGAAGCTCAAGGCAGGCAGGAAAGTCACGCATGACACAGACGACGATCTGGGACCGAGTGGGTGAGGAGCCGGGGTATAAATACGGGAGGTGATCAGTGGAATGGAAAACAGGTGTGAATGATTGGGGGCGTGGTGAGGGTGAAGAGACGTCTGGAAAAGTACTGACAGCCGGCAGTCATGACAGGACCGTGAAAGGGAAGCCCATTTATCTGCCTCAGTGGAACGTCCCTCCTAAAAGCAAAGGGAAAGTCACCAAAACATGACGGTTCACGCTTCTGGACGTGTGTCAGTGATTTTATAGCAAGTTTATATAGCACAGTAAACTGAAGGTCTTGTTTCACTCTTCCCTTCATTAAACGGTATCTCTGATTTCCTTCAGGGTGCTTCTGTGGTCTGGGCCTGGTTTACTCCAATAACACCTGCACCATGCCCATCTCCTTCCAGCACCTGCCTGTCGACATCTACAGGGTCATCTTCGGGACAGGCATTGGTGTCTTCTTCCTCAGCCTCCTCTTCTGTTGTTACTGCATCAGGTAAGGGGCGACAGCAGAGGAACTGGGCCACACTAAAGGTTTGTTACAGGGACTAAGCAGGGAAATATGTAAACAGTGCGTATAGCCAGTATGTATAGAAAAACAACTTGGCCAGAATGATCACTTTACATTTGCAAATTTTTATGATTTCAGCCCCAGGATGAGGACGTGAGGTTCTAATATGAAACACTGAAGGAACAGAGCTCAGGTTAAAAAAAAAAAAATCACAGCTGATAATGAAGAATATATTTGGAGAATTTAATCATTTTTCATAATCAAGCCGGTCTCACTCCCACCTCGTCGAATAATGAAGCTCAGCCAAACCTTACGTGTCAGATTCCAGATTAGAATATTAGATTTCTGACAATGCATGACGGTGCGTGTTTCACAGTGATTAGGCCCACATCAGCTGAATATTTTACAGGTTTCATAACAAAACATTACAAGCACATCGTGTATTAAATATATAGGCTAGCCTACATTTGCTTAAATGATGTTGGGTATGCTGTGTCTCTTTACTGTGCAACCCCCGTGTGAGTGTGAACGTTGTGATAAGAGGTCATAAATTATATATGAGAGTCTGTTTGTATGATGTCCTATAGGGTAAAAATGAAGCCACTGATTGCTACTATTGGAGTATGTTAGAGGGGTGTCAAGTACTCAGTCATGTGATTGCCTCATCGAAGAGCTCGGTCAATCATTATGTTGCGCCCTGTTCCCCTCTGTGTGTGTCCGTGTGCTAAAAAGCAGCGAGGGAGGGATAAAGGCAGGACAAAAGAGAAACACTGTGACCTCTCCCACTGTTGACTATGAACTCCCCCGATGAGATGTAGGGACGTTTTCGTCGGAGGGACGGGATATGAGGCAACAGGAAGCCCCCTGTCACAATGTGTGAGGACAGCAGAGGGGGGGAAGCTGAGGAGAAATACATGGCCTGACTAACCCACAGTGGGAGTACACAAAAATATCACAGAACAATGACTGCAGACTATAGAAGCTCAACTGGACAGTTCAACACCTGCAGACCAGTTTATTACCCTCCCCACAGATGACTAAGCAGCTTTATTTGGCAAATTATCATTTTTATTCCCCTGATTAAAACTCTATTTTTAGGATGAGAGCTCCCTCAAATGTTCATTATGCTTGACAATTAGGGATCAAAAGGTTTAGATATATTATGTCAGTGCTTTTGTGCCCATCTTTTGTCCCTTTCCTATTACAACTGTTTTCTGTGTGGCTGTGATTCTGGCATTATTACTCAGGAAATTAAAAAGGTTTATAACAATAAAAATATAGTGATCTATCTTCTCTTTTATCCCTTATTAAAGTTGTAGGGGGAGGTCACTGAACCTTATCCCATCTGCTTTGTGAGCTCATTTTAAGGCCAATATACATAGGACAAAGAGCCATAAGGTCAATATACAGTAGAGTCGCCAATTCGCCTGTTCCCCAAATGTAAGTCTTTGGACGGTGGGAGGAAGCTGGAGGACCCGGAGAGCACCTAAACGAGTAATTTAGTATTAAAAAGCTTACATCAATCAAAGCCAAACCATGTTCAGATTTATCTTTGTCCAATTCTGACAATGAATCCTGAATGTTTTGTCTGCTCTGACCTCACCTGTAAATTAAGCCTCAATTGAAGAGGCCTGGCTCCCGCGTTCCTTATGCAACATGAATCATAACCAGTGAATCACTTCCCCGACGCACTGAGGGTCTTGGGGAAACGCATAATGGTAATTTTATAGACTGGGTGATTCATCGGATGAACACTGAGTGGTGAAAATTGTTCATTGTCGGGGGCGCTAATCCTGTGATCTTTTCCAGACGGGGGCTTTTTAAACGCCGTGCCAGTGAGACTGTGATGTCCAGTTTTAAATTAAACAACCGGCTCAAGTGCACACAATACTTTGAACCTTTATATTTGAACAGGCGCTGGTCTAGTGTTGCTGTCCTGGGGTGTAACGGGGTGTTTGGTGTCAGTGGGAGCTGTCTGCCACAGATCACATTCATATGACCATATCCTTATTCATGCGCAGCTCAGCAGCGGTCCCTTTTTATATCAAGCAGATTTGACAGTTAGTCAATAGTCAGCGTGATATGACAAATATGAGGTTCACCAAAGGTGTTACAGAGATTAATGTCATGACACAGAGATTAATGTCATGACACAGAAAAAAGTACCCAAAATTAATTATCTTATTTCATATCCCAACCTTTCAGAACCCGCATGCCCCAAGAAAGGAAGGGGCAGTTTCTGAGTTGCTTCTTAAAAGGAGAAAAGCATCTGTGGAGTATGTCGAATGACACAGATGGCTCATAAAATAGGAATTCAACTTGAAAGGAGAAGAATAGCAGTAATAAAACCAGCGCCAGTCACCTGAGCTGGACGCTTCCCCCTCGTGTCCAGAAAGGAAGAGACCCCAGGGCAGACCCAGGACATGCAGGAGAGATTACATCTCTCACTAGGGCTGGGAACGCCTCAGTATCCTCCCAGAGGAGACGGTGGAAATGGTCTGGGAGAGGATGGTCTGGAGCCCCAGTCTGCTCCCTCTCCCTTCGATGCGCATGGGATCACATGGAACAACCTACAATTCAATTATTAATTAGTTTGGCTGAGGAGTCCCCTAGATTATTGAATGTGACAAATAAGTCAATGAAGATTTCCTTTTGTAAATTGGGTACAATATGGAAACCGTAGGTCTCTATCGTGTTGCTCAGTCGCCCCCTTCACGTCATCTGAGCCTGGGAAACCTCAGTGCATGTTAAATGTGTATCCTCACATTGTTCTCCCTGCAGGACTGTTAGTGGTAAGCAGTGTAAACAAGAAACCGAATGACGAAAAAAAAAACAGTGAACAACTGTCATCTCCGTACTTTAAGCAGAACTTCTGTTTTTCTGCGGGGGCAGATCAGATCACATCCACCTTTCATCTCGGCTGCTCTCCCTGCATTTTGTCTCCGGCATACACACCTCAGACGGTGATAGACATTCGAGTCTATGTTTAGTTGTGTAAAAACACAAAGCCAAAAATAACTGCCTGACAGAAACTGTGTGCCAAGTGATAAAGATCTGCTCTCTATTGTTGGTTCTGGGGGCGTTGCAGCGAGTCAAAGAGGCAACAACATGCTCGTTTGCTAAATTTGTGTAGATAAGCAATTGTGTGTGTGTGTGTGTGTGTGTGTGTGCATGCACATACGGGCATGCATGTGGTGTTGCAGTGGAACATGTCTTAATCTGTGCATGGTAGCAGTTTGATAAACAGTCAGTTATTAAACTTAGGTCCTCAGCAACATGTGGTCATGTGGTGTTCTAGAATCAGGAGCCAAGGGTGGATATTATGTCAGGTTGGTTACAAAATTCCAATTTAAATTTTACCTCAATCAATTCCATTTATACCATATATATTTATATCTGTGTAAAAAAGCACAGAATGATATATAAACCAAATAATATTAGTTTTCATAAATTTAGCATGTTGTAATAGATATCCTTAAGAAGTATTTGGAATTTGGAGACTGGGAGGAAAACATTGACATACTTGCTCACAAAGCTTCGAGCCAGCTTAGAATTAATTTTTTATCTTTTGGTACAGAAAGTACCACAGAAAGTTGGTTGAAAGCATTACCGTCAATATGTGAGAGCTTTTTATTATATGCATTAAGAACAACCCTGCACACTGAGGAGGATCTTTGCTCGTACCTCAGTCAAATGTCTTTGCCAGAGAAGGAAACCTAAACTTGTTGGATGTTCTAATAATTGATTTTCCTGATATTTGTACAAGCTTAATGCTATGATTGCATATTCATACTGTAATTTTATAAATAAGAGAAAATATTTCCCTATTAATCCACAGACAGCTGCGCCACCAAGCCCAGAGTGAGCGCTTTGGATACAGAGAGGTACACCTGAGCTAATTGTTATCACATTTAAGACTGGATGAAAGAACCTCTCACTAACACAAATGTTGTTTTGTGATTCTAGGTGGTGTTAAAAGGAGAAAATCTGAGTCTTCATGGGGTAAGAATGTACATATAAGAGTCAGGCATAGTCGTGCAGTGTAGCAGCATTATATTGAAATGCCCTCTCTGTCCACGTCCTGTCTGTCGTTCACACAGCAGACATGCGCCGTGTGCCTGGAAGACTTCAAGGTCAAAGACGAGTTGGGAGTTCTGCCCTGTCAACATGCATTCCACAGGAAGTGAGTACAGGAGAGCGTGGCTGGGTCTCTCCATCACCGTCTTATTAACACGGTGTCTCGATATTCTTATTTATTGTTTCTGATGCACTTCATCCCGTGTTCTTCCGCACAGGTGCCTGGTGAAGTGGCTCGAGGTGCGCTGCGTCTGTCCCATGTGTAACAAACCTATAGCCGGCCCTCCTGAGCAGCATCACAGCATCGGGACTCTGCTGGATGAGCTGGTCTAACATCTCAACGGCTGACCGTCGGGGTGGTGGAGGAAAGGGGGACGATGTTCAAAACACGACAGAAAGTTGGGGAAAACCCATTCATCACCTGAGAGATAGAGAAATGATAAAAAAGAGCCGTTGCCTAGCAACCATTATCACCACCTTAGTGATTATCCAACCCTCCCCAAGCACCCACCTACACACCCACGCACACACACATGCACCGCAACCCGCTCCTGTTTGTCGTCTTCAGGGAGGTCAGTGACACCTCTGCAGTGGAGGAGATGCAAGCTTTTTTTTTTTTTTTTGGCAACACAGTGAACATGTGACTGTTGCAGGGTGACTGCAGGAAGCGCTGAACCTGCCTGAGCATGTAAGAGCCGTCCTGGAGGATGCCGATATATGGACTAAACTTCATGATGATCTTTTCCAGAAAGTGTGTCAAAAAGAGAGAGAGGAAAAATTAGAAGCAGTTCTTAAAGTTTGTAACAAAAAGTTAACTCAAAAGGGATTAAGCAACCCAAATGAAACAAAAAAAGGCCATTAGTGACTTAACAGTGCGACTCAGGAGTAATATAAATACATAAACAATACAAGGTGATCTAAAGGGAGAATTCATAGTTCATAATTCGGAGCAGAATTGCTGCATGTGATCAAGAGGAAGGAGACTCACACTGGAGAGGAGGAGTTTTTCTTGATAATGAGGTTGAACATCCACCCTGATAGCAGCGTCTGCATCACCTCTGTTCATGTTTTCAGTTGTTTATGTTGTGCCAATGTGTAAGGAAGAAACCTCCGTCTTCTTCCTCCCTGTCAGTTTGGTTGTTGGAGACACACACACACACATACACACACACACACAACACAAACACACACACACATATAATCTAGGAGTTGAAGCTGTGGCTTCTTCTTTTCCTGACTCTTTTCTACAAGCCTGTGAATTAAGAGATGCTGTTTTTGTCTGAAGACGACTCAAACAGACGGTCTGATGTGCTGTGAATAAACCCGGGAAGCAACGCTGCGTTTTTGTAGGATGGTTAGTTGTGTGTTGTTTTACATTCCTTGGTTCTGGGTTGTTTTTCTTTGGTGATTTTTTTCAGAGATAACACTGCCAAAATTCAGCATGAAATGCACTGAGCACATTGTGTAGATTGAGGAGACACATGCACAGCAGTTAACTGGCAAACACGCAGCTGAGTCTGTGAAAGCCACAAACGTCTGTGAGCAAAAAACATTGGAGGAAAGCAAACAAATGTCTGTGCGGTTGCATTTGAAGAAGACATTATTCACTCTAGGCCTCTTCACATTCCATGTTTTGTAAGAAGCAGATGTAAATAACTTAAAAAATAATAATAAATGCAGTTTGCTTTGTTCAGCCTCTCTGTCATTTTGTTCCTTATGTCTGGTGCCTCCATCGGGTTAACTGAAGTAATAACTTGGTCTGGTTCTGCAGTAGTCTCCACAGACTTTGACTTTCTACCTGAAGCCAGGATAGACGTGACATTATGTGTCTCGCCTGGCTGAGCTGTTTCTCTCAGGGAGGCTGTGGGATTTCTTCAAATGTAGCTCTTCACGTGGACCCAATATGACCCGCTTGGATGAGAAAAGTCAACACGTTTTAAGCCCGAGGTCAAAGGTCAATGGCATCATGAAGTTCTGAGGAAGGGAAGTCCCCAACCTGAACACTCACGTGATCTACCCATCCCATTGCACTTCTCCCATAAATCATTAAACCCAGTGAACACGCAGCAGACAGCTGGCCAGATCATTATCTAGAAACATTTGGGTCAGTCCAGAATCTCATTTGGAGAGGTCAGCATGATGTCTAAGTCTGAATCTTGACTGAATCTGACTCGGTCTGTGTTAAACCTGCTTTAAAATCCAGCAAATCTGTACGGTCCATCAATACGCAAAAAAAAGAGCAAAAACTATAGTTTCAAGTGTGTGAATAAATCAAGTCATCCCATTCTTGATAAAGACCGATCTTAGAAAAGTCAATGCCACAAATCTAATTAAAGATATAACACTGTTAGATGTGCTGATGTTGAGATCAGAACTTTCGCCTTCAGAAAGATGTCAGATAATGACAGGAAAACAGGAAGCACTGAGGGGGGAGAGCTCAGGATCTGACCACTGAAGGGAAATGAGAACTACCCGCACGCTACCTCGTGAAATGTGCAAGACCTCGCCCAATTGGTGGAGTCCAAATGGTACCTTGTAATTTCCTTGCGAGTGATTGCAGGTGGAGGAGCATGGAAAGTCTAAAGGGCAGTCCCAACTCACTGCAACTGCCCTCCAATTAGACGGGGCAGAGGCTCCGAGGACCTGGAATTCAGAGGAATTCAGTAGGAAAGCAGACGGATGGGTATCGACACTGGAGGGATTAAAGGGAGAGACCAAGTAAGTGCTGCATAAAGATGCATCCTGGTAGAGGAGAGGGGGTACACAGTGGGTACACGGGGGGTGCAACATTCAATCTATTGCCCTGAAACCACTTCAGCTCTCCATAGAGCACCGGTGGTGATCCAAACATTCAGTCTATCCTCGGATGGCTGCCAATGCAACCTGAAAAGCAAACGAGCGATTGTTGTTGAGATTTTTTTTTTTACCTTGTGAAAAAAAAGGGGGCAGGAACGCACGTGTCAGCACCGGCTCGCGTGCACGCGCGAGCAGTTTGGGTGGATCTGGAAACATAAGCAAGTCTTTCATGAGATCAGCCTCTACCTGCGTTATAAAGAGCCATCTGTGCTGTGAATAAACTGATGATGGCAACACCACACACACACACTCACACACACACATACACACACACACTCACTCACTCACTCACTCACTCACTCACTCACTCACTCACATTCACACAGGATGGAGAGGTGGAGGGACAGAGAAATGCTTGTTTGTATCACTTCCCACCTTTAGCGTCGTGGCACCCGGAGTAAGGGTCCGGGTATTTCTCATTCTGTGCATTTAAAGGCTGTTAAACTTCACCAGCGCCCCGACGCCGAAGGCAGCGTGGCAGAGAGGACTGCACCAGACTGAAATAAGCAGGTCATATACATCAGGATGAAACAGCAAAGGTCGGTGATTTCACATTTTTCCTGTCCTTTTTCACTGTTTGCATTTTGAAACCAAAGTGGCCGCTGCAGGGGTGTCGTCAGTAGATTTTGAATCGCTAAGCTTTTGCATTCATTTCTTTTCAGTTTGCACACAGTCATATTTTGTTTGCTTTGTATCTTGGTAATTGCTCACATACTAAGGCTAAGCAAATGTTGAATAAAGAGATTCATATAAACATTTACATATATATGCAGGCAGGTTTCCCAGCATGACCCAGAGACAGAACTGATAAAAGCTACTTTTGTTAATCCCTTTGGACAGAAACGGGGGTTCAGTCAAATGAGTTTAAAGAAAAACAAGGCTGAAACAAACAACAGAATCATGATTTCAGACAAAAGACGCTTTAAAATCTCCAAAGAAAAGAGAGTTAATACCATTTAAACACAGGTGACCTGGCAGAAAGCAACGTGAAGACAAGACAACCATTGTAAACTAAAAGGAATTATCATAACCAAACAGGACAAACAGGCTGGTCCTAATAATTATCTCTTTATGCAAAATAATACAATTATAAGGCAGTATAATAATTATAAGAGAAAGAGTTATCTGACCGCCTTTCAGTCTTGACTCGTTGGGGGATGCAAATGAGAAACGCCCAGTTTAATGAAGCTCTGCCCTGCATTTAGATCAGTTAGTTGCGTCTTTTTGTAATTATCCCATATTTTGTTTTTTTCCTTGGAAAACCTGCAATGATGGTGCAATCCTCATCAGCTGACCAGACTAACTGGTAGCACAGAAGATCTCTTCGGCCTCTTCCTCTCTGTTCACTGGCTGGGCCAGACGGACGTAAAGAGACAGCGTGGATTGTCTTCAGAAGGGCTGTTGCCTCAGAGAGCAGCGCTTTAACCATTAATTCTCAACCTAGTCACTGATCGATCTCCTAGGATCCAGAATCCACAGGTCGTCCTCATCATTTACTCATTTTCAGTTCTGTTTTCATTCTCATTCCTCGGGTTCACAACTCATTCAACCCTTCATCTGTCTGTGGCCATGTTTGATTCTGTTTGATTCAGAGCACTGAAACGGGAACTTTTCAGATATAAGACTGAACAAATTCTAAAACTCCAGCAAAAACTCTTCCCTATTGTGGAAGCCGTGCCCTTTCCACGCGCGCACGCCATGATCAGACTGGTCAGGGCGGAGGAGCGCTGCAGTGAAGATGCGGTCTGAGAGCTTGTCCACGTTAGGCGGGGTGGGTTCCTAATGCCTTTGACAAAAGCGCACGTTTTGCTCAGAAGGCAGTCGACCATGTTTAAAAGGTGGCTTTTGGCCCTGCTGGCCCGGGTCAGCCTCACCGTGCTGGGGCTCTGCTGCTGCCTGTTCCTGGTCTACCTCCTGGCCTGTAAACCCACATCTCCCAGCGGCCATCAGGTTGCCCTGTGGCCCGGAGGGACCACCAGCAAGGAGGGGTACATGGCCCTGCTACAGGAGCGGGAGGACTCCCATCGACATTACATAAACAGCCTGACAAAGCAGATCGGACAGCTAAAAGAGGCTCTCCTGGAGAGGACGCAGCAGCTTCAGGATTCCCTGGAGAAAGCCAAAACGAAAGGAATTCTGCCTCGGGGTCTGGAAAGCCTTCACAAAATGCCGACTCAATCGGACCTGAAGGTAAGAAAACACGGATACAGCGAGCCGCAGCGTTGAAGTGTCACTGATAACGTAAAACCCCTCCATCCAGGAGTTCCTCCGCTCCCAGCTGAACCACGCTGAGGTGAGCTCGGGGGTACGGCTGTCCAGCGAATACGAAGTGATTCCTTACGACACTTTCACCCTGCAGAGGTGAGCGGGACACGGGGGGGAAATCCTCTGGGAACCACACTGAAAGCTGTTCCTCATGTCAGACAACGCTGTCGCTTCACAGAGACGGTCTTCTGTCACTTAGGGTGTACCAGCTGGAGACGGGGCTGAGCAGGCACCCGGAGGAGAGGACCGTGAGGAGAGACCGCAGGGATGAGCTGATGGGTGCAGTGGAGACAGCTCTGCACGTCCTGAATGGACCAGAGCAGCACGGAGACAACATCAGGAGGAAACACACATACTCCCCCGCAGACTTCGTAGAAGGTTGGGGACACAAAGGACTGATGAAGCCCGTAGATGAGAGCACGAGCATGAGACGTGATCTGTGAGTGTGTCTGTCCCAGGGTTGACTCGCACCGAGCGGGACAGGGGGACGGTCTATGAGCTGATGTTTAAGGAGAACGGCTCGCGGGGCTTCTCTCAGCTCGTGCTCTTCAGGCCGTTCGGCCCCGTGGTGAAGGTCAAGAGCGAGAGCGTGGACGTGAGCGGCATCCTCGTCAACGTCATCGTGCCCCTCTCCAAGAGGACAGACGCGTTCAGGCACTTCATCAAAAATTTCAGGTGAAGCCAGGACAGGTGAAGGGTCTCCATGATGATGTTCACTTGTATAAATCATCTCTCCGTGTTTTGGTTGGTTCAGACAAGTGTGCATCCAGCAGGGCGGCAGGGTTCACCTCACTGTTGTCTATTTTGGTCGAGAACAGATAGACCAGGTGAAAGCAATCCTGGACCAGACCACCAGGTAAAGACACAAATTTTCAGTTCCACTTTAACGTCATATTAATATTTAATTGATTTATCCCCCCCCCCCAGGGAGACTCACTTCAGGAATTTCACACTGATCCAGCTAAACGAAGAGTTTTCACGCGGACGGGGCTTAGAAATAGGGGCCCGAGCTTGGAGGAGGAGCCAGAATGTCCTGCTCTTCTTCTGTGATGTTGACATTCACTTCACCGCTGACTTCTTAACATCCTGTCGTCTCAACGCACTCCCCGGTGATGTTGACACTTCATTTACATCAGAACATTCTCTTCATACTGTATCAACGCGATCTGCATCAAATTGATGGATATTACCCCTGTTTGACACATGGACTTTTAGACATGATGTGACATCAATAATGACATTTTAATGAGGCATATGTTCACATATGTTCACAAACATGTCTAAAGAGCAACCTTGATTAAATTGTTGAATTACCGCCCCCTGGCGGTCATAAATGCACACGCAAGATGATCTACTTTAAATCTTTTCATGAGTTGCGCTGTTGAGTCCATCATCCACCCCTCATCCATCCATCCATCCATTCATCCTTGTTTATGTATTTTAGTCATTTTATTAAACATATGAGCTGAAATTTTAATTTTTAACTGTTTTGTTCTCCAGGTAAGAGAGTGTACTATCCAGTGCTCTTCAGCCTGTACAACCCCTCAATTACTTATCACAACCACAGTCAAGCACCTCTCCTTCAACAAAAGCTGGTAGGGAAAAACATTAATGAAACAAAAATCACCTGAATGAATAACCCCAACTGTCCTTTTTTTAAAAAAAAAATCCAGGTAATACAGAAGGAGTCTGGATTCTGGAGAGATTTTGGGTTTGGGATGACATGCCAGTACAGATCTGATTTCATCAACATAGGTAACCAAAGTGAATACAGCAATAAACAAGGATTTAGAAAGGCTTTTGACTGTGTGACACACAACACTCTCCTTTCAGGTGGTTTTGACCGAACCATCAAAGGCTGGGGGTTGGAGGATGTGCACCTATACAGGAAGTACCTCCACAGTAAGCTGATGGTGGTCCGCTCCCCGTCTCGCAGCCTCTTCCACCTGTGGCACGAGAAGAGTTGCGCGGACGAGCTTCCACCAGACAAGTACAAGATGTGCATGCAGACAAAAGCCATGAGTGAGGCCTCGCACGGCCAGCTGGGAGAGCTGGTCTTCAGACGCCAGGTTGAGCTTCAACCGAAGACCCTGGAGCAGAAGAATCATTGATGAACAGCCGAGAAGAGCAGCAGAACGGCAGAAATTACATGATGACACATATTAACTTAAAGACTGGTTTACATTAAATCCTCAGCTTCAAACTGGGATCATTGTTTGATGATTACGAATGTCATTGTTAACATGAATATAAATTGATGCTTTTTTGATGTTGAATTACGGGCTGTGTCAAATATTTATCACTGTCCTTTAAATTATGGAAATATAGGTGCTAGCGCCAATTCTTATTTATGTTTACGCACACATTAATGAAATTGAAACATCTCACAATAGAGTCATAAAATAAGTGTGAATGGGGACCTTGTTTAAAATATTTATCATGCTTTTAATATTGTATGACATCGATGTAAAAAGCGTATGGGAACTACAACTTGTGCTTTGTTTACCGCTGCACAAACACGAGATAAATCCGTAAAGCCAGCAGCAGCCCTGGGCCATCAACATTACAGCTCGACGTGGAGAAACGTGGAGGGGGACCTGTGCATTGTCCATACCCACGTGGTCTACAGCAGAGGAGTCAATTCTATGAATAGATGCTGATTTAACCTGATTATCTCTGCAGGGAGGAGAGGGGGGGACTCTGCTGTGGCCGACCTCCCATAACAGGCCTCAGAGTCTCGCACCATTTCCGGGAGCGGTGATGCGTTCAATAGAGTCGGTAATCGCAGAGCCGTCCCTCGTGTTTGGATCCATCGGGAAACAGATATAATTTAACAGCACTGATTTTAAGTTGTTTCCCTTAAAAAGTCTCCCGATTTCATCGCTTTCGGATGTGAAATTCTAGCGACGAGAACCCGAGTAAGTTGCACGTAAGTCCCGAAGCTGGACAGAGAGGGAGCAGGCAAGGTCAGGGACCACGCTTTGAGCCATGTATATAGGACTTTGACTTGTACTTTACTCTCGCCTTTCGCCCTGATTACCCGGTTGTTGCAGAACCCACCCCCAACTCAGCGGTCGGGGGAAACTTTCGTTTACCGAGCCGCTTCTGTCCCCTGAAGGCACCGCCGCGCGTTGCGCCACAGTGCGCTCCTGTCTTGTCATCGCCAGTTTTCGCCTCCTCCGGACCGCAGCCAATATTATGATCCGACTCCATTCTGCTGCTTTATGATGATCTCTGAGCAGCTGAAAGGGTGAGAAGCTCTCCGTGCTGCTTTTAGATTAGACGCGTCCCTTAGCGGTCTGATCTCTAGCGTTCAGTCCATTTCCCCCCAAAAGCTTCTTGGAGTTTTCTACGGCCACAAAAAAAAAAAGAAAAAAAAAATGACACTGGTCTGTTTGAATTTTGTGCCGGAATAGCGACGCATGTTTGGCAGAAACGCTGCGTCTGGTCGCTCCTAAAAGCAGCCGAAGATTTTGCGCGGAGGCTGAAACCAAAAGGGGATCCATCATGTTCGAAGCTTCGGGGTTTGCTCTCGTCCTGCTGGACTTCACATGCTTGATTCTCGGTAAGTATCAGTAAATTTCCATCACCTGAGTAAAGTTGTATTTTTTTTTTTTTTTCTTTTTTTTCCCTTCAAAGGCGCATTTAATCAGAGTGGTGTGGAACTGTAATGTAATAAATACAGTCGGGGAGAATCAGACAGGAAGACAGGGAGAGAGAAAAAAAAGAAGTAACAGTCCAACTTTGTGAGCATGTGTGTTTCTTTTTCCACGCAAACTTATATTTTTAGCTCTGGGACCGTGTCCAGGACCACGGAGGGTGTGCCTCAGTGAGATCAGTCACAAAATAAATGTTTCCGTCAGTTTTTTGATATCTGCTCTGTGTATTAAGGAGAAGTTCAGACACACAGAGTCCTTGGAGACCCCTCAACACACACACGCACACACACACACACACACACACACACACAATTATATCCAATCTTTTGTCCAAACACATGAGGTTGATTATGACATTAATGTATGAACTTTACATCTGCATTGATATATGAGTTAATATGGTCAAGTTTGAAGTACACTTCTCTTTATCAGTTTTGCCTGTTACAATATAAATATAAATACAAATATTCATATTTGACATGATATTTGATATTCAGTGATTCCTCGTCATGTTTGCCCAATCGCAGAACGACGTGTTTGGGATCTTGTTTTATTGGCGTGGCATGTAGAATCACGTTGACGAGCTTAATCATCTCAGATCCGCCCGCAATAAAGTGGTTGCTCAACTTCTACCTTCACCCTCCGAACAGTCGGCCTCCCGTTTTTCATCCTGACGCCTCAACACAATCCCTTCAAGCGGGGCTTCTTCTGCAATGACGAGTCCATCAGGTACCCGCTCAGGGAGGACACCATATCCTACCAGCTGCTGGGGGGGGTCATGATCCCCTTCACCCTGGTGGCGGTACGTAGACGCGCCTCCGGAGGAAACCTTTAAAAAGCCTCCACGTTCAGGTTCAGGCTAACGCCCGGGTCTTCCGCACACCCACCGCAGATCGTCTGCGGCGAATGCCTGTCCGTCCACATGTCCCGCCTCCCGGACCACTTGTCGGGGACCAAGTATGCGACGTGCGTCTACAGGGCGGTGGGCAGCTACGTGTTCGGAGCCGCCGTCAGCCAGTCTCTGACGGACGTGGCCAAGTACTCCATCGGCCGCCTGCGGCCGAACTTCCTGGCTGTCTGCAAGCCGGTGTTGGAGGGCCTCGACTGCGGGTCGGGGGGCTACGTGGAGAACTTCACCTGCACGGGGGAGCGCTTTGAGGTGGACGAAGCCAGGTATGCGACTCAAACTCACAACAGGAGCATTGGGCTTCCTATTTATCTGGTTCCTATTCCACGTTTTTTGGCCTCAGCTTCACGCGCGGGCGGACGACATCGATTTTCTTTCCCAGATCTGACGTGTCTCTCTGTGTTTTTCAGACTGTCCTTCTTCTCCGGACACTCATCGTTCGCTATGTACTGCATGCTGTTTCTCGCCGTAAGTACTGGACCTCTGAGGTTTTACACACACACACACACACACAGATCACCAACGGTGTGACGCGCTCTCTTCAGCTGTACATCCAAGCCCGCCTGACGTCAGAGTGGGCCAGACTCCTCCGTCCCACCATCCAGTTCTTCCTGCTGGCCACCGCCGTGTACGTGGGTCTGTCCAGGGTGTCGGACTACAAACACCACTGGAGCGACGTGCTCACCGGTCTGCTGGTGGGCGCTTTGGTGGCTGTATTCACAGTAAGTCTGACCGATCCGCCGTGGAAGGAGGAAGAGAAAAGCCCGAGCTCGCGCCATCACATCTTGAAAACGAGTAAAAGAAAAAATAAATAAAAATGTCGGACGGAGGAGGCCTAACGGAGTCTGGGTGCGCTTGCAGGTGTCCTGCGTGTCCAACTCCTTCGAGCAGCCGGTCGACCCGGTGGTGTCGCAGGAGGAAGAAGAAACACACACCAGCTTACAGGAAAATCCCTCCAACGGAATGAACTACGGCAGCACGGAGTGACCACCCCCCCCCAAAAACCCGGGGCCTGAAAACGACACTGTCCGGGGTCGAGGAGGACCTACGGGAGCACCGTTCGGAGCCTGCACGCTGCCGAACCAACGAGCTTTAATTTTTCCCAGAAGAAACGACTCTTTGAGGAAATAGTGTCGCTGAAGGACAAAAAAACCCCCAAAAAAACCAGTGCCGCGCTGTGGGTTCACTTCCAGAAAGCCGCCAACTGCGTCTGCAAAGGCACGTTGCTCCCGGTGTTGCCGTCGGGAATGAATGAAATTCCTTTTTGCTCGGAATATAACGCGAGTCTGTGAAGCAGGCTGCGGGCTCCCGGAGCGCCTGGAACCCGCGAGGAAGAAAACCCGGACCGTCTTTATGTAAAGCAGAATGAACTGGTGTTCTGTTGAGTCTTGCCTTAAGTCAGACTGCTGCTGATGTCCAGCAAAAACGGGATGAATCCTTCGTTTAGGTTTGTACCACAGCCTGTATGAAGCTTCTTATAAGTTATGTCTGTCAACACGAGGAATAAAGAGAGCTTCCGCTTGCTTTTTTCCTTACGCAAGAGTATCATTTCCAGCGGCCAGATAAAATAAGCGCGGCGTGGGACCTTCTGACGGTAAAGGAGTCCACCGTGCAGGGATGAAGGGTGTTGTGAGCAGACCGGCGCTCATCCCACAAATCAGGATCTTCTGGATCCTATTATGGCGACTGAGGCCGGCGGGAGAGCACACACGCGTCCATCAGTCAGCCAAACTCGCCTTTTCAAAAGAACATGTGTGAACACACAGGAAATTACTACTAACTGAATAAGAGATTAGGAAAAAGCCCTCAGGGAGCCTGGAAGTTGTGTAAATTCTTAGCAGCGTCTTTCATATTGCGCAAGAGGGGCGAATAACCGGGACGTTTCAAAACCAGCAGGTTTTCATAGATTGCCTAATTAAAGCACTTGGTAAACAGGAAGAGGATACACTGTATTGACCCGATAACAAGAGAGTCAAATGTGACTGAATGATAAATATCAACAGAGCACCCAAGGCTGCTGAGCTACTGGTGGATTTGCAGTTACATCACGTGTGTGTGTGTGTGTGCGAGTGCGTGTGTGTGTTCCACAGAGCTCTCTTGTTGTCCCGCTGACCTTGACAATAATGGAAAACCCATCACATGTCTGACTTGCCAGACAGTGACAGCGCTGCAGAAACAGGCAACGCTCAGTGCTTTGTGCGCTGCTGGCGTTTTTTCCTTTTCTTTTTTTAAAATTGGAAACACTCTTTTGTAATTTGTGACATTTCTCCTAAATTTGATTCTCATGGGGTTAGCAATGCAAGCATTATCTTTATATAGACAAGGTACAAATGGCAGATGCAGCAGCTTCATCCAGTTCCAAAGTGTCGAAAGGAAGGAAATGTAGAAATATTAGATAAAATGACAGCAAGCCTTGTGTCCTGCTCAGATATCAGTCATAATTTTAAACCCCTGCAGACTGAAAGGCCAAGTATAGCAATACTGTACTCATCCGATCATGAAAAAAAACGACTCTAGATACATTTTACCTGCTGCAACATGACTTAAATTTTAAGGCCAACTCTTCTGACTGCAAGAGTTTGGGAAAACAAAGCTTTTAAATAAGACTTTCCAGAGCAAGTTTTCTATTTGAGCAAGTTTTCTATTCATCCTCCATTGAATCATCCCTACATAACTTCCTGTAGGACTCCCTCTTGTGGTTGATTGCGGTAACTACACGTGATAAAGCGAGAGTAGACAGCCGATCACACCGTAACCAACTTCAACTTACTGATTGGTCCTAAAAAACCTGAACAAAGACAGCCTAGAATCATTGTTAGTTTGTGGCAGGCTACATTCCACTGGATGTGCATAGTCAGGTTTGTTCAGACTGGGAAACATGGTAGTTAGAATGAGAAGAATTATAAAGGTTGGTACGGTTGTAAAATTTTATTTGGACAAATCTGTACATGGTTTCGGCCTTCAGTGTGCTCACATATATATTTAAGCATAAAGGGAACAAACGGGTTGCTCACTGAAGATTGAGAAGTGCTAGCCTCACTCAAAACTGGACAGGAAATTGAGTACAATCTGCTTCAGTTTAGCATCCGATGCCTCTGAAATCTTGCCGTCGGCCCTAAGTGGAGAAAAACAAAAAAATTGAGACCAATTCAACGATCTTGAGCAAGATTCCTCGTGATCTAATCAAAATTATCTCTCAAGCTTCCAACTCACTTGATGGCTGCCAGCAGGTCCTGGTGCTGACTAAGAATGTGCTGCAGGAAAGCCTTCTCAAACTTTGTGATCTTGCTGGGCTCCATCTTGTCCAAGTGACCTCTGACACCAGCGTAGATGACTGTGACCTGCTCCTCGATGGCCATGGGGGCTGGAGGGGGACAGGACGCCGTTCAAACACGGGACGCCGCCACAACGGTTCGAATACACCTGGGTGAAATCGAGACTGAACACTCACAGTACTGCCCCTGCTTCAGCAGCTCGGTCAGCCTGACACCCCTGTTCAGAAGCTGCTGGGTGGCGGCGTCCAGGTCGGAGCCGAACTGGGCGAAGGCGGCGACCTCACGGTATTGAGCCAGCTCCAGCTTCATGGTACCAGCCACCTAACATGATTCAAGTGCCATTAGAATCACCATCCCGGTTTTCGAGGAGGAATTTACTGTGAATCTGAAACTCAAGATGGATTTAAAGCACATGCTTTTAAACCTCACCTGCTTCATGGCTCTGGTCTGGGCAGCAGAACCGACTCTGGACACAGACAGACCCACGTTGATGGCGGGCCGAATACCCTTGTAGAACAGCTCAGTCTCCAAGAAGATCTGTAAGGACATCTGATTAGTATTGGCACAGAGAGGGAGTGTCATTTTAATTCGATCAACAAACCTGTCCGTCTGTGATGGAGATGACGTTGGTGGGGATGTAGGCAGACACGTCACCAGCCTGAGTCTCGATGACGGGCAGAGCGGTGAGGGAGCCGCCGCCGAAGTTGTCGTTCATCTTGGCGGCTCTCTCCAGCAGACGGGAGTGAAGGTAGAACACGTCACCGGGGTAGGCCTCACGGCCGGGAGGGCGGCGCAGCAGCAGGGACATCTGACGGTAGGCCACAGCCTGAGGAGAAAGGGGCGAGAATCGCTTTTACCGATCTGGTTCCTACGCCTCGGTCGTGTTTAAAACGGACTTTTCTGTGTTCTTACCTGCTTGGACAGATCGTCATAGATGATCAGAGCGTGCTTGCCATTGTCTCTGAAATACTCGCCCATGGAGCAGCCGGAG
The DNA here is from genome assembly GCA_911728415.1 of Lagocephalus sceleratus. NCBI lineage: Eukaryota > Metazoa > Chordata > Actinopteri > Tetraodontiformes > Tetraodontidae > Lagocephalus > Lagocephalus sceleratus. The sequence goes on along the minus strand of CAJVRN010000237.1, from coordinate 7,268,992 downwards.
TAGGGGGCCAAGTACTGCAGGGGGGCGGCGTCGGAGGCCGTAGCCGAGACCACGATGGTGTACTTCATGGCATCAGCGTCGGTCAGCCTCTTCACCAGCTGAGCCACAGTGGACCTCTTCTGTCCGATGGCCACGTAGATACAGTACAGCTTCTTCTTCTCGTCGGTACCTTCGTTGAAGCGCTTCTGGTTGATGATTGTGTCAATGGCGATGGCCGTTTTGCTGAAGAGGATTAAAACTTTATTAACAAAGCCCTCAAAAAAAACGAAATAAAAGGCACTTAAATCAAAGTATTCACCCAGTCTGTCTGTCACCAATGATCAGCTCACGCTGACCTCTGCCAATGGGCACCAAACTGTCCACAGCCTTGATGCCAGTCTGCATGGGTTCCCTCACAGAGATGCGAGGAATGATACCAGGGGCCTTCAGACCAACACGTCTACGGGTTTTAGATCCCAGAGGACCCTGAGAGAAACAGGAGCCACCATGTCATGTACAAAACACGTTTACTACAAGTGCCACATTTGCAAGGTCAGAGGTAGATAAACAGATAAACACACTGACTCAAGTGAATTGCACTGACAAAAGTTTATTTTCTATTTAAAAACACACACTATGTTGGCATGCATTCACATACCTTTCCATCAATGGCATTTCCCAGAGCGTCCACCACACGGCCAAGCAGCTCCTCTCCAACAGGAACATCCACAATGGCACCGGTCCTCTTCACGATGTCACCTTCCTTGATCAACTTGTCATTACCAAAAACCACAACACCAACGTTGTCGGGCTCCAAGTTCAGAGACATGCCCTTTGAAGGAAAACGTACAATTCATTAAGAAGAAAAAAAATAAAAGCAAACTGCAAGATGACTACAACGTTTGAGTTCTGAAGATTGTTCATAGTCTTGAAAACATACCTTGAGCCCAGAGGAGAACTCCACCATTTCTTCTGCCTGGACATTCCTCAGCCCGTACACTCTGGCAATACCATCACCAATGGACAGCACACGTCCAGTCTCCTCCAGGTCTGCAGAGGTGTCTGCTCCCATGATCTTCTCCTCCAGGATTGAGGACACCTCTGCGGTGCCTGCGGACAACACGGATGTTACAAACAGAACCCAGCAGGCCGAGAACAAAACACAAACGCTGCCCTTGAGAGCCGCCTCGGCTCGGTTAATCAAGACCAAACGGGACGAGCGCGACAGCTGGATACATTTCAGGATTCTTGACATTAACGTTGAATGCGATCAGAAGCTCTGCTTCTGCAGGGCATCTAAATGACCTTCAACCACCTTTGACCCCGAGGCCAGAGTTTAGAGGACAAAGCGGCAGAGTGTGTGTCCAGCTGGCTCACCTGTCTTCTGCAGCCATGGTCGGTGTGTGTGGAGGTGGTTGACCCCGACACAGGCGGCCGGCACAGCCTTGGACACCTGGGACAGAGACACACCGAGTTAAATAGGAACCAGATCGGCACACGGGGCCGTGCATATACCCGCACGTCTGCTATTAACGCCATCAATGCCGGTGTTGCGGAGCGGCGGAGGTCAACAAGACCGTCGGTCTTCCTGACCTTCAAAGCATGGCTGAATGAACTGTTAGCCGTTAGCCTTCGGGCTAACCTCAGCCTTCACTGCCGAGGGCGCCGAGCTGCAAGGGCAGCGCCAGCAAACCCCTTATCAGCGTTACCTGCTGCATTTTTAACCGTTTATAATTCAGGAAGAGACGGGGATTAACACCCCCCCCCTCTCTGAATGGATGATGAGACGTCGGCTAAGGGCCTGCGCAGTTAGCATTGCCCTCAACGCCCGGGATTAAAGAGCAGGTTAGACTAACAAAAGGCACCGCCGCTCGCAGACTCCACTTACAAGTCCAGCCCGCCTGGGCAGGGCCCTGGCCAGAGCTGCAGCAACTCTCACGGACAACATTTCGTCGGGTGGCTAATGTCCTGTCCTCCGCCGGCGGCTTCGACCTGAACGTAATGGCGGCGCGGGCTCTTCTTCTATTTATGGCCATCCGAGGGCCGAGTTTGCGCCTCGCGGGCTCCTCTCTGCCCCCTGCAGGCCCGGAGGCGACACGACAGCTTGCACATCGACACAACGCCAGGTGGACTTTTCTGCTCGATAATTTGGATTTTGCAAATAGCCAAAGCGATTAAAAGAAATGTTTGCATCTGAGAAAATGCGAATCACAATCTGACGAATTAAAACGAGCAATGCGTTGGAGTATTTTACGTAAACGTGTTCAATGTCAGGTTCAGAAGAAATTCACTTTTGGGTGTAATATGTGTTTTATTAGCCTTTTTTGCATTTTAGAAAACTCAAATTACAATCCGACAAATTAAAGCAAGCAATGCGTTGTCGATTTTTCCGTAAACACGTTCAATGTCAGGTTCAGAAGAAATTCCCTATTGGGTGCAATACGTGTTAGAAACTTTTATGTTCATCTTAGAAAGTGTGAAAATGTGAAATATGAATTACAATCCGACAAATTAAAACAAACACTGCGTTATCTATAAAGGTGTTCATTGTCAGGTTCAGAAGAAATCCCCTTTTGGGAGCAATACGTGTTTTATCATCTTAAAATCTTTTTTTTTTTTGCATTTTAGAAAATGTGAATTACAATCTGACACATCAAAACAAGCAATGCGTAAACTATAATAGCGTTCAATGTCAGGTTCATAAGAATTTCTCTTTTTCCCAATATCTGTTTTATTAGCCTAAAACCTTATTTTTGCATCTTAGAAAATGTGAATCAAAATCTGACAAATTTCAAACAAGCCATGCGTTAAGTATTAGTATTTTCTTAAACGCGCTCAATGTCAGGTTCATAAGAAATTCTCTTTTGGGTGCAATATGTGATTTATCAGCCTAAAAAATTTTAAAAAAAACTATTGTTTTGTGCAGGTGTGTTAGTTTGTGTTGTGTTTGTTGTGTTAGTTTAAAAAAATCCCATTAGATTATCGGGGTGATGGACATTTTAGTGTTTTTAGTTTTAAAGCGGGTGTCCAACAGCGCCCCCTCTCGCCGCCGCCGCCGCACGACAGCGTCTGCTTTGGCGCACGCCAACCCGGAGGAGGGTGGAGGGGGCGAGGGTGGGGGGAGTCAGACGGCGGCTCGGCTCGGCTCTCGTCCGCGGTGCTCGTCGGCTCAGCTCCCCGCAGCCGCCTGAATGTAGAGCCGCCTGGGCCGCTAGGATCACCCCCCCACCCCCAACCCCCAGCTCTCTCCGAAGAAGCCCCCAGCGGATCCACGCAGACCAGGCTCCCAGGATGGTCTTAGTGCATGTCGGATACCTGGTTCTCCCCGTATTCGGCTCGGTCAGAGGCAGAGGTATGGAGCGGAGGCCGGTTCCGACCCAAACATGTGCCCTGTTTATCTTCATCACTGCAGCTACCGCTAGCCGCCGCTAATTTAGCCCCTTTAAAACCCCCACCACCTCCACCTCTAAGGGTTTTTTTTTTGTGTGTGTTTAAATCGCGAAACTCTCCTCCAGACCGACCCCGTTTTAATCCGGACGCGCCGGGGGCGGTCGTGGATTAGAGAATAATCCGCGTTTCTCGGTCGAACTGCGGCGATTCTTTCTCCTAACGAGCCGTCGGCGGAGCTAACCGGCTCCGGCTATGTCGTGGAACGGAAACGTTCGCCACAAAGGCTTCCCGCACGCCCCGCAATCCACCCCCAGCTCCGCGAACGCCGCCGATTTTGTTCCGATAGACGAAGCAAATCGGACGTTCGGACGCCTTCTTTCTTCCTTGTAATCTTATTTCCACCCCCGCCGTCACGTTATTTGCGCCGCAGGATCCCAGGAACTAGCCGCGGCCCTCCGGGCAGCCCGGATGATGTCATTTGAAGATCACCTTCTGCTCCAAACTCGGGTTTATCTCCCCCCTCGAGGCTCCATTGGCCGGGGGTATCGATCCCTCCCGGCCAATTGACCCTCAATCCGCCGCTTTTCCGCCTTTAATCCCCCTAATTGGCCATCAGCGTGTTTGCATCTGCTTTCACAAAAGAACAAAAACACCCCCCCTCCTCAAAAAAAAAAAAAAAAAAGAAAGGCGTTAAAACTCTGATCAAGCTCCAGCTGCAACATTAATATCGCAACAGTGGCTCCAGTGATTTCATTGTGCTTTTATTTCTGTTCTTATTTCCCTGTTTCATAGTATGGAAGCTGGCTCTACATTCTGCATTTATCAGATCTATGTCGTCCCCCCCCCATTGTGTAGCTAATGATCATCTGCTGCTGTGTGGTGTGGCGTGGCCTCTGCCTGTTCTCTGCATTTAGCTGTATTGTGAACCCCCTTCTTCATTTCCTCTTTCCATCAGAAGACGACATTGGTATTAAACAAGCACACCACCACCACCACCACCACCCCCCCCTTCCTCCCGAGGTGTATTCAGCCGTAGACTTTTTCCATGTTAATCAGACAGCTAACACTAGAGCCGAGCACCTTTTTATTTTTTATTTGTCTTTTTTCTCCTGTCAAATTGCTGTAGCACTGAGTGAACATTTTGACCTTTTTTTTTTTTTTTTTTTTTTTAGATAGCGGTTGACTGTCATTGTGTACCTCCCATCCAGTCTTGATAGACGACATGCTGTAAATTCCTGTAAAGTGGATACATTTTTGCATGACCTCAAGTAGCGCACTTGCATTGTTGAACACCAGAATTTGGCTCATCCTTCTGCTTTTCACACAAGGTGCAATGTACACGATTTGGAAGATTTGCAAGTAAATAAAACAAACAAAAAAAACAAACCCCAAAAAGCATGCAAATTGGAACCACGGGCGTGCTGCGCCGGTGGTTAAATAGTTCTGGAAATGCTGGGAAAACCCTTTTGAAAATCGCCAAAGGTACACTGCACCTGAACACAACAACCTGCCATAACTGTCTCCATTTTTGTGTAATCCTTTTCGTTCCCTTTGCAAATTTCAAGCTCGGAATCACACTGAAAATGTCAGGGCTGTTTGCTCCTAGCGGACAAATGAAATTTATTAAAGCTCAATATTCCCACTGGTGGTTCATCACGTTCCGGGCCCCCCCCCCCTCCCACTAACATCAGGCCAAAATGCTATCCATTTCACAGGGATGCCTATTTTTCCTGCACTGCTAAAGAGATCCTCTATTAGTAACAACGTCTTTTATTGTTTGGTTGTGGTCTCTCTTTACCTTTTTGTTCTGGTAATAGTACTTCAGTGCATGGTCACGTTTATGATTCATAATTTATGTTTTTTGTTTTTCTACATTGACTAGTGAAAATCCAATGTAATCTTTCTGTAGTAAAGATGTACCCTGCTGTACTGAAATCATGTGCTGTAGCCAACACGTCTGCTCATTGGATGCTGCTTTTGTTCTTTTTAACCCTATATGGAGCATGGTGGGCCTTGCTTTTAGTCTATGTTGTTTATTTTTGTTGCATGGATTTATACTATTTTTACCAACAAACAAGAAAGAGAACACAGATTCCACAGATACTAATATTTTTCAATAAAGAATATAGTGTTTTCCTAACCTTCAGTGTGCTTCTTGCTGGTTTCCATTTATTGTCCTCCCTCTCCCTCATCCCTACCTGTCCCCCCCCCCACCTTCACACACCCACCTCCTCTCCCGCTGTGACAAAGATAGACAATTTCCACGCTTCCTCCATCACCGGGTCTGAATGAGTCTATCTGCTGTCGTCCGTGGTGATCGTTTTCACGTTTCGGGAAACGCAGCGTGCCGCCTTCGTTGTAGACTCAAACCCTTGACCCGCCCCAGGAAGGGCTGCTTTCTCCTTGTCTGCGCTGACGACTTGTCCGACTCAAAATGTCACCGCAGAAACCCGCTGATGACTACTTTTTATTCCATGCGGGTTCTTAATCACGCTGCGTTTTCTCAAACGTACACAGAATAAATGCGATGTGGATTCTGCCTATTTCCTGGTGATCAATCAAAAGCATCTGCATTCTTTTACATCAGGACCTCATTCCTTTGTCTGTCCACGAGGGCTTCAGCTTCTTTAAAATGTCTTCGTTAAAAAAAAAACAAAAAAAAAACAATCTGTCAGACAAACCAGCCTTTGGTTCTTTCCCCTAAAAAGCCCCGTCCAAGCTTAAATAGTTGGTTTCTCGGTCTTTTCCTAAAAATAAAAAGTCATTGCACAGCTGAGCACAGTAGGTTCCCTGTCTAGTCGTTGTCTCACCCTTAAAACTGTTCCCAGTAGACAAATAACTGGTTGGAGAGAACGCGAAAATGGTTGAAGCTATTCCCTTTAACTCCTGGATGCGTGCACAAACTCAGCAGAGTTATACGGCAGAAGTAATTAAAACGGGGTTTTTTTTTTTTCCCCCCCATTTCATCAGCAAATGTCAGCATTTTACTTCTGAAGCACATAACGAGGTTTTGCAGCTGCAGAATCCTCCAGATGTGCGAGTTCATCCGGATGACTTCTGTTTCGGAAGACCAGGGGTCGGGAGTGCGATTAAAGAAACGAAAAAACTTGCGCGTTGCGCACAGGAAAAGCAAACAAACGGCCCGCCGTGCTCGTGGTACATGTGGTAATCATCATTTTTCCACCCCCCCCCCCATCCCCATCCCAATCCCCATCCCTTCCCCTCCCCACCCTCCAACCCCCCCCACAGAGGTTTTTGTCACTAGGTAAAAGGTAGGGCTTCATTAACATGCTTTATCACACACAGTGACACCACATTCCACCCACAATTAATTCCGGCCCGTCTCTCGCGAGCGCCCCCCCCCCCTGACGTCTTGTGCTTGTCCTCCGCAGGATCCCACTTCAACCGGCAACAACAGCAGCAGCAGCAGCAGCAGCAGCAGCAGCAGCAGCAGCAGCAGCACAGCCATGCTACCTCCTGCCGCCACTTCCAGTTAGGTCCGCAGGCCCCGCTGCCCATGGACTTCCCCATGCCCCACCCGGGGCAGCCGCAGTCGGGCATTAACCCCCACTTGGCCCCACCGGGCCACCAGCATGGCCCTCCGCTCCACCCGCCCCTCAACTCTCTGCCCGCCCCCCAGTTCCAGGACATCCCCGCCCCTCCCTTCCTACCTCAGGCATTACACCAGCAATACCTCCTCCAGCAGCAGATCCTCGAAGCCCAGCACCGACACATCCTGCCGCCCTCCAGGTACCCGTGGGCGAAGGGAACCTCCGCGCCGTTCCCCCGCGGCGCGCTCGAGGGCCCGCCTGATTCGTTGCGGGGTGTGTTTGTCTCTTGCAGACGCACCCCCGAGAGAGTCCCTCACCAGCCACACAGACTGCGGCCGGGCTACGAGTTTGCGCCGCCGCTTCACGTCCCCACCCAGCCGGTGGTGCAGCAGCCCCGCTACCTGGCCGAGGGCACGGACTGGTGAGAGACAGTCGGTCCTGGTTCCCGAACCAGTACGCCGTCGACTGCTAAAGCGCCGTTGGTCGGAGGTACCTGGGTGAAACAACCGGTTGTGTTTTTTTTTCTTTTTTTCGGGGGGGCTTCTGCAGGGATCTAAGTGTGGATGCCGGGCTGCCCCCCCACCAGTTTCACATCCATCCTCTGCCGCAGCACTATCAGCACTACCTGACCTCTCCCAGGATGCACCACTTCCCCAGAAACAACGCCTCAACACAAGTGGTGAGCCCGTCTTTTTTTTTCTCTTCTGCTGAATCGCTCGTGCTCCCCCGACCCGGGTTCACATTCTAACGTCGACAAGTTTCCCCTTCCCACCTATCGACCGCCGCCGAGCTGATCCCAGCCTCCTTTCTGCCTTCCAGGTGGTCCACGAGATCAGAAACTACCCGTACCCGCAGCTGCACTTGCTGGCTCTGCAGAGTCTCAACCCCTCCCGGCACGCCTCCGCCGTTCGAGAAAGCTACGAGGTTTGCGTTTCTCCTCGCTCTCTCTTCTCCCCTCAGACTGACCGGGCTGCGCTCATCCGTCTTTATTTCCTATGTGACCCATGGTCGGACGCCTCAGTAGCTCCATCTGCCTTTAATTGAAAGGCGTTTGTTTTCACTTAAAGGTACAGATGTCTCCTGAGCGCGCCTCGTTGTTCAGCGTCTCTGAGATTTATGACGGCGATCTTCGATTTTGTGATTCCCGTAATTACTTGTGTGACATTTACATGTTCACACCGTTAGACGTGTGCCCACTGGTCTTCCACGATGACGAGCAAATTGCTTTTTCGCGTGTCCTCCATTGCAGGAGCTTCTGCAGCTGGAGGACAGACTGGGCAGCGTGAACCGCGGAGCGGTCCAAACCACCATCGAGAGATTCACGTTTCCCCATAAGTACAAAAAGGTAAAAGGTCTTTGCTTCTGTTTTTGTTTTGTTTTTTGGAGGCAGACAGAGTGCGCTTCAGACCGCGCTTAGCACGTGAGAGCGATAGGCGAGAGGGGAGTTTCACGAGGACGGGGATGGCAAAGGGTAAGCAGGAGGTCTGAGAAGAGCGAGCAAAGACGGAGGGGTCAGAGGTCAAAACACTTTCCATTAGCAGATTAGCGAGACACGGGCTGCCGTTTGCTCGACTCGAGGGAAGAATGACTCATACGGCTGTCTGCAGACAAGTATGTGGAAAGAATTTTAAAAGAGCATCTTCGCTGGATGTGACCTATTTATTTTGGAATGAGTGCCGGATAATTTAGTGCACGGCGAGCGAGTGCTAGTAATTGAGTCTTCCTTTGATTTTTCATCAAGCGCTGTCAGATTAGTCTACCGCGCGTTACGACTCGGGAGCCAACAAAGAGGAAAAAAAAGGGGCGCCGCGCGGAACGCGACAATAATGAAAGTGTCTCGGCAGAGAATACCCCAGGACCTGAAGATGTGCCTGGACGACGAGGAGCTCGACACGGACGAGAAGTGCACCATCTGTCTGTCCATGCTGGAGGACGGCGAGGACGTCAGGTACGCTCGTCCGTCCCTTCTGAAAACAGGGCAGAGAGCGACAACCGCCGTGGCGCCGATGCGAAAACGCGTGCACCCGAGCGACGTCGCGGGTCCCCCTGCCCCCCCGCGCCCCCGAGGGCTCACGCTGCTTGACATTTGCACTTCCGGCTACAGCACCCGCTAAATTTAGCAACTTGTTGTGTCTGCTTGCGACCGCTCACGCGGGCTTTTATTATTTAATGACTTCCAAAGTGCACGGACGGCGTGCTCCTCCGTTTAAACGGCCTTCATCCCGCAACTACTCCCGCTGCCTCTGCTCAACTAACCCGAGCCTGTCAGCTGATTTTCTTTTTTTTACTTTTCCGCCGCAACAGTGAGAGTTGACAGCGCTCGTAAAACCGCCGTCTTCTTGTGTCCGCAGGAGGTTACCGTGCATGCACCTCTTCCACCAGGCGTGCGTGGACCAGTGGTTGGCCACCAGCAGGAAATGCCCCATCTGCAGAGTGGACATTGAGACCCAGCTGACCCCCGACAGCTGATAGCTCCACCCCGTTGGCTCCCGTAGCTTCGGATCTTTGTCGCGATTTCTCCTCCCTCCTCCGGCGGGGGGTGGGGGGGTGGGGGGGGGGTCGGGGAGGAAGCTCTGCCAAACAACCACCCCCCTTTCTCCTCCCTCCCCTCCACCCCCACGCCCCGCCCCACCTCCCCACAAACCCCTCTGCATCAGTCGGAGAGCCTGTCTTTTGAGACGGCTGTGACGGAGGGGGGGGGGATCAACAAAGCACACCTACGTACAACACAATAAGAGGCGGCCGCTCGTGCGCCGCCTGGTGGCCCGGAGTGACGGTCGGCCGTCCCGAGCTGGCTGCTTGCGAGCAGGTAGGAGCGGTCACGTATGGACAGATGTGCTGGGGCTCGACGCTTCAGCGTACATCTCTCCACATGGCTACCAAGACCAGACACTACCAACCTCCCGGGGCAGTGTGGTGCATTTAGGCTACTTCTTTGCCTCTATATCTCAAACCCTCCGCACCCCCCCCAACCCCCCAACAGGCCTGTGAAAAATCCTTTAAGCTGCACTCTGCCCAAGCTCTCAGCACATCTGTACAGAACATGATCAAATGATTAGCATGAGGTTGTTTGGTGTGAACTGTCGTAGCTGAACGCTTGTGCTGTATTGGAACATAGTACTGAAACAAGTATTTACAGAGTAACAGTGTTGTGTAGCAAGCAAAAGCCTTTTTGAGAAATATGTTGTGTGAAAAATAAGCCTAAGGAGAGGGAGACTGCAGCTATAAAGGGGGGGAACAGTGTGTTTTCTTTTATTTTTCCCCTTTCTTTTTCTTTTTTTCTTTTAAAAAAAAAAAAAAAAAGGCCAAAAATCCTTCTTTATTGTCTCACATGGTTTTTGGATTCAAAGATAGTAGGTGCCATCAGAGTTGATGCTAAAACCCGCTAGCTGCAGGCATGGCTTCCAGTGATGTGTGTAGTGTCGTAGCGGGGCCTCTGGAACCTAGAGCAGGGGCCTCAGATGTGCATGCTGTATGGCAGGCTTGGGCTGTGTCGTTGATGTTGTGGAGCAGTAGAAACAGGGACTGTGTCTGTGCATGTGAACCGTATACTAAGACGATGCCGCTCACCCATAGAGGAGGACAAGAACGCACCTAATACGCCGCCCTCCGCTCCCCCACCCTCCCTCCGCTCATCGTCGAGCAGACCGAGGTACACCGGCCACGGGCCAGTGTAGCACCACAACCCCCCCCAACCACCCCGCCGCCGCCGCCGCTCAGGGGGGGGATCACGTCTAACTCCTCCGATACGCGAGGCCGGCACAGGCTCGAGGATGTAAAATAACCTGACATCTGTGTTACATGTTACCAGAACCTTATTGCCTATCGAACAAGCACACGTCTATACACAGCCAATCGCCTCTGTTTGGTATCGGCTCCTTTTCATTTTAATCTAAGTTGCTCCCGCTGTTTGATTTCGAAAAAAAAAAAAAAAAAAAAAAAAGAGACTTTGTGTGGTGTTACAGGGGAAATGCTGACTAGATGCCTGTGATATGTGCTAGAATGTGTATGATTGTCTCCACCCCCCCACCCCCCCACGGTAGTAGTGTATGGTATTGCTAGAACAACTGTGATGCGTTCGGTGACAGAAGCCGTTTTCTCTTTATCATGCATGAACCATGTTGGCATAGTTCACTTGAAGGAGGGTGAAAAGGGAGAAAAAGCCATCCATTTGAAAAAAAAAAAATAAACAACCAAACAATTCTTCTTAACGCAGATTTCTTTCTTTTCTGCCATTTCTTTTCTTTTCCTTTTTTTTTGCTGTTTCGTTTGGGTTTTTTTTTCTTTTTTTCTTTTGCTCACATGCCAATCCGGACTTGGCACTAATATGCCAAGTCTCTGTCAATTTTAACTATAGTGAAGAAAAAGCTGCAATGCTGCAAAAAAACTATTTATTGTTGTTCTAATGTAGCTTGTGTTTATGTAAATGCACTATAATATGGAGTTGCCTGATTTTTGGTTGGTGGTGTGGGTTATTCTTGTCCTAGATTTTGTGTTTCTATTCAGTTCTGAGTATCTTCATGCTTCCTTGTGTATTTATGGAGGGTGAGTTGACTGTGTTGCGTTTTGGTTTTCTTTTCATACGAAAATCCTCCATCCAAAAAACTACAAACGGATGAAAACGGAGGTTTGCTAGTTCACATAGAATGCTGTGATTAAAGATGCCTTAAGTATTTAACAATCATTATTTATTACTAACTGTAGCTAGCTAGCTATCGTGGTGGAATATTTAATGTCTCTATCTCATAACTTTGCAATTTAATCAATATATTTATTTAAAAAACAGAAAAGATTAAAAAAAAGAATACCTCATTATGCATTGGTCGGTGGGGATGCTTTTGCATGACATTTGTGTTTTCTTTTACAAGGGAGTAAAAAATGAGACTTGTTGAAAATTGGATGTGTGGGGGACGGGCGCTTCCCAACATTTTCTTTTCATTTCTCTTTTCTTTTTTTTTTTTTGCCAGCATGATGCTGTCAATCTGGATAACATTCCATTTACACCAATTCTTGATTTTTAACACTTTTTTTGGTACTGCAATCATTACTCCCTGCTTTCATGTAAAGCGGATGGCGAGGTTAATCCCATTTTGTCCTATTATGGCTCTGCAATTAAATTGCTTTCGTCTTTTGCCGTGATCATTGTCCATATACATATGTATATAAGTTTATACATATGTATGTTTAAAATAAGGATTTGTATCTGGATCTCGATTTAGTGCGTACTATGTGTGGACCCACTCAATGAGCTGAATAATTAGTTCCAGTGCGTGGCTGGTAATTGCTTTGTGTAGGATTCTGGGAAATATCTAACATGCTATCTTGAGCCATTGGTCCTATTGAGCAAATTTCTGTACTGTGGTTATGATACGATATAGATAGCCTCCTTTACACCTGGGTATAATAAGCTAACTATGTTTTTGGTGTGCATTTGTTATTAATACTCTACTAATCCTGCAAAGTATTCTAATGTGTATTGGGTTGGAATGACGCTGGCTGGTCTTATTATTTCATTTCGTGCTCTCACTGGCCTTACCCCATGTCCTCCACAGTGTAACCCCATTTCTCCAGAGCGAACTGGACAGTAGCCATAGTATTAACTCAAGCTGATGAACCGGAATGAACAGTAGAACTTAAAGCACAAGCTTTTTAAATGCATGTCCTTCTCAGGTTTTCCTATGTGTATGTGGGAGTAGCTCTGTAGATGTGTTTAATATGATGCTGTACCTTCTTGAATATTTCACATGTTTCTTTGCTGCTGAAAAAAAATGTTGATTATTAACCTGCCAGTGAAAAAGGGAAGTGGCCATCTTTGTACAACACACTGCTGTTTTGCTGTAACCGCGCAATGTTTTATGATCTTGAGTATTTTATAGAAAAGTAGAAGTATGTATCAATAATATGAAAGCAATAGCTAAATCATAATGAAGAATAACATGATCCGTGAATATTGTGGAGATCTTTAGATTCACTCTGGGTGGATTTTGTACTGTATTTATTACTAATGATGATGCAAAAAGTTGCATAGCTTAACCCAAACTGTTCTGTCTCTTTTTTATTTATTGTCTTGTATATGATCTTTTTGTATGTGTTTTTCAAATAAACTGCCTAAAATGCTGAGAATTAATCTGGTTTTTGCTTTTCTTCAATATTTATTTAAATTGTGGTTTAAACTGATTTTCTCTTTTTATGATGTTTTGTGTAGTATATTTTCTACGGATAAGGGTTTATTGAATTACAAATCTTATGATGAGCAGCCAACAATCAGTCTAACATAATTAGAAAAAATAAAAGGGAAAAAGTAACTTTAAATGAATGTATGTTTGTTTTTTTTTTATTGGGCTTTTTGTGCTTAAAATCTGTACAAAAAAAGGAAAGATGTGAACAAAATGGCTTGTTTTTCATTCGCGATCCAAATGGCACAAACTCAGGTGGCCTAAATGTTCGTCATCACGCGTGCAGTTGAAAAACATCTGTACCATATCTGTAGATCTGTAGATGAGCGCTCACCCTCTCTCCGTGTCAGGCGTCCTCGTCAGTACCGCGGGTAGAGAATGCGCTCGATCTGCCCATCGGCCTTGCGAGCGTCCAACCACTTGCCGCACTGGAAGATGGTGGTGACGGAGTTGGCGGTGTTGGTCACCTCGATGCACTCCAGGTACCAGCCGCAGTTGGAGCCGTGGTTGTCGTGCTCTACTTTGATCCTCAGCAGCTCCCCGAGGTCCAGCATCTCCACGACAAAGCGGTCAGTGCGCCCTCGTTCGAACAGGTTGCGGAACTTCTGCCGCAGCGGACGCTTGCCGGAGTCACCGTTGACGCCGAAGATGGTGACGAAAACGTTGGCATCTGTGCCGGCTCCCTTAACGTCCCCAGTTATGACGATGATTTCGTACTTGACCGGGACGAGTTTACGGACTTTGCTTGCAAAGCTCTCGATGGACTTGGAACACTCCAAGGTCATGAACTGGTCTTTTTTGGCTGCCAGCGGAATTTTAGCATCACAGTGGAAGAAATACCTTAACAGGAATATGTGGAGTCACATCAACACCACTGCCAATACATTTTCCATCATTTGAAAAGGCATGATGATGGAATGGCACTCACTTGTTTCCCAGCTCCATCTCTGTCACCACCACCTCCATAACATGCCAGAAAGCTTCATTCTTAACCTTCTTTCCATCTTTGGTGATGTGACCGATGCACACTCCAGCGATCTCTCCCACATGTTTGGAGGAGAACTGAAACGTGTCAGTGGCACCGCTGTGATATAATAAAATACAGAAAAAAATAATCATAGACAATACAGATAGATATTATTACTCCTGTGTGTTAATTAATCCTGTTATAATCATATAAATACACTTTATAATTACTGATCAGCCTGTTTCTCATTTATTAATAATTTACCTGCATGAGTAAAGATAATGTCACAGCCAAATGTGGGAAAATTACTCAATAATTACAGAAAATAACATTCTTTCAACGTATTCGTTTTTCTTGGGATTGGCTTCCTGAGAGTGAGGCGGTTAAGCTACAAGATGAAACAGGTGCAGAAAAAGAAAACACGCCAGAGAGGAGATCAAGGCCACGCTAACAGGTTCAGCTGTGAGCTGATGAAGCCATATTCTCTTTGAAGGCTGACCTTAAGAACTTCTTTTTCTTATTCTCCAGAACAAACTCCTTGGAACGAGCTTTCCTTCCCTCCAGTATGATCCAGGCATTTTCTATTGTGGAGGCGTCCTCTCCGTGACCCGTAGTTGTGGCAATTTCATATTCTGTGACAGAGAGAAGTGAAATTAGCAGAAAATCATTCATGCTCAGCACATTCGTAATCATGCCCACTGACTGGTTTTGTCACTGAGGTCTATGGAGTCATTGTTGGCACAGGCCAGCTCCCTCATTATCTGTCCATCATCTTCATTTTTAGCTAACCAGCGGTCGCAGGGGAACCTAAAGGTCTGGTCCATGGCCTCGTCTGTCACATCAATATAGTCCAGGTGCCATCCAGGAGCAGGGCCTGTCTCCATCCCAGACAAAAGAAATCATTTTCGTTTCATGCATTAGACACCCTTTTAGTAAACAGAAAGAGAGTTCAAAGATTTTGCACATTGTACGGTGAGCAGGCACTTGTGCAGTTGCAGCTGCAGCCTGCAGTGCGGCTGTTTCCTCCTCACCTTTGTTATCATGCCACACACGGACCTTGGATAGTTCACCCAGGCTGAGCAGGTCAGGAAATCGGAACACGTCTTTGGTTTTACGCTCAAACTTGTTCCTGTTGGTGCTGGTCTTCAGGGGCAGCATCCCAGAATCCCCGTACTCCCCGAACACGATCAGAAACACGTTGGCATCGGTGCCTGCACCTTTGTTTATCAGGGAAACAGAGATGAACATTAAACTACTTTGCATTAAAAGAGTAGTCTGATTTAATGTGTTGAATAATCTTCTGTATGCACCTGCAATATCGCTGGTCTGGACCTGGATGATGTAGGTTGTATTCTCCACCATCTCCTCATCATCCACCACAGCTGCCAGCTCGCACACCGTCGTCCTCCTCAGCCCTTTTGTCTTCGACAGCCAGTTCTCATATGTAAATACATACACCTCATCTGTCGTCAGGTTCCGCATCAGCATCTAAAAACATTTATTCAGATGTTTATTTACGACCTCAGGCAAAAAAAAATCTTTGATTTTTGTTTTTTTCATGGAGAGGAGAGAAACAGACCACAGCACGAATAGAAGGGAAGTGCCACTTGAGAAGGTTCGGTCTAATTATCAAAATGTAAATGTAGTCGCAGCATTCATGACTAAATGAGATGACAGGTTCAAATTAATGCAGCACTGCATTTGTAGCTGAGCTGTTTTATAGTTGATAACAGCATCTAACACTCCAGTTCTAATATTATATGACTCCACCTTCAGATCCCTCTTTTCCAGCTGGTGATGATTAATAAAGCACTAATAAAGCATTATTCATGACAACATCAGGAATAACTACTCAGGATTATGGTTAAAAGAGAAAAATTCATATTTTTTTGTGAAGGGTTTGCAAACTAAATGTATTTCCCTGAGGTTAAAAATTGTGCGACCCCAGCAAAATGAAACAGAAGTAGTCAGCACTTGACAGTTAGATTTACCTTGTCAAGAAACCAATCAGGGCGACTTCCAGAGCCATCGATCCGAAATCTAATCTTCTTCAGGGGGTCTATGTCATCTACCTCCAGGCTGAATGTATCGTCTTGACCCCTTTCGAATCTAAATGACATAAGTATGAAATCAGTTTTATTAATTTTACTTCATATGCGCAAGGTGGTGCAGAGTAGCATTATCCTTCACTTGTATTTTTATGGTTGACATGGACCTGCGTGAAGCAGGACATCACCAACAGCTTTCTATAACTTAAACCTTGCTACAACTGTAAAAGTGCAACCAGAAAACTGAAAGAAAGAAAAGTAAGCAAAAAGCTGATAGACTCTAAACAATAATAAATGATAGGCAATAAATGTGGTCATTAGTTTCAGTTTGGCATGCATTTTATTCTATTTTCTAAAAAATGATTGAATTGCCAAATTCTTCTAGAAGAAGTGGGGTAATTGGAGCACTAACCTGTCCTCATTTTTTGGTAGAAGCATTTCCTCTGAGCTCCCATTGGCTCCGAAAACCGTCAGAAAAATTTTGGTATCGGTCCCTGCGTTCTGAGTGTCACCGGTGACAACTGTGACTGAATAAATAACCTATAAGTAGAAAAGAAAGTTAAAGCCAAAAAATGCAGCTTAGGTACACATAAATATGGACTTCCATGCGTTTGTTGGAATAATTTCAGACTCACTTTGCGGTTAATGTTGATTGTGCTGGCGTCTAAAACATTGAACAGTCTGGCAGCCAAACCATCTCCCCTGTCTTTAGCAAGCCAGCACTTACATGGAAATATGTACTTGATACCTTTGGTTGGCACGGCAACCGACAGCTCATCGACCAACCAGCAGCTCTCTGGTGTGATGCCATTATGGCCAAGCTGGTGAAGCGATGGAGAGTGGAATGAGAGGGGAGAAAGGGTGGAGAAGGAAGAAAAAAAAGATAGAACTGAGAATTGATATTTCCACTGATTTGGTTTGATCTGTACCAGAAAGCTCTGAATAAATCATTGCGTAGCGAGAACGGCTTCATTTAATTTTTTAACACCAGGGCATGGGAGGAGGCAGCAGAGGAGACAAATTCACTTCAAGACAGGCAGCCCCAGATTCTCACTTCCACCCGCTTGATCTCTCCTACGTCAGTTGCATAGCACACAAAGTGGTCCATGGTGCCCGTTACAAAGCCTTTCTTTCCCTCTGGCAGGTCGAGCCACAGGCGCTCCGTCTCCACATCGTTGGAGCCAATAATGATGATATAAACCCTGGCTGTAGTGCTGGCATCACGGTCAACACCTGTTGATAAGGTGAAGTGGAATGGGATGACTGTGTGGAAAAAAATTCTTTAGTTATTTTTATTGTTAATTTTATTACTGGAAAGTAGAGGGTGAGATATCACTCGTATCTGTGTGGTGTTTTTTCTGCTTACCTGGTCCCTCTTCCACCACTGCCGTCTTCTTCTTTTTTTTCTTCTTGTTGGCATTTCTGTCCAGCCCCTGTTTGGCCTGAGCAATCTTCTTTGAATTTGTATCTGTGTGTCTTTCACCTTCGTATCCCTGAATGACAGACAAAAAACATTCATTGCCAACAAATGAATCCCTTTCAAATGGAACCAAAGTGAAACAAACCTTCACGTAGAAGGTCCGCTCTACACGTTTGTCCTCTTTCTTAGTCGACAGCCAGCGCTCACACAGGAACATATACACCTCTTCTGTTTCCATATCCAGCACTTCCACCTGGTCCAGGTACCAATCAGCCCCCATCAGACAGTTGTCATGACGTAAATGAATCTTAAAAACTTGGCCCAAGTCCACAGCCTCAATAGTAAACTTGTCCACCTGAGATCCAAAGGGAAGACGTTATTCAGGTTTATAGACCCTGTAGTTTATAGACCCTGTTTGATCTCTCCTTAGATACCTGTCCTCTCTCAAACTTGTTCTTGTTGTTCTCAGATTTGGCCAATTTGCGCTCCCCTGTATCTCCCAAGTCTCCATAGATGGTAAGAAAGACAGAGGCGTCAGTTCCTGCTCCGAACATGTCACCTGTCCGCACAGACACTTTGTACATGTGAACTGTGGCAAAAGAAATACATCATTACTCAATGTGTACAGGGACATATGGACTATTTACTGAATATCTGATTAAAACAATGGTTAGCCTCTTTCTTCTCTACAATGAACCAGAATCTTCCATCATTTAACTGAGAAAAACTGATGATGATGTGTAGATGTTGAGAGGTGATTGGCTTGATAGGTTCTTAACATCTAATTCCACTCATAAATCAGCAGCAACATACTCTCCAAAGCATCTTCCACTTCTGTTTCAGTCTGCTTAAGCTTTCCATCCCTGAGGAGTTTCTCTGTGAGGATGTCAGAGGGGACCAGCTCTCTCACCGTCTCCCCATCTTCTTCAGACTTGGCCAGCCAGCGTTCACATGGGAATATGGTGGTTTCTGAGCCCTGCCATCAAACACAAAGTATTAATGAAAGACACCACGCCGTGTCTGTCCCCAGACCACAGTGTCCTAAATATTTCACAGCTAATCTGGTAACAGTTCGCAAATGCAAAGTGCAGTGAGTGGCATTAAACAACCTTTGCTTTCCTGAGCTTTCGTCTGATCTCCACTCTGTCGAGATGCCATCCTGGGTTGGAACCCCTGTTGTCGTGTCCGATCCTGATTTTCTCTATAACATCGCCGATGTCCTCCAGCTGTGAAAAAAAAATCACATTGTCCATGATGCAGGAACGCTGGCTGTCGAGTTTTAAATCCACTCACCTCCACGATGAACATGTCCACAGCTCCCCTCTCAAAGTACAGACGTCGCTCTCTTTTGTTGACACACAGGTGTTTCTGCTGGGTGCACACCCCCTTTTGTCCATACAAGACTATGAACACATCAGCATCTGTTCCAGCACCAAACACATCGCTGGTGTAAATCTTTATCTCATATGGCACGACTGAAAAGTAAGAGGAAAAAGATTGTCATGTTTTTTCAAGAGGTAAACAAATACAAGGACTGGCATTCATTTCCTTTATTTTATTTATTCTTTAATATCCTTCATCTCTGTGCTTCACTGACACAACCAGGAAGACACTGATGTTGTTGTCAGTTTGTTTAAGTAAAATGGATTTACGGATAGCCACAAACTCCCGCTGACATCTGCCAAATATGAGTAAGAAATCATAATGTAGTCATAAGACCAAAAAAGGGGCTAATAAACACAATCAGTGGTAACCTGACATTTGAAATGAAATGTTCATTTTCACAGTGTCATTGAGTCAATGCTCTGACTTTCTCTCACACTCACACCTATGGGCAATTTTGAGTTTTCAATTAGCCTAATCCCCAATTGTGCATGTCTTTGGACTGTGGGAGGAAGCCGCAGTACCCGGAGAGAACCCACGCAGGCACAGGGAGAACATGCAAACTCCACACAGAAAGTCCCCAGCCTCCATCCCAACCAGGATTCGAACCTGGGGCCTTCTTGCTGTGACAGTGCTAACCACCTCACAACCGTGCCGCCCGTACTTAAATGCATTTAATTAAAAACATGTTTTCTACCATAAAATTAAGCATAAATAATTTTCAACAAGATATTTTGGCTGTTTCTATTAAAATAGTACACGTGTGTTCTTCACTCACATGGCATGTAGAACTCTGTCTGTAAATCAGCAGGATATAGTTCCCTCACAATCGCCCCATCGTCCTCTCCTTTATCCAGCCAACGGCCACACGGGAACCGGAGTCTCTGACCCTGGGAGGGGGCGTCAACCTCAACCCAGTCCAAAAACCAGCCGGCAGACCCCCCTGTTGGAGGAAATGTGTGATGAAGTTAACTGACTACATGAGCAACTTATTTTTGCGTTGTGGAGCCTCCTCACTTACCTGCGTTATCGTGTCCAATTCTAATCTTTTCCAGGTCACCCAAGTCCACAGCCTCCACAATGAACTCATTGATCATTCCCAGTTCAAATTTATTCTTATAGTTCTTACAGGCCTTGAGGTTGATGAGTCCTGTGTGAGTAAGGTTTTTACAATTTCAGAGAGAATGGTTTTACCTGCCACAATATATCAGAACACAGGGCTTATCATACCAGTGTCATCATTTTCACCAAACAGAATGGCAAAAACATTGGCATCAGTTCCAGCATTCTTTTTTTCCCCAGTTTTAATTTTCAAAGTGTATGTGGTTGACATGGCTGCAAAGAGATTTAATGAGTCAGCGCCCGCACAATTTTTATTGTCATGTCAATGAATGAATGTTTCTTTGCTCCTGCACGTTTAATTAGCACTTAGATAAATATTTAATCAAGAAGCCAGATAATACCTGTACTATACTAAGATATAAGAAGGCTTTGAAGCAGTCTTACATTTCTGCTCCAGCCCCAAAGTCGTGCTTGTCCCCTCTTCATCCTCATCCTTCTTCATAAAGGCCTCATCCACAGGAACCAACTCTCTCGCTATCTGGCCATCATCTTCATCCACAGCCAGCCAACGATTACAAGGAAAATAGTACCTAAAGACACAAGAAAATCTGTTTAAAAGAACACAGTATATACATCAAATATAAACTTGGCGCCTGGTTCACATACGTTGTATCGTCCTTTGTGTCAACTATCTCCACACGATCGAGGTACCACGATGAGTGGGAATGGCTGTTATCATGTCGGATTCGCAGTTTCTTCAGAGGACCCAGATCAACAGCTGTCAGAGTGAAAACATCCTCCTAAAGAATGACAGGAAATATCGGTATGTTACAAGCAGGAAATCTGAGCTCTTAACTAGTAATGCATGTATTGATCCATTTCTGTATAGATGACTATTTTACAAAGTAACAAATGGCTACTGTTGCTTATGATCTTTGGGAAACAACACTAATTGTCTGTGGAGATGAGCCTTGTGTTCCAAAAGAACCAAGGTGTAATGTAGAGATTAATAATTCAAAGGCTGGACTAAGTAATGAGTAAAAGTAGGACAGGTTCAGTGACAAAGACTCAGCACAGCTCCTTTCAGTAACAGCTGGCATTCATGAAGGAGAGCCTGCCATCACACCAGAAAGCACTCCCACACACACCTCAGTGTAAAGCTGGTGGTGCATGGCAGCATTGGGAGTCCTGCTCAGTTTAATTTTGGCCTCCAGGAAACAGTGTGATTTTAGTTTCAGCAAACAGTCTTCATCAAAGTAAGCGCGCAAGTCAAGGGCTTCCCTTTAATCTTTAGCAGATTTATAAAGCGGTTGTCTCTCTTTAAGCCATCATACCTGCCCCCGCTCAAATTTGTTGATATTGTCGGAGTTTCTCAAAGAGCGCTCTCCGGTGTCTCCGTTTTCGCCATAAATATTGATGAAGATGTTGGCGTCGGCCCCAGCACCAAGCATGTCGCCAGTAAAGACACACACTTCGTAGGTGTTGACTGCCAGATAATAGAAAGGACAAATTACCAACACCATCCTGTCCCACATATCGTCCTGGAAACTGTGTCAATTCAAACCATGCATGCTCACACTATCAATACTAAGTACATAGAAATGAACATGCTTTGAAAAAAAATCTCCAGCATATAAAGCACTATACACGTGGGCATTAACAGCAGACAGCTTCATAAAAAATAAGGGTGAGGAAGACTCCAGACTACTTACAATCATGACATTTATAAAAAAACAAAAAGATTGAGAGCGTTCTGAATTTATTAAAAGGAAACAGTACTGCAAAAAAAAAACATTTTAATAATTAATTAATTCGATTATACCAACAAGTAAAAGGAGGAAAACAAAACCTCTAAAAGGTTTAACCCTTCTCTTTCCAGGACGCCTGGTTGTATAACTTCATACCTTCCAGCTCTTCTGCATCCTCAGGCAGCAGTTCCACTACCAGCTCATCGTCGTCCTCCCCACTGGCCAGCCAGCGTGAACAGGGAAAATGATAAGTCATCACCACTTCCTGCATCTCCTCTCCACCAACCTCTTCTTCATCCTCCTCGTCCTTCTTCTTTTTCTTCTTCTTTTTCTTGTCGTCTTTCTTCTTCCCCTTGGGCACCAGTGCCATGATTAAATGCTTGACATACACCGTTTCCAGGAACCACCCTGACCCGATTCCCAAGCCATCATGACCGATGCGGATCTTGAATATTTTCCCAACGTCTTTGGCTTCAATCTGTGAGCCGGTATGTCAGTTAAAAGACAATTGCTTCTTCTCACCAATCAGAATAATTTCGTGAGTTGGAAGTCTTACCTTGAATATCTCTGTAGAGTTGCGTTCAAAGTTGTTGGATCTGCTTTCGAGTCTAATAACCTCCGTCTTCCCCTTGTCCCCGTACATCTGTACAAACACCTTGGCATTGGTGCCGGCAAATGTCACATCTCCGGTCACAACAGTCACCTCATAGTTAATGACTGGAAAAAAAAAGCCCAATGAGTGAGATTTTGTGTGATAATGTGGATTATGTAAACCCTGATCTGGCACTCTACTACACATAAATACATGAGAACATTCAACCAAACATTAAAAATGCTCCCCATAATATGATCTGTTTAGATACATTTAGAATTTTAGTTTGAAAGGACCAAAAAAACCTAGAGTAATGATCTTAAAACACCATCGGTATGCTTCTGTAGTTTGCTTGTCCTAATGTGAGACTATGTTAATGTTGCCTACATTGTTCCACATCCAGGATCTCGCTGGGGTAAATCTCCACCTGAGTCTTGCCATCAGCCTCATCCTTGTCTAGCCAGCGGTGACAGGGAAACATGTAACGGTTCCCGTGGACTGGAACCATGATCTGAACACTGTCCAAGAACCAACCCGCATGCATGCCGGCATTGGTGTGGCCAATCATAAGTCGGTTGAGCTGGAAGACAATCAAATGTATGATAAAATTGAAATACAAAAGTTTTAAAGTAACTGACGGGACAGGACTAACAGATATACTTGAAAGGGGGCATTTATACAGCTTGACTGACCCCCTTCCTAATGTTGGAAGCCAACTGCAGAACTATTAGATATCAAAGGTAGTTAACTCCTGCTGTCACCTGTCCAATATCAGAGGTTTCCACGGTGAAGATATCCACGCGACCCTTCTCAAAGTAATTCCCCAGGTTATTGTCTGAAACCAACAGCATCATCTTACTGGTGTCGCCTTTCTCTCCATACAGCTTGACGAACACGTTGGAGTCAGAGCTGCCCCCGGAGATGTTCCCCGTCTTCACAGCAATGTGGTAGTTAATATCTGATGAGAGACAAACAGATAAACATTTTAGTCCATTTACATTTCAGCTTTAAAGCTTCCACGATGCAGGGCTCCTATGACCCCTGCTTTGAGTGGTGAGTTGCAAAAATACAATGGTCATAATTAACAGAAGGGGCAAGTTCATTGGGAGATCAAAATGAAGGAAAATTCCTTAAACTTACTATAGAGGCGCTGTCCATCTGAGAATGGAAGCAATTCTCTCACAATCTGTCCATCATCCTCACTCCGATCCAGCCACCTGAAGATCACATGAAGGCAAGTGCTACGATAGTACACCACCTTGTAATTACTGCAAATAAAATCTCACTGGAAATAATTACCTGTTGCATGGAAATTCCACAGCGTGAGCTTCAGCCTGGCCCTCCTCTCTTACCACCACTTTGTCCAGGAACCAGCCGCAACCTCCGCCTTTGCCATCATGTCCGATTCTCACCCTGAGGATCTGCCCGATAGCCACTGCCTCGAGTATGAACTCATCCAGCTGGTCATGAAGAAACAAGCACATTTTATTTCATATATCCAAGCAGCACTCTGCATGTAGTTCATCAATATTAATTAACGACTCACGTTTCCTTTTTCAAACTTGTTGACATTGTTCCTGCAGTTAACCAGCCAACGATCTCCAGTGTCCCCCTGGCTGCCAATCAGACTCAGGAAAACAGACGCATCAGTACCACTGCCACCGATCGTCCCCGTACAGATCGTCACCCTGTATTTGATCACTGCAGCAAAAGAAACAAACTTTGTGCATTCTCGTGTTAAGCAAAATAGACCATAAGGTCAAAGGTCAAGCTGGGGTTGAGTGCATACAGGGCAGTGGCTCAGGAACATGCTCTCCGCAGGCAGGGAGTTCCCTCACAACTTCATTATCATCCTCATTTGTGTCCAGCCAACGCTCACATGGGAAATTATACTTCTCCTTCGTCAGCGTCTTCATCAGAGTTGCCTATTTTGGAAAAGAGCAAGAGGGAAATCATGGTCATTACCAAAATGACACAGAATCAGAAGAGTATTATGCAGACAAGCAGAAGGAATTTTAAAGTTGCTCACCCTACTGAGGTGCCACCCTGCAAAAGGATTCCTCTTCTCATGCCAGAGACGGATTTTGGTCAGCTTTCCCAAATCAGGCAACTCAACCTGTCCCAATACAGTTTCCCAATAAAGCTCAATGTTTATTTAATGGGTGTATGAATAAAATAGAGTAATACTTTCCATGAACCTGTCCACCTGTCCCTGCTCAAAATTGTCAGTTTTGTTGTCTAGTATGACCTCATCGCTCTTGCCCTTCTCGCCGTACACCTGGAAGTAGACGTCTGCATCCGTTCCAGCACTGGGCAGGTCTGACGTCCAGATCCACAAGGACCAGGGGTGCTCTGAGCAGACAAATTTACCAGCTGGGATGAGACTCGTCTTTTGCGCCGTGTTGCCTCGACAGAATATGACATTTCTGCTGCTGATTAGCCATAACGATCACTGTTCCGCCTACTCTTCTGTCGCTTCTGCCTCAGTGACACCATCTCGTAGAGCTCTCTCTCTATCAGGCCGTCTCCCTCCTTCTCATCCAGCCATTTGCCACACGGGAACGTCTGCTCTATCCCCGTGAACGGACAGTGCACCACCACCTGTGCAGAAACACATTCGGCAGCATTCTCGAAGGCGACTTACCGGACCATGTGCGTGCACGTGCGTGTTCATCGTACCTTTTCGCAGTACCAACCGGCGCTGACGCCGTCGTTGTTGTGACCGATGGTCACTCTGCTGAGGGGACTGAGGAGAGCAGCAATCTCAACATTGAAGATGTCCGTCAGGCCCCGCTCAAACTTTCCTCCCGCTAAAAACACCTGAACCAAACACACAAAGACTTAAATGTACCAATCCTTCCAAGCTGTTTACATTAGAAACTAAAATAATCTGCAATCCTTTTCTGAATGGGGTTATATATATTTTTTTTTTGAGTGAAACAACTCTCTAAACGCAATCTTCTCACCTTTCCACTATTCCGGATGCCCTTTGAGCCGTGCATCACAACGTGGATATTGGAGTTGGTCCCAGCACCTCGGATGTTTCCTGTCACAATCTGGACGCTGTACACAATACCTGGAGGGTACAGTTACATGTCAGGCTATCACACACTCTGCCCGTGAGTGATTACGGTTCATGGCTCCCACAGGAGCCGACCGGGAACAGGATCAGCCATGACTCAAGCATTAATTATCACTAGGCAAGGCAGCAAGTCAAATAATTTGAAAATATCGCAGCCATACAGTGAGTTTGTTCCCCATCTATAATGCAAAACAGCATCCAGAGACACAAAGTTGTGTTTTAATCCATTTTACCCTTACCTGTGGGCTGACTCCCTCCGACCAAAATGTCCCTCTGGATTTTCCCATCATCCTCGTCAACAGCAAACCAGCGATTAATGGGAAATTCATACACCATTTTGTTTCCCATATCATCTAAAATCACCTGAAAGCAAAAGAACATTAGTCTTATGACAAATGTGTGATTCAGTACAAAATTGAAGACATTTGGTCGAGTCAATAGAATTATTTGGTTATGGAAGAAATGGTTATTACAGCATGCCCCCCCCCCAAAAAAACAACGCACACAGAACAAGCAATATTGTACTGGTGTTTTATAAGATGTAGAAAGTCTTTTTTATTTAAGAAGACTTGTAAAAGTTAGTAAATCATCTGTCCATTATTTGTAAGGTAATCCTTTAATGGGGCATGGTTTCCCTTTACACAGAGGATAGAATGACGAAAACCTGTGTCCTGTGTGTCAGTATGTGTGTTCGTGTATATGTGTGTGTGTGTGAGAGCGAACAGCCAACTCAGATGTCTTAAGTACCTGTGTGAAGCCAGAAAGGAAAACAGTCGTACTTGAGTGAGAGTTTAAAACATTTCTGGTTCAAAAGCACTGTAGGTGTAACAACAGGAAGGAGGTGTCTGTTCCTGAACGTTAGCGTGGCTCAGTTCCACTTCTCTCATCCCTTCCTCACCTTATCCACAAACCATCCGGCTGAGGAGCCTTTGTTGTTGTGGCCAATGGTGACCTTCCTCACTTTTCCCAAGTTTGGCGCCTCGATGGTGAACTTGTCCTCTGTGCCCTTCTCAAAGTTGTTTTTCTTGTTATCGAGGTGCCTTTCGCCTGAGGAGACAAAACAAATGACAGTTGTTGAACTCCTGCAGGGTTTGAAATAACCATGATTTCTTACCCGTGTCTCCAAACTCTCCAAAGATATTGATGAACACATCTGCGTCCGTGCCGCTTGATTTTATGTCTGCAGTGAAAACGCTGATGACATATTTATTATCTGGAAAATTCAATCAAAAGATATTTAGAGAATTCATTCAGACGTGTATATGTTGGTTTGATTAGAAAATGTTCATATTTTTATGCACATTTAGGTGTTTCCATGGGATCCATGGTGCCCAGCAGGTCTCGGACATAGAGGCCCTCCCCCTCCACTTTGCTCAGCCAGTTGTTGCAGGCAAAGTAGAACCTCAGATGTGGTCTGATCACATCTGTCACTACCACTCTGTCCAAGAACCAGCTGGCGTTTATACCCGTGTTGTCATGTTCGATTCTGAGGGAAAAGAAAAAAGCCACAGGTTGAATTAAGAAGTCTTGCGGATGAAAAGATTCATGGTAGACGTCGATCTATGTGTTTCAGTATGCCCTACCTTATCTTCTTCAAAGGACCAACATTGTGTGTTCTGATTCTAAACACATCAGTTTTTGCTCTCTCAAATGCAGTCCGGCTCCTAAAATGAAGATCAAGGTAAAACATTTAAAAAAAGCCTGCTACATTTCACACCCAAGAAGTAAAATGTATTCAAATTTTACTTCAGTACTGGTCCACTGTGTAAGATATGGCAGTAGATTACCAAAAGGTCTTAGACACTGGATCCAGTAGCTCTAGTATAATTTGTATTTATACTGTGTATACACATTCAATCTCACTCTAAAGTCAATCTTAACCAGCTCACTCAGCCTTGGTGATGCTACATTACAGCACAGCATGAGACCCACCACCAAATACCTTTTCTCTGTGCTGTGAAAAAAAAGACAGAAAGTGGCTCCCTTTAGTTTTTATCACAACATCCAGCTGTGAGGGAAATACTGAATAAAAGTGTTTTGAATTCTAACGTACTTGCTCGCCAGGTGAACTTTTGGAGCAATACCGTACTCGCCAAACAGCGTGATAAAGACGTTGGCATCGGTGCCTGCTCCCCTTTCGTCTCCAGTGATGGTCACCACTTCATAAACTGGGGAAATTCACAGGTTAGAACATGCATGCACTGGTTAGTTGGTGAAACTTGGCTGAGCTAAACAAGACAAGTGAGGTACATTATACACATCACACCTCATGTCTGGATCAATGATTTTTATTTTTTGTAAGTGAAACAGAAAAGTATCATATGCAACAAATAAGAGCGTGGGCTCCTTATTACAGTGAGGAGTAACCCTGTGACTGGCAGGTGTCATGTATCTGTAAGTGAAGATCATACCCAGACAGTCCGGTACATCATGTTTTACATCATCATGTTACTGGTGTCATGTGTCCCAGTCTATCAAACACAGGATTCAGCTTAATTTTATCTCTTTTAAACATCGATCCTTCCACTTGCCTTTCTTCTTGTGATACTCATCCTCGTAGTTCTCCACCTTCTCCGGCTCATAGTTGAGGAGCTCATTCTCATAGATCTCCACATAATTTTCCACTTTCTTCTTCTTGGCTTTCGTCTTTTTGGTGTCTTCATCACTATCCCCCTTGACAGAGCCTTTCTTCTTCTTGTCTTTCTTTTTCTTTTTCCCTTCCTCTTCATCGCCAGCAGCCTGGTCTTCATCCTCCTTCTCTGATTCCTTTTTGGATTTCTTATCTTTTGAGCCCATCTTGTCTTTACTCTGGGACTTCTTTGGTGGTTTCTCTATCACTCCTGAGACCTTCTCTCCCCTCTTTGAATCATTGTTGTTGTTCTCGTTGTCCGTGCTTTCACTGTTCAACTCATCCTCACTCTCCTCTGTACCTTTTTTCTTCTTCTTGGAAATTTCTTTCTTTTTCCCTTTTTTCTTGGTGCTCCTCACGCCTGGTGCTGATGTGTCAGAATTATATCCTTCTTCATCGCTGACTTTAAGCTTCTTCTTCAGTCTTCCGGGATGCTGTGACTCACTAACCTTCTTGCTTTTCTTCTTGGTTTTTGGTTCCTGACCCTCCGAGTCTTCGTCATCCACGTCTTTGGTTTCCTCGTCACCACTTGGTCTTGTTTTTTTCTTTTTTGTGGGCATCTTTAATTTATTTACAACCTTGTAACTTTAACCGATTTGTGTGTCCTGGCGAAACCTGATTAAGGTGACCCGTGCTGCGGCAGGAGTGACCTGTGGTACACTGGTCCGAGTCCAGCGGAGACAGAGCTGCTGCCTGGCGAAGCCTGGGGAAGCCCTCTGCAAAGAACAGCAACAGATGCTCTGCTAACCTCATTAAAAATGATAATCTGCTCATCACATGACCTGAGGAAGCTGCTGGGAAAACGGTACTGAAGTCATCAATCTTCCGGCCAATTGAAAACTTTTCTTTTCGCATGGTCACCAGGAAAGCAGCAGGAGGCATCTGGGAACAATATCACAGTTCTGCAAGTTAAACAAACACACATGAAAGACCTTATGGAAAAAATTACCTCTAATAAAACTGAAGTTATAGTCAGTTCAGTAAAAATCTTGAAATATCTGATATTAAACAAGTTTGGTATTAAAAAAAAAAAAGGTTGCAATAAATAAGAAAAAAAAACAGGCTTTCCAGTGGTATAAAGATTATAGCTTTTAAACAATGTTTGTTGGACCTTTTTCAAAATGCAATCTTTCCAAAGTCCTCCACAAAGTAACATGTTTTTAATCATTTGAATATTCTTAATAATTTATATGATTTATTTTATAGATTTTTGAGATATGGGGAAAATACATTAATATAGAGCATGTTTCTATTTTCTGTCTTTATCGGGATCAGACAACAGATATTTTTTCAGTTAAAGAAGAATACTTTAATCTGCACCTCATGGCTTTAATCTGATATCTGAATTTTAAAAAATAAAAAGTTGTTATATGTTTCGCAAAGTTTGCCACTAGACAAACTAACAGTTACAGAAATGTATTTAAGTGGAATGACTGAAATGATAAGCTCCATTTTCCCCATGTCTCTTTAGTTTTTCACATTTGAAGTCATTAAAAGAGGTGAAAACACATGGTGATGTGCTAATTTGTTAGCAATATTGCTCATATGCGTTAAACACACATTTAACATGTCACGAATAACCTATACGTTTCCTACTCACCATTGAGCACTGCTTTAGGTGTAAAACAAGCATTTGTGTCTCATTTCCCCCTTTGCTTTTCGTGAAAAGTCAGCTAATTATGTTTAAATAATAATACCCCTGACCGACATGGAGCCTTGTGTTTATGTAATTCCGGAGTCGTCCAGCAGGGGGAGACATCTCCTTTGGTATTAGGTAAATCCTTGTTTTTGTTTTTGCATCAATTTCGTCATTATTAAGTAATTTTCTGCAACAGCCACGGCGTGACAGTGTTATAATCCGGATCCCCTAATATTGTGCTCGTATTTTAACCACGCAAATAGAATTTCACAGCACAAAAATTATTTTCTTCATCTGAAAAACACGTTTCCTTTGTTTATATTCTCCATTTCTTCCGTACCACCTTCACATACAGGATAAAAAAAAATGCACCCAGAAAAACAAAAGAAAACTGTCAGTTGTAACAAAGAACTGAAAATTATAACATGGCTTGTGGACCGACTATTGGAAATTCTGGAAATTTTAAGTGCTGGTGACCTCCTTCTGTCTGCTAAGAGCTTTTGTTTCCACTTGCAGCAATGTTTCCGTTGGAGAGGCTTTTGTCAGTTCTTTCCCTGGCATGACCTGTCAACCACACCGACTGTGTGGATGCACTCTTTCTTCCTTGTCCCTTTTGCCCATCTGTACTAAAATATCTTTTTTTTTTTTTTCTGTCAACTCTAATTTAGACTCATTAATCTGTCAGTGTCTCATCCATCTGGGGTTGGGCAACGTGCAATGTTTATTCTGGAAACATGTCTTAAATCCTCATACCAGTACATGTCAGAGTCAACTGATTTAGTCTGTTTCACCTTAATTAATCTATGTCAGTAGTTATGTTGGTTAAATATGCTCTCTACATGATCACATTTTCATGTTTTTTCTTCATATATGAACTAAGTGGAATTAAGTTCCCCCTAAAAAAGCATAGGTGGCCGTTTCCTTCAGCAACAGCTGCTCAAACAAGTATCAGAGTCCATTTTTCTTTTAATTCCATCTTTCAAGATATTTTCTTCCTCTTCTGATTTAGCTACGGAAGTCATTTTAGACTACAGAGAGAAAGATAGGCCTCATTGGGTGGACATGTCCACTGGGGCCAAATAGTGATCATCAGAAGACACATTTATCAGCAATGGCTTTCAACCTTGATTCAAAGGGTTGGAATCCCAAAGATAATGTTGGGTTTGTTTTTTTTTGAGGGGAGGGGGGTGACTTATTGCAGATTTTTCCTTGGTGCATCAGAAATGTGGGCTTCAGGGGCCCAACAGGGGACCTTTGTATTATAGGAGCAGACACTGGGGGACCAAATCTGGGACCAACCAAGGCTCGATCCGTGAGTCTTTAGAGGCTGCTTTGTTCATGTTTCTTTCTTGGAACTGAAGAAACCCTTTTGGACTAAAGGTGAATTATTTTATGAATCAATGGTAACCCAGCTGGGTTTTCGGTCCTTGTTTTCACCTGGATCCAGTTTTCTTTTGTCTGACTAGTTAGGACAAACTAACCCAGCTGGATTATGAGCCCTGTAGGACTGTGCTGATGACCCCTGTCTTACAAAACCAGGAAACAATCACTTTGATCACGATTATTATTTTAGAAACAGTTAAAATTTAAAAAACTCTGCAGATAGAGATCCACATCCAGGATGACCCGACCTGACTGACGATGGCCTTCGGCGATATAAACATCAAGCAGCGACTCCGGCGGGAGTCTGAAACGCCCCTCACACTTGATGCTAACTTCAGATCCTTTTCAGATTATAAGCTTAATTGGTTTCCCAAAGCCACAAATATTTATTTTCTCCCCTGTCCTGAAGGCACGTTGTGATAACACGGCAGCGGTTGTGTGATAGAGAAGACCCCGAAAACAAACACAGCGGAGGGTCCGACTCCTACGGTTCACCAAAGACGCACAGAAGGAAATGAGGAGGAGACCGTCAGCCGCGGCAGGATACGTGGGGAACACACACACACACACACAGCCCATGATTGTGGTCGGATGATGGTTCGACGAGGACATCAGATCAGGAGAAACCAAACAGTGTTTTTTTTTTTTTTCCTCCTGGAGGAGGTCAATGAGGTTTGTCCAGAGAGAGGTCACGGCATCGAATCCACTTTAATTGAAATTCCCAGGTGACAATGAGAAGGAAAGAAAAAGGTCCCGGATCAGATTTAAACGGGGGCTTTGTCTTCAGTTGTAATTACACATGGCCTCAACTTTCTGACAGCAAACCCCCTCATAAGGCAGCCGCACCGCAGCGGCGTCCACCAACGTTTGGTCCGCCTGATCAAACTTGGAGAAAGTCGGTGTGTGCATGTGTTTACCCACGCCGTGATAGAAGTCCAGACCCAATGTCTCG
The DNA here is from genome assembly GCA_911728415.1 of Lagocephalus sceleratus. NCBI lineage: Eukaryota > Metazoa > Chordata > Actinopteri > Tetraodontiformes > Tetraodontidae > Lagocephalus > Lagocephalus sceleratus. The sequence goes on along the minus strand of CAJVRN010000237.1, from coordinate 7,236,991 downwards.
CAGCAAAAACCTATTTCCTTTTTCAGTGGAGTCGGAGGCCGGGAGATGACAGAGGTTATCGCTCCAGTTGATGATGTACGAAGCACGGCCGGGGGGAAAGCATACCTTCATCATCAAAATCTGTCAAAATATCTAGGGAGTTTCAACGTCGTTAAGAGAAAAGCAGAACTTTCGTTTAGAACGGAGTGTTGAAACCCAGTCCTTGAGGGACGCAATCCAACTGGGTGTTTTTCCGACAACCTTTTCACCTGAGTTCCGGTTTCCCAGCTGGATCGAGGCCCTTGAGGACACAGTTTGTAGTTTAGGCCGTTCACCTTTGAGGATGACATGTCCCTGGAAGGTTCCGATCCAGGATCAAGCCTGGACATCTATACTTTGGATGGAAAACACTCCCAGAGATGATGAAGGAAAACACAACCTTTGAGAGGCCCATCAGCATCTAACTTCCACCGCTCACTTATATACATAACTGTGGATTTTAAAATGTAATATTCTTCTCAGCAGTCTTTAAACTCATCCTCTCAGTCCAGAAGGGAATGGTACACTGAACCGGCCCGTGTGAGCTGAACCTCTGCTGAGCGCCAGAGGTACGGGAGACTTCTGAGACATGATTTAGTGAAGGGGTCACCGAGGCTACCAACACAAAAACAACAGCAGTGTTCCATAAATCTGCTGCTTTATGTCAGCATGATTTATGGCGGGATTGACCTCAGAGGCGAAAGGGATATTAGTAGGAGCAGCCCACATCTGAGGCTAATTATTCCCCTCATAATCATCTTGCACACGCATGCTTTCCCATGGTTGTGCGGGGTTACGTGAGCTCGGCTCTGACTCATTCTCTGCCGAAATGAACAAAGGGAACGATCACCGCGCGTGTCGCACACGTCCCTCGCCGTCGTTCCTAGCCGTCCCTTTTCGGCGTTGCCGTCTGGGGGTTTCCGAGGCACGGGCCGGCGGTGACCTCTGCCCTTTTATCAGACATTGACATTGACTCTTTGGCTCAGACAGACACTGGGCTAGACTCTGCGGCTGTGTCAGTCTTCCTCGTCAATGAAAGAGAGCAAACATGTCAGGCTACGTGGAATCAAACCACAAATAAGTCAGGCTGAGCACGCTCCGTGGGATCAATGCGCCATATGTTTTTGCGCACTGACGCACGCCTGAAACATAAAACAGGATAAACACAGACGGGCTGTGAAGCATATGCACATCTGCAGTCGGTATGTCACCACTCCTTGACCTTTGACCGTCGCACTCACGCATCCATAGAACGTTCTATAACCTGGATATTAATGTGTTAATAATGCATAAAAAAAAAGCATTATTTATTTCAAAGTGCCATCACCTGTTACAGCAGTTAGGAGTACGTGAGAATTGCGGGTTGGTAGGGTTTGATATTCTTGTAAAGTAGTAAAACAAAATGAAAGAAGCATTTATGGGGGCGTTTTCATGAGGACTCATCAGACTTCAATCACATCTTAACCGCTGTGCCGTGCAAAACAGGGAGTGCTTTACGCACGCCGCATACCAACAACTTGACAGGATAGTGTTCGTATTAGTGCACGCTATCTGCCCTGTAGTTTGCTGTGGTTTATGGCTCTGCAACAGCAGCCCACTTTGCACCCACGAGTGTGCTTTTAAAGGGAGGCAATAACGATGTTTGCCTTCTGACAGACAGCGATTGCGTTATTATCACTGTTGACTCCGACACACACACAAACGGCCAGGCTCGACTGCTGTGGCGCTGAAATCTTCGAGCAAAATGGGCGATGGTGTGCAGAAATGTTGAAGGAGGATTTACACCTGTGCAGACTGGGAAAGACTTTGGCTGGAACGCCTCAAAGGGCGCGGTTCGTTTGCTGGCGGTTAAATTTGTGCTTGAAAACACACATAAATCATTAATCTGACGAGACGGACATTAACAGGATAGTTTGCCCAAAAAAGTAAATATACTGAGCGAATTTATTTTTTGTAACCGTTTTTGTTTTATTTTAATAATCGTTTAAAAAAAAGAAAGATGTTTAATCACTCATTTATTCCATCCTATCCTGCTCCATTCAAATCTCATGCAGCCCACTTCCTGTGCAAGTGAGACGTGCTTTACAGAATTATTTTCTTTGGGTATTTGTGGATATTAGTGACTTTGTGAGCGTTGAACCCCCCCTGAGATGATCTGACCTGCTGTAAGCTGTGGAAAATTGTGTGAATATGCTCACAAATGGGGGTCTGAGGCAGAGGAGAGTTTAGCACGCGTCCCATTTCAAGCTCCTGAATATTGCATCTTCTCTACCAAACGACTGACTAACAACTTTCCTCTTTCTTTGAATTAAGCTCTGTCTAATGGATATGAGGTGATGCGTTTATCAGGGTCTATCTGGCCCACAGGTCATGTGATGTGGTGAAGTTTTTCCTATGTGCTGGGCTGTTACGTAACAACAGAGATCAAAGTTGTCACTCAGCTGCTAATTTCATGGGAACTCGCTGCTGTACACAATTCTGCTTTAGAATCTTTGAAATAAATCGCTCTACACTTTACTGTATATTTGTGTGGGATTTATTGGAGCTATGCGTATGACCTCGTACTAGCCTGGAGCTGTTCGGATTGCGCTCCCAGCGAACACCAGGCTGGCCTGAACCAGGCGACAACCTTCTCCGCCTCGTGATGGCGCATCTGTCGGAAATTTCCCATCTTGACCCCGAGGGAAGAAAAAAAGTGTAGCAAAACTTGGAACCAACACGACCCCACATCCCAAAACCCCGAATCCCTCAGATCTGTTTCCCCTTCAAGCAAACTGTGGGGGTTATACCATAGACCACCTAGACCACACTTGGTCTACATTCCTACTTGATTTTTTAAATAACCCTCCCTTTTATGAAAAATAAAGATCTATGTTGTGACATATATGATAAATTGGGCATTGGGGTAATTATATCCCTTATTTAAATGTAAGCAGACGTGATAGAAGTAACGTCCTGGCCAGTCACATCATCATCACTTGATCACCACACCATCAAACATGAATCTGGATCAAGTCTTTTTGGCCAAACCATCTCGCAAATGACTGAAGGAAGGGTTTCTTTTTTTATTTTTTTTTTGTGTGCATGTGTTTTTCTAAGCTGCATTCCCTTTCGCCTGTTCCACAACAGCACGTTGAAGGTGTCCTCTTACTTGTCACACAGGTTTTTTCGCTCGGTGGCGTGGATGAGACGTGAGCACACACACCAGGTCTTTCATGGGTTGTTGTGCGTCTGTGTTGGTTCAGCGTCACTTTGGGTGGGTGGGTGGTGGTGGTGGGGGGGCAGCAGGTGTTTTCTGTCCTTCATCTGCCAACGCAAAGTAGACAGAGCGTCACCGCGGGGCCTGCTGATGGAAAGCAGCTCCGCAGGTTTCCTCCGCACACGGAAATGATTGGCTGGCGGTCAAACAATATCGGATACGACGTCTCTTCATTCATGAATGTAATTTTCCATGGCAGACGCTGGCAGGAGCGAGGGGGATCAGGTTTCTGAGTCCCTGGCAGGGTTCCACGCATCACAGTGTGATGCACTTCACAGTCTCATTTTTCATATTGGACTGGATTAACGTGCACCATTCCCAGAATCTAGAGATGCTCTGACACTCTGTGTATTACACATGGATGAAGTATGTTTGCCTAAGCCGTAGTTTTGCTTATTCAAGCTTAATTGCGATGATGAGACGACTTCGACTGTGTTTATTGTTTCAGGAGAGAAGCGCTGCCGGCCATGTCTATTTCCTGAGAGAGATTTCATTAGGCTAAAATGTTTTTCCTCTGGTTCTGTGCGTGCCTGGCATCAGTCATCTGAAATGACAGCCAGTACTTTTTCTTCTAAAAAATCTTGGTTTTATTTAACCTTATTCAGACTGTGATTTTGTGTTATTTAATCAATAAACTGGAAAATCTTTACCCTTTTCCTCTCAGGGCCATTTATCTTCACTAATGGGGATCAGAGGTTAAAAAGAGAAACACAAACAAGAGTGAGAAATGTTGTGGTCATAAGAGTCATTTGAAAATATGGAGGAGATGGTGTTTTGAATGCAAAAAAATGATCTTTCGTGCTGAATGTGCTGATGATACAAAAACTACACCACTTCCGTTTCCATAGCCACAATTTATTTTGCCATTGCAGTACATAAAAAAACAAATAAAGTGCATTATTAAAAGACAAATAACAAATAAATTAAGAGACCTTCATCAAATGCTACATTTACCTGCTGCACAACTTGTGGGAAGAACACAGACAAAAAGGACAAAGGCGATCTGCGACAGAGGCAACAATCTAGAGCTGATTTTATACCAGGGAGGTAGACTGTGTTCTTAAGAGTGGCGGGAATTAGCACATAGATCTCAATCCAGCAGAATTTCACAAGTTCATGCCAGTAAGAGCAACAAAATTTGTCATTGAGTAATATTATGGCACAAAAAGGGGGAAATTGGACAAATTCAACCCTGATGTCGGAAAATATCAAAGAAAATGTTCTGTTCTGTTTCCTATTACTCTACATGTGGGTTCTAGGTTTTAGAGCCATATGAGGATAACACTGCAAGTTTCAATTCAATGACATCAACATTGATGTTTCAGATTCCAGGTATTTTGAAGAAAACACTAATTTAAAGATATTCAGCAGGATAATTACTAATGAAGATGGTCTTTATAGCTACCTTACAACAAGCTCTGAATCGTACATATCACATAATAAATGAGCACAAACACCACTTTAGTTCATTTCATATCGTAACCTTCTCCCAGAGAAGAATATTTTTGTGAGGAAATAATAACTCCACATAACACCAATCATTTAAAATTCAGAAAACATGTTTTCTCAATCTACACCTCAGTACTCCACATGAAGCTACATCTGTCCGTCAATTTGTAACTTTTTTATGGGAAAAGCGGTTTGCATGGAAATGAACACTTTTTGTTCCCTTATTGCTCCACTGCAGTCAAGGCAGAGAACTTTTTTTTTTGTTTTGCTAATTTGAGATGACATTTGCAAATATTCCAGGCCCATGGAACAAAAACATCTGCGCTCACCACCTAATAATACTGCACCACGCTACATGCACCTTTTAAATAAAGCACAGAACAATACGGTTTAAATGCCAGTGATTACTCAGAAGGTTCACACGGTGCTGTTTTCAGCTTATGAGCCAATTTGTCTTATTTATCCAACGCCTTCCTTCAGTAAATGTCTGGCTTGTTTTAAAGATATGTTTCCAATGACTGATACTGCAGGCACAAAGAAACCCAGAAGTCATAACCTCACTCGCAGCAGTTCGAGCTTCTCTTTCCCTTCATGTGCCATTCTATTATTTTGTTTTCAGGTTTTACATTCACTGTTGGGGAATTCATCAGTTAGAGAATGTACCTCACAGAAAGTGACAATTTTCTGTTGTTAAGGACCGGTTAAATGCATTTCTCCTCCGCCGTCTCAGTGCTCAGTGATACCTGAAGTGTTGGGTCTTTTGCGCATGGCACGGCTGAAATGTCCCTTATTACGCTTCCCTCTTCTCTGCCCTGCTCAGGGTTAGAAACCTGTGAGCTTCTGAGTGATGAGGGTCTTTCTGCTCTATGGCAGCTCCCGCAGTACAACTCACATCCCTCTGGAAGATAGAGGAAGGTCTGGGAGCTGCTGTTGATGTCAGGCAGGTTGTGGGAAACCAGGGACAGAGATTCCCGCTTGGAGATGACCGAGGAGGGCTGATGTGCATCGATACAGTGGAAGTTCTCCATTCTCTGTTGCCCTTGTGATCCCATCTTGCAAAACAAACACTTGATTTTCTCAATTAGCTTCAGCAGAACAGCCTTGCGGAGCAGGATGTAGATCCAGGGGTCAAGAATGGGGTTGAATGAGGCAAAACGTATAGCTCGTAAGTCTGGGTTCTTTTCCAACACCAGCTCCACTGGAGTCTTATAGAGCTGATTCAGAAAAACCTGAGCCTGCAGAGAAGACAGGATACAAACAGAAGTAAGGAATTTTATTTTACTGTACAAATTACTTGTTAAAGTATGGGCACACATCCACCGTACGGAAAAAAGAACCATGCGCGAACTGTGCGCAATGGCACAGCGTGCGTAAAAGTTGTGGAGGAAAACTTACAACGAGTGGGATGGAGCAGACAAGAACCACAGCCGACGTGCCTATGAGGAGAATGACCATCTGGATCTCTGCACCGGCCAGACGCCCGAAACTGCGCCCCCTCCGCCGCGGGTCCACGCTGCGCCCGAGGTCGTTCCCGAGGGACATCCTGCGCACGAAGCGCCGGTGCATCCGAATCAGGGCGACGCACACCAGCACGTTACAGATGACGGTGACGAGGATGAGGATGGAGCTGAACCCGGCGTACATGTAGGAGTAAGCGGCGTCGCTGCTCACGTTGCTCCTCCACTCCAAAAAGCACCAGGTTTGCGGATACTGTTTCTTCACCTGTCCGAAGCCGATGATCGGCAGCGCGCAGAAGAACGCGTTGGAGACGTAGATCGCGATGAGCGTAAAGCCCGCCAATTTCTGATCGACATAGTCATTGTAGAAATAGGCATGGTTTATGGCGATGTATCTCTCCACCGACATGGCACAGATGATGCTGAGTCCCGCCAGAGAAAAGAACAGCAAGGTAAATCCAAAGTGTTGGCACAGCGGGTCCTCCCCGGGCCAAGACCCCTTCACGTAGGTGGCGATGGTGACCGGGCTGGCCAGGAGGGTTCCGAGGAGGTCCGTGACCGCCAGGCCACACACCAGCGTGTAAAAAGTGGTTTCCTTTTGTTCCTTTCGCGATTTACAAAGAACCACGATGGCGATGACGTTGCCAACCACCCCGAAAATGAACATGATAGACGGGATGGTGGGGACCATGGTCCTCCCTGTCATCGATTGATTATTCATGATCAAGTGTGAGAGCGCGAGAGGGGCGAGACAGCCGGTCTGCTTTTCTTCGTCAAGAGCAGGAAACTTTGCCAAAGTCAGAAACACCTGTGGAAGGAGTTCGCTCCATGTGGCCGTTTCCGCCCACGGGTTCGGTGGTGTTTTGATGTCAGCTCCTCAGCCGCCTTTGTGGGATCCACCGCAGAGGACGGAGAGTTAGAGGCGCACACGAGACAGTGACTTCATCCGAGGCTCAGCCTTCAAGCTTCCTGCGGGCTTCCGTCCCTCCCCTTCATCACCCTGAATCAGCTGTTGGGTCCGGCGTCATTCTGACCTCTGAGCAGGTGATAAACCACTTGACATCCTGGGAGAAAGAGGACTGACTGTGATAAAGTCAGAAAAATAGTCAAAAGTGAAGAAAATGCCTCATAACTAGGTGGTAAACAAAAATAAAATTAAAGCAATTCTAATAAAATAAATTGTGAAATGAAATGAAAGATGCGTCCCCCTCTGAGTCTTTAGTGTGTCTGTTGCCTCCATCGACCCTGAGCTCTGCTGCCTGACGTCATTTCCACAAAACTGACCCTTTGCTGTTGGAAAACACCCTTATTTGCTTTGTTGCTGCTCTCTGCTTTTCACGTGAACAGTGAAAAAGGGGAAACGTCTTCTTGTAACAGAGTCCGAAAATTTTTTTTTAAAAAAATCCAAAAACCCTCAGATGCTGCCACTCATATGCAGAATGTATGTGACAGAAGTGGCCCTGGGACAGCCGTTACCTAACAGGCGTGTGTTGTTGCACATATAAAAGATGATGTCAGACTCCTGCTCTGTCTTCTCTCCTGTGTTTCTGCTCTGGCACGTCTGGTTTAAAGCCACACAGAATGTTCTGTAAGCAGATTGTAAAGATTAGGCTTCTCATGAATGTGCTTTTCCTGGATTTGTTTGTGGAACTTAGATAACCCGCCGCGTGGTCGCGCTGCGAAATCAAAGCGGCGACCACCAGCGGACGAGGGCACCGACGCCCCTGCCACCACGGGGCCCCCCGGCCCATTCGATTGCTGAGCGACTGGGTCTGTGGTCGTCTCTCACAACCCGTAGCCTGAAAGCCGCAGCGGGAAAACAGCTCTCGGAACTTTTCCCAGAATGTTGCGTCTTCATGCATCAGTGGCAGGTCGTAGCAGTTCTTGGGCCAAAGCTGACGGGGATTTGAAGCCCCCGAGTCGGCCCTGGGTGATTTCCTTGCATCAGCGCGTCTGTGTTTTGCTTGGAAGATTGGTTTAATGGTTGGCCCCAGACTAGCACAACCATGGAAAAACAACGTTTTGACACATGGTTATCTGCGCTCTCGCAGACAGGCAGATAAATGTTCGCACGTCGGCTATTTAGACTTAAAGTTTGAAAACTTGTTACGGTCCAAACTGTCTGCAAGCTCATTTAACATGCATTAATAAACATGTCATGTCCTCTTTGTTTAATCAGAAGCCCAACTCTTGGAAGGCACTGGCAGCTTTTTTGCTCTGCTGATGTTTCCAGCTACACATTTACAGTCTTCGATTATCACCGAAAGGCCCTTGACCTTTGACCTGAACTCGCTTTATCGTCACCGCGCATTGTCAACGGGGTCTGTTGCCACGGAGATTCCCAACACGTCTGAGAGAGGCTGTTGCCCCTGAGAACACAAACCTGGAGCCTTTTTTTTTTTTTTTTTGTTCATACGTAAAGTTTAGAGAGTTTGCATGTGTTTATCCTGCAGCCCGCATGTTTCTTACATAACATCCGTACACGCGCTCTACCTCGGCATAACAAAGCGGCAGCGCGGCCAATCAGACATAAACTGTTTGAACTGGCTCTGATTCTACCATGTGATGCCAACGCCGAAAAAGAAACAGTTTGTCTGCGTCGGGAGGCCGCTGTCTGAAGTACCGATCTGCTGTTTGGATTGCTGACGAAGTTGAGTCATCTCTAATCCAGTCTAAATTCAGCGCATCCGACCATTGTGGACATGATAAGACCGAAAAAATAACCTCTTTTTAGTTTCACGCAGCAGCTTCCGTCGTGTATGTCAAACAAGAGCATCATGGGTTACTAGTGATGCGAGTTACTAAACATGCTGATTAACCCAAGTCAGAGCATTCTGCTGCCCGCGGGCAGACATTAGAGCGCTGATCATTAACAAAAACAGAAACGTTAGGGACATGCAGTGCTAAACGTTAGAACAGGTGATCATTAGTGCCCACCGAAGCTCAGCGGAAACAACAGGACGGCATGCCGCTGACGACGCATAAACGGAAAAGATTAGTGAATAGTTCATTTGAGGCTACGCTTCCAAAGGGATGTCTACACTAGGAAGAGCAGAAAACTAAATAATACTCTGAGATGATGATACAAGTGGAGAAAGGAAATGTGATAGAGACGGTTCTCTCCTCTCAAACAGCAGAATCAAACTTCCTGTTCTCCTCAGCTCAGTTTTGTCTTTGTTATTGGAAACATGGCTTTATTTCAGGTAACTGGGGCTGATGTTTATCTCCAGACGCTGGATGAAATCAATTCAACTCATACCGAGTCTTTCTCCTTCACTCAGATAGACCGTGTTGGTCTTGACCCGGGGGGGGGCTTGATGGGACAGGAAGTTAACATCACACCGAAATGTCGACCTCATGCTTTCCTACCAGCGTGCTCAATTTTGCTACAGGCTTGTATTTATATCTGATGACGCACAGAGGCTAAATATCCTCAGAAATAAGGTGCACCTTCGTCAGGGCAGCTACAAAAATGTTCCCTGCTTCAAAAGGTTATAAATCACTTTTGATAATGAGAAAATGAATCGGAACGCAAACAAATCTCACAGCTAATTTATAATTCTTTATCATGTGGACAATCCACCAGTGTCAGAACTCATATGGGTCCCATATGCCCTGGAGACAAATGAAACTTTAAATAATTAAATATGAAGGCTCTGACCTTAATCAATAATAAACAATTTATAAACTCGTCTCTCTGGAGAATCTGGCCGAGAGCAACACCTGATCCCATAACGGCGCCAAGACGGGCAGCAGCATCCTGTTAGAGCGCCTGAAAATTAAGTCTGAATCCTCTCCAGAGAGGGGAAATGCATTCTTTTGAGGAGATAAAACCTCTGAAGTTGTTAAAAAATGTGTGTATCGGGCAATGTGCTGCCCACACTGAACAGTACATTCCAAACTTTGAAGATCTATTCCATCCTGAGCCCTGATAGTGTCCCATGCCTCTGCTGATTCATGATTTTTATACATCAACATCCCCGGATGCTCCGCACAGAAACACACACACACACACACACACACACACACACAGGCCACTTAAAAGCCTCTGGGCATCAGACAACCACTGATGTGGACATCGCACTTCCTCACACTGCAAATGTCAGCATACCTGCTCGACGGTTGCTCCAGGATGTGACGGAAGAAAGAAGAAACGTAATCAGTTCAGTCCAGGAAACCTTCAGTGAACGTTAGGCTGATCGTGTTAATGTTCACGTTCATATATGCAGTTCGTTTGTGTTTTATTTTATGTCAAAAGCAGTCATGTTTCTACCTTGAATGGTAAAATTAAATATATATTTCTACACATCTACGGTTAATATTCTACACAAAGCACATATAATTAGGATTTAGGCATAAATATTGACTCATATTGAATCTGTTTACAACCAGGTAGTATGTGCCTAGACCGAGTTACCTCGGTAAACGTAGGAGTTAAAACCATCTGATTTAATGCTCTGCTGCATATTCTTATAACAGACCTACAACTATTTGTGGATAGCTCTTCATTGTTTAGTACTCTGCTAGAGTATGCAGGATCTCTCCCGCCCAGCCTGAGCTATTTATTCTATTCAGATATGCCCTCTTGATTGCATGCAAGTAACCCACCTACATTTCCTGCCAGTTCTAAGGTCAACGGGAAGCCAAAAGTCTGTTGCTACCGCAGGGACTAAATATAAACAATAACACTTTTGACACTTTCTGATGCATAAATAAAAAAGCTGCCCAACAAGAGAAGCTGTTGCGAGAGCCTGAAACTCACAATGGCTCTTGTTTTAACTGTTTTGTGCAGCTTATTCATGCTGGTCTGCATACCAGGCGCTTTTTTTCCACCTCAACCGTGTGTTGAATACTGAATAGCTGCAATGTAATGTGCAATGAATAGATTATGTGCACTGCCACAACAGCGTTTTCTTCTCGAAAAGATCTACCATCTTATCTCCCCGAACAGCAAAAACAGCCCAGGATACAACCCGTCTGACACACGTGTGTGTGTTTGTGTGCGTATTAGTTAATGCAAAACGTGAATTTTAGATTTTCACCATTTCCACAATTGTATTTTGCCTCCATTCTTGCCACAATAAAAGCCCGCACTGTGTCGCCAATGTTTACCTCCCAGAACAAAAAAAACCCCCAGATATTCGTTTCTTCATGGGCAAAGAATTTGATCCTGATTGGAGATCGACTATCAGCAAATTCCTCTGAGCAATAGCCTTTCAATCTCCTGTGAGAAACAGGCAAAGAAAATCAGAAACACACACACACACGAGGGGGAGGAAAAGGAATGGGAGGACGTGATCTTTCTCCAACTTCTGCTTCTTTTTCAGCACACAACAGAAAGCAAACCAATTAATTCTGGTAACATGTTTATAGTTGCTTCACACAGAACAATATCACAGATGTAAATAAGGGTTGTGTAATAGAAACAACATGATCAGATGTAGTAGTTCGCAATTCCAGAGCCAGTAATATATCCACGCTGGGCTGACCCATCGCGTTGAGGGTCTTCACGCTTCCTGCACTGCCGCCATGGCGGCCAACCTCTGTGCCTTCTCTTGCTGGGCTTTCTCCCTCAACTCATTCTCTCTCTGGATGAGCTGCCTCTTCTCGGCCTCCCAGACCTGCACCCGGCCCTCGTACCACTCCAGGTCCGATTTCTCAGCTGACGCCAGGTTCTCCTGGGCCAGAGCCGTTACCAACGCCTGGAAGGACGTGGGTTCCACTTTGCCCTGAGAGTCCAGCTGACTCCGCAGTTTCTAAAAGAAAAAAAAAAAAAAAAAGAAACAGAGAAAATTATGATCTGATAACAAATCATGCAACAATTCAAGATGGCAATTAAGTAAACATGGATGAAAATGATGTAAGAGGAAGGAAATCCATTGAAAGTGTTTTGAGAGAGCTCAAGGGCATCCATTACAGTCCATCACAGTAACACTGAAGGTAAACAGGAATGTTTTCACAGGAAGATCTCCACAGATTCGGCCGAGGCTTCAGCCAAAGGGTTCTGCTACAATCATCCAGCTGAAGTCGCCGTTGGCTCGTGATAGCCATCGGTTTTTAGACTGTCTCATGACCTTTAATATACAAAGTTTGTCTGAAGGATGTAGTCCATTTTGTATTTCAGCCAGGACCTTTTAAATCGGAAAATCAAATAACTGAGGGGAAAAAGTCCTCCTCCTCCTCCTCCTCAACACTTGGTGGTGATATGCCTCTTTCCAGGTGAATGTGGCCCAGGTTTGACCTATCATGGCACATGATAAACATCAGGGGGATGTTTTTGTTCTGTGCTCATAAGCTAGGGTGAGCATGCACACATGTGTTGTCTAGATTCACTCCGATTGAGGCTGGAGAAATTCGATCCATCACATTATCCGGGTGTCTTAAGTCGGATAAGGAGAACACTGATATTAGTGGGACTGACGCAATTACACGCGCTTCAGTTGTTCAGTTATAGTCGGATGAAGGAAAATATTTGTTTTTATAAAGAGTGACGCAAAAATCCTCTATAATGGCCGACACCCACCTGGAACCTGCTGGTGTACTCCTGGAGCTTGGCCTGCTCGGCCTGGTCGTCCTCATCGACACCCTGTTCCTTCTCTCCTCCTTCGTCTGACGACTCTTCCTCGGATGAGCTCGTGTCCAACGTGGACGATAAATCCTGCAGCAGGTCCTGCGTGAATTCCAGCTGCAAAACAAATGAAACCTTACATCACAGTGCGCGTATTCTGTCAGCAAAAGCGATACAAAGAGAAGTTCTGGACAAGATAGGGACTTGAGATGGTTTTATGAGTTTTGTGCTTCTTTCTCCAAATATTTTTAAAAATTAGATCCATCCCTGTGGTTAACATTCAAGTCCTGCGTGAATTCCAGCTGCAAACTAAATGAAATCTTAAATCACAGTGCACGTATTCTGTCAGCAAAAGCGATACAAAGAGAAGTTCTGGACAAGATAGGGACTTGAGATGGTTTTATGAGCTTTGTGCTTCTTTCTCCAAATATTTTTAAAAATTAGATCCATCCCTGTGGTTAACATTCAGAGAACAAGCACATTATGATAAAAGAGGCCAAATTACACCTGAGGAAAAGTTGAAATGAACTGTGGCCTTTGGTGACACACACCAGCGCCTCCCTCCCAGACGCAATAATCCCTGCCTGCCCCGAGGTGCCATCGCCTCCGTCTGCATTACGACCGCGCTGCTTCCCGACACAGCTCATTTGGCTCCCGTTGCACTTATTCCCTCAGACATCTCGAGAGCTCCAGGTGCCTCAATATCTCATTAGACCCAGGAGAAGCTGGACGATTGAATTGGATGGAAGGGGCTGGATTAGTCACCGCACCCCCGCAGTCCCAGTGACAGCCCATGTGTTCCATCAGAGCAGATCAGGGTGTTCCAGTCACTGCTTTGTGCGGCTCACGCTTGCTTTCATTTCAGCGACCGTTGTGATTAGATTAATAAGTTATAATATAGGAGCAGATACGAGATAACGAGACACCAAACAGGAAAAGATCAATGGCACACTGATATCTAACTGGAGAATGTCTCAAGATTTCTTTCAAGGCCGGCTGATATTAAATCACACCTTTAATATGGAGACGCAGAGTTAGTCACAGTAAGTAAAACTGTTTTTAGTATCGCTGATTTAGGAGTATCTGCTGACAAAAAGTAGTGAGACCACAGAAGCTGTTCTTCGGTTGTGTCTCTATGGTAACACAAGGCCAGGGTGATTTGATTCAACCTAAAAGCAAAAACAAGATTGGTGATGACCTTGATATCAAAACTAATATATTTACCAATATCATATCTATTCACAACCAACCGGGATTCATTGAAGGATTTGGACCCGTTTTTAAACTGTGACGCCAGTTAAACAAGATTTGTGAGATGATGGTTTCGGCGAAGTCATAAAAGATCTCGAAACGTTGAGGACATGCACCCTAACCGATTCCTGCAAACATCTGGACCTGTTAAACAGACTTCCTGTTCGGTCGCACGGCTGCGGCTGAAACGAGAAGGAACCTGACGGAATCAAAGAAGAATGTAATCAGAATATCGATGCGTGGAGCCCAGACTCCACCTCCGGGTGAAACAATTGGAAACGGCGAAAAACAAACACGCAAATGCCACCCAATAAACTGACTTGGATGATTTGTTTTTCCCCTATTCTCTGTACATAATACACAAGATAAACACGCGGACGTTTTTTGTTACCATGTCTTTGGCCAGTCTGACATCCTCAGCAGCAGCTCTCTCCATGACAGCCAACGCTTGTCCCAGATAACCTCGGCCCCAGAAGAGGGGCATTCCTTTAAAGACGGCGTGTATGCCCTTTAACATCTCCACTTTGCCTGCGCAGGAAAGGAGGAAGAGGAGAGAATAAGCGAACAAGTCAAACAAACAAACACACACACACTGGAGGCATAAACACAAATACACACCCAGGAGAGCGTTCCCAAGCAGCAGAGCGCTCAGGCCGACGCAGTTGTCCTGCCTCAGTCCACAGTGGAGCAGCGACGCTCCCAGCGCCCGCTCCTCTGATACCTAAACAGGTCATTTGGATTAGATCCCTCACCGTAGTGCACAGCCGGTCGTTTTTTTTTAATAAAATGAATTGATTCGGTGCACTCGGTGTGCACGACAACTGTTGCGGTTCGGGCACGTTCACTCACTGTAAGCTGTGGCTTGCTGGCCAGGTAGCTGCCAAGAGCGTACAGAGACAGGATCTGTGTGGAGGGAAGGTCAAAGGACTCCTGGAGCATCACCTCTTCCACCACAGAGCACGCGCCTGTGGAACATTTGCATCCAAATGGCCACCGTTTACTATTATCGTTGTTATTTTTATTACATGTCACAATGGGACATTAAGGTTATAAATTCTTGAGATCTGGTTTTAATGGCACATTCATAAAAGCTATGCGGTTTTGGTCCCAACAAAACAACTTACTTTTAAAGTCTCCATCCTTAATATAAGAATCTATGAGCAGATTGTAGGTGAAGTCATCTGGGAATATTCCATACTGAACCTGCAAAAACACACAAACACAAATACACGTCTGCGTCACAAACTGTTTGTCCTCACGGATTTACTGAAAATACGGTAAATCACTCACCCAGTAACACTACAGGTAATCCCTAATGTGCCTCTGACATTTAGACGTCTAATCTCACAGCAGCTCCACACCAACCCAAACAACAACAGAGCCCAAGCTGGCTTTCACCTCAACAAGACATCCGTCTTACAATAAATAACTCATTCAAATCTTCAACTTTTAAGGAATGGGAGAGGGGTAAAGCTTGCTTAAAGGTTGCTTGATTTTATAAATCCATTTCAGCGGTTAGGATTGGATCTCATCTGCAGCCGTCGGCCCCTTTCAATAGCTTGTATACCTTGTTTTTAAGTGTGTACAGGGCCTTGTCTCTGGCTCCGTATTTTAGACACTGGCGGATCCAGCTGTGGATGGTCCAGTCTCTCAGGTACCAACAGTTTGGACTGTGACGAAACCTACAGTGATTCAAACAAACAAAGTGTGATACAGAAGGCATCAAAAATAACAATCAGTAATTGAAAAAAAAAAAAAAGAAGACGTCCAACGGGAATATTTTATTTCCGAAATGTTGATGCCATCATAACAATAAATGGGTCTGAAGAAACACTGATAAATACACTGAAGCCTGCAATCGCAAGAATGGTGCAGATTCCAGAGGAAGAGGTAAACAGGAAAAATCTGGAGTTTCCCCGAACAAAGAAAACCATGTGACTGAAAATAAACCAAAACAGACAAACCAAACAGACAAGCCAAACACAGTTCATTCCAAGAAAAGCACAGAAGTGGACACCACGCAAATCCAAGGAAGTGATGGACACATGACACAGACACGGAGACAAAGTCAGAACAGACTGATCGTACTTGTAAAGGTAGTATTCCGCTTGGTCCACTTCTTCCCGGGATGAAATGTTGTCAACAAACTGTCACAAAGCACACAGAAAATGCAAACTTCATGCATATCCCCACCGAACTCGGCCTCTGTGTCGCCTATTGTGACTGTGAATATAAACACGTTTAAACCGTGTGGCTCACCCGTGACACAGTCAGAGAACTAACTGGCAGATTTCTGTCGTATGTCTTGTCCATAGTATCAGCCAGCACAGCTGTAAATAAAACACGTCAGTTACAGTTTATTATCGAGTATTTAAAACGTTTGTTCATTTAAAACTTGAATGGAACAACGCGCAGTGAGAGTTTAACAGTCCAACAGCGCCACCTGGTGTCCAACAGGCGCGATTGCAGGAATGTTACTGCCGCAACACCGACTGCGTACAGGAAAAGTAACTTAATTCGTTTTGGACTCAGTCTGGAATCCCCTGCAGCTCTCGGTAGAATCATCTTACGTTTGCTATATCCGCTCCTCAGGTTGTGAATGTCACTACTATCACATTTACATTCAGGGAAGAAGGCTGAGGGCAAGTCCTCTGCAATTAAACCTCACTTAAATAACTTAAACCCAACTTAATTAATGCGAAGAAGTGCCGACTATAACCCTCTTTCATCGGAATATGTACTAGGTGCTTGAAAACTCATGCAGCAGCCTCGTTCTTACCCAGGTTTTGTGGCTCCGTCTCTCTCTTCTCCCACAGTTGTGTGTCCTGATAAGCTGCTGACAGCAACCATCTTCTGGCTGCAAAGAGATTCGACAGGGGAACGTAAGTGCGGGCATCGTCACGTTGACGGCAGGCTTTTAAACAAGCTCAAATAACGCGAATTTTGTCATTCTGACGAGGATGTTCTGGTGCTAAGCGGGTTAGCTGCCGACACGAAACTGCGGCGTTTTCAAAGCTTAGAACTCACAAATCCTCAAACCAAAATGAAAGGCTGATGAGAAAAAAGACCTCGAACAAGACGTTACCTCGTCGTAAGCGCATGTAAAGGTGTTTACCTGAAAAAGACGGTGATGCACATTTAACTTTGACGGCTGCTGTCAGACAACGCTTCCACACGGAGGCTGCCATCTTTGGACGATACCAGTTTAGCCGGGACTGGAGGGGGGTTATTGACGTAGTGGGTTGTACCAAAACTCGGATCTAATCGATCAAGTCTTATCATATCAGTTCAGTGTTGTCACTAGTCATTTAATTTATATAATTTTAAATCTGTTTGTTTGCGAATCAAACAGAACACGTGGATTTGCACCACACAGACTTATTTAATTTAAGATATTATCTTGAGAGAAAAGAGTTGAAAATGCGATGGCCAAACTAGGCTGACTCAATGAATTTTTAGCAATTTAGTTTAAAAAATTGCGACCACGATCGTTGCATATTCATCATTCGCTAGAAGTTTCTGAGGTTATTCTACGCCGTACTGTACATATGAAAAGCTACAGAACTAAATCACAGTGCAGTAACTGGTGCAACTAAGTACAGTATTTAGTGTTGCTGCATATCTAATAGGGAGGAATAAGCAGGATTTAAGTATCTCTTGAGCTGGATGCCCAAATGAGTGATGTGACATTTATAAACGAGTGCGAGTTATATATCGTCATAAATGAATTTAAATGTAAAATTGTGCAACAAATGTGCAGAAATGTGTGAATAAATACCAGTATGTAGCAAATAAATAACTGATAAAAAGAAAAAATGGATGGTGAGTCAAATTCTTCCCCCAAACATCGGAACATACATCAATAGAGACAGGACACCAGAGGACGCTGTCTCTGTAAAAATTAATGAAGTGCATTAAACCTCCATTTGGTCACTCAGGATTGAAAGCCCACCTCTGGGTATTTTTATGACACAAGTTTATCTTGTTATAATATGAAAACTGTGGCTAATGTCTAAAATAGTAACACATGGTCAGAGAGAAGCAGGGCCAGGCACTCCTAAGAGGGAGGTGTGCTGTAAACATGTGCTCTGTCGTCCTGTTGACCTCTCTGTCCTCTCCGTTTTCCTTGTCCATTTGTTCTCCAGGAGGACAGCGGCACTTGTAGGTCTACCGCCGTCCTCGGCTGTCGGGTTAAGGGAGGCGATGGGTTGAGACCCGGCCGGGGCAGATTTGCTAAACAAAACGTGGAAAAAAAAATCCTTTGCATCTCCTTCGTTCTCCTCGCCAGCAAAACAGGAAGCTCTTACCCGAGGTGCACTAGAGCAAACAGACAGACTGTAAACATCTACCTTTGGCGCACAATAAATCATACATCACAATCTCCACTTCTCCCTCTGTCCTTCTCTCGTTACACCACCGTATTCTCCTTTTCTGAAGAATAACCTGATGTGAAAGTGATCACACTTATACATTAAGTGAAACTTTGTGCAACCTGGGAATTTCATTTCCATGACAAGAAGAATTGGTCTGTTGTTCTGAATTGTTTCTGTTGAATCTCTCTGATTTCCCCTCCCATCACATGAGCGTCTACCTGTTTCTCCCCTGCATGTGCATGCTCATTCCATTCTCAGGCTATATGAGATTTCACTTCACCAAAAACAAACAGAAGCGACAGAATCGCTTTCATTTTTCCTCCAGCAGACCCAAGAAGGTCAAAGCAGTCACAGGCTGCACACGGTGATGCCGCAGAGGCGAGAGAATTGGAGCAAAGACGGCAGGGACACGGGCTGCTGGCAGCGGTTCCTCTCCAGGTTTGGCGGTTGGGACCGAAATGCGTAAGCAAGGCAAGGAAAGGAGAGGAGGATGTGAGAACTTCCTTAATCTCCGCGCAGTTTCGCTTTTTACGGCAAAGTGGTCGACGCTGGTGGAAAAAGAGAAGCTGCAACCGATTTTGACAAGAAATGGGTGAATTGGAAGCCCATCGGAGTTCGTTAAGTCAACTTTTGCAAAGTTTTTCTGACCAGGGAGATAAATCTCACCTGTAACATTCGATGTATCACAATTTGCTGCCTTTTTTCTGCCAGGCTCTTCGTGTAGCGTTTATCTACCTGAGAAGTAGCTTCTGCAATGGGCAGAAACATGTGGTTTGTTCTGAGTCAAACAGATGCATGATGCCTTTTGTCTGGGACACCCACTGTGTCTGTCACTGCTTTTTGATCGTAACCTAAAAGAGGGAAGGGGAGAGGTGTTTTCTCTTCCTCTTCCTCTGCTTTGAAAGGGAAGCAGGAGCAGAACGGCAACCTTCATGAAAGTCACGGCAATCCTCCCTGACTTCATGCTTAATGTTTAGGCAATGATGCCGTAAGAATACATTAAAGGCAACGCCATGGGTTTGCATACCAGATGTTATGTTCAAGCTTTTATTTTTTGCATGTATCTGTTAGAAACAGGTTGTGCATCATTTTACTGCCATACAAACAAACTTTATACAGACAAACATCCTTTTAAATGATTAAAACAAAGGTGTAAGTTCCTGGCATAGCACTATTAAAATGATGCCTTAAACAAGAACAACAATCACAGTTTATTGTCTAAAAGGTATATCAAAACCTCAAGCTTTGTCACATCGGTCTCACTGTGCTTCCTTTTAACAGACGAGCCCGTAACATGCAGGGCTGTTTTCAGGATTACATTTTAAAAAAATCTAGCGGGAACATTTGAGTCAGTGGTACAAAACTATTTAGAAAATGTATAATTGTAATGTCAGTGGCTGATGAATCAGCGTATATTTTCTATATACATACACGTTTCACAGTTTATGTAAATTATACCACACATACATCCTCAGCTTTATCTAAAAACAGATGTTTGATTCTCCCAGTGTAAACCTCCCTAGTCCTACACTCCCCTCTTATTCCTGGTCTTCATTGCATGGAGCTCTGCTGACCACAAAGTCCGCTCTTCCCTGTTTCCTCTCCTCTTCCTCACCAAACCCGCCCGGCTGTGGTTTGTGCTCGTTTGTCTCCGGGCGATGATCTTCAGGCTCCGAATCACCGTTGGACTGTCTTCGGCTTGCCCCGTCACAGCAAACCTGCTCTCCGGCCTCAGATTTGGATTCAGACAGCACCTCCCGTGACTCCAAAAGGTGCGCTCCGTCGCCCGAGGTCTCTCCGCCTGATGCCGACTCCCTTTGGAGCGTCCGTCCGTCTTGGCCGGGCTGCTCCAGGTGCCCACCCCTCCACTGGGCTCCACAGGCCTCCTCTGGCTCCTCCTGCTCGTGCTGTTCCACCTCGGGGCTGTACGGGCTTCGCCTGTAGAGACTCTCCTCGTCCTCCTCCTGGCACGAGCTTCCGGGGACGCTCTCGCCGTCCGACTGGGAAAGACGGTGGCCGGGCAGGCCCGATGGCTTCTGGGAGAGGTCAAAGGGCTCCTCTTGGTTGAAGTGTGTGAGGACGTCATTGGGGAGGCAGAAGCGTCCCCTCTGCCTGAACACTGAAGGTGACAGAAATAAAGATTGTAGGTGAGAAAATGTTGGACCGGACACCTTCTGTGGTCCTTAAATGGACCCTTACGTCTCTCATCCAGGCCCCTGTCCATGACGCCGTGTTTGACCTTCATGTGGCGGGTGAGGTTTCCCTTCAGCGTGAACTTGCTGGGGCAGTAAAGACATTTGAAGGGCTTGCTGTCCGAGTGCAGATGCATGTGGCCCATCAGGTTGTGCATCCTGTTGAACTCCTTCCCGCAAAGCTGAGGGAAAAAAAAAGAAGCATGAAACGTAAAGATACGATGCTTGTTTTTCGGTTCAGACAGCCCTTGTTCCATCGTGAACTCGGGTAGGTGAGTAAAAAGCACCGCAATCCAGTAAACACACGTGCGTTCCGTTATTGGCTGCAGTAACGACTACCTCAGGATGCAAAAACAATAGGCCAACACCTATTTTGTCTTTCTCTGGAAAGGCTCCTTTGTGACTCATTTGCACATTTGTAAAGACACACGTAATCATGAATGAAGGCGCAGAGATTCAGATATACATAGGGACACAAATGTGACCTTTCTTCCTCCTATCCTTGTTTTCCTCCTTTCCTCTTTGTCCTGCCCCCTCTCTCCAACACCCCTGCCCCCCGCGCGCACACACACACACACGCACGCACGCACACGCAACGAAAACAGAAAGCAAGAGGAAGCGACTTCGAGACAGGGCCTGGAGGAGAACAGGGAAGGGCAACTCCTGCGCTGTCCTTCCTCTGCATTCTTTTTTATTAGGGTGGTCCTTTCCTTCAGGAGGAGAGAGGGACTGTAAACTGTCCAAGAGGACCGTGAGAAAACAGGAAGCTCCCTCCAGCAGCAGAGAAAGCGAGATGAAATCTATTTGAGGTCCCTGTTCTCCAGGGAGGCTGGGGGAGCCATTGTTAGAGAGGCAGTTTGTGCAGAGATATCCTTCCTATAGACAAGGAGGGTCCTACTGCCAAAATCCTCTCTGCTATCTGGTCATCATCTTAAACCTCACACCAAACACCAAGGCCATGGGCAAAACTTCAGAAAAAAAATATTTTTTTAAGTTATTGTTGCTATTGATGCCTTTACCAAGAAGTGCTATTCTTTCTAAATGTTTAACTACAGCCAAGCTGGCAGGTATGGCTTAGCACATAAGTCTCTCATACTGTCCTGTTGACTGACCTTGCATTTATACGGCTTGATGTCCGAGTGGACGATCATGTGAGCCTTGAGAGTCTGTTTTTGCACAAAACTCTTGAAGCACATGTGGCACTGGTAGGCCCGTATGTTGGTGTGGATGAGGACATGGCGCTTCATGTTGGCCAACAGGGTGAACTCACGGCCACAGATGCGACACTTATGCTCCTTCACCCCCTGAAGAAGAAGAAAAACGTGGAAACTGCATCACGGGAGAGGCACTTCTCGCATTCGTTTGTCATTAATTTAGTTTGAGATGCCAAGGGTTGGCGAGTTTTAGCATTTCTGCAGCCAACTGCTCTAAAGTTATGAGGAAATGTCATGATTTGACAAAAATGGCATCTTGCCAAAGCTCACTTTAGCTTCCAACCCCAGTCAAAACAAACTGCTCCTGTTTTAAAACCTACTTTGTGAGTGAGCGTGTGCTGTTTCAGGTGGTGCGACTGGATAAACTCCATGCCGCACTCGCTGCAGATGTACGGGCGGATGTCTTTGTGTTTCATCATGTGGTTCTGAAGCTGGCTCGGGTACTGGAATGTCTTTTGGCACTCGGAACACCTGCAAGTACAGGATTTGATATGTTCCAAGAGGTTATCTTGGATGTGAGGAGGTTTCAATTTCAAAAATCCCTCCTGCAGCAAGACAGTGATGTGAGTTTGTCCTGATGAATTTTCTGGAGACGATGGAAATGATGGAAATATGGCTGTTAACATATTTTCCATTCCATCTGACGCCCCCTGGTGGCGAACGACGCTACCACGCTGACGTTAAACCAGAGCAAGGCTTGTAAATAAATAAATATTTTGACCCAGCTTAAAGGTGATACCCACATTTTATGAAATATCCAGCTATGGGTTCAACCAAACAGGT
The DNA here is from genome assembly GCA_911728415.1 of Lagocephalus sceleratus. NCBI lineage: Eukaryota > Metazoa > Chordata > Actinopteri > Tetraodontiformes > Tetraodontidae > Lagocephalus > Lagocephalus sceleratus. Next base: position 7,214,427 of record CAJVRN010000237.1, on the reverse strand, counting down.
GAGCTGTGTTTGGCCTCACCTGTACAGGGTGGGGCCACGGTGGGTGGTCAGGTGCCTCTTCAGCTGGGCCAGGGTGGGGAAATCCAGGCCACACTCCACGCACACGTTCTCCTGGCCTTTCTCGTGCTTCAGCTCGTGAGCGCGAAGCTCGCTCGGGTAAGCGAAGCCTCGGCTGCACACGCTGCAGCTGCGGGAGCGGATGGAAAGATGAGGCGGAGAAGTCAACAGTTGTGAACAGAAGAGACAGAGAAAAAGGAAGCTGGTGCGTACCTGTAGGGCTTCACATCGCTGTGCTGCATCATGTGTCTCTTCAGGTGACTGGTCTGAGTGAAAGCTTTGTGGCACACCTGGCATTTGTGGGGCCTCATGCCCTGGTGGGTGAGAAGGTGTGTGTGCAGGTGACTCAGCTGCTTGAACAGCTTCCCACACAGGTGACACCCGTGTGGCTTGATGCCGTTGTGCCCCAGGATGTGCGTGACCAGGTTGTACTTGGAGGTGTACGACTTCTCGCACATGCGACACTTCCACCTCTTCTGGTCTCCTCCCACGTCCACGTAATAGCTGTCGTCCACGTGGACGCTGAGGTTGAGCTTCTCGGCGCCGGGCGCGCCACGGCGAGGAGCCGCGTCCTGGCCGTGATGCCTTGACCGGAGGTCCTCTCTGGTGTAGAGAGGCGAGATGGGCACGACGGGGTTGGGCATGAATATGGGGTATGGCAGGAGCCTGTGGTGGAGAGATGGGAAGTAGGGAGAGTGGAGGAGGAAAGGGGATGGAGGCCAGATAGGAGGACTGAGAGGTTCCTGTTTCAGCTGCACAGGGACATTTAGAGCAGGTAGCCTATGGTGGCGGTGCAGTCTGCTGAGTTCGATCATACCAGGGATGGATTTAGGAGACGTGGAAGGTATGGGGTGGGCCTGGATGGAGAAGTAAGGGAGATTTGGTGTCTTCTTACTGGGACAGTCTCCTGCCTCCCCTGTCCCTCTCTCTGGAGATTCATCTCCTTGAGTGTCCATTTTGAAGGGGGTTCTTTTGCGTTTTTGTGATCCTTCTTTTGGGGTATAAACCGGGCCGAGGATGGGGAGAAGAGGGGGCGGGCAGAAGGTGTCTGGGGGCAACACGCTTGGGTATCGAGAAGGGGAGAATTTGGGGAGCTGTGCGCTAAGTGGTGGTGGGTACAAACTGTGTTGAGATACTTGTTTCTGGTCATCTCTTAAAGGAGGACTTCTGGGTGGGGAGAAATCCATTCTTCCTGATTGAGAGAAAAAATGATGTCAGAGGGAAATTTAGAGATGCTGTAAGCGTGCCTTAACGTCATGTGACCAAATCAAAGTGTGAAAATGAAGCTGAGATTTAAATTAAAAGTAAGGAGGGAGTTGGGGAAGGCAGGTGTATTAATTTAACTTCTGATAATCATTCTCGGCAACAAACATGTTATTGAACCGAAAAAGCCGCTTTTGCTAGGGAGGAAATGTAAGCAGGCACTTGGCGGCATCGACACCTACAGTGCGCCTTTTGTTCTACCTGAAACCTTTCACTTCTTCCTTTCTCACAGATCTCCCACTCTCCTCTCTCCTGAAATTAGGAAGTTGCATGCATGAATTTTACCTCCACCACACATCTCGCTTCTCTCTGTCTTTTTCTGTTCAAGTGTGTGTTCCTACTTGTTTGAGCTTAGAATTTTTGAGCCTCAATGTGATTAGCATTAAGATTTAATGATGATGACAGCTTCACTGTTGTTATTTGTTTTTACATGCGATAGGTAAGAAGGTGGTGGATGATCAAAAGGAAGTGATGTACTTCTGCATAATATCTACTGCTGATATTATCCTGGTCTGCGGTATGCTTGCAAATAGCTATTTTAACTTTTACCTCATCCCTTTTCAATGCTCTGTACATTCTGTACATTTGCCTTACATTCTATTACATTTGTAACCAGTCGAAAACATTAATATTCTTTCTATACGTGGAATATTCATTTGATTTCATTCTTCAGTTTTGTTCCAAAAACAAGGTGAGTTTATTCAGTAGGCAATCACACCCACAGAGTAAAGATCCATGTTCATTCAACTGTAATTTTTGAAAGTTATTGAGAAAAAGTCACGGATGTCAAAGCTTGGGAAAATAAGGAATAGGAACACATTAATCAGAAAAAGGTGCAAAGCAACTAAATTTCACAGTTAAAACAGAGAAAATAACCCTTTTTCAAATATATGGCAACAGTTGTTTCTGAATGTTTCTGAAAAGTCCCCAGTCTGTAATTTGCTATTCCATGCATTCCAAACAATCCGTGACAGCCCCAGGCCCCTCCTCGTGTGCCATGCAAGCGCGTGTTTGCAGTGAAGGCTTACCAGCTGATTGGAGCCGCTTTCTCCGATGCTGTGACTGAGGAGCCACGCACAAGCGCCGCCGCTCTACCTGTACCGGCGCCGTCTCTGTCCTGCTCGCTCTGCTGCTCTGCTGACAATGAGCCGCACGTCCACGGATGGCATTTGAAGTTACTTAAGAAAGAGAACAGGAACAATCACTTTGTTCTCATTTTTCAGATGAGTACCTTCGGAGAGAAGGAAGGAAGGGAGGGGAGAGGAAGTCAACAAGCCTAGTGCCTTCCTGCAGAAAAATAAGGAAACACTAGATAGACATCTCTATTTGTCTGTGAAATAGGGATTCAAACATTCCTTTGGAGGATCACGAGAATGCCTGATCAGATGCAGTTTCAATGAGTGTCACCTGCATTGACATCAGAGATAAATGTAGCATTAAAAAGAAACATGCATTTCTTTATGCTTCTCTTTAGAGGGGGAACACCCCCCACCCCTGCAAATATATGCAATTTTTTCCCAGCATTTTTAGCACATTTGTATTCAAGATCAATCTATCTTTTGAGGTTTTTCACCCCGGGTTGAGTTCAATTACAGCTATCATTATCGTTTATGGACCATAAAGATAAACTAGAACATGGACAATGCAATGCAAAGGTTTTGCAGGATTTTATGCCTCTGTGAACGCTGACAACATAACCAAATCAGGCAACAATGTCACGTTATTAGCTTCCATCTTTGGTCATGTGTTATGACTTGTTTAGTTAAGGGATAACGGAAGAAGACTATTCCACCCTTTTATTGAGGTGACATCAAGCGGACTTCAGTAATTGGGCTCATATCATTGAAATGGTGAAATCTTTTATGAGTTCTGGCTAATCATTAACTGTTTTAATTAGTTCATAAGACCAATCAACCTCAGATCTGGACAATGTGTGCATTAATACCTTTCAAGGAATTAAGGATTTGCCCTAATAGCAGTAGGAAGGGATAGGAGTCTCTCTCTCTCTCTTTCTCTCTTCCTCTGTCTCTCTTCATTCCTGTTGTTTGATTATAGATATTTCCCAACCAAGATGGCCATTCTACATATTTACACCTTTGTTGAAATTATCTTTAGTAAAGTCTAAACACTTTTAAGCGTGTCTCCTTTAATTAAATGAGCAACGAAGCTGCGTCACACTCATGTCCACTGATGCTAATGTAATCTACCCATTGACCTCTTCGACTTCCCATCATGTTTTACATGCACAGTCATGCACCAAGAAGCCTTTCATAATCATCCTCAACATCAATGAAGCCAGCTGAGGGACAGGGACGGCTGGCCCTTTGACCCAGCCTGCCCAGTGGCCACATTCATCACTGGAGGGCAGAGTGACTAAAACAGGCTCATTAGCCATCTCTAAGTGGCTTTTGGCTTTCTGTGACACTCTCAGAAGATGCTGAGGAAGTATATAAGGCATGTCCGAGACACCGAGAGCAGAACAAGAAGACGCTGCAGGCATCTCCAATTCCAGAACCAGAAAGCTCATCTTCATCAGGAGATTAACCAGCAAGTGAGTCTTATTTCTGCTCTCTTGGTTTTTGAACTTCATTGCTTTGCAGGTTAGATAAAAAAAAATGTAACTCATATGTCTCTTCTCACTTCGATTCCCTGCAGAAATGACTGGAACCGGTGTCTCTGTGTGCCTACTCTTCCTTCTTTCTGTGTGCTCAGCATGTTACATCTCCAACTGTCCCATCGGAGGGAAGCGGTCTATCATGGATGCGCCGCAGCGCAAGGTTAGCCATCTCTTGTCAAGTATTGCACTGAAAATAATGTTGATATTTACTTATAACTTATAAATCAATCAGACCATACCAAAATATTTTTTTGATTTTAATACATGGACATGACTCTTTATTTCACATAAAATTACCTACATTTGAACAATCAAAAAGCTGTAATTTACACGTTCAATGCCATTTAATGTAATTTGTCTATTCCTCCTCCAGTGCATGTCTTGCGGTCCTGGAGACAGAGGTCGCTGTTTTGGTCCCAGCATCTGCTGCGGGGAGAGCTTCGGCTGCCTGATGGGCTCCCCAGAAGCATCTCGCTGTGTGGAGGAGAACTACCTGCTCACCCCCTGCCAGGCGGGCGGGAGACCCTGTGGATCTGAGGGGGGCCGCTGCACCACGTCAGGGCTCTGCTGCGACGCAGGTTAGGAAGTGCATCACACCCTTGTCAGTAAACAGTGGAAAGCACTTTGCGGTAACAGAAGAGAACTGTGACGATTAGAGGAACCAAGGTCGGCGTTGCCAGTGGTGGGCTGATTGGCAGCAGTTTGAGGGAATGGCCTGGGTGTCACGAGGAGACCCCTGTGATGACTGTGTTCCTCACTAATCTACCCCCGCAGAGAGCTGCACCATGGACCAGTCCTGCCTCTCGGAGGAGGAAGGAGACGAGCACGGAAGCCTGTTTGATGGAAACGACTCCGGCGACGTCATCCTGAAGCTCCTGCGTCTGGCTGGTCTCACCTCTCCGCATCAGATTCACTAACAGGCTGCTCCTGACAAAGAGGTCTAACTGGGAAATGCTCTACTCCACAAAGACAAAACGGGACTTGCTAACGTAGTCTGTAGTTCATCGTAGCATGTCAGAATTCTTGCCTTTCTCAAAATATTTTTACGTATGAAAAAGGGGTATTAGTTAAAAATACAGTGGTGGCTTAGATATCCACATGTTTAAATAAAGTTTTGAGAGAGTATGTCGTGTCTGCTCAGTTGTATTCTGCATGCATCATATTTCACGCATTGAAATTCCACACCAGGCTCAACACAAAGCCTTGACCTATCCTCTAAATATTCAGGTGTGCACCACACCATAATAGGAAACAAAACAGTCACCCGACTCTGTGTTGTCAGCTGACGGCAATAGCTATACCTCTTATCCTACACCAAGTTTTATTTAATCAATTATCTTAAAGTTTATTTTATTCTTATCTGTTTGATTTTTTTTTTCCTTTTGGTTTGTTTCCTTACACTTTGTGTACGCAGACTGAAGAACAAGTTGTGCAGAACAGAAAGACATGCGATTTTCTTTGAAGCTTGAAAATGCATTTATCCTGTGGCAAACGATCACCTTGCCTTATTTCTGGTCACCTTTGCCCAGCCCTGGACTATTGCCAAAATGGGGTGGAGCTTCTGTCATTGTGGACACCTGAAGCAAATGTTTACAGAGCTCAGGTGTATAAAGCAGGCAGAGGACGGGCTTGTTCTTTACTTTCACAGCCTCCCATCATGTCCTTCTCTGGAAAATACCAGCAGGTGTCTCAGGAGAACTTCGAGCCTTTCATGAAGGCCATCGGTAAGAGTTTCACCTTCATCTTTAACAGCCATGAGTTTATCATTCAATGATAAAAATGGCTGTTTGTTCTGTCTTAATGCCTGTTTTTTTTTTTTGGTTTTTTTAGGTCTCCCTGATGAAATCATCAAGCAGATCAAAGACCTGAAGAGTTCCACCGAGATTGAGAACAATGGTGATTATTTCAAAATCACCGTCACCACTGGCCCAAACGTAACGGTCAACGAGTTTACCGTTGGGAAGGAGTCAGAGGTGACGTCCCTCACTGGAGAAAAAATCAAGGTAGGACTCCGAACTCTGTTGCTACAGAAAAATCTGAGTGCAGCCGACCACTACACCTTCTAAACAGTCAAGGTAACCTTTATTCTTGCATCATGCTTAAAGGCGGTGATTCGTCGGGAGGGCAACAAACTGATTGTCCCCCTTCAAACAGTCGTGTCGGTCACAGAACTGGTGGATCCCAACACGCTTTTGACCGTAAGTCCAACTGAGTGCGTCTGAAATCTGTGATAAACTTCTGCTGACATCTGCTTCTCTCTTTGCAGACAATGACTCTTGGAAACATCATGTACAAGACCACAAACAAGCGTGTGTAACATGTCTGCATTTGCACTAATAAAAAATAAAACTAATGACTAATTAAAAAAAACCTTGCCTGTTCATTTGAAAGAGAATTTCTGAAGTTCCAGATGAATCCTGGGAGAGGCAGCCTATCCTGTCTGCTCCTGGGGCAAAGGTCACTTTCTCACGTGTAATATATGGCTCACATTAATCACACAGTGACCCCTTTACTGTGGTAACTGTGTGGCAGTAGCAGTGTAGCAGCAGCAGCCAATTAAAGACCCCGAGCTGCAGGTACTCTGCCCTTAAACCTTCCAAATGGCATTAGCACACTTAGACCCATTTTCCACCAAAGAGCTTCCCAGGCTGGTTCGTATCAGTGCCTGATTTAGCAGCGGATATTTGTTTTTTTTAACCGCCTAAGCACCGGCCAGACCGGTTCCAAACTCTGGCTATTAACCGATGATGTGATCCATCATGTCATTGGTGGGTGGAGATGCAGACCAGTGTCAGAGGTTACTGTTAAGTTCTGTTCTCTGAAAGGCATGGTTAATAGCTCACAAAAAGTCAGCTTTTAAGGAATGGATACTAAAAGGCGGAGTATTGTTGTCTCCAAAAGAATGCTTTCTTTGAGTTCATAAAAGGTAGAAGTGAACTGAGTAGTTAACACACACACACACAGACACACACAGTGGGGAGAACAAGTTAAAGCATGGTTTCTTTCTTTACAGTCATTTCCCGTGGATGAGGAGGCGGATTTAGAGTTTCCTAGACCGCTCATCTACAGCTTGGTTTCTGTGATGGAGCCTATTTATGTCTTTTTTTACTTCTGTGTGAAGAAACACATTTGAAATGCCTGTCTGTGTTTTTGTATATGCCTTATATAAATATGGTTAACAATGCTGATCTCACTAATTATTTGTCTATGCAGAGAAATTGTTGCCACAAAGTGAAGAACTGAAAGCTCATCCCATAGGTTCATGTTTGAATTATTAGTATGTCTCCTAATCATCTACTCTTTGTGGTTGAGATAAAATTAGATGTTTTAGGATACATTAACAAAGGTATCACAATGTTAATGATCTCTTTTAATGAAAACTACAAAAACCACATGAATTGCATAAATACCGAGAAAACAAAACTGACTGCAGAGCAGAGTTTATTTCCGCCGATGGAAGAGATTCTTGATTCCCTCCTCTACGCCCTTTGGTTCGTGCATCATGGTCATCGGTTTGTTCTGCAGGGCAGCGTCCCTCATGCTGTGGTAAACGTACTCGTTCTGCTTGAACATCCTGAGCTCCATCTCCGTCTGCATCCGCATTGCCTGTGAAACCAGGAACAGAGAGGAAGGTTCACAGTTCTTTTCACCGCGTTTCCCACCATAGACGCTGGTTTAAACCAAATATGGCAACGACTGAGCAGCGCAATCAGTCGATGTTGAGATAATCAAGTGTTACCTCCAGGTCTTTGGTGATAGGATGTGTTGGTCCATGGGTAACCAGAAGGATGGCGTAAGCCTTGCACACCATCCCGTGTCCGACCTCTATTAACCCGGCTTGCCAGTGATTCACTCCCGCTCGCATCGCAGCCATGCCCAGAGCGGCGTTGTTCGGGTGGTACAGTTTCCTGTACCACGGCATCGAAATGGCGTTTTTACAGTATCTTACACATTGTTTGGGACGTTCGTGCCCGTGATCTCGTCTCACTCACATGTATCCATCCACCATTTTGCGGGAGTACTCTGCAGAGTCGTTGAAGTACTGCAGGTAGGCCTGCACCTCACTTAAAGTGCTCCACATCCTCAGCAGGTAGATGTGAGTGTCGGCCAGAACCGGTTCAGTTTTTTCTATGACGTCCCTGCAGATTTTCACCACCTGGAGAGAAAACCGAGAAAGGATTATGAGTTGTGATGACAACCATCAGACTTTGGCTCGATTTTACGTGCTTTAAAGGGGGCTAAAACAATACCGCGTGGTAGTCGCCATCTAATCGTGCCTTGTCCATCTTCTCCAACATCTGAAAACAGTAATCTGTTGCTTCTTTCACCTGGTCCTCCGATGGCTGAAAATCAAAGATGGATATATGAGTAAAACTCATGTGACAAACTCAATGACAGAATGACAAAATAGGTCAAGCTACATTAAATAAAACTATTCAACTCATTTTCTGTTCTTGTTGTAATATTACTCAAATAATATGGACCACCAGATGATAGCCCTGGAGGACTGAGTTCTGACACTCCTGGTGTGGGACATTATCTTAGCCCAAAATAGTCATGTGGCTCTGCTTCTCGTGTTTCCCTTATCAGCCATGTCACGGTTAAATGCACCGATAGGGTTTGGTTGTTTCTCTCTGACCCAGCATAAACTCAAAATGCCTACAGACACACACCTTGACCCCGTCCACCTCCCTGCCCCCCAGCTTCAGGTCATCTTTGGTACGGTTCTTGCAGTGCTCGCACTGGCAGTCGAAGAAGTACTGGGTCTTCAGCATTCTTTGTCTCTCCTCCGACAAATTCAAGAAGTCCACATAAGCGACGGTCAGCTCCTCTCCCTCTGCGAGCTTACCCAGGGAACGCAGCTCAATCCTGAAGGAGGGCCACACAGTTGCACATGAGCACACATGGAAAAGCATTTCAATGCATTTGTTCCTTCCTTGATGATTTCAGGTTGAGGTTGAAAGTCTGATTCATGATGATTTTTCAGTTCAATCAATCAGGGTGACAGATCGAAGGAGTGAATATTAGAGGAACGACGATGGAGATCACACTTCAATTCATGCACTTGTTTTAAATATTCAGAGGTTCATAAGTTATTTTATGTTAATCTATCAGGTAATATAGATGATTAGTTTCGATGACTTTGTTTCTGCTGTCTAAATTCTGTCCCAGTTCAAGAGACTGTGGCTGAACACAAAACTTTTTTTGAATGTCTTCAGTTCAGAGGCTTATTATTATGGATAATTCATCCATCCATCCATCTTCTACCGCTTGTTCCTCCAATTATGACTCAAAAATGTAGTTTTCATATTGCAAATGTATCCACACGTGCTAAACTAAAAGAGTGAGGTCTGTTTAGAGTGAAGTGCCCCAGCTCATTATTTACATAAATATTTGCATTCTGAGTGAGTAAAACCACATCTGTGTGTTGTTGTTGTCTAGTCTTAAAACACGATAAAGGGCATGAAGCATAAAGACTGACCATCTACAAATGTTGTTAGAAAAGCTAAAATGAGATTATTTATATTTGTGAGTCATTGTGAGTGGACTTTTTTTCGACATCAGATGGAGGTGGTGGTGGCAGAGGGGTTGGAAGTGGGTTAGATGTAATGATAGACTATGTGAGCTTCTAATGACTAAATGGTGCTCGTATGAACGAGGCGACGCACCTCCGCTGAGAATGAAACATAGTATTCACAGCCGACTGACTGAAAGACAAACAGGAAGCAGTTTTACTGCTGAAATGATCATTATTACTAATACTGGACTGAATCTGGCTGACTGCACATGCAGTTTTGCTTAGATAAATATGGCTGGACACGCCCGTGTGGTTCACTTTTGCTCTACATACTTGCCGTGGTTGAGGATGACGGTGCAGTTGGGCCAGCAGTCGTGATTCACCAGACACAAATTTGGGAAAAGTCCGACGCCAACCGCCTGAAGGCCCCTCTGATCACTCACAGTGAAGCCGTTGCAGTTAATCTGGAAAACCACAGGTTACATTTCATATTAGCTTTTGGTGCCTTTAGGGCCCAACATAAAATTAAAGCAGCAGAGGGGAGTCACAAGATTCATCCACTTGGTCTCCAGATGATAAGGCACATTGCTGATATGGTTCCTTTCATATCGCTCTTTTCCTGGTGTACATTTTTTAAATTTCATTTTGAGATGAAAGGGTACTTTGAGCATTTCTGTCAGAAATTTAAAGATTGAAACTTAAATCAGAGTTTGGGGGATTAAAAGCACCAAAACGCACCACTCCAAAAATATGGGAGATGTCGTCGATGGTGTGCTGCTTGCTGTTTCGAGGCCAGTAGTCCAGGAAGTTGTGGATGTCCACCTTCAGCTCCTTCAACTCATCCTCTTGCATGTCAGCAATGTGGTCCTCCAACTCCTCCACCGTGGTCAGCTGCATGTCGGACACCACGCTGCCCTCCTTGTCAAGGCGCCACATGAGGCGCGCCACCAAACTGGCCGCAAAACATGTTATAGATAAGCCACTTAGACAGCACGGAAATCAAAACATCACCATCAGTAAAAAGTAAAACAAAAAAGAAGCGCTTCAGAAAGAGCTAAATCCATCCACCCTTTTATGTTCCTAATCAGGTTTTGTGAGTGCTGGAGTCTATCCCAGGATTCAATGTGTGAGGGGCAGGAATACACACCACACCACTCACACACTCCTGTTTAGCAGGGTTATTTTTAATTGGAGAAACTGGAAAACCAGGAGAATTGTGAAGAACCTTCTAAATGTCACAGGTGCGGACACTATTTCACTGACGGTCTTGTTTTTTGGCAGCAGAATTATAGTATGAAATAGAACTCAACAGTTGGTATCACTCCCGATCTTCTCACTTACCGGATGTTCTCATTTGGCGCTTTTCCGTAAGCTTTGATGGCGCCGCACTCCTGCTTGTGCTCGGCCCAGCCGGCACGTTGACACGTTCGGTCGCAGTAATGAGCAAATTTGCACTGGCTGCACTTCTGGAGCTTCTCCTGTCTGCGGAAACAACTGTGGCAAATGCGCTCGGCGAGGCTGCAGAAGAAAGCAGAGGAAGGAAAAGGTTAAGACCTGTAGACTGACACCATGCTTTTAGCACACCGGTCTGATACCTTGGGCTTGTGTGACATCAGAAAAGACAACCAGAGGACTTTGTCAAGAGAATTGTTCTAAAATAAAAGGCTGCAATTTCCGCTGACGCTCCCCTAAATGGGAACATCCATTACACAGTTCCATCAATTTTGTGTCTGCTTGTCACACAGAATGACATTTCTGGTCCAATACACACACACATGCACACACACACGCACTCATTTGGGAATAATCATCAGGATGAGGGTGTTATTATGTTGGACATGTTTGTTCCTTAATGTTAGCAGTACCTATTCAGTTGGACACTATAAATGTATAATCCTCTCAGGATATAGGCACAGTTGTGAAACATCCACAGGATGACGTAATGGCAAAAGTGCAACACTGTCACGTCATTATCTAACTGCTGTAAATGATATAGAACTAAAAATAGACCCTACGGATCGTTAGCCACACCCACCACTCCCATTCTTGATTTACCTGTCGAATACCACAGCAGCAAGACTGGGCTCTGAGAAAATGACGTCCCCTGCCCAAAACTCCTTGGTAGTCTTCAGACCCCTCCCTTTCCCAGGTGAGTCAAATATCGCCACGTTCTCCATGGTAACGGCTGCTCCAGAGAAGCCTTCTGAACTGAACGAGGTGGACCCGAGTCAGTCGTACGGAGTACGGAGGAGTAGACTGCGACGGGGTACTTGAGGAAGTGGGAGACCTATCTGTGCCCTCGAGGTTCCTCGGTGGCAACTGCGCATTCCACACCCGAGGTACTAAAATAGAAGCCCACCTCTTGAACTGGACCAACAGGCCGGTGGAGAAAGGCTGGTGCTGATGAGCCCATTCAGAGGCCAGCGGGAGACATGTGGGCAGCACCAACATCTGGAGGTAACGGGCCAGGGGCTCAATGAGGCCTCCGTTTATTTCCGCTCACTTTCACTCTGCTTTTATGTTGTTATAGGGTATTTTTCAGATCTTTTCAGCCCACCCACCCCCCATCCATGAATTGGTAGGTGCCGGGTCCCAGAAGGTTATTTTTGGCCCTCAGTTGTTGCGGTCTATCAGGTGACCCTGGTGGGCCTGGACAGCTGCAAGAAGGTTCACAGAGGAGCCCATTTGTTCTCATTGCATGTGGGGTGTATGTGTGTGTATGTGTGTGTGTGTGTGTGTGTGTGTGTGTGCGTGTATGTGCTGTTCATATTTTTAGCTGTTTAAAAAGGAATGTATGAATTAACCACATCTAAGTCACTTTTTCATTATTAGTCACACACATATTTATTTCTCGGTTCAGCCTGATAATCATTAATTTAATATCGTTTTTTTAATGATTATTTTTGTTACATTTTATTTAACATTTATTGTCCGTGTGCACGTTTAACTCACAGGTAACTTAACCTACATCTAATCATGCCGTGAAGAAGTCGAGGTGCATCCCTGAGGCAAAATCGTTGTCCAGCAGCAGTTTCATCAGTTTAGCTGCCGGCTCCCTGCAGGGAATCAGATGGTGTTTGATGCCTGTTAACCTCTGAATGTCCTTCTGCATCTCTGTGTCCATGGCTCCTGAGGGAATCAGAGAGATTAGTGCATTAGAGAGGACCAGATGTTGCCTTTGTGCCTCATGGCATGCATTCATTGAGGACGTGAGCGGCCATCTTTCTGTTAGTAACATAAATGTGCATGTACCGGGAGAATAGCTAAGAACTTTGATGTTTGGTTCCTCCTCTGCCAGAACGCTGAACATCATCTTTCTGGCTGCTTTGGCCGTGCAGTACAGCACCCAGTTGGGCAAGGCCTGCGCTGCGAACAGCGACGAGATGTTCACCACGTTCCACTGCAGGCCGGGCCTGCGGGGGAAGACCTCCATCATCCCAGCGGTCAGAGCCAGGGCGGAACTGACGTTCAGGGACAGGTAGGAGTTCACCTCGTTCAGATCAGAGAAGCTTGAGAACTTGGAAATGGCACCCAGAGAACCTATAGGAAAGAAGAAAGGAGGAGTGGACTCGCCTTAGGGGGGGTGCACGGAACAGCACAGTCTGTTCGGCTGCTTCGTCACAGATTTGAGCAAAAGACTCACCGGCATTGTTGAGAAGAAGCACATGATCGAGGTCAGCTACAGCCTGCTGCCTCGCCGCATCCACGGCTGCTTTCACGCCATCCGCCGTGCTCAGATCCACAGCCGCGCAGTGGACAGCGAGCTGGGGCGTCCCCGCCGGGCCCTGCAGCTCCTCCCTCAACTCCTCCAGCAGGGTCTCGGAGCGGGCCACCAGCAGGAGGACAGAACCGGCCTTCATCGAGGCGCACACCTGGAGGAAGCGCACAAAACTTACGTTTTTCTCCCGCGCCTCTGCGTCCCTACGTGGGCGTCCACTTACTTCGTGAGCCAGTGCCCGCCCAAGCCCTTTGGAGGCGCCGGTGATGACACAAATGCACCTGCCCAGCGTCTTCTGGTCTGAGGAGGCATCGGACATCTTTAGAATCACAGCTTCAGTGGAGGAAGAGGAGAGCCACAGCTCTGAGGGAGAGACGTGAACTCAGAGCTGGTTTTATAGACCAACAAGCACAGCCATAACTAATGCGTGTCATGTGTTACATTCACCAGTGAGAAGGAGAATTAAGACAGAAGAATACGATATATACAAGAGAGAATGGCCACAGTCTGCTGTTTCAAAAACTTTTGATCAAATGTTATACATTTTTTTGTCCATTAATGCAAAACATAGTGAGAGGAAGTGCTGGGTAATCACTATTTAACAGGAAAATGGAGATTCAGTCATTTCATAGGCCATGCTTGTGTAGTTTGTTGAGTGTTAAAACAGGAGACAATATTTAGACTGGGGTCAGGGAGGCAGCATGTGATGGACTGTGATGGACATCTTTACAGAGACAAACAGGTGATGCAGTATGATGTCGGGATATTGGCTTTCTTCACATCTCATCAGAGAAACAAAACCACCGCTCATCCTTCAGCAGTGCTGCCGTCAGCCCAGAGGTGCCAGAAATCAAATGAGTCAAAGCTCGAGCAAAGCATATTTGGGTTGGGATTGCCAAATTCTAACAATTCACAGCTGAAATGAATCACAGAAATTGGGATCGATTTTGGTCCATTAGCACAAAGAGACCTCATACTCATCATGCGAAAAGAAAAAAAGGAAAGGAAAAGAAAACAAACGTCGTCAATAACCTTCAGGCTAATGGAAATTCAGTAGATTTGTTTGACAAATAAAAAAATGTCTAGTGGTGTTTTATGTGCAGACGTTTAGAATCTGAAGCAAAACTAGAAAAAAAAAGTATATACGACTTCTCGCACCGCCGGACAGACGCAGCAGGACAGCAGCGCCCTCTAGTGGTTAAAAGGCCCGACGGCACCCAGAGACGACCAAGCAAAGGAGCCCTAATATTTACACACTGTGTGCTTTATTCGGGTGATTCTCATTAATGCATGACTGTCCCTCATACATATATATATATATTTAACTGCTTTTAAAACCCAGTGTAGTTCCATAAAGTAACGATTAAGTTAAGATTGCTCGTCCTCACTTGCGTTTTTAACTATGATAAATACATAGATTGGTTTTTTTTTATGTTTTATTTCCTTTCCTACGGGGTACACAGTTCAGACTGACAATTTCAGTTCAGAGAAGAAAAAAATAATACTTTTTGTACTGAAAAAAATACTACTTACTTTAACGTTTTAATTAATTTATGTATTTAGCTATTTAAGAATCAGGGTGCAAATTTTTGCGTGCGTGTGTGGGTGCGTGCGTGTCTCAGGGTCTTTCCTTTCTTTCATTTATTTATTTTTAGCTCTTCACAACACTGCTTAATGAAGTTTTCGCTTGACGTTGCAATGACAGCAGGTCACCTGGTTTCGAGAGAAACGCGCAGCTTTGTCACCAAAAAAAAACCAAAAACCCATCCGTCCATCCATCCTTCCTTCACCCATCCTTCATCCATCCATCCAGGAGGCTGGAGATGACTCCCGCTGGATCGATGCCAAAAGGGGGCGTTTTCGCCATGTAACGGGGGGGCGGGGCCAGTGGTGGGTGTGTGTCTCTCAGCTGATGCGCGTATCAACCGACCGACTCCATCATCAGCATCCGACGCTGACAGCGGTCGAAGACGGCGTCCCCCGACATCAGCGAGCCGCGGCGACGCCGCAGAACAATTCGGCGCTCGGCCGGAGCCGGAGTGACGCCGCCGTCTCCCGACAATATTGCTTTTGTCGAGGCTGCCATCTTGCAAAGCGGCGCGCCGCAGCACGGTCGGAAGCCTTTGATGATGGACCTCCGGGATGCTGCAATCGGTAAATCAAAGACCTCTGCCGTCAATGTCGATGACGCTCGCGGCGTGTGAATATAGAGGCGGATTTGGATGATGGGAGCGCTCCGCGGGTTTCGCCTCGCTGTCTGGGGCCTACAGCCAGCGACTGGGAGCGCAGCGGATACAGGGCTTGATGCGGATGCTGCTAAAGCCGCCCTTGCCGCCCAGGGATGCAGAGGAAAAAGGGAGAGAGAGGGGGGGGAGTCGTGAGGGGAGGGGGATGAGTCAAAGCAGTAGATAGAGGTATTTCACTACTAGCACCGTGATCCACCCAGGAAAGCCTGGAGTGAGAGAGCCGATCCATCTATCTGTCTATCCATCTATCTATCGATCTATGGAGGTAAATGCAGCCATCTCTCCTCAACCTGTCTGTCAACAGTAAACAGAGGCTGATGCCCAGGTTTCTGCTGCCGTGCACGCGTGCACGCGTGTCTTTTGGCTGCTGCTCGTACACCTGCAGATGCGAAGGGAGCCCCAGCCTTGTCGTGTCATTTTTTTTTTTTTTTTTTTTTCACGCCTTTGAGTCCATTTGTGCCGAGGCCTCCGCCGTACAAATTGCGGGTTTCCACGCGTGGTTGACAGGGAAAGACAGGGGCGACTCCGCAGGTGCTCCGTGCGTTTGGTGTGTCCCGTAATCACTTTGGAACTGCCCTGGCTGGTGCACCTTTAAAGACAAACTTGTTTACGTGAGCGTGCGTGGGAAAAGTTGCACATCCATTAGGCGACGTTTGCGCCCAGACAACGAAACCCGTTCAAGTATTTGCACCATGTATCGAAAGTGCGTTCTTGTCTCAATATAAACCAATTTGATCAGAAAGAAAAAAGAGGAAGTAAATCCAACAAAATTGTCTTTTTACCTGGTTTTAATCCAGCCTTAATCACACTTCGAGCGCTCTGTGTCATGTTAACAATGTTATGGTGGGTCCGCGTATTTGCAGTTTATGCTTTTAGAAGGAATGCACCATAGTTTAAAGATTTATTTACATACACAAGCAACTTTTCCTGTCAGCCCTTAGGGCTCCTTTTGTATTGGGTGGGTTCAGGCTCCTTTGCGATCCTTGCTAATTTGCAGAAAGACCTGAAAAACTGTTCTAAATTTCATTAATATGTTGGTCATGTGACAACAAACTGCACCCAAATGCAAAATATTATATATATAAATTACAGTATTCTGTTTTTTCTAAAATATTTTTAGAATCTCAACCTTTGACCCGTCTGGACCAAAAAGTGATGTTTCCCCTCACTCTCCTGACTGCTTCAGCAGATTGTTGTCTCATTGCCGTCAGTCCGTATTCGCCTCTTTTTTACCGTGACGAGCGGCCGCATATTTGCTGATCTCTAAACGGTACCGCGTCAGACTGTCTTTGTTTGAGGGGGAAAGCGCCATGGCCGGGTTCTAAAAGCGAGGGGTGTGGAGCTGATTGCAGTGCAGTTACAATGTTGTATAATTGCTTTCGTTTCTGTGTTTCTCTAGTGTGTGTGCCCCCACTACCTGCATTAGGTTGTGATGACCCACACTACTTCCAAATGTATCTGTGACCCTCACCAATCCTGACTCCTAATCTCTAATCCCTGACCTTTGACCCCCATTATGGGCAGTGTTGGCAGTGGGGTGGCAGGAGAGCAGGAGTTTGCCATGAAGTCTGTCGGCACGAGGACCACCCTGCCCCGGGCCCCTCCTCTCTCGCGCCGTTGCCCTGCCGATCGCAGCTGCAGTGCAGAGCGACTGCCACGCCCCCCAGCAACTATATCGGACGGGACTGCTTCTAGCGATGAGCGAGGGAGCGTTAGTATCGGGACCGGGACCTGTACTGGGACCGACCGTCCGACCGAAACGGCCTCGTCCACCAATACCGAATGTACAATGACGGCCCCGTCCAACAACAACCAGCTGGACTGTGGCAACGGAGCGGGCAGGAGGGAGTGGGAGAGGCAGCGGGAGAGGGGGAGAGACAGGGACCGGGACCGAGACTGGGACAGAGAAAGGCTGGAGCGGGAGAGGGAGAGGGAGAGGAACCGGGAGAGGGAGCGGGAGCGGGTCGAGAGGGAGAGGCTGGAGCGAGAGAGGGAGCGGGAGAGGGAGAGGGCCAGGGAGAGGGAGAGGGAGAGGATCGAGAGGGAGAAGATAGAGCGGGAGAGGGAGCGAGAGAGGGAGAGGGAGCGGGAGAGGGAGCGGGAGAGGCTGGAGACGGAGAGGCTGGACAGAGAGCGGGAGCGGGAGATGCAGGCCGCGGGGTTAGATGTTTGCGGGAATATCGTGGGCCGAGGAGGAAACGAGAAGAACGTCGGGATGAACCAACACCACCACCGAGAGATGGCGGCCGCCAGAACTGACGGGGACACCAACCCCGGAGGCCACAACCCCCCCAACCACAACCCGCCCAAGATTCTCCCCATGTCAGGAAAACTGGAGCAGGTACCCCAAAACCGCGCTTGTTCGCGTTCTCACAAATGTTGCACGGAGCTCAACAGATGATCTATAGCTGGGAATTTCACCTCTTTTGCAGGCGATGCAGAGCAACTCGGGCCTCGTCCGTCCTTCTGCCTTTAAGCCAGTGGTTCCCAAGAGCTTCCACTCCATGCAGAACCTAGTGGGCCAGGCAGGAGGGGCTGGAAGCGAGGGCAAAGCAGAGGCAAGGAATGAGGGGTTCGCTGAGAGCAGAGGAGGCCGGAGAGGCAGGGACGGAGCAGGAGGAGAGTCAGGAGAGGTCCCGGAGGCACTGCTCCTGGACCAGGACAGTCCTGTGAGGGTCAGTCGAGGTGAGGGTGGGGCTAACGGTAACGAGGTGGTTCAGGGAGGGATGTCCGACTCAGGGAGGAACTCCCTGACCAGTCTGCCCACCTATACAGGCTCGGGGTCCGGTTGCGGCCCCCCAGCAGTCCTGGGGCCTCTCAGCGCTTCCACCAGCCACATCAACAGATTAGGCATGGTCGGGGCGGCTGCAGGCCTGGACAAGCTGGAAAAGCCTGGCTACCAGGTAAAGCCACGGTCCACGGCAGCGCGCTCCGGAGCCTGCTCTCGTCATCTCTAATGTTCCACTCTGCGGTGTCTCCCCCCACCCCACCCCCCCTCTAGAACGGGCTCAGTGCCTCAGATAGTGGCCGCTCCTCCTCAGGGAAGAGCTCGTCCTCCTATCAGAGGCTAAGCCACCTGAGCGACGCTCCGGCCCCTCTGCGCCACTCGCCGTCCTCTGATGACATCATCCAGGACCTGGAGGACCGCTTATGGGAGAAAGAGCAAGAGGTGAGAAAAGCAGTGAGAAAAACACATTTATTAATTAAAAAAAAAAAAAAAGAATTCTTGGATATGAGTGAATGTAAATTTCAATTCAACAGTACGCTCTCCAAATATACATGTTTGAATTTTTGTGGATTTCTGAGAATAACATGAAGTGATTCTTGTGGCGTCCGCTAAGGTGCACGGTTCATCCTTGCGTCACTGACTTCAGCTCCTCCGTAGCCTGACTTCCAGCCTCTTTTGCACCAGGTGCAGCACATGCGCAGGAACCTGGACCAGAGCGAGGCAGCGATCATTCAGGTGTTTGAGGAAAAGCAGCGCGTCTGGGAGCGACAGATGGACGAGCTGCGACAGAACTACGCCTCGCGGCTGCAGCAGGTGGGGGCGCGAAAACCCAACAGGTCCCCGGTGGGGGAGGGGGGGGGGTCGTGGATGGCGTGTCGGGGACTCAACTGTTGTCGCCCTCTCGCCCCCAGGTGACCCGCCGCGCCCAGCGCACCCAGACCGCCCTGCAGGCCCAGATAAGCCGCTTGTCCCAGGACAAGAGGCGGCTCCAGGAGGAGATGGCGGCCCTGTTGGCCCAGAGAGAAGAGCTGGAGCGAAAGTGTCTGGATTACAGGAAGGAGCAAGCTGACATCTTGCCTCGTCTAGAGGAGACTAAGTGGGAGGTGAGATATGAGTATATGAGTTAGTGCGCTTGACTAGTTCAGTAGAATGAGGGTTTATTCACAGCAGACTGAGCAGTGGAACACTGTGTATGCACAATGGCGTGTGTGTGTGTGTGTGTGTGTGTGTGTGTGTGTGTGAAGCTATTTTGGTGGATATGTGTGTGCAGGCAGCCCACATTTACACGGCGGGTTGACAGTGTCGTCGGTTTGGTCCTGACCCCCCCCCGCTCTTTGTTTGGCAGGTGTGTCAGAAGGCAGGAGAAATCTCTCTGCTGAAGCAGCAGCTGAGGGAGAGTCAGGCCGAGGTGACGCAGCGGGCCGGCGAGATGTTGGCCCTCAGGGGCCAGCTGAAGGAGCTGAACGCACAGCTGAGGGAGCGCGAGGAGGCCATGCTGGGCCTGAAGGACTCGTACAGCGCCAAAACTCTGGAGCTGGAGAAGTGCGAGGGAGAGCTGAGGAGGACTCTGTCGGAGGTGGGTGCCGGCCTCGGAGACCTCGGCAAGGTCAGGTTACGCTGCATCCAGTGGTGCGAGTGGAAGGTGCAAAAACGCCTCCCCAGACAGGGATGTTTCCATGTGCCCCGTGGTCCATCACTGTTGATACATTCAGAAATGAGGACTAAGAACTTTAAAACGATACATTATAGAAGATCAATAATATTAACAATTCATGTCATGAACACTAGGAAACGCACATAAACATAAATAATTGGTTTATCTGGGTGATATTCCTGAGTTGGCCCCAAACTTACATTTTAATAAAATCTTTATACGCATCTGAAACCAAAATTAATAAATGTTTGTGTTGCCGAATGCCTGTTTAATATAAAAGTTGATGTAAGTGATAGCGAGGCTTTAAATCTAACCTTCAAGGCTTTAATCCACTCAGTCCTTCAGAGGAAACCTCAGGGAGGACACGAGCGCAAGGACTTTCTTTTCCTTTGTGCTGTTTAAAGAAGCACGCGCGCACACACGCGCACACACACACAATTTATTCAGTTGCATTAAAGACAAATATTCATCTCTTGTCTCCAGCGTTTGCGTTTACTGCTGTTGTTTACTGCCGTGTGAACGCTCTCGTTGGACCATTAAAACATTCTCAACAGATGTAAAGGTCCTTTTGTCTAAAGTTTCATCGGATGTCAGCTGTAACCCCGTCCCTGATTTATGTGTTTTCCCTCTACTGCGTTTATACGTTTATAACTTGTGCATGCTTGCACGTGCTGACAGCCAAATATGACGTTTATTGACTGGGACGTGTCTTTTCCTGCCCACAGGTGTCCATCCTGCGAGAGAAGCTGGGCGTGTTTGAGGCAGAGGTGCTTAGCTTGAAGCGGGCTCTGAGCGAGGCCAGCAGAGGGGCCGAAGTTGTTATGAGTCCCAACTTAGCAGCCGCCGGGCTGCTGCCCCCCTGGGGCGTGGCGCATTGCCCGCGTAACTCCAGCGAACCCTCCAACAGCTCCCTCACCCCCACATCCGACACCCTGCTGAGCCTTCAGAGCGACGAGGCCAAGGCCCAGAGGCAGGAGGCTCAGAGGCAAGAGAGGCAGCAGCGCGAGGAGGCTCAGTGGCGAGATGTGCAGCAGCGTCAAGACGCCTCCATGCAGCAGGACCTCCGCATGCGGCAAGACTCGCAGAGCCGACCGGAGATCCAGCTCCGCCACGAGGCCCAGCTCCGTCAAGAGGCCCACCACAGACACGAGGCCCAGATCCGTCAGGAGGCCCAACTGCGTCAAGAAGCACAGCTCCGCCAAGAGGTGCAGCTCCGCCAGGAGGCCCAGCTCCGCCAGGAGGCCCAGCTCCACGAGGCTCAGATGCGTCAAGAGGCGCAACTGCGCCACGAGGCCCAACTCTGCCAGGAGGCCCAACTGCGTCAGGACGCCCACCAGCCGCAGCGGATCCAGGAAGGCCACTGGGACGAGGCGGGGGAGCTACGCAGGCAGCTGGAGCAGCTGCAGGCCGCACTGCGCCTGGAGCGTCAGCACCGGGAACGCCAGGCCCTCAACTTTGACCAGGAGAGACACACCTGGCAGGACGAGAAGGAGCGCGTCCTGAAGTACCAGGCGCAGCTGCAGCTCAGTTACGTGGAGACGCTGCAGAAGAACCAGGCCTTGGAAAAACGGATGAGCCAGTTGGGACCCAAACCGGCCACGACATCCGCCCCCACCGCTGTGACCACCACCACCGCCTCCTCCTCCCCCACCTCCTCCAACTCTCCCCCTCCGCCGCCCGTCCTCTTACCCCTCTCTCCTCAGTCCCCGCCTTCTATCTCTGGCCCCATCGCCCTGACCATCTCCCCACCTTGCGAAGACCAGAAGGGCCCGCCTTCGCTCCACCAGCTTGCCCCGCCGTGGGCGGGACCCTCCCGTCTGGAGAGGATAGAGTCCACTGAGATCTAGAGATCTAGGTCCACGGAGAGAAGCATCCACCTTAACATATCCATACTTACAACATTCTCAAGTGCTGCGATCTGACGTAGTTTTTTAAAGCAGCTGTAGCCACGGAACAAATGCGGACTGTAAAACACAAGATTAGGGGTTAAGAAAAAAAGTGACCCAAAAAGGGAGGTTCACTTTATTCCATCTATTGTGTTTTTTTTGTTTTTGTTTTTTTTAAGCATCCCGTCTCTCGGCAACAACATCCTACACAATCTCTGTTCAAGAAAAGAGCGCCAGACAGAAGGACAGGAGAAGCTCGGCGACATTGTTTCGATGACAGCATTCACGCAAGGGTCATTTCAGTCATAGGAGAGGACCAAGACAATCAGGGATATTGTCAGAAATTAATCACCAAGAATATTTACTCATTGTAGTTTTATGTCACTGGTAATGTAAATGTAGAATTAGTGGTCAAAGTGTGTGACGTTAACTTGCATTTTTGGCCACAGAGCGCCTTACTCCATTGTTACCAGCACATATAAGAGAATTAAGGATGCTGGAGGGAAAAGATGGGGATGGGGGGGGGGTTATCATTTCCATCGCTTTAATTATAGTATCGGTAAATCAGTCACACAACACCATCATATCATGAACCACTCCATTCAAACCCCAGCAGCGGCGCGTCAAACAGACTTGACGTCAACTCAAGTCTTTTCATACTGTGTGCAAACGTGCATGAGTCGTTCATCGCGGAAGACGGCAGAGTTTATATTTTTTACGAAATGAATTGAATAGATATGTTTAACTGATAATCAGCCCCAGATGAAGAGCAGGTTTCAAGACTCACGTGCAGTGACTAAAGGCAAGCGCTAGATGTCGCTAAAGAGCTGTCGACGTCCGATCCCCGTCTTCTCGTGAAGCTGCAAGGACAAAGTGACAACAAGCACACAATTTGAATTTAGATATTATGACAATTGTGTCGTTCACCTTGTGCATTTACAGCCAGGAAATACGAGAAATCCCCAAAGTTAAAACAAAATTTATAGAATGTATAACAGAAAGAAATACTTATACTGTAATAGTTATAGATTGTATATGTGCGTGACTGTGAAAGACAAAAAAAAGAGTGAGTGTGTGTGTGTATGTGTGTTTGAGAGACAGAGAAATACGTGTGCAAGCTTATTAAAGGTTTCAGCTAATGTGATTGAGTATAGAGGGACTTAGTGGCAATAGAGGAGTTATAATAAAAGAGACTTTCTGTACAGTAAGATGTACATCAAAGCTTGCCGCATGGAAAGAGAGACTGAAAATTTTAACTTGTGGAAGTCTGTATATCATAAGACAAAAAAAGGTTTCCTCTGCAGAGACAAAGCTGGACAAAAGCAAGTTTTAAAAAAAAAAGAGATCAACGGAATCTGTCTGTTTAAAGTGAGCAGTCAGACTAACTGCACTATGTTGTGTTCTACACCCAAATTATGATGTACAGTTAGATTCAGATGTGAATATCATGGCTTTTATATGTGTTGTTTATGCCAGCATACAAAGATGTTGCTCCAGAATATTAACTTATCTCTAAGGTATTAAATAGTATTATTATCTTTATTACTGTTATTATATTATGGTGACCCAACAGAGAAAATTTGTGCCATTTGAGCTTTCCTTTATGTGTCTTTTTTCTTTTTTTTTCTTTTTTTTTTTTTTTTTTTTTTTAAATCTGTGATAGCCTACTGGCCTACCATAATGGTGCAATCATAACAACCCTGGTTTAAAAAAAAAAAAAAAAAGATGTTCTTTTTGATGTAGGTGATAAATGTAGTTCAAATATTGCATTGTTTAGCAGATAAAATGCTACGGATTTTATACATGTTTAAATTATTGTTTGCATTTATGTTACTATGACTGTTCTGGCTTGATTAAAACTGCCCCTTTGTTAGAATTCAATAAAGACGTGAATAATTCAGTACTCTTTCCACGGAGAAAGTCTTTTTTTTTTCTTCAGGTGATTCAAACCTTAAAAAAGAAGCAATAAACAATATTTTAACCACTAGAAAATTGTGAAATGTGAAGAAGCGAAACAAGACCGGAACGACGAATTCCATAAATGAAGTTTGTCCCTCCCCGGCTGCCTTTGGTCCGCCGGCTAACACCACAGTAGCTAGTAGTTAGCGGCTTTCAACAATAACTACCTTTTAAACAATCGTTAAGCAGAACAAATAAAATGCAACAGTGTCAAAGCTGCTCAGCAAGTAAGCCCAGCTTCCATCGATTTTAACTTACAGTACTAGCTGGTATTGTCGCGTTGATCGTAGAAGATGTGTGTGTAGAAATAGTTAGCCTCGTCTCAGATGATGTGAAGATTAAACTTTAATATGTTTCATATTGCTGAATTTATAACTTACTAACTCGGAATTGCATGATTTACTGTGGCGTAAAAGATCTAGAAAATAAATAGATCAGGAAATGCTTGATGTAACGTACTACAAACCTCAGTGTAGTCTACATTTAATTTGAAATTATTTTAATTTACAGATAGATTTATAGATTATATTACTTTACAAATGTTTTTTAAAACTATTTATTTTAATTTTAAAAACGTTTTTCCGTCATATATATAATTCCATGCTGTAATTGTCTTTAATGTTGCATGACCTCGATCTATGGATTTTTAAATTGGAAGTGAGTCATTTTCAGCAATTCTGTTTGGAATCGAGGTCAAAGGTCCTGTAAACTAATTAAAGACAAAAAAGAACGAGAGTAGCTTTCCTGTTGTCAATGGATCAGCGTGGTGTACTTGTATTGAACAGTCGTATTCACCGACTGTATCTTTCAGCCTTGACCTTTCAGCAGAGGAAGAGTTGTACATCGCTGTTTTAAATTGCTTTCTTTTCTCACAGGTTGGACAATATGGTTTTGAATCTCTGCTTGCCACACTATAACACGACGGTACATTGTAACAAGGTACAAGTTATTTCATGAACCAATGGGATGAGTGTACTTTGAAGAAATAATTTATTATTTCGTATTGAACATTCCATTCTTGGCAAGACTGATCGTGCTAGGGGCTTCTTTTTTTCCCACTCTTCTTTTTTCTCTCACGGTGCTCGCAGGAAGGATAAAACATTTATTTGAATGGTTTGAGATGGAGGACAAAGATTTCACAATAAAGAAGCAGATGGGCAGTGTGGGAGAATGAATCCCACATGTCCTTGTTATGTTCTTTGTATTTTGATCATTTTAAATCTACTTATTTTGCCTTTACACCATTCTTGGGGTAAAATACGTTGTTCTCATGTGCGACACATTCCTCTCAGTTTAAGGAGAATTATCTCCTTAAATTTGACGTTTTATGCAGTTTGTTTTTGTTGTGTCTAGTCTCCTGTCTGGATTTTTAAGGACACCAACCCAGTTCAGCTCAGTATTATACCAAAAATGACAAAATTTCCATTTATCTGCAGCTGTGTGCAGACGGCTACGATGTCACAAATCTCGTATCCGCTGAGCCTGCCGTTCGGAGGCGTGGCTTCAAATTGGAGTACTTCCTGCGTCCACCAGTGCAGGTAAGATCGCGTTTCTGGTACAGTGTACCCTCGCTATAACGTGGTTCACTTTCCGCGGCTTCGCTGCTTCGCGGATTTTTTTTTACAGTGCATTGTGCTCTGAAACCTGATTGGCAAACTAAAGGGGAAAAGGCACTTGCAGTCGC
The DNA here is from genome assembly GCA_911728415.1 of Lagocephalus sceleratus. NCBI lineage: Eukaryota > Metazoa > Chordata > Actinopteri > Tetraodontiformes > Tetraodontidae > Lagocephalus > Lagocephalus sceleratus. The sequence goes on along the minus strand of CAJVRN010000237.1, from coordinate 7,189,097 downwards.
ACCCAAACGGCAGAGGAAGAAGTTTGAACTTTAACAGTGTTTAAATAAGAAAGAACTGTGAGAATATGTTAAAGCCTGTGAGAAAAGTGTATAAGAGTGTGGGTTAGAGGTTTTACAGCCTTAAAACCTGGAAAATAATTAAAAAAAATAAAGCCGTTTACTTCGCGGATTTCGTCTATTGCGGATTATTTCCGGAACGCACCCCCCCCCGCGATAAACGAGGGTACACTGTACCTCTTTCCGGCGTTTGACGTCATTGCTGTCTTTGCTCCCACTGAACTTTTGTTGAATCGAGCTAAAATAACGGTCCTCTTTGTTTTACTCTCAGGTGACGCTGACGTTTGGCTTCCAGGTGGAGCTGTGCAGGCTGGATGTGGAGCTGTGGCCTTGGGGCATGGACCAAGGGCAGGCCTGCAAGAGGCTGGAAATCAGCACCAGTTCGGATCCAGCTCAAGACCACAAAAGGCCTCACAAATCTGAAACAATAAAGACGCACAATAGAGACCTGCATCAAGAACCCAGACCAGTATGCAGCAGTAAGATGGTTCCCGGCCAGCAGTGGAGTCTTCAGGCGCGGCGGTGGGGAGACGAGGCTCCGCCCGAGCCCCAGCGTGCCCTCAGGGCGCCCTCGCGTCACGCAGCGACTGAACCCAGTTCCCCCGAACCAGAGTTCAAACTGGTAGGTCGCTGTGAGCTTCGCGAGGACACCCGAGTCTCTTTCTCCAATTCGAGCTTCCGCCACCGGCCCCCGTTCCCGTTGCCGCCCCCCCCGCGCCCCGCCCGCTGTCGGCAGGAGGAGCTGTGGAGCCGGGGGCTGCCGTCCTTGGGCGCGGTGACGCAGCTGCGCGTGGCGATCCCCTTCGGCGGCGCGGCGTCCGCGCTGGGCTTCAAGGCCTTGGCGGTGTGGGGTCAACCCGCGCGCGGCTGCACTGCGGAGGAACTGGAGAAAATCAAGAGAATCCACGAAGCCTGCGAAAGACCGCCACCACCGCCTGGGCTGTTTACCTCCGCCCTCAACCCGAAAAAAACATCTGCAAAGGCTGAGGTACCTCTAAGGTTGGTGTTGTGGGCGGCGGCCTTTGGAATATGTAAAAATCCTTTGTCGTGTATGATGGTAATAAGAACGTTTTTCTGGCTCCAGCACCGATTCCATCCCAGACGAGTTCCTCGACCCAATAACCCAGGAGGTCATGGTGCTGCCCATGCTGCTGCCCAGCGGCGTGTCCGTGGACAACAGCACTCTGGAGGAGCACCAGAAGAGGGAAGCCACCTGGGGCCGAGCGCCCAGCGACCCTTTCACGGGGGTCCCGTTTACTTCCAGGTCCCAGCCCGTTCCCAACCCCCAGCTGAAAAGCCGCATCGACCACTTCCTCCTCCAGAGCGGGACGACGGGGGCGAACGGGAGGCTGGGGAGACGCGGGGAAGGAGAACGTCTGCAGGCGTCGAGACTTGTAGCCGCCGGGATGGACGCGAGCGCCTTGGAGTCTCCGCGTCGTGATGACGCCTCGTCCACCGGTCCCGTTACTCGATTTGATGCTGATGGCGGAGACTCGCGAACGGAGGAACATCCAGCTGCTCGCACGGGTCGCACACCCGAGGGTCAGCCCGCTGCTGCGGGCTGCAATGCATTGTGGGAGAGGGGAAAGAAGCGGCATCTTAATGGCGAGCCCGGGGAAAGGCCGACGGCTGTTCAGCCGCTTCCGTCGGCGAAAAGGCGGAGGGGCGACGCAGGCGAGCGCGCGCTGCACGGGATGGACGACGCGCAGCGTAGTCTTCGCCCAGCTCCCGTGACGCCCCGCGACACCCCAGTCCCCAGCGGCAGCGCCTCTCACGAGGAGCGCTTGTCAGCCAGCCTGGATGACGCGCTCCTCTCCGTGCTGCGTGGCCGACCTTCCTTCACCGCCAACTTGTCCCTCCAGAGGCGGCCCGCCCCGGAATCTGAGCCGGCGCGCGGATCGCAGGACTGTCACGCAGCGAGCGCTGGACCAGCAGGTAGGATGGAGAGTGGATCCTCTAGTAGGTGTTCTAGATCAGGGGTCCCCAACCCCCGGGCCGCAGACCAGTACCGGTCTGTGGATCAATCGGTACCGGGCCCACAAGAAATAATTTATTATTTCCATTGTATTTATTATCTGAGTCTGAACAATCTTTTATTTTGAAAAATGACACAATTCTCTCCGTTACGTCTCGGTCACCTGAGCACCAAAAGCTCGCGAAATGAGTAAAACAGACGCTAAAAGTTTCTTTTCAAGGGGAAAAGGCCCAGATTTAGATTTAGATTTGCAATATAAGCAATCTATGTGTACCACCCCCCCGGTCCGCAGTAAAATTGTCAATCATTGACCGCTCCGCGATGATAAAAAGGTTGGGGACCACTGTTCTAGATTCCAAAGTAGATACTCTAGTAGATATTCTGGATTCTAGGTTGGGTCTCTGTATTGTGCTGCTTCTATGAGGAGACATGACATCACCAACAAGCTGATACAGGTTAAAAGACAGACATTAACTTGAGGTTAAAACTAAAACTCTCTAAATGGCTCATAAAATATTCCGGCTGAAACAAAGGGAAGTTGAAAGCCCTGCTCTTTTTCCTCCTCGTTTGATCGGCAGGTGAGAAGACGTGCTCGGCGTGTTCCTGCTCAGTCTCCGTGTATTCCTTGTCCACGCCCTCCGTCTACCGCCTGGCCTGCGGTCACCTGCTTTGCCGGGCCTGCCTGCAGATGGAATCGCAGCGGGGGGACGCCGCCGGCCCATCGGCGTCCTGTCAGGTCTCGTGTCCTTCCTGCCACAGGTCCGCCCCACGCGGTCACATTGTGCGCGTGCACCGGTGACCTCAGAGGCCGGGAAGCGAGGACTGCTCATTGTGGCTCATTCCTGACGTGGCCCTAACGTGAATTTATTCCTTTGTGTAATATCTGGGGGGGGGGTATTTCCATCGTTTGTGTCACAGAAGTGTTTTCTCTCAGCCTATGCCGAACGCTACGCTGTTGCAGTTTCTCCTCGATTCATTGAAGCGCTGCAACAGTCGTGCTACGTTTACGTGACTGTTGAGAGTGAAGGACAAGATGTGTGAGTTGTCAAGAATAAACAGTAAAGTACACGTGCTACTCTTCACTCCTTTCTCATTTTAATTTGAGCCTTTTTAATATAGCTTTTCTCAGAGTCAAGTGTTTACCGGGGTAGAATTAAACCTCACTCAAGTCCCTCAGGGTGCCTACATGCCCTCACGTCCGTATATATTTATCCACCATCACCTCACGTCCTCTGAGCTTGTGTAAGAAAGGGTTGAATAAGACGGAGAAAAGTACAATTTATCGGGCTTTGCGGTCGCAAATGTTTCTGTTCCGGTTTCTGTGACAACATTAAGCTTAACTGAGGTTGTGATCCTTTTATCCGCTCAGTCATAAACATTCTGCTTCTGAAATGGAGACATCAGTAAACATACGCTGTCATTTACATGCTGCACAATATTTCATATAAAGCTTTCTATTCATTCTGTGTTCTTGAATTGTACAGGGACGCCTGTTATTGTTGATACTTTATGCAGTTTACAGGGACACTTTTTTATTCTTCATGCTGCCGCTGAAAGCGTTACGAATGGCTTCTAATCGCAGTTAATGTCCAAGGAAGGATCCAACTTAAATTCTGCACACTTTGCCCATTAACCTGCAACAGCTAATAACTTAAACCCAACTCTCAGCATGCAACGCGGAGTAATGAACGTATTCGATGTTCTTTTGAAATTCTAATCTTGTTGTGCTCGTTAACCCGGTGCATCGTTTGCGCCACGCTCCTGTTTTTGAACATGACCGCCATGAAATGTGCTTAATCAGCTCGTTTACGGCCGCAAGATCTAATTAAGAGCCTCGGCTGTTGGCGTTGTGCCACGCTTTTGCGACGGTCAACGCGAGTTCAAATTATTCCGAAAAGTTATTTCGCGTAAGTGCGGCGCGGCCCTGAATACAGAAAAGGCATCTTGCGCACATCGGGCTGATGGCGCACATCGGATGCAAGGACACATCTGCTGCGCCTCCGCGCGTCGTTGCGCGCACAGCCGTGGCATTGGGTGCCGCGCTCGGAGAAGGGCACGCCGGTGACGTCAGGGTGTGTGTGTGTGTGTGTGTGTGTGTGTGTGTGTGTGTGTGCGGGGGGGTCTTGGTCCTTTATAAGTGAGGAGTGGACGAGGGGGCCGACAGTCAGCCATCCGGCCAGGTGAAAGGGGGGACGTCAGCCGCCATGCCTCATTCCGCGCTCCTCCTGCCCCTCCTGGGTCTCCTCGCTCTCTCCTCCGCCTGCTACATCCAGAACTGCCCCCGAGGGGGGAAACGAGCGCTGCCGGAGACCGAGATCAGACAGGTGGGTCACAGATGATGGATGAGACCTCGAGATTAGATATTTGACGTTTAGGTTAGAGTATAATGAAGCAAGTCAATTTGAGAAACTGTACCTACTACCTTATTATTATTATTATTATTATTATTATTATTATTATTATTATTATTATTATTATTATTGTAGATCGCGTTATTTAAGTTCCACATAGGCTAAAAATACTTTATTAAAACGCTGGAAAGGGTCAACTCTTTTTTTTCTTTAAAACTTTTGCATGAAATAATTGGTTTTCTGTTTAAAATTATGTTGGTTAGAGTTGATGTTCAGTGACAATGAAAGTGAAATGTGACAGGAGGAGAAAGGGGGGGGGGGCTTTATGCCATAGGGTGGTTTCCATGGAGACCAGCACCAATCGCGACCATCCTAAATCATTTCAAATATGTTTATCCATCGTGTAACTTTAATTGTGGCCGTTACGGTGGGGCAGTGGTCAGCACTGCTCCGGGGGTCTGTGTCTTGGTGGGTTCTCGCCCTCCGCCTAAAGACCGTGCATAAGCTGATAAACTTAAAATTGGCCTTGTGAGTGTGTCCACGCACCCCCCCGGTATGTACGTATGTCATGTCTTGAGAGGTTCCCATGGTGCTGCTGGAAAAAAGGCAGCAAAGAAGATGGAATTGTTTTCTGTTGATGTCAATGTGGCCTGGATCAGGGTCACCCCCTCCCTCCCCCAAACACACACACACACACACACTCACATGTTTCTGTCTCACGTCCCTCCAGTGCATGTCTTGCGGTCCCAGAGACAGAGGACGCTGCTTCGGCCCCGGCATCTGCTGCGGGGAGGGCCTCGGCTGCCTGATGGGCTCCCCAGAAGCGTCTCGCTGCGTGGAGGAGAACTACCTGCTCACCCCCTGCCAGGCGGGCGGGAGACCCTGTGGATCTGAGGGGGGCCGCTGCGCCGCCTCGGGGCTCTGCTGCAACTCAGGTAGGCTTCGCTCCGACACGAGGCCGCGGTCCTGAGCCGGGCAGTTAAATACGACCCCCCCCCCCCACCACCCCCCTTGGTCCCCTCAGAGAGCTGCGTAGTGGACCCGGACTGCCCGGGCAAGGCCGAGGCCCTGGAGCCTGGAGACAGCCCCGCAGCCAGCTCCCCCGCAGAGCTGCTGCTGCGCCTGCTGCACGTGACCAGAAGAGGACAGACCGAGTACTGACGCCTGAGCCTGTGGGGAGTGGGGGGGTAGGGGGGGGCCCTCCAAGGGCCAGGGCCTGGAGGGAGTAAAGGTCAAGCCCATCCATCCTGTATGTCTTGACATTTGAACCAATAAAAGCCAGTCTTTATTTTCTCTCATCCTCCGCTGTTGTTGTATCTTTGTATCTGGAGGACACGGCGAGATGCACCTTCAACATCAGGCCAGCTGCATGGGGGATTTCTTCTCCAGATGCTTGTGGAGAAGATGTGTGAGGATGAAAATCCCAAATAAATGCCAATTTTACCGTTGTTTCAACCACACCAATGTACACGCTGATAGGTGAAGAAAGCTCTGTATCCCGTGAGGGTATTTACGCACCACAAAGCTCCATTTAAAATAAAGTTTAGCTGAATTGGACACAAACAACATCTCATATTACCGGATCAATCAGCGTAAAAGGGTCTCATGGTCTGTTCCTGTTATTGCAGCGTTGTCGTTTAAGAGGTTGGGCCGTTTTATTTCCCTGAACTGACCCGTAATAGACCTTTCAACAACACAAAACACCTTTGGATTTGCGTTGAATCCGGCCTTATTATTTGAAACAAAACCGACACGTTCAACAAAGAAACGAAACCAAAAGCTTGCACCTGCGTTCGGAGAAGTGCCAGGCCTCTGCGGTGAAGATTTATTAGGACTTGTCACTTCTTGCCTCCAGGAATTGCTGCCTTAAATGAAAGAGGAATTTGATTTAACTGTCCATTCGTCATTGTTTACGTTGCGCGTTCAATAAGCGATAGATAAATGCAGCGAATGAGTCGCCCAGGAAACAGAACAAACACATGTAAAATACAGGCAAACCCCCTCAGAGAGGATTCAAACCGACAACTCCAGATACTGATCTCATTACCTCTTCTCATTAACTTTGCTCGGGGTTGACGGAGTGTTGATGATGGAGTGTACAAAAAGCGACCACCACTTTTCAGTCACTCTGAAGGCCCAGAGCCACAGTCTGTCATCGCCCCGTGGGACTTTCCCCACTTTTGGAATGTTTCTCACGCCGGATGCCTTGCACAACCCGTGAAGAGCCACACCTGAGCACCAACAGTTGCTCTCGGGTCGATCCGCAGCCCCTCTGGTGCACGTCCCCCACCCCCCCCGGTAGTCGTCGCCCATCGACGACCACACCGGCCTCATCACCTCCGAGCTCTTCACAACCCCCCCCCACCTGTAGCGGTGACCCATTTAACTGGTTGTGGTGCAACAATAACGGAATATTCTGGCTAAAGTGTTCACAGTAAAGTCTTGAAAGGTGCTTATTAGACCTGTCGGGGCTTGCAGGAACACGGCTTTCTCACGCACACTCAATCAAGAGTGGTTAGAGCAAAGAGTGGGTGGCTGTTGCATTGCACGTGTGTGTGTGTGTATAAAAAGCTGTCTCCTACTCCTTCCCATCATTCCGCCCGTCACCATGGATCTGAAAGTTGCGGCTGTGCTCTTCTGTCTGTCTGCGCTCGCCATCTCCTCCACCGAAGGTACCACTGTTCCACTTTTACCGTTCCTCTGGGGTCATTTGGGGTCATTTAAACTCACGTGATCGTGCAACCGTGCAGGATCTCTTTTTTTTCTTTTTTTCTTGGCTAGTAGATTGTAATAACGGGTGTAGTGATGGTGGAACATTACATGAAAACTTTGCCTCGCGTTCCAGCGAACATCCCCGGGTGCTGCATCGCAACCAGAAAGTACATCCCCTACAAAGTCCTGGCGAACGTCACCCGGTGGACGCTTCAGAGGAGCAGCGGCGCCTGCGACATCGATGCTGTGATGTAAGTGACGCGGGGTCGGGGGGACAGGACCGGGCGGTCGGCCGGTGAAACCCACGAGGGGAGGGAAGCTTTTGTTCTCACGTTGTGCTTTCCGTCCGTCCGCAGACTTCACCTGAGGGACAACGGGAGGCGCATCTGTCTTGACCCAGCGGTGTTCAAAAGCCTGATGGTGCTCAAGGAGGAGTGGAGGAAGAAACAGTGGAAATGGAGAGTGAAGAAGAGAGCTGCCAATTGAAAACCCACACACTCTCTCTCTCTCTCTCTCTCTCCACACACACACACACAGTGTCTAATCACTCTTGTTTATTCACTCTGTGTCGTCTTCAAGCCAGGGTCTACATTATTGAAGCTGCTACTTGTGTTCTCAGAGTAATGTTAATTCTTCCAAGAACCAAACTGAATATTGATCTTTATCTACTGTTTGTTTTAATTATCTGTGATGTGAATTTAAAGGTTTCTAATGTTGGTGATGGATCAGTAATCAATCAAGGATTCTTCAATGATTTCAAAGGGATATTTGGGTGTTACAAGTGGATGTTTTTTCTTCTTTTTTTTTTTACATTTTAATCAGTGAATACGTTTGAAAAGAGAAATGAGCCTTATAAGAACAGATCTATTAAAGAGTCTAATACCTTTGCTGTCATTTCAGCTGTTTCTGTGTATTTCATTTTGTATTTTTTTTTAAATCTCTGCACGCATGCAACCCAGTATAGTCAAGTCAGACAATAATTCTCCTCATTTCATGCCACTTTCAACAAGAATTGACAAGAATCCTCAAACATGCACTGCTGCTGCAGGGTTATTGCCAATTTATATAAATGTCAACGTTTGAATTCCGAGATTCACCATAGTCTCCATCAGGTTGAAACCTGTTTCTTAACGTTGTTATGAAGTTGAATAAACTCGGTCGGCACAGTGGTGCAGGTCCAGCTTCCTCCCACAGTCCAAACACATGCGCAACTGGGACTTAGGCGAATTGGAGACTCATTGGCCTGACCGGTCTGTCTCTTTGTGTCAGCCCTGCGGCTGACTGGTGACCAGTCGCCCAGTGTCAGCTGGGAGAGACTCCAGTCCCCCCCCATCCCCCACCCCCCAAGACCCTCTGTGGAAGACGAAGCTGTAGAAAATGATGGATGGACGGATGGAAGTTCAAACGGTTCAAAAAAAAAAAAATTCCCACTTCACCGTCTGACGGCGTTCCAACGGGCGTTACGGCGCCGCCTTGTGGAGAATGTTAGAAATTGCACCACAGAGAGGAAAAACCGTTTAGTGGTCATTGCGGTTCTACTTCAACACACGGAAGTAAAAAAAAAAAAAAAACACTTTCTCGAGCATTTTTCCACAAGTTCAGTACTTTCCTTTCTTTTAAAAAAAAGAAGCGAAAAGTAACGACTTCTCTGTTACCGCGAGCTACGCGCAGCGCGCAAAGCTCCCGGAATTAAAACAAAAAAAACCAAACAAAACAAACAAAAAAAAAAAGCGCACATTGACAAAGTTCAAGAGAGTCGCTCCTCCCTGACGGGGCACGGCCCTGCACACTGTTGCTGTCACGTGACTTCCTGAGGCTTGACCGCGGGCGCTCGACGTCCGCCTGCAGCCGCCCCGGGACCGGGGACCGAGGAGCGGGGAGCGGGGACCGAGGAGCGGCGTCCACATCTGGGCCCACGTCGGCGGGACCATGTCGCCCAGAGCCGGCGAGGACACCGCCGAGCACTCGGGCCACCTCAAGTTTTTGTCGGCGCTTTTTTACGCGGCCAGCTCTTTCCTGATCACCGTGGTGAACAAGACGGTGCTGACGAGCTTCAGGTACGCTTCGCGCACACGCGCACACGCACCTCACGGCTCTTACGTAACCAGGGTTGTCTCCCGCAGCTTCCCCTCCTTCCTCTGTCTGGGGATCGGTCAGGTAAATGGCCCGCTGAGATCCGACTCCGCCGCTGCTCCATCCTCCCTCCCCAGCCCTGATCACCTCTCATCCCTCCAGATGTTCACCACACTTGTTGTCCTGTATGCTGCCAAGATGCTCAAAACAGTCCAGTTTCAGGACTTTGACAGAAGTATCCTCCTGAAAGTAAGAACTCGGGCGGGGGGGGGGTTGTGCTTGTTAAGTACCCTTTTGTCCCACTTCCCACTTCCAAGCTGCAAAATATTGATTTACTTGATCTCTTTTGACTTGTTTTTTTGGGGGGCAGATTTTCCCCCTACCTCTGCTCTACATTGGGAACCACATAACGGGACTGGCCAGCACAAAAAAACTGAGGTTTGGCCTTCGGGGATGCCGCCTGTCGCCGGTGGGGGGGGTGGGGGGGCTCCCGGTGTGTGACTCTGCTCCTGTCTCCTCCAGCCTCCCCATGTTCACAGTGTTGAGGAAGTTCACCATATTGATGACCATGATTTTGGAGGTGCACATATTACGGTAGGACACATCTGCCGCATCGCACTGGCGCTCCCGTAGCGGCTTTAACACTTCGCTTTGTTTGATTTTTTTTTTTTTACTTCCTCATGTCCAGGAAAAGGTTTCCTAAACGCCTGGTTTACAGCGTGATGACCATTGTCCTCGGTGCCATGGTAGCTGCAAGGTATGGCTTTATATCATACATGAGGGGCTGTTATCAGAAGTGGAGTTATCTGAGGGGCGTTTGGGGGGTTCGGTGTGGCTCTGGTTACATCTGCCTCAGAGCAACAAGGTTCTGGGCTCCACCTCTGGTTTTTCTATGTGTTCACGTTGGGTTGGTAAGAGAATGTGTGTGTGTGTTTGTGTGTGTGTGTGTGTGTGTGTGAGATGACCTCTCTGGGGGTTTCTTCCTGCCTCTGCTGGGCCAGTGATCTAATCAGATTGGGAGCAACTGGTAGTAAACAGCTCTGACAGATGCTTCTGGATGGTTACAGGCGATCCAGTATGCGTCCGCTGTGTCAGTTAAATGCATATTAAATTAAATTAGAGGCGATGGGGGAGAATCCGCTGCAATTTGAAGCCCTCCTGGACTCTAAGACCTGTAAGTTCTACATGAGAATGAAAAAAAAAAAAAAATCTCAATGCCCATTTCTTTCTACGTGTATCTTATATAATGCCCCCCCCACACACACACAAACACACACACACACACACACACACGTATGTCTTATTGTTGTCTCTTTTCCATGCGAGACACGATGTTCTCCGGCTCTCTCGAGGAGCGGTATTGATAAGATCACGACCTGTCCTCCAGCTCCGACCTGGCCTTTGACGTGCAGGGATACGCGTTCATCCTCCTCAATGACGCCTTCACCGCCGCATCCAACGTGTACACCAAAAAGAACCTTGGGACTGAGGTGAAACTCCGCCGACGCCGCTCCCTCGGAGGGAGCAAAGGTCACGGAGCGGGCTCGCTGTAGACAGCGGCGCGCCCGCGCCCCCATTGTCCGGGCTCACGTCGGGTCCTCCCGCCTCCGTTCAGGGCCTGGGGAAATACGGCGTTTTGTTCTACAACTCCTTGATCATCATCGTCCCCACCCTCCTGGCGAGCGCCGTCACCGGGGATTTGAACAAGGTGCGCGCGGGAGCCGGCGCCTCGCCCGCATGAGCCGCGGGCCACCTGAATCTCTCTCTCTCTCTCTCCCTATCTCTCTCCCTCTCCCTTGTTTGAACAGGCGATCCAGTTTGCCGACTGGGCGAGGGCGCCCTTTGTGGTTAGTTTCGTCATGTCCTGCTTCATGGGGTATGTCGCAACAGTCTGCAGCGAGCTGCTTTGGTTGCGTTTGCATGGCGACCTCGAACCGGTTCTGCCAACAAAAGCCACGCGTGCTGCTTTTGAGAGCGCCTTTTTTTTTCCCTGTGTTTAATTAAGGTTCGTCCTGATGTATTCCATCGTCCTGTGCAGCTATTATAACTCGGCGCTCACCACCACAATAGTGGGAGCCATAAAGGTAAGACGGGTCAAAACTGCGGTCGCGCTGACAGTTTGGAAAGGACCGTTTCTTTTTTATAACGAGGTTGCATTCCCTCTTCCAGAACGTTGCTGTGGCCTACATCGGAATCTTCGTGGGGGGAGACTATCTGTTCTCGTGGCTCAACTTCATTGGCCTCAGCATTTGGTATGGACTTTGGACCAGTGGTCTTCAACCCAGTCCGACAAGGCCTACTTTTTTTTTTTGTCCTACCAGGAAGACTCCGCTTTCATCCGAGAGCCCAGTTTCCTTTGTCTACCTGGTAGGACGGAAAACCCAGTAGGGGGCCTTGTGGGACTGGGGTGAACGCCCAAAGTAACTCCAGGCGGAGTTCGTTAAATGTTCCCAGTCAATAAAATAAAAAGAGAATTCTCATTTTTCCCCACAAAACTCTAAAAACATCCCTGATCGCTTCCTTCTGTGTGCAGCATGAGCGGAGGACTGGCGTATTCCTTCTTCACCTTCAGCACCAAGACCCCCCAGGAGAACACAGAAGCGGCCCACGAGCTGAAGATTCACATTCCGGACGACTCCAAGGGCAAGTTCTGACCAAGAGGTAGCAACGCGCACTCTCGCCGCTAGGCGGCGCCGTTCTGCTTCATATTGGAGCATCATTATGACTTCAGAACTAGAAATCAGGGATGCGAGGAAACAAACACCTTCAGGGGTTCAACAGGTGTTTATTGAACGGTTACCTAACATTGTGGACAGCCTGTCGGAGGAATCTGAAGTATGTGATAACGTGATTACCATGCAAGCTCGATACAAAACTGAAACTGTTGAGAGGATGTTAGCGGAGGAGAAAAACAAAACAAAAATATCCAAGACTAAAACTCACTGTCAAAGCTCTTCAAATTGTGCACAATCACTTGTTCCTAACAAACAACACGTATATATATTAAATGCCATAATCTTCTGAAAGAACAAAATAGACTACGGGTTAGAAATGCGTCAAAAATGCGTTACGATTGGGTACAAAGAAATCATTTGGTGTTCTGATTATCTGTAAATCGCTTGGCTTCCAGTTTCGCTGCACGCGGGCGCTGGGTCGTCGCAGCCGGACAGTCTGTGCAGGTTCGCAAGAGTAGTAATGAGAGGCTCCCGATAGGTGTTTAAGGGTGTAGTGTTGTTGAGCCACACTAGGCAATACACAAATGATATATATTTATATATATATATATTAAAAAAAAAGACACCTTTAATCTGCAGAACATTGCAAGCCTTATCCCAGATTTAAGTGCTCGAAATTGGTGTTTGAATCATGTAGTAAGATGCTTTTTGTTTTAAAAAAATAAACTTTTAACTGGAGATGAAATGCTACAAATGTCCGTGTTTATCCTTTTACTTTAAAAAACCCATCAACCAAATAATTTAGCAGACTTGGTTCTTAAGTGTCAGATTATTCTGAGACGCTCTCTCTCCCGTCGCCGTCGGCCGACCGAACGTGCTGCTGGGGCGAACGTGGCTTCCCCCCCTCCCGTGGGGGGGGGGAGGGGGGCACGATAAGAGTCCGTCTGACAGTCCGAGGGGATCGTAACATTTCCTAGCTTTGACCACACCCTGCACCATTCTGTCCCAAACTTCATCCATATTTACAATCACACGCGCTCTGTAACAACCACACTTAAAAAAAAAAAAAAAAAAAGAAAAAAACTCGTTACCATCAAAGTGCAAACAAAACTTAAACAAAGGTACTCTTTCTTTGCCTTTAGAAGACAAGGGAAAGACACATTCTTCATCAAATCTACAATTATAGCAGCCTAAAAAAGGGGGGGATAAAATGGAAGCTTAAGGTGCTTTAGCTTGTGCCTTCCAGGATGTGACGGAGGGGTGGGGGGGGTGTTTGAACACAACACTGATCTCAGGCCAATTCAGCTCTTCTCAAAGTCTGATTACACAACTTAACAGAATAAACTAAACTAGTCAATGATCTGCGTTCATGAACAATTTCTAGCTACAGCACATACTGCAGGAAGGCAGTTTGGAGGTATGGGGGGGGGGTTCAGGCGGAAAGGTTGTTGGCCAGCTCGATCAGTGCCAGAGCGCCGTGGAGACGCTCCCGCTGCTCCTGGAGCCGTCGCCTGGCGGCGCCTCCCCCCTGGCTGCCCTTGTCCTCCTCCTCCTCGTCTGACTGGAGGAACTCCATGGGGTCCTGCTGCTCCTGGTCCTCCGCTCTCGCCTTGCTCTGCGGCTTAACCTTGGTGGTCGTGGGCGCGCGCTGCTCACGTGTCTGCCAGTACCTGTTAAAAAAAAAAAATAGTAATAAATACAAGGCAGATAAGGACAGAAAACGTTCCCAAAGGAGAACACGGGTCACGCCTGGTCCTTACTTTGCCAGCCACTCGGCCACAGCCTTGTTGTCCACGGACTGGGCCTTCCCCTGGCCCTCTTTTGGTTCTTCTCTCTTCAGACGGGAGAAGGGGTGCTTGGGACAGTGACGGTTCGCGTGTGTGAACCGGTTCCCGCATCCTGCACAAAGGAGAAGAAACAAGAGGTGAGACAGATCACAGCCGCAGCAGCACTAGTTCAGCATGAGCAGATGCTATTCATTCGGCCGCAGCTTCAGTTTTAATCTGCACGCCTCAACAGGTGAAATGGAGATGAAAAGGGCGAATGTGCACGAGCGGTGAAAGAGAGTGGACAGACGTATTCAGGACCCACCTTTCTCTGAGCAGACGAAGGGCTTTTCTCCGGTGTGCAGCCGCTGGTGGGTCTTCAGCTGACCGCTCTGGACGAACGCCTTGCCGCAGTTTGGGTAGTCGCACAGATAAGGCCTCTCTCCTACACACAGACGCGCACAGCTTCAAACAACCGGAATAAAAAAAACAAAAAAAAAAACAAAACACACCCCACCATCACCACAACCACCCCGGTCACCAAGGAAACGGCGGCTCACCTGTGTGTGTCCTCTTATGAGCCTGGAGAGACTTTTCTCTGGGAAACACACGATTGCAGATGTTACAGCGAATACGGCTGGATGACGTTTCCCCCTCACTAATGAGCTCTCTTACGGTCTCGGCCCTCGGGCGTCCCCTCCGAATTCCATCCTGACATCAAGAACACACACACACACACACACACACACGTCAGACAAAATAAATCCCCCCTCTCGTCCCCTCCAGGAACCCCCCCCACCCCTGGATGAGGGTGTCAGATCCACCTCTCACCCACACGTGGCGGGGCGGCACATCCGGCGATTTGGCGCGCAATTCCCGCACGCTACTTCCGCAGGAGGCCGGAAGCAGCCGGATTTAAAATCCACCGCGCCCCGTCCTAAAGCGCGGGCGTTTTTTTTAAATGACTCCGGCGCAGCCATGTTTAGAACTCCAAACGAGTGCAAAGAAAACGCCCTCGGGACAGCATTAAAGGTTAGTTCGGCCGCTTTCGAGAAGCAACAACACCCCCCCTCCCCCCCCGGGTGCTTCATAGGGGCGGTCGGAGGCCTTACCCTGATCTGGTCTTGGGACGAGTCCGCGTCGGCCTCCCCGGCCGTCTGCGTCCCGGTGGGCGACGAGGCTTCGCTGGCGGAGCCGGGGCTCAGGGACACGTTGTGGGCGTTCTCCCCCCACTTCCACGGGTAGACCATGAAGTCGCTGAAGCCCGGGCTGGTCGGCGTCAGGGCCTCGGGCTTCCTGGGCTTGATCGGGGTGGTCTTGATGACGGAGACCAGGACTCTCTTGGGCGAGTCCCTGCTGAAAATGACGCGCGGGTGCTTGTTCTCAGCCATTTCTGTTGCTGTTCTTTTTTTTTTCTTCCTTTGGGGTTGTTGGCGCACGCAACGACTTCAGAAACCGACCGCAAGTAACTTTTTAAGAAAAGTTTGATCCTCCCGCTTCCACGAATCGACGGTGCTCTCCTCTTCAGTCCGGCGTGAATATGCCCTTCATTATCCAAACGGGGGAGAGGGGGGGGTAAAGAGGAAAAAGTAACTCCGGACCGTCCCGCCCCAGGAATCAGCCGTAGCGATTTGGCCCCCGTCGCCTCGGTAGCTCGTCTGAACGGACCTGTGTGCGCCCACGGGCTCGTCCCGCGTTGCAAATCGCGCCCGAGCAGCCGACGGGCCAATCCCGGGCCGGCGGCCGCCGCCATGCGTGGCCCCCGACCAATAGCGGCGGCCCGACGCGGAAGCCCGGCGCACCAATAGGAGCCGAGGAGCGCGCAAACGACGGGCCGAGAACTTCGCCGCCCAACGAGGTTGGAGGATTCCCGAGGCGCGCCTTTTTTTGGGGGGGAGGCGCTGACGTCACGGCGGGCCAATAGCGGGCGAGCGGGGAGACCACGTGGGACGCCGGCGCGTCCAATCGGAGGGCGGGGCGGTTTCCCGCGCTGAGTGGTTTCTGTTTTTGTTGTTGCGTTCAAGTCGCCTTTTTAAAGGGAAACGGCGGCCCGAGCGCGCCAAAGTTACGTAATGAGACACTTGAACAAAGAGTGATCTGTGACGGAGCAGAAAAAAAAAATCACAATACTCATAAAGATATTTAAAATAACAGCGAAAAGCCCTGATTATACTTGTGCTCTCCTACTTTGTATTTAACCACTTTCCCAGACGTGTGCATCACTGAAAGGACCAGTTATTTAAGGAGCTTAATTTAATGATGTATAAAGTGTGTTTAGACTTCTCTTGTGCGCACACCCGGATTTATGAGTCAAATTGATTCCTTTCAATTAATTCTGTTAAACCCAGCTTATCACATTCCTCAGTCTT
Source organism: Lagocephalus sceleratus (assembly GCA_911728415.1). Taxonomy (NCBI): domain Eukaryota; kingdom Metazoa; phylum Chordata; class Actinopteri; order Tetraodontiformes; family Tetraodontidae; genus Lagocephalus; species Lagocephalus sceleratus. The sequence continues at coordinate 7,173,119 of CAJVRN010000237.1, read as the reverse complement.
TTTAACAGTCTGCGCTGTTCCGATGCTCTCTCTGAAGACTTGAATCCAGTTAAAGAGCAAGGAATATTCTCACTTCAGCTGATAACACGCAGTAATAAAAATGTTTTCTTAGGGTTCACTAGACATTTGAAACATTTTTTCAATAGGATAGTGAGGTTTCAGTAAGTCTTTTGTTTTTTCACTTTTCATGTTTCCATTAAGATAGAAAAATTCAAAATAAGTTTTTTTTATATAAGACAATTTTTTTAAATATTGTACAATAATCAATTAGTCATCCACACCAAAGCAGCAAGTAAAGGCAGATGTAAAGTTTGTCCAAGATGTTTGCAGCCCTGTGAAGATGGAGGGTTCCTTGGTTCCGCTAGAGCTGCCTGCTGTTTCCACAGCAGGAGTATCAGTCCAAACCCCCCATATATCATGCGGGGCAACCACCGGTACTGGAGTTCGGTTGAAAAGTGATGTTGGGGAACCCCGAGTGGAGAACTCCAACTCAGATTTCAGTTGTTCCCCAACAGGCTGCTGGAGTCCTTCTAGATGTCCCCATCCAGGGTATTTTCCATCTCCAGACTGTTGAGTGTACCCCTGCTGCTTCTTGTCTTCTGCCTGCTGCTGCTGCTGCTGCTCTTCACCCCCATCATCAGGATGCTCATCGATGGCTGAGTCCACCTCCTTGCAACAGCTCATCACGTGGATGGACTTGCTGAGGCTGCAAAGATAAGACAAACATTTCAGTCAGGCAATCCAATACACCGTGAGTACATCTGCACATTTTGTACACTCTCACTTACTAGGATTTAAACTGTGGATTCAGCAGATGAGACATGGTGATAAAGGGATGGGTAAGCGCTTCAGATGCAGATATTCGCTTCGCTGCGTCCATGTTCAGCAGCGACTTGATGAGGTCCAAAAACTGCAGCTGGTCCTCGTATTCAGCCGCGGAGCGAACCATTTGCATCTGTTTTGGGGAAAATATTCTTTTTAATGAGAGACAGCACATATGCAGTGATTGATTTAACTCAAAAAAACAAATACTTACATGAAGCAGGTCATCCAGAGACCGGAGCCATGGATGCGCTTTATTCCCCACAACCTTTTCAGTGGCATCTAAATTGTATTCCTCTGGTGTCTAATGGGACAGAACCAGTAAAACATACAGAACATGAGAACCTGTGAAGGCTGAATATTTTCATTCAAATGGTAAAGAATATTAGCCAACCTTTAGCCTCCATGCTGGACCATTTCGGCCCTCCACCTCTACAAAGTACTTCCTGGAGTATAGTCCTTCACGGAGCTGGTGGTCTTCAGGTTGTCCCAGCAGCTTGACCAGCTGACTCATCTGCAGACAAAAACGCAAACGCAACTGATGTGAATTTACGAGGACGAAGACGCTCCTTGGTTTGGGAGGAGTGGCTCTGGTGTCTGACTGACCATTTTATATTCGGAGACAACACTGAAGAGATTATCTTTGAGGAAGAGGCTCGCAAGGACGCAGCCCATTCCCCACATGTCGATGCCGTAACTGAACGGCAGGCCGAGGAGCACCTCTGGAGCCCTGATGAGGAAAGACCAGACTTGTCAGTTGGAGCTCAGAAACAAACTGTGAATTAAGAAAAAAAAAAAAGGCGTGACAACAGCAGAGGAGACATGCAAGGTCCTAATACCTGTAAGGGACTGCTTGCACCACCATCCCTGGGTAGATCTCTGAGGGATGGTAGGCCAGACCGAAGTCAATCAGTTTGACCTTCAGGTCATTGCTGTTGGCCAGCATGATGTTATCTGGCTTGACATCAGCATGTAAAATACCAATGCGGTTGAGGGCGTCCAAAGCCCCAAACACCTACAGAACCGAGAATAAACTTTAAATATCCTTAACATCAAAAACAATGAAATAACAATAGATTTATTTCAGTTCCATCCACAGTAACATACCTGCTTGGCAATTGTCCTTATTTTACGAAGCTCTATTCTGTCAAAACTCTTTTCCATCATATCGTAAAGATCCATGTGTAACATCTCAAGCACCACACACGGATACCCCTTGTATTCGAAATCCTCCAAGTATTTGATCATGTTTGGATGACCGAGGGAGGAAATCTTCTTTAGATACTTCACCTATCGAGACAGACGACATCACATAATTTGATCCCTGGGATGAAACAAAAGGACTACAAATGTGTTACGAACATGTACCTCCTCCTGAGTGCCCTCTATTGAGGAAGGTGTTGTGGGCAACTTCAAGACCACCAAATCGTTCGTGTCCATGTTTCGGGCTTTGAAGACTTGACCGTGGCCACCGATGCCCATCATCTTTAGCACCAGGTAATGTGAGCTATCGCTGGAGAGAACATCACCAACTCTGACTGAAGACGCACGGAGAAAGGAGGAGGAAACAAGAAATGCAGCCATGTTAGATGCTTGTTTATTGAACACTGTGATTAGGACATCATACATCCAGTATGTATAACCTGGGCTTTTCACGACAAGTACATTTAATAAACTACATTTTATGATGTTGAGCTCACTTACTGTGTAACTTTTTGTTAATTTTCAGAGACATTTTTAGTTGACAATTTTCTTTTGTGACTACTGAGTATGAGGAGCAATGGCAACTGATGCTAATATGCTGATAACGTTCAGACAATATTATAAATATCAAGTATTCATGATTTGCAAAGCTAATGTAGGCTTTTTTGACTGCTTTGATCTTTGTTGATAAATCACCAAAAAACCAAAGACAAAAACCTGCAAAGGGTCTTTCGTTTGTACCCATCGGACCCATATCGATCATTGTATTCAATTATCAAAAAAAAAAAAGATAAATAAACATACTTTTAGATGACTCCCGAAAGCTAACTTTTATCAACAACACGACCAGGAGGGATTGATATTCAGAATTTCATATTAGAACACATAAGAGCATCAACTGATGGACCGCTGAGACAGTGGTCAGGTCCGTTAAAAGTGCCGTTATCCACCTTTGTTTGAGTCAACTCTAGCGAATGAATATCGATAAATGATCAATATACTGTATTGAGAACGGAGGGGGCGTGGCTTCGCGTCTGGCCGCACGTGCAAACATTTAAAAAGTGTGCGCCCGTGTGGTGTACGGAGGCCGGGAGGGGGCAAACAGCGCGTAGACACGTCGGCTATAAGTTTGTTTTGTTCGTTTTTTCTTTTTGTTGGTCGTTTGGAGCTTACTTGCGTTGCCGATTTGGTTAAAATGCTGCCGGACGCCTTCGGTTGCGCTGTGGCCAACCGGTTCGGGAACCTACTGGACGACGACGCGGATCCGTTCGACCTGCTGAGCGAGGCGGAGAAGGCGAAGGAGGGGAGGAAGAGGAAGGAGGATGAGAAGAGGGCCAAGATGAAGAAGGCCGGCCAGAAGGAATCCCAGAAGGACCGGCGTCTCCCCCGATCCACGCTCGCTCCGGACCCGGCTCCAGGTTGAGGGGTGGGGCGATCAGGGGCTGATGAGGATGGGTGGATGTGGGCCAGAAACCCTTTATACACTATGTGTAGAATCAGACTAAAGTATACTTGAATAAAGTAACAGTGTTGAATATAATGCATTAAATGTACTGCCTCGTTGCCCCCCCCCCCATAATTACTGCTGGAAGGGTCAAAATTGGACCCTGGTTTTAATGTTCATGGTTTGAGACCCACGAAGCGCTGCCCCCATTCAAAATGATGGATGGATCACACTTTTGTTTGCTGTCCTTGTGATCGGCGTCTCTGTCTTCAGCTCGTAAGCAGCAGCAGCAGCAGCCGCCGCCACAGCAGCAGCAGCAAGCGCGTCCGGTACCGGTGGCCACTGACCGTCACGGCACCGAGGCGGTCCAGAGGGGGCCGAAGAGGGCGACCTTTGGGGAGCGCAAGGCCAAACAGGAGGAGCAGCCCCAGGACTTTTCCATCCCCAAGTATGTTTCTCACAAACTGGAGCAAATGGTTTGCTTTCGAGGATCAGATTTGGATCGGATTTGCGTAAATCAATGAGTGAGTCTTGGTGGAAAGTCTCTTGTTTTACTCCTCAGGCCTTCCTACAATGCAGATTCCAACCTGAGGGGCCGAGGAGGCGAGGGTGGTCGTCGAGCAGGAAATGCGAAGGTCTCGGACAACTTGAACATGAGAGGAAAGAGGGAATACGATCGACACAATGGAACGTGAGCTTCTTGCCCATCTGTTTTTGATTCAAGCGTCATTATATTCTGCTTACATGAACCATATTAACATGTCACATTTGTTACAGCGGAATCTCTCCCGAAGAAAAGAGAGGTGGCAGAGGACCCTGGAACTGGGGCTGTGTCGACGAAGCTGCAAGGTCGGGGAACTCGGACGGTGACGGCTACTTGTACACGTTGGCAAATTGGCGTAACGTTGCTTATTGTCCGTTTTCACGAAGTGACTTAATGGAGGTGACATCTGATGGTCATGTCAAATCCGAGGAGCCACAAGTGCCCGCTGAGGAAGAAAATCAAAATCAGTGAGTGAAATGCAAAGCTTCAATCAATCAAAAGTTCAAGTTCTGCTTGTGGATCTGTGGAGAATTCCCTCCATTAATTATTTTTGGGAGCAGTGAATTTATATTCCTTCTGAAAGTGTTAATTTCATACCTGCTGTGGGCTGATTTCTGTTCTTGATGAGGGGGATGTAGTTTCAGAATCCAGTTCGAAAGACATTTGACTTGTTCTGCTGGGGACCTTGTGTCATGTTGTGGATTGACACCTGGTAGATCAATGGAGGACCATGGAGAGATGGTGGTCCAGGTTGCCATGGAGATGAGCCTGGATGAGTGGAAGACCTTGCAGGAGATAAGTCGCCCTAAGGCAGAGTTCAACATTCGTAAAGCTGAAAACAAGATTCCGTCCAAAGCGAAGGTTATTCACCAGTCCAGACCTCTGGAAGTGAGTGTGATGAGTAGAAAAAAATGCAGGAGTGGTTTTAATAATTTACAAGTGAGGAGAATACATACTGCAGTGTTGTGTTAATGCACATATTAACTGTTATTGGGTGGATTGGGAAAGTTCTTGATCAATTTTTGATACATTTAAAAGTTTCCTTTGGAAGACAAACTGATTTCCTTAATTCTTCATTTGAACCCTTTTGTACATTTAGAAATTTACAGGGACCATGGACATGGATGATTACGGTAACTTCTTGCGTAAATCGGTGAATGACATCACCTCCATGCTGGACATCAACTTTGGGAGCCTGGATCGACCCAGGCGAGGTGGTCGAGGAAGGGGAAACCCAGTTGGTCCTGGTAGCCGTCCAGAGAGGGCCAAACTAGTGCATGAGAAGGTTCGCCACCAAAGATGTGTCGTACCTTTCGAACGAGCAGGTGTAATATCTTTCTGCTTCCACAAGGAGGAGTCTCTAGCTCCAAATCCCGACAATCCAGAAGAATTCCCAGCACTGCCCACTGGAAGATAACTGAAATCTCCTCTTCATCATGGGAATGTTGGTTGCACTTGGTATTTGACACAAGTTTCTGCTGTTCTTAAGGTTTGGGGTTTTATTGCATTTATTTTCACAAGCACAAAAGGCACTATTGAGTATGACTGTATAGAATAAATACTGTTGCAAGCTCACGGCTCTGTTTGGAAAGTTGAGCATTTCAGGAAAATGACTAAAGCCCTACCCAAGTATAACATCAAACGAGTCAAATTAGATTGAGACAAATGACTTTGGAGTTCACTTTATTTAGTGTGTTCAATGCGAAATCCGATGTTGCAGAACAAGAGTCAGCCAAAGCCCCGTTAGGACAATGACTCGCTCCATAGCATGATTTAAACCGTACAAAATATTTAAAAAATACAAACTGAGTATAAAATGACATTTACAGTCTAGAAGAAGCTTTAAGATGAGCCAGGTTGAGAATGGAAGTACAAATGGAGGACAGATCATCCAAGAGCCAACCCCTCAACCAAATACATTCTTCAAACCAAAGGTGCATCTGAAACCAAATGGACTGAAGTTCTCATTTTTAAAAGCGTGGGCCTCGTCTTCACATCCCTCTCTCATAGCTGCAGGTCAAAACTGATAATTGGATAAGTACACAAAAAATATGGTCTTTAAAAACCAAAACAAAAAAAGTGCTTTACATGTAAATAGCTGATTGGTTAAATCTAAATGATGTATGCTCCGCGTCATGTTGGTTGCTTTCCATCCGCGTTAACTGTTGTGAAGCAGTTGGACTTTCCCGGATCACCGAAGTAGAGGAGCCCTGGCTTTAGGTATGGAGTGACTGTGGAGACAAAGTCGGTGTTAATGCACTCGAATCAGAGCTTCATTAAGCAGACTCAAATGCGTTGAGATGAAAGACGGGTATACCATAGCCTGGCGAACCGAACAGACTGAACAGAGCTGCAGACTTTACGTCCTTTTGACACAGCGCGCCTGTAGCATGCGGGAAGAGGAGAAAGGACAGAAAACGGTTGACCTCAGCACCAGCAGAGAATGTGCACGTGTGCGTCAAAGAGAGTGGGGCAGAGGAGGAAGACAGTGATCCAGAGAATCTATAGCCATTCATACTCCCGAAATGTGAGGAAGGAAGCAGCGAGTGGGAATGTGCATGAGCAGGGGCTAAATTGTTAGTACAGCAACTTTGGATGGACTGCAATGGAACGCTTTATTATTAAACTATTCGGGTGTGGAAATGCATCTAGACTGCTTATGCTGCTGCTTGCCTGTGTTCACAGTTCTAATTTCTTTATTGGTTTATGCTGCCAGAGTGAATGAAATGCAGCAAAAACTCTGTCTGCTAATGCTGAAATTAATGTTATCCTGCAAGAAAATCGACATTTTCCCTGAAATACTTGAAATTATTTAAGTAGCTTAACTATATTAAAATATTCAGACCATCCCAGTTGGTGCACCCCAGCCAAAGTATCATGATTCTAACAACATGATTGTTAGCAGCAAGAGGAAAAAAGTGCGTAAATAGTCTGGATTTACGTAGAATCGGAATAATTCTAACAGGTCCGCTTATTACGAGGCTGTCGGCATTGAAGGGAAAAAAAAAACAAAAACACATTCTGTTGCCAGAAAACTGATCAAGCTCTATGCAAGCACAGTCTCCGCGTGGCTCAGAACGAGTCAGAGGGGAGCTTGCCTGCAGGTGCGCCATGTTTAAGTTGTTGAGAGTGTCAGTGTTGGTTGTAGCACTGTCTGTGTCCCTATGGCTGCCCCATTGCTCACAAAACACGGGCTCTCTCTCGCCAGCCACGACATGCAAGTTGCCTAGGGATCTGACCAGTCGGGTGCTGCACAGGGAGCTGGCAGAGAGAACGGAAGCTGTTAATGTACCGCACACGGAGGCATGAGTGGCCATAGCTTCCTGGCTGCTTCTCGTCTGGACATCAGCTTCGAATAAATCAAAGTATCAGATGTTACATGACTCTGGCACAGTAACAGTAGTGGGGGGAAACATGAGGGGATATTATGGTTTGGGCAAACTTAAGTGAAAATTAGAATTTAAAGTCTTAACATTTCAAGGAAAAATACGAGTTACGCGCATATTTTCTCGGGGGCCTTAGAGGCCCAAATATGTAGATGTTTAAATGAATAAAAATGTCAGCACTTTACATTCGTCGTGCTGCGTTTCCGTCATGATCACCCGCTGTGTCCTAATCCGACTGACCTTTTTCCTGCTCCTCCAGCAGGCAGCGACGTCCTGGACCTCTTCCTGCTGTCTGAGTCCTCAGACAAAGCCAAGGGATTTATGCTGGCTTTACAGCCCTGAGTGCTCGTGTGCAGGAGGACCGTGCTGCGGAGTGGACAAAGCGTTCATTATTGTGTCTCGGCCACGTCCAGCGTACGAAAAGGGAGAAAGCGGCCTTTACCTAAGGGACTGGGAGGAGGACCTGGTGTGGATCTTATTCTCTTCTTGCCTGAAAACACAAGTAGTGCGGCAAAAAAACGTGAGTGCGCAGACAGAGTGGGTGGGCCGACTTTCAGATTGTGTTGTGTTAGGCTTGTGTGCAGATTGTTTTCAGTTTCAGCAACAAGACGGGCTTAGTAAGACAAAGAGTGAGACTATATGGCTACACACAGAGCTCAGGGTTTCCTTTTTCACTGAGAGGTTTCAGCTCTGAGGGGATATTTAATTTTATCAATGCAGCAGTCAACACATAGTTCAGCAAAGCATGACTTTAAAAGGCGTCTGACGGCTCTGCTCACCGGCTGTATAGTTACTGATTATAAAGTAACACGATGATTCTGGACAAATTCCTGGTTTGGGCTTGGAAATAAAGAGGGATCAGGGTCTCACTTACAGCATTCTGGGTTTTTGGGGGGTAGGCTGTGGAGCTCATTCAAATCCTAACCCGTCTATACAGAAATGCAGGATGGAAGAAGGGAAGCCATACACAATCCACCACAAGGCAAGGCTACACAGGGAGGAGAGCAGCATGGCTACCAGCCATCTGAAAAGTGGACAAATCCAACAATAGCAAACAGAAAAAAAAGGAGGAAAAGCAGGAGACACGGGTGGCGTCCAGGCAGGACACAAAACCTCCAATAAGCTGCTTTTCCACTGGGACTGGATAAAAGGGTAAAGGTTGAAAAGTGGTCTGGTCCGGAATTCTTTGGATAATGACGCCTTTATCGAATGGGTAATATGCAATCAAGCTGTGAACAAAGTGAGGACTTCAAGAGTGATTTCGCAAAAATATATTAACCGTGAAAGTCTACACTTCATTCACATCCCTCTTTTTTTTTATTATGATTTTGTGATGCTGTGTGCAGCAGCCCAATAGAAAACAAGCATCCCATTGTCCAAATAAATATGGACTAGACCCAACTGTCGAACGTATAACAGTTAGGAACCAGTGGAAAAGCAGCAGGCATTTGACATGGCCCAGCATTAACAAGACATGACAGAGAACCAGCAGTGACATGCTCATGCAAGCATCCCCATTGCCATGCATTAAAAAAGGGAAAAACATAAAATCAGCAAAACATTTAACATGCACTTTGGTGTTACACAAAAGAGTAATAGACAGTTGGTTCATTGCAGCTGGAGGTTAGCGGTTCGTGTAGTCGCGCAGGTAAATCACAAAATCTGAACTGCAAGTAAGTCCATCTTCATCCCACTACCAAACTGAAACAAACAAACAAAAAAAATCAGAGGCTCACATCCATGAGCTTCCATCCTTTAGACCCGACTGAAGATTGGAATACAGAAACAATCTCAACTGCAAGCCAAAGAGCTTGACATTTAGACGCTCCCTACCATTTTAAAGCCCCCTTTCTGAACAACAAAGAAGCAGCCCTAAAGCGCAAAGTTGGTCACATGAGCAAAGGAAGAGCTTCAACCAATCATGTAGAATCATGATTAGTTGAGGATTCGATGCGCTACAGGAAGCTTCAACTAAGAGCTTCACTCGGAATTTCTCAAAGCCTTGATGTCGAAGCGGAACAGCTCTGTGTGTAAATGAAAGGCAAATGACAAGTGTGTTACAGTGTTGCATCCACTTCAATGCATATCCATTCCACACCGTGGTCATCCAGAGGACACGGGGAAAAAAAAAAAACAAAAACAAACAAACAAAAAAAAGAAATAAAGACAACCTCGGTCAGCCATACCATTCTGTGGCTTAGTGACTGTAGCAACAGGAAGATGTCAGCTTAACAGGAAGTGACATGCACTTACCTCCATCATACAACACCTCTCTTTTTTTCCTCTCCCCCACTCTGCTATCTTTTCAACGGCAGGCAACACATGGGCCACGCGGTGCCCATGAGGCTGCAGCAGAACACTGCCACCTGCCTGACACGGGGGGACAACAGAAGCCAGCCGCGTGGGTACATTGGCAGCCAAGCTGACACCCAAACCTCACCCTGCCCGACCGTACGAGCACCTACTGCGCGGGCGCACGCGTTTGCAGACCTACTGCTACGCTCAGCGGACGGTGCCTTTTAGTAAAGCTGCTCTAACTCTTTCCGTTTTTTTTCGAACTGAACCAGGTCCAGGCTTCACCTCTGCCCGTCTGGGAGTGTGTACCTTGAGCTGGACTTTGCCCGCGGAATGTTTACCTCTTCATTTACACACTGCCATGTCAGATACTAGTATTTGATCAGAGCTGCACGGTCAGCAGCTTGAAGTTCATCTCCGTTTCTGATTTACTCCCAGTTCGACCCACATTCTGTCTCCTGCTGTTGCGGTCAGTTTTGTGAAAAGATCCAGTCTTATCGCAGCTTCACTGTGAGACGTGCATCTTTCCGATGCTTCCATCAGTCCTTTAATCACCAGCCTTCAGCTTCATTTAGTTATCCGCACTTGTTTACTGATTACAGAGGAACCAGGGTGGCACACTGAATCTTTAATCTGACGCAAACACGAAAATTGTTGCGGTATGAAGGGAATGCGGCCCTTCAGGTTCGTCTGCTGCGGAACAATGGAAGGCGATTCCAAGCAAACACTGAGAACAGGAGGAAGCTCAGAGTACATCATCATCAAAAGAAAAACAAAAAAACAAAACCCTCCAAACTGACCACTTGGGATCTCTGAAATGACCTGATGAGCCAGGACCAATACGAGCTGTTTATTTAAATGGACAAACATGAAAGAGTGTGTGAACGGTGACTTACGAGAACGAACCAGAAGCCGATCTGGCCTGCCTCCTGCTCTTCAGGGCGCGCAGCTTGTCTCCCTGTGTCAGCCCATTTCGCTCCTCTTCGTCGTTATACTGTCAAAGAGTTTCAAGGATTTAAAACAATCACTCCGCGACCCTTCAAGTACAGCTTCCACACCAGACTCACCAGCTCCAGTTCCTCCTTCTTGGGTGACTTGTTCTTGTTGCAACCGTTGATGGAGATGTCATCCACTCCGGACAAGATCCTGATCATCTTGCCGTTCTCTCGCTCCTTGAGCACTTTCTCCCTGAAAACTTCTCCATCGGCCCACAGGCCATTCTGCTTTCTGATTGACAACATTTAAAATATGAAGATTATGAAACAGTGAAATAAAGAAAAATCAGATAGAACAGAAACAACAGCTTTTGTTATTTCACATTGAAAAGTCCGACAACACCTACTCCTCAACAAAGTTCTGCTGGGGCCCGATGATGGATCCCGGTCTGCAGATCCGTATCCAGGCGATGGCCTCTGCCGCAGTCAGGTGGTAATGTTTCATCATATAGCAACCAATCAGAGTGCCGGTTCTCCCAAGACCAGCTGGAATTGAAAAAAAACAACAAAGTGTCAAATGGAACCAAACACTGTGTCTGCAAGCCCAGACAGGAGGGAGATTCCAGGAATCTGACCTTTGCAGTGGACGGCAATGGCTCCTTCAGCATCCTCGCATATGTTGAGGAACTTCCTGACGATGGAGTCGTTTGGAGTGCTCCCGTCGACAAAGAACAGATCGTGATGCTCAAATCCGGTCTCAGTGAACCGCTTGGCGTCGTACATCTTCTTGTTAAGCCGGATGATGGTAGTGATGTTATGCTTCCTAAAGAATGGGATGTATGCCTCTGGGGCGTGCAAAGGGTAACCTGAGGACAAAACAAAACACTCATGTTCGTTCTACTGGAGCTTAAACCAGATGAGAAAAATCAAGTGCACTTCACCTACCATTCTCTATTTTGCTTTTTGGGTGAGGTCCACTAAAGGCAAGGAACTTTCCTGGAATGATCCAGTTCAGGTCCCCGTTCTCTGCTCTCTCATAGTGCTCGTATTCTTCCACGTCAAAGCTGGAAAAGTCCAGCCAGCCGTACTGGAGGGCCTGGGAATTGGCAGAGAGGGTCTTTATTTAGGACTGCGTCACGGGGCAAATGTCCGGAAGTCTCAAGAAGAAATACCTTGTTTATGGCACGAAGGCAATCTAGGATATTCAGATTGTACATGCACGTTCCAAAAGAAGCATCTCTGTAACAGATTAACAGTAGAGTCTGTCACCACAATCTGCCGGAAAAAACAGATATGCATTGCGACTTGATGGGCCGAATACAGGCAACCTTTTCCTTTACCTGAATGGAATATATGTCGAGTTTCTTGACACCAGCAAACTGTGCACCTCCTCCGGTGTCATGTTAAGATTCATTACCTTCAAAACGTGACAGATGCACAATCATTGTGTGTTCCATTTTATTGTGCTGTATTATGCTGCAATTTATTGTGCTGTATTATGCTGCAATATACAGCAAGACACACACACACACACACTTACTGCATAAGATCCAATAAGGTAGGCAGCATTTACTTGCTTCTTCTGATCTCCACTGGTATAAAATATAATCTTCTTCCTTGAGAGTGTAATAGACTGTGCAAAAGAAAATCAATAGCAGCAGTGTGAACTTTATGTATTATTCGGCCTCAAAAGCAGCCGTTAATAATAAAAAAAGTCATTAAGTGATGACGGCTAGATGGAATTTTAACTTCCTTATAACTTCAGGCTCATTACAATGCTCTAATTGAGGCACTAACTGCCTTCTGGGGAAATAATTAGCCTAAAAGTGTTTGTGCAATGGCATCTAAATCAAAGCGCTGATAAAGTAGAGAGAAATTAATCTTTCGGATCAATAACCACGCCTGGATTTATTTTCCCAGAACGAGGAATCAATGGGAGCGGTTGACTTTACCTTGAGCTTCTTTGTCAGCTTGCAAGAGAAGCGATAAAGCATGGCCAAGTTGAGGGGACCAAAGTCTGCATAGAAGCTGCAAGAGAGGAGACAGTGGGCGGAGATTCAGACCTGGACAGTTCGGCTGTTCCTGCAGTTTCAATTCGTTTATAGAAATACGGATGGCCATTGCAATCATTTGAGAAACACGCATAGTTCGAACTTCAAAGTTCGAAAGGGCTGTTTTTCTGAAAAGATGACTTGCAGGATTTACGCCCCCCCCCCCCCTCTCAATCCGAAAGGTCATTTAAAAAAGGAACAGGCGGCAAAATTCTGCTCAGCCTTGGAAAGAAACTGCAAACTTACTTCTCATATGCCAGCTCTTCATCTACGCAGAAACAGTGGCGGTCAGCTGTGCTCTTGACCTTTTGCTTCAGTATGGCGAAGTATAGTCGATCTGAAGGAGGAAAGGGGGGGGGGTAGGGCGAAAAATAAAGGGCCAGTAAGATCCCACCGTGCAACAAAAACGCTGCTCCGCATCTTTTTCATCCATTTCACACACACACCCCCCAAAACATACTAATGTGCAATTATTCCCCTTCTACTCACCCTTAATGAACTCAATGCACTTTGACGACACATCGTCTGCGGTCATGCTGCCCACTGCTGAAAACATGTTGTGCAGGAAAAAAAAAAAAAGACACATGCAAGTCAGATGCGTGACGATGACCCGCTCTTATTGCGTTCAACCTTCCGCGATCGCCATGTGAGAAATGTCCGAAAAAAAAAAAAAGTTAAAATACAAACCGTGAACCTCCGACGTCACTCTGTGAAGGCTTTCGTTATCGACTTAGGTCGTGGTTACGTAAAAGTTGGCGCACGTCTGGCGAGAGTTTCGTCTGCAAGTGCGCACTGGGGTAAAAGCGATTCGCGAAGGCCCCGCCCACGAGATTTTTGCGTGTTCCTATTGGCTGCTCGGGGCGCAAGCGGCCGCGCAATTGGGGGGACGGCACGTTAATCCCGCCCACTTCAGTTTAAAGTTCTCGGCCTCAGCCACTTCAAGGCCCGGGGGCGTGTCCGGATCGTTGCTAGGACGATGGGTAGACCAATCAAAATGGCTATTTCCACTTCTGAGCCCCGCCCACTTTCAGAGTTGAGGCGCAGATTGATACATTATAATAATAATAATAATAACCAGGAAATCGGCATCGAAAAAATCACAAGAAACGACACTGACAGCGTCGAGATCGTTATGTTTCTAACACCAAATACGAACCACTCACTCATACGTCACAGGCAATCCCAAATTGAGCAAAACCAAGCAGAAGTTGCGTTGTATTCTATTGCTATGGCACAAACATGTGAATGACGGTGCGCATGTCGTGTTTTCGTTGCCTGGTGTGCACACCGTGGTGGTGAAATCAATGCGGATCCGGCGCATTAACCATAAAGGGACAGACGGTGTCGCCATATTAGGTCAAAGCTGGGGGGAAATATCTTCTTTCGCGCACCCTGCTCATTTAAAAACGCAGGACGCGGCGTCTGCAGCCCGCCGCGGCGCGTCTGCGCGCATTTGCCAAGTCGACACAAAGTTGACGGGGTTCGTCACGCGACGCCCTCTTACCTGTTATCTCAATGTAAATATCGGAGTTTGGCGCCTCCTCCGAGCTGTTCGGGGCTGCACAGCGCTTTTTCCTCGACTCGGCTCGCCTCCTTTCACTCTTGCGCTTCATCTTGCTCCCCGGGCTGCGCGGCGGACATCCCCGGGCGGCCGCTGCAAGCCTCGACTGCGCACCGCGTACCTGTCGCTTATGGCATGCCCTGGTCTGCAGCGGGTCGCTATCTGCGTATGTGTCTGCGTGCAATGGTGTCAACCGAGGTACAGTTGCCTGGTCCGGCGGTGCTGACGTCTCTGTGCAGGGGCAGGATTTCTGAATCCCCCTGCATATGACGTATCAGGATTAGATTTTCAGCACACTCCCTTGACTGCTTGTTTGCAGCAGCTCGGCATGCAGTTGAAAACATGTGGCTGGTGTATTATTATTATCAAAATTAATATTGTCTTGGTGGGACCCGAGAGCGTTGACCTGCATGCACAAAACGTGCACAGAAAGAGGAAGAGGAAGAAAAAAACACAAGCTTTATTTATGCTTCAAGAAATACTGAATGTGAGGAATGTGGCAAAATAACAAAACCAGCTAGCATCAGTGCATGTAAAGGGCTAGTGATGTGGTCCTCTTCAGAGAATGCAGAATTGTTGCTTTTGAGCTGCTGCAACAGTGTAATTTCCCCACTATGGGATCAATTAAAGCTTATAATGTACGCTTCTTATCAACATCTAAATCATACAGTCAGTAGCAGCCACACATCATTAAGACTATCAACCGATAAAAAATATATCTTTTGCTCATTATCATGTTATGGCTTATGCACTTGCAGTTAGGGGTTCTCTATTTTGGAACTCTGTTTTGTCAATGTCACAAATCTGTTTATAGGAAATCCTATAATGGTGTTGAAAAACACCACTGAGGCAACAGAGGTAACCAAAGCATTGCTCCAGGCCTGAGGAGGTCTGGTTTTAGCTGTTTAGGTTGATTACAGTCCTGTCATTGACAGTATGTTTAGTGTTTAATTGCAACAAAGTCATAAGTTAAGAATGTCACTCTTGCATCAAAAGCTTTGCAGACCGTACGGGGCTGCATCCACACGGAAATCTGAATGGGGTGACATGACTATTCCCCCCATTCCATCTGCATGCAGGTTTGGCCTGTTCAACAAAACCGTAGCTGCCGACTATATCTGACCAGACACACATGGATGGAGGACGTCGGCTCTCTACACATGGATGATCTTTGGCTGGCTGAAATCCAACATCTGCTGAACTCCAGCGAGCTGGAGGAGCCAGTTAATGGGCATGTGGTCCAGTCGATTGGTGTCAAAATGGCAAAAATGTACCTGTGGGCCTGTGTGAGGGGGGGAGAAAATGGAGGTTTGACTTGATGGAGTGAGAGAGAGAGAGAGAGAAAGAGAGAGAAATCACAGCACAGCAGAAGCTGGGAGGGTTTACCTGGTCCTACAATGACTGCTCCACCTTGTTGGTGGAGGTCACCCTGAAAGTCAAATATAGGGCCAGTCATGGCTCTCCATATGCTTTTCAATTGTCCCGCAAAAATACCAGATTTCACATGTGGGCTTGGCTGTGCTGAGAACAAAAGAGTCTTCGTGAATGTCCATCTTCAAAAAACAAATTAAAAAAAAAGTAGCGGTTGCACTATACCTGAGTCAGTATATGTCTCCTCCCTTTTCATCCCAAGCTTTTGATAAATGTGCCGATCGGGGTCTACATACATTTCATAAGGGTACCCTGTCAGGGAGCAGAAGGCCTATGAGAATGAACGTCACATCAGCATCATAGGAACAAAAAACGAAGCATGAAAGTGACTAAATGAATCCACTTACTTCTATATGATGGTGCATAGACTGCCCAATCACAATCAGCCTAATTCCAGCATCCTGGAACAAAAGTGGTTGTTTTGGTTGACCAAGTTTGTCTTTTTTTAAAAAATGCATTTTCATTTCCTATAGAACTCTGGAAATGACGTCTGAATGTCTCTCGTTGCTACATTAGTCTGCAGGTTATGTCATGCTGAGACAACCACAATAATGTACATGTCAAGGCACAACTCACCATAGGCATCCCAGACAATTTCATTATATTTTAAAGTACCACCAACCCATAAAATAACAATTGGAGTCTGCAAAAGACTTTAAAGCAGATTAAATATATGAAATCAAAGTCTGATAATCAAAGTCTGATATCCCAAAATGTGCATTTTTTTTGCGGTTGTTGTGAATCTCTGGTGCTGCTGTAAACTTACCTTCAGGACGTCCTCAGGTATTTTACTCAGATCCTCCACATACTCTTTACAGGTGTAGCACAGGAAATTCTACGAGAGCGCAAAGACTCAGAATATAACAACGTATTTAGACCCGAATAACCTTTATAAGCTTTCCGTACCCGGACGAAAACGATGACGGATTTCCCGTGTTGGTAGAGATCCTTAAAGGGGACAGCGACTCCGCGTCGGTCGTAAACCGAACAATCGTCCACGTCCTCAAGGCGCAGGTCGACACAAGCCCGCTCGGGGTGCCGAGGATCTCTCCCGACCTGACGAGTTATGGGCGAAAGTACTGCAGCCATTTTCCCCCCGCTGCTTCCCGAAATCGCATTGCTATTTTGGGAGAGGAACGGGGCTGGGTGGACGTGGAAACTGGAGGAAGGGAGAGAGGGCCGGGGAGGGAGGGGATGGAGATGGAGAGGGATATTTAAAGCCGGAGGTGGAGCGCGTCTGCAGGTTTAAGTCAAAGTCAAATTCTGTGCTTTTTATATTTGCAGCCGAGGGAAATCTTCCTGCAGGCTCTCCAGTGACAGCGGCTTTGAATGAATGCCGGGACCAGTGACTGGTGGGTGCTTGCAGGAGTTAAAAAAAAAAAAGAAAAAAAAAAGAATTCCTCGTTGACCTCACCAGTTTAGCGTCATTCTGTCTGCGCCGTTTTCGCAAAATTCTTAAATTTTACATTGTAATATTAAAATTATATACATTTATATTTGCACTGCACCTGACGTTCTCTTTCAGTTGAGAGGGCAACTTTAAAACAACAGATTTGTCATATTAAAAACACAATAGAAACTATACAAAAAAATAGTTTAGTGTCGTTTTGTGTGCACCGTTTAAGGATATTGTTTGATTTTACAACGTAATATTACAATCGTATACTTTTGTATTGGTACTGCACATCACTTTCTTTTTCAGTTGAGAGGGTATCTATAAAACAACAGATGTATTATATTCAAAAATATGAATTTGGTTATAGATAGGTATATAGAGTTTTTCTTTTCAGAAAAAAATAGAGTGTAGACACAGCTTTGAGTGAATCCCAGGACTAGTACTGTATATAGAATATCCAAATTTTTCACCCTAAAACTTTCTCTTTTTTTTTTCGCCTTCGCAAATATGAGCTGGCCCTCGTGGGCTCCCGTCCGTCGCCTGCCTGGGTGCGGAAGCCAGCCGCCGCTCTCCGAGCCCGTCCGAGCGCGGCTCCTCCGGCCGATGCCTGCCTCCAGCCGGGCCCCGCCACCAGCCCCGCGGCCCTCCGCAAGCGTCGTCCGCTGTGTGGGCTGCGCCGCGTCGACCGGTGAGGCTTTTCCTTCAACGAAACAACGCGTCTGCGGCTCCCCTCCCGCGCTAGCCTAGCGGCTAACCCAGTGATGGAGCTAGCGCCGGGGGGGTGGGTGGGTGGGAGAGCCGCGGACTGGGAGCACTGGGAGCACTGGGACAGCCTGCTCCTCTCCCAGTCCCTGCCTGCGTGTGCGTGCGCGTGCGTGTCGCAAAGTTGTGCAGTGGATGGAAGGCGAGGCGACGGGAGCGCTTCGGGAGCGCTTTTGTTTTCAGTTGTGGAAGAAGACCACCTGTTCGCTGTTTACATCTCTGTCGCCTCTCTCCGACCCCCCCCCCCCTTTGGGTTTCGCCGGTTTCGGTTCGGTTCGGTTCCCTCTTAACTGCACCAGGAGCGGCCAGAGGTCCGGTCCAAACCCTTCCACCGCGCAGGTTAGGCGGCGGGACGACCTGTCTGGTGGATTGAGTGTCGGCGGAACAAGTCGAATATTTGAGAGCGGATTTTAACGGGATTTCCAGGACGTGACGATGAAGGAACGGGTCATTGCGTTTTGGTGGTGGTCCAGATGATAAAGCGTCCCGATATGTGATGTAACCTTGAGTAACTACGAAGCTTCTGACCCAGGGAGTCTTTTTGGAGGACTCACTTGTTGGTATGAAGGAAGCTCTCTGACTGTTATGCCCTATATACCCGCTTTGTTAAAGAAAGATGTATTTTGCGTGCTTTTACGCATCGTGTTCAAAATGACCTTACTAAGAGACGTCAGGCTTTCAAAGTCGCCCACAGGGTCCTGGTTAGGTTAACCAACAGTGGTGGTTAACCTAACCTAACCTCACCCCAAAAATTTAGACGATATTCTTCTTTTTAAAAAAAAACCCCTACCCGTTTCATGTCCTGAGCTCATCCAGATTCACCCCATCAAACCTGCATTTATGGAAACGGGTTCTGAGGAATCATTCAAAACGGTTCTTTTCTTCCAACTTTTTGAAGACCGTTTGCTGCCTTTGTGTAACACCTGGGTACTGGAACGTTATTTTAGAGAATCTTTATTTGTCATGTAGTGAACATTTTGGAGTACACGCTCCTCAATGATCGTTTTTTTTTAATATTCTCCCGTAATTTCACCATTTATTTGTCATGAAGAGCAACCAGCACTAATTACTGATTGACTTGCTCTTCCAGAGTTTCCTTGAATCATCTATATGGGCCATCTTCTCTCGAAAAATGGCCACCGCCTAAAGAAGAGAACACACAAGTTGCATCACAGGAAGAAGAAGAAGAGGAACTGTTTCCTGCAGCTCCCCTGCATGCTCTGCTTTATCGTCCACGGCAGCAGCACTGGTCTGGAAGACGACAGCGACAACCACCTCGAGGCCGGCGCGGACGGCAGCGCTCGCCGTCACAACAGCATCTCCGGAATCGGCGTCCCCGGCATCGGAATCGGCATCGGGGCCACGGCCGTGTCGAAGCTCGCCGAGCGCTACGCGACGCTCGCGTCTCCCGAAGATTGCTCCAAATTCCCGCTGTCTCCGCGGGAGCTGGTCGTCTGGGAGGGCCAGGGGAGGAGCCTGCTGTCGGCTGTTCCCGCCAAACTGATCCCCCCCCCCGTGCTGTTCCGAAAGGCTGGGGTGTCTGTGACCGTGCCCATACCCGTACCAGTGCCAGGCTGCCCCAGCGACTACACTGAAATGGTGAGGGCAGGCCTACTCGAGCTGAGGATGCTGTTTAACGTGAATATTCATCTGTTCTGTTTTCACAAACGTCACAGGAATAGAACTTTATAGACCGTGTTAACGTGTGTGATCTGTGGTTTCATTATCGGCTCTTCGGGAGCCAAACGTTCCCCGTTAATGTCAGCTGTTCCTTGTGTTTGGAGAGTGCGCTTCCGTCCGTCTCATCCTTTTACTTGTCTCTGGACGCAGGTGTGTAAGAGGAAGTGTTCAGAGGTACAGAGGTGCACCCCTTGTAAGCAGCCTCGCTGCACCTTCGCTGCCCCCGACGGTGGGCTGGAGGACAGAGGAGTGGGCGAAAGTGGGGGCGAGGCCACCTCCCACTCCGGCCACTGCCACCTTCCGCTTTGTCCGCTTCCCTCCTCTTCGGCGTCTTCTTCTTCCTCGGCGTCTTCCTCGTCGTCGTCGTCGTCGTCATCGTCGTCGTCCTCCTCCTCCTCCTCCTCCTCCTCCTCGCCCGCTGACGGCTGCGGAGGGGCGGAGCTCCATGCAGATTTGCCCCACAGTTCGGGCTCGTCACCCTGCTGCTTCCACCATCAAGACGACTGTCAGGGTAGAAGTCCTGACTCGGATCATTTAAGCATCAACCACCTGCCTTCCTCTATTCTTCTAAAGGTCAGAGCTTAACAAAGACACATCATTTCAATATATGTACAGTAAAGCTCATACCGTTGTTTTTTTGGAGTCCATTTATGCAAAGAACTTTAGGGTTGTCTTTGATTGTTGTGTATTTTCAGGTGCTCTCTCACTTGACAGTGAAGGAACGCTGTTTGTGTGCCTCTCTGGTGTGTAAATACTGGAGGGATCTGTGCTTGGACTTCCAGTTCTGGAAGCAAATTGACCTCAGTGGCCTTCAACAAGTAAGCAGTTGATGTTTTGTCAATGTATTCCTTCTTTTGCAACCTTCTTTAATGTATTAGAATAACAATTTTACCACTTAATTTTGAGTTTAAAAATGTTATCACCATGGTTTTTAAGCAACTTATGCGATCAAATCTTCTACAGCTTCAAGCTTGAATACTCCTTTCTGCTTTTGCTGCATTAAATCTGCAATATATTACCGTGCTCACAGGTAAATGATGAACTGCTGGTGAAAATAGCCTCCCGGAGGCAGAATATCACAGAGATTAACATCTCAGACTGCAGAGGGGTCCACGACCATGGAGTGTCGTCTCTGGCCTCCCACTGTCCCAGCCTGCAGAAGTACACGGCCTACCGCTGCAAGCAGCTCGGCGACGCGTCGCTGTCGGCCCTGGCTACACACTGCCCCCTGCTGGTCAAAGTGCATGTGGGCAACCAGGACAAACTGACTGACGACGCTCTGAAAAAGGTATCTGAGATAGAATTCACACTGCCTGCGTCAGAATGTTCGTCTCTTCACATGGTTATTTTTATCAATGGCTTGTGTCATGTGTTTGCTCTTCAGCTTGGAGAGCACTGTAGTGAACTGAAGGACATCCACTTGGGTCAGTGCTACAGTATCACAGACGAAGGCATGGTGGCGTTGTCTAAAGGATGCCGTAAACTGCAGAGACTCTACCTGCAAGAGAACAAACTGGTTAGTCCTTCACATGTCTTGCCTTTAACGATTTTCCTCTTTCCTTAAAAAAAAAAAAAAGGAAAACACCTGTAGCTCCTATAGATATTCACAGACCTGCAGTTGATTTTGCCTTTTGCATGTCTCTCCCGAGTTACTGCATGTACTTCTGTTTTATTTTATTTACGTGTATCTATCCACTGCTCAAAAATGAAATCACACGCTCCAGATCTCAAAGAATAAAATATTGAAGTGGAAAATCTCTGCTGATTACAGAGTGTAGTTTGTTAAGAGCATCATAATAAACTAATTGAGGACTGTATTCAAATTAAAGTGTCTCAGTCCTGTGTATGGCCTCCATGTGCCTGTATGATCTCCCCAAAACATCTGGAAATGTTCCTGACAGACGAGCCCCTGGGCGTCTCCTCCCAGACCTGCATTGTTTCATCAGTCAGCTACCATTACGTTATGTAGTGTCGGTGCAACCGTACACGATGTCCCAGTGGTGCTGGATTGTCTTCGTCATCCAGGGACTGTCGCCACACACCAGCCGCACGAGGCTGAGCACTGTCACGCACCGAGGGGGGGGGGGGTCCGCAGCAGCGGCGGTGGTTTGACAGGAGGTCCGCGCGGCCCTCCGCCAGACCCTCGCTGACCCGCCGGCAAAAACGAGTCACGCTGGAGGAGGCTGCGGGCTTCGGGCTCCGCACCGCCTCCCGGACGCTCCCATCTGTTGCGTGCGACCTGCTGCAGTCTCTTAAGAGAGCACGCCTGTGTGCCGGGCTGTGCGGCGCGCTGGCTGCTGCCCGCTGGGCTCATTATGTAGAGCTCTGACTGTGACCCTCCTGTCCACGCACATGGGAGCAAACAGCGATCATGCTGCTGGGTTTTTGCCCTCTTACCCCCCCCCCACCACCCTATCTTCACTAAACAGTTCCCCTATGACGATTGTGTGTTCCCTTCATTTTACAGCCGTTGTATTTATTTGTATTTACCAAGTCTCCGTGCGTGAACATCAAGTATACCTTGACCCACCACGAGATGTCGCTGTTCTGTCTTGTTGACAGCCCCCCGACCTGCTCCTAACTCATGCAGATATTTTTGTGCGACTCCCGCAACACGTCATCTGTCACGTATCTGTCTGTTATTAGTGATTTGCTACAGAGAATTGTCATTTGGCCTGTTTACTTCTAACGTGTTTTGCCAGACGCTTTTCTCCTTCCTGCTAATAGCATGTTTAATATCCTGCACTTTTTTTTCCCCCCACTAATATCTCTTCTCAGAAGTAATTATGAACTTGATGAATATTCCTGCTTCCAGTTGTGAGCGGTAGCTTACCCGGTTACAGCTCTCATTCGTCAGGTTAATAGCATACGAAATTAGCGCTGGAAACAAGGTGAGAGATTAATATCGCGGGTGATAACATTTCAGCACAGTCACGTCACCTTCAGACAGCCATTTGTCAGACTTTGGACCTGTGACGGCGGGTGGAAATGATTGTTGGGGCTTATTAGGGGGGATCGCTTTGTTCGGGCCGTCAACTCGAACACTTGGAAAGTTTGACAGGAATCCTGGAATCGTTGCCGCCCTAAAAGTGACAATTAGTCTGTCTTCAGTGTTCTCATAATGAAATTGTAGCCAGGAAATGATTGCAAGTCTACAAAGATGCCGAATTCCATTTTTTTCCCCCCTTTTTTTTAATATCGCTTTGAGGATCTTTTAATTTGATTTGCTTTTCAACCCCCCCCCCCCGCGCTCCTTAATCAGGCACAGATTAGGATGAAGGCTTCAGCCGCTCTCATGTCCCTTTCTTCCCCCAAAATTGACCAATTAAAACGCCGCAGGATGTTTCTGTGTGGTCTTTCACTCGTCCTTCCCTGGCTCTTGTCACGCGCACACCCACAAAATATTTTCCTTTCTCCCATTCACCCCCCCCCCTCGTCATGGTCTGGCTTCTGCGCTAAAGGGTCTTTTCCAAGTGTTCAGACCATATCCATCCCAGCAGATGGTTAAATAGTTCCTTCTTTTTTCTGAATTACTAACAGTGCTGGCAGTTTTTTTTTGTTTTTCCTGTTGGAATAAACCACAAAATGTCGTTAACCAGCAGAAGCTCAAGGTGGCTTGGAGATGTGTTCAGTGTTTTAATGTTTCTTTTCTCCCCCGTTGTTTATTTACGCTTGTTTAAAAAAAGACTTGATGCTCATAATTGACTTGTGATCGTCCCACTGAATGTCTTTATGTGTTAGCAGTGTGGCGCGCGCGTGCGGCGGAGCCTCTGCCGCCGTGACCAGATTCTCCAAATGTTGTTTACTCTTGGCAAGTTGATGCGTTTCCTCTCGCTCGCTCGTAAGGCCAAGGGCCAAACCAGCCCAGGGAGATGGATAACCTTGAGCAAAGATGCTTTTTTTTTCCTCTTTTTTCTTCCTCCAACACGTGACACTGGCGTGCCTCCTGCTTTTGACGCCCCCCCCGCATTCTTTATTGACGTTCATCCAGCATTTATGCCAGTGTTCCACCGCACAGGTTTCATCTTCTGAAGCGTTTTCTTCTTCCCGCCCATTCATGTTTCCGGGCGCTGGAACGCCACAAGGCCCGGAGACCGGCAGATTCCCCCTTTCTCCCCCACGTCTCACTGTAGTCGGCCGCAGGGGGGCAGAGGCAGCGCTGCAATGCTGCCTCTGTGAGCTCTTGCGGCTTTCATATTCCGACTATAAACTGCAAAAATATGCGGTCACCGGCCTTTCTTCGTTGGAAGCCGTGCTCCAGTCCGCCTTTCAATTAAACCCACATTGCAATTGGAAAATATTTTCTGCCGCGGAAGCACTTTTTTTCTTTTCCCTTTGCAGCTTTTAAAGTTTTTCTCCCTCGCTTCAGCTCCCATCAAAGAGTGGCCACTTAAGTTCCGTTGACTGGCACACAAACCCTCCTTCTAACACACACACACTCGGGCGCGCTGGCTCTAATTATTTACTGTTTTAATTAGCGCAAATAGTGGAAATGTAAGTGGAATTGAAGATGACCTAACACAGATTACTGCCTGCCCTCAATTTAGGTGTAATTACGCCGCACGTACAATCAGAGCTTCACTCCTCGCATATTCCCACTCTCGGTCTTCTGGTGATTGTTGGAGAAGAGACAACGCGCTGCGCTGAGAAAATGAGAACGGTGTTACTTGTCCCTCTCTCGGTGAGGTAGACCCCCCCACCCCCCCTTCCCCCTGATTAACTGCCTGTCCAGCCCTTCACGAGCGGAGCTTTTAGTGGCAGGAAAGACGGCTGAGCTCTGCTCCCATGTTTAAATTGTATATTGACATTAGAGGGATTAAAGGGAGAGCTGAAAATGAAGGAAGTGATAATGATAGCCGTCAGTTATTATGGGATAGACCTTTTGACATAAAGCAACACACATTCTGAAGCCTAGTTTAAACAGTGGTAGAGACATGTAACGGAGGCAGGGGGCAGAGGCACGGAATAGCTGACAGCTGTTCTGGACTCTCGTCTGGAAACTTTGTTCCTGTATTTGGAATTAGAGATAAATGGATCCACCCCGTCCAGACTCAGAAGCAGGCACAAGCCGCCGTTGTCCGTCTCTTCTTTAAGATGGCCTCCGGCTCACCGCGACGGCAGCAGAGGCGGTTCAGGACGTGGAACCGTGTCTTCAGTCGGGTTTATCTGCTAATGACGCCGGATTAGGTCTGTCAGAACGAGGCAAAGCTCTGCTCTCCTTCACAGTTTCCACACTTTCATGTCATCGGGGAGTCGCGCTCATTTCCTCTCTTCCTATTTCTTTATCTTCTCCGTCTTTGTCTCCGCTGATTTGCCTGATGTGGTAAATAAAGGTGGAATTGATTTTTTTTTCCCCACCCCAGATTCTGGAGATTTAGTCTTCCGTTTGTCTCAAGATCACCCTATTCCCTTAATTTCCCATTTTACTTTACACCATTCCAGTGGAAGTCACTAGTTCTCTTTATATTGCAGTGTTTATGTCTTCATTGCATTACTATTTTCCCAGCACCTCAGTTGTTTTCTTTGATGAATTATCAAATATTTGGTTAGATTTGAAGAGAATATAGAACAAGGAGTGAATTAGTAATGTCTTGAGAGCCATACCAGACTCTTATTATCTCAGGACTGACTTTACCTTTTTTTGTGGATCAGATAGCATGGATTTTATTTATCTTTGACTTCCTGTCAAAACCAGAGAAACTTCACAAGTTTGTGTAAAATGTCACTTTCTGCAGCTTTTCATCGGTGTTATTGCAAAGTCATAGATTGGAACGCACCAGACACATGATTATCATCCTGATTACGTAGCTCTCGCTGTTTCTGAATGTCTCTTGAAATCAATGCTGGTGAAACCCACCGCAACTTCTTTGATTTTGTTGCTCTTCACTGCAGCTTGTAAACAGTCTCTCCATCAGCTGCATCATGTGAAACCCGCCTGGACAGACACACAGACAGGCACACAGACAGGCACACAGACAGGCACACAGACAGGCACACACACAGGCACACAGACAGGCACACAGTGTAACATGCAGCATCTGTTCTGTGCAGGGTTGTTATTCCACCGCGGTAGTTGTTGCTTATCCCAAACCAAAAATTTCACTGTTTGCTCTGCTGACACTATCAGCATCAGTCCTTCCTTCTCAGATCTCCTTTTCTTTGTTGCCCCCTTGAAGTACCTCCGTATTGATCTGTTCCCACTGCAGGGTGAGTGCATGTGGGAGGGAGGGAGATCTGCTCATTAATGAGTACTGACTTAAACTTAAACACTTGGCTGCCCTCGGACACGGAATCCATATGTTTCCTTTGCAGTTCATCTGAGGGCATAAAATCTAACGGAAAAATGGAAAGAGAGTAAAAAAAAAATCAACTTAAATCCGTCCGTCTGTCTGTCCGTTCGTCCGGAAAGCAGTGTATGTTGTATTTAAGATGTGGATCTGTGTACAGGATTAGAAATCAGGGCTGAGGCTCTTGTGTTGGTATTCCACCCATAGAGGGCGCAGCAGGACTGGATAAGAGCAGGACAACCGCGTTCAGTCAGCGGGCTCCAGGATTCGTCTGCTGGTTTTGACCATTTTAAACTTCTACATTTATTATATACTGTACGCAAAAACACCACAGTGGAGTAGCGCATGTATGCAAACTTGCTTACCTCTGTTTAAACATTTGCAACCGGTTGCGGAAAGAAGAGTTTCCGTCGGAGAGAGTTGGATTGGGAGCTGAAGGTTGTTTTCTGAACTGTTAATAATGTGCTCCTGCACATGCTTACAGCATGTGGAGAGGGCGGCTTCTGTTTGCACCTTCGGACCCCTCTGTACGAGCAGCACTGATGAATTTAAACGACGTCGAAATGAAAATGGAACGGATCCCACCTGTAGCCAGAAACCCTCGCCGGCCTTTGCGGCGCTTGTCCATAATCTAGTGGCTCTGTCGACGTTGAAGCAGCTCTCATCCCCATGACATTATCAAGCATTCGCCCGCAGCTACCAGATTTCCAGGGAAAGCACCGAAGAATGTTAATGCAAGTGTGACTTATATTTCCATTCCTTTCCTCTTCATCGCTCTCCCTGGCTGAGCACAGGAAGAGACGGAGAATTCTTTTTTTTTTTTTTTCGTTTCCCCCCTTCTTTCCTCCCAGGACGTCTGTGAAAAATCCACCCCGATGTCTGCTCAATGGCTCGTAGTTTTGGTGAGCTTGACACATTGTTGGGAATGCCCAAAATTTGTTATCTAAAAATAAACAGAGCAGCACATCTGCATTGTCTTGGAGTTTCATGTATATTTATTTGTTTTCACCGTGTTTTTGGAAAGTTTGCAGACGGAAATGTTGATCCTGGAAACTTTTCCAGAGCAAGAAACCAAAGCGCGGCATGTCGGAGGGCCTACTGTACTCGAAAGTTTTATCCCCTTTGTCGCCGTGCGCTGTGGGATATGGTCAAAGATCTGGGTAATGATAGCAGCAGTGGTAGAACTCCATCTCTCAGGCCTTCTGTTATCCATCAGTCTAAGCTTTGCTGACTTTATGTGTATTTTTCAACCTGTGATTTGACTTAAATAATCACAGCAATTGTGAATGTGACATCTTGGCTGTTTGCTCAGCCCTGTTGGATGTTAGGAAGGGCTTTGGCAAACACATTACCCAGTAACTCTTCCGAACGCCCATTTTAATCCTCCGGAGGGCCTCTGCTGGACGGCGTCCTGGCCAGTGTTGGAATAAAGCATTGTTTTAGAGGCCCTCTGTTTATCAAGCTGCAGACAGCAGCAGCTTCTGACATCCAGCCTGGGATGTCACTATGATTCATGGCCCTCTGCGACACCTTACTCATGCCTTTGGTTTTCTTAATCTCTTTGTGCTCTCTCTCTCTTTCTCTCTCTCTCTCTGTCGAGGTCTCTCTGGTGATGAGTTTTTCTTTTGTTTGACACAGGCAGAAATGATGTCATTATTTTAAAGGAAGAGCCCGAAGCCAAGATGGAGGCCTCACTTCTGGGTCAGCTCACGGCTGCCGTGCCACCATTGTCCCGTGAAAAAGCACCGGACAAAATCCGGTGTCCTGTCTTCTGAAGCCCCGTCTCATAAGCGCTTCCTTTCATATGCAGACCGTTCCAACGCTTCAGCTCGGTTCCAAACAATTGTTCTGAAGAGCTTTTTTTTCCTTCTGAATTTGCTGCCTGCAGCGGCTTGTAAACAAACAGAAGATGCAGGAGAAAGAGCACGCTGGGAGCCTGGCTGAGGTCTCCTGTAGTAATCATTAGGAACATCCTGCAGGTATCCGCCTTAATTGGTAGCAGGTGATAGCATCTTGATTGGCTATGAAGGGCATTTATGTGGCTCTCCAAGTCATTTACATGCAAGCATGAGGCGTTCCCTGATTGTATTCTGCTTTTAATAAATATAATCTCTCTTTACAAGGAAAAATAATACATAAGGCAACAATAGTTGTCTGAATACTTCCTTTAAAAAAGGGGAATCATGTATGTTTTTGTACATACAGATATTGATTTTTTTTCATCGTTTGTTTTCCCCATTTACTTTCTCACACATGGCCTCGGTGTACTTAAAACAGGCCATTCTGTCCAGCCGTCCATCTGTTTACCATCGCTTATTGCTAAGGTCACAAACACACGCGCACTTGCGTACGTCATTCACTCCCACGCTCGCCGAAGGGCGATTTGGAGTTTTTAATCCAGCCTAATGTGCAGGAAACAGGCGTATGTGGGGAACACGCACGGTGGTGACGCGGAGTCTGAAGAAGGCGATCACCTCTGAGGAAAACCGAGCCCCCCGCGTGGGACGGTGGAGCACAGGCACGTGAACCAAAAGCAGACTTTTCTCCTAAAAGCAAATCTGTCCTTTGGTGGAGCACCGTGGTCACATTTTTGTTTAACATTCCAGGCGCTCTGCCTTTATTGTGGAAAAGCAGTTTGCTTTTATTAACCTTTAACACGGCGCTGTAACTTTTTTTTTTTTTTTTCTTAAAGGGGGCTTGTATCTTGATGAATTACTGTCCTTGTAGTCTCACCTCAGTCGGGAAGTAAGTCCACCTGCCCTACTTTAGCTTGCTTCATCCTCTTCCCACATGGTAAGCCCTGGTCGTGGTTCTCCTGCTCATCTCAGCACTCTCGCACCTTCCTTCAGGAGTAATCTTCCCACTGATGGAGAGGTGGCTTTAATCACAGTCTCCATTAATCACGGTCGATAAAAAGCACAAAGATGCACGTCTCCATGAATTTTTGGGTCCAATTATGTTCTTGTCATCCTCCTGCAGACCCCCAACACCCCTGCTGTCTCCACCCTCTGACGGTAGCGGCATAAGTTCAATATCTGGGGTAATGAATGTGTTTAATAAGCACAGTGGGTCGATGGGCTTAATGAAGGTGACGGAGGATGGGTCCAGAGAATGCTGCAGCAACAAGAGTCTAATGAGCCTCCGGGGTTAACGAGGTCTGGCTAGAATCAGGAATCCCTCACCTGTACCTTTCCAGCTCCAGCTCTCACACCTTGTGTCTGTTCGCCCAACTGCTTCCTCCTCCTGTCTCTCTTCTAACTCCCTCTTTTGTACTTTTTACTCTGTCCTGGCTTAGGAATGCCTTCAGAAAAGCCCCCCCCTCCCTTTATTTTCCCCTCTCTTCAAAGAAGTTGGATTCTAAGAAGCCCACCGGGCTATTTCTGGAGGCCTGCAGCCTTTATTGTTGCACATCCTGATCACAATACCCAGGCTGTTCCAGAGACCAAAGATCCCCCACACGGCATATTGTTAAGACTGGAAAAACAATTCCCAGTCCTTTGTTATAGATGGTGTTAACTTTGCTTTTGGTTGGTTGTTGAAGTGGATTTGAGCCATGGTGTATCTGTAAATCTGACAGTGCCAGACTGGTTCAGTAGTTTAATACTCGTTTCTTATGCTTTTATCCTGCGCCATTATCGCGCCTACAGGCTCTATTTCTGTAACCTTCAGCACATTCATTTAGTCAAGTGGCAATGGTGGCAGTCACATTTGAGTATTCATCCGGTTGTCCAGAGCAAAATAGTGAAATGATTAGAATAAAATTGAATGTTGCAACACTTCTGCCACCTCCCACTCGACCAGCGTCTCACCAGTGGAAATGTGTGACTCGCTTTCCTCACGTTTCTGCGCCTGCACTTGTCCTGTTATGAGATATTGCGTTGAGACAAGCAATCGATTAATGGTGCACTTAGCCGAGCTAATTAACAGCTATGTAGAAGTGGAGTAAGCATCGGGCGGCGTCAAGGAAGTTGTTTCCCCATCACTGAGACCCCGCATGACCTTTGAAGCATAGATCACTTTAAGGAAAATTTACATTTCTGCCGTTGGTCTTTAACACCTTTATAGACTCCCCGCAAGTCGTTTCCGGTGAACTATAGCACTTGGAAGAGGAGCAGCTCATTGAAAATGAACATCAACTTGAAAACTTTCCTCCTCCATTGAGCGATGAAGAAGAGGAGGAGCTTTTATTATCACCTGTGTCTTTCCACTCTGTCCTTGAGTCTTCGCCACTCCTTGCTCCCCTCCGGAGTTCCTACCCCATCTTTCTCCAGTGTGAATTTGGCTTAGCTAAATTAGCTCTCAATTAAAAGTGAATTTGGTGGAAATGAGCACGCTCCGGAGGCCGCAGATAAAAGGGAAAAGGCGGAGCCGGAGGGCAGCCCGCCTGGCTGACTAACTGTCTCGCTGGCTGTACTCGGCTGTATTGTGTATTTTGGTTCATGGCAAGTAAATTATGTGTGTGGTGCTGATGGAAAGCAGCTGATTTGCATTTAGATAAATCCCTGTGGATATGTGCTTGTCATTGAGATGCAGGGGGTTCATTCCAGTTGCCCCTTTCCCTGCTCCTACTACCTGCAATATGTGTGTAAGGCCTTTGTATTTGCCCTACTTCTTTAGACTGCAGTCTAGATATGAAATACATCGAGGTATGACATTAACATATGCTGTCTTACATTTGTTTAGGCACGACCTCGAACTGTAGCCGACCTCTGCGTGTCGGGGGTTGGACAAAAGCGAGTGACTGATCTAAACAGGTGGCGACTGCAGCTCATTTGTGGAATTGTGGTAGCCAATAAGCCCATTTGCACCCGAGGAACTTGATGGCTTTGCTGGAAAACAAGAATTTTGAAGGGTTTTAGTTATAAAATAACACATTTTTTCAAGGCTAATTTAGCTCCCATCACTGGTTAAGTAATGGGTGTTGATTGACTTTGCATATGCACAAAACAAGGTATCTAGTGTCAGAAATTTAAGAAAAGGACAAACGATTAGTTTACATGAATACTTTTTCCAAAAAGAGGGGGGACAGAGTAAACCCGTGATCAATACTTGATGATTCCGTTCGGGTAGAAGTGGCATCAAGCTGTCAAGTGCTTCCTCGCCTGTTGTCAGTGTCGGTGTTTGTGCCGACTTATGTGATCTGGTGCTTTAGGCCAGCTGATGGATTGGTTTGGGAGGAGGCGGCCCGAAGCTGATTGGCAGCCAGGGCTGAGTGTGGGCAGATGGGCTGCAGCGGCTGTAAATATGAAGCCCGCATGACAGGTGAAGGTCAGCGAGGAGGGAAAGAGAGGAGCAGCCGATCCTGCCGCGTGCGCGCGTGTGTGAGAGAGAGAGAGAGAGAGAGAGAGAGAGAGAGAGAGAGAGAGAGAGAGAGTGAGTAAAGGTGAGCGGACAAGCTAACTAATCCCAGTCATTCCTTCTCTACATGAACATGAACATTTCTTCACACGGGCTTAAGCAGCTGGTCCTCCTCCGACATTTGCTGCAACCCTGGTCGCTCCTGTTTACCTTATATTAGCAAACATTTCACCTTTGTGTACCATAAATTACTTCCGTCCTGCTGATGTTCTCCTCGTCCTGCTCATTTTGGGGGCAAATGTTTTCCTCCAGTAAAGTTGGATCTGGCGCTGATGCTCTGGAACACAAACAGGAGTCGGTTGTCACAGCATGAGCTGAGATCTGAGACTGAACTAGCAGCGGTCGTCTTTGAGGAGAATAAAGCCGTTATACAGTGGAAGTAAACTCTGGCCTATATATCTGATCTTTACTTCAAATGTACCTGTGCATCTTCACTTAACAATTCAGTCGACATACTGTTAATATTGTTAATCTATCCTCTAATAAAACTGTACATTGATATAATATAAAAAGTATGACCCAGTTTCTTATTAAAAGGAACCAAGTTTAACATAGCTGGAGTCTTAAAGGTAGTTTATTTATACGTATGCTCTATTGTCCATAATAGAAGAATGTGTCCGTAATACACTCAAATGCCTTAAAATCCTGCAGCCTCAGAGTTTCTCTTTTCCCCTGCTGCGGCTTGATGTGCGGTAGAAATGCTTTACCGATTACCTGTCTGCGACTGCGTCTCTCGGCCTGTTCACTGTACCTTTTCCATTGATCGAGCTATTCTGCTCACTAAATCCCCCTCTCCGATGACTAATCCATTGCGGTGTTCCCATGTCTGTTGGACTTGGGCCAAAGCAGGGTGGGATTACCCCCTCCCAAACACTCTGTCTCTCTCGGTCTCTCACACACACATTGACGTACATGTGCGCGCGCACACACACACACACACACACACACACACACACACACACACACACACACACACACACACACACACACACACACACACACACACACACACACTGTATGCCAGGGGTTGTCTGTGCTGACTTTAAAGGGTACAACTGGACTCCAGGGAACTGTCTTTATGGGAGCTGGACTTGGGGAACCACCCTGGTTACTCCCACATGGTTCTATTATGGGAAGTTTGTTTAGTGAGAATCATGTTGGCCTTCTCATACTCTTTCTCACACCCTTTTGAGTCCGGCAACCCGCGGAAGAATTTATGGGGCTGTTAAATCAGGTGAATCGGTTCAGACAGATGCACGGAGCCAGGGGATGAGAACTTGGTGAAGTTAATGTCCCTGGCTTTGGATGCAAGACTTGTGCCCCTTTCAAGACTCTTCTTTGCAATTGCAGTGAGAGTGAAATGGAAATATGTTTTTAATCTAAGTTCACTTTTGTGATAAACCACCACTTTATCAGCTCTGCCCCCGTAAAATCTGTATTTGATTTGCATGCAAGCCTTCTATTCTTCTTCCTCTTTCTCTTGTTGATCCATAATGTTACCCACAGATAGAATTGAAAATTGTTTAATTCATTCAGGAGGCCACATTAAAACCGAAATTGCCTCCTGAGACTGATATGGATGCATTTATGGCCGTCAGACAAACAGGGTGGTTTTTCAAACCCCATTTGAGTATAAAGTGTTAAGAGCAGCAGCTCGAATGATATGAAACATAGCTTGAAGATATAATATATATATGAAACATAGCTAGGACGTGGAAATATAAAAGAAACAACAATCTATTTATTATTTATTATTTATTTACGTGTGTGTGTATGTATATATGTATATATATGTGTGTGTGTGTGTATATATATATATATATATATATATATATATATATATATATATATATATATATATATATATATTAACTAGATTAACTATATATATATATATATATATATATATATATATATATATATATATATATAATTTTTTTTTTATCCAGATTAATAATGCATGCATACCTATCCTGACAATTAGACATATTATCTGGGGGTATTATCAGACCAATAAGCCAAGGTGCACAAAAGCCAGGGGATGAAGACATGGTGATGTTAATGTCCCTGGTTTTGGATGCAGGACTCATGCCCTTTCAAGACTTTAAGGTCTTTAGAGGTATTATCAGACTGCAATAAGTGCATGCGTGTTATGGTTTGATTTTAGTTTTTTGGACCCACATGCATGTGTGTTTATTCGCAAAAACAGCAGCGAGAAGCAGAAGGTTGACAGTTGGAAATCAATAACACTTTCCCCTGGACAAGTGGAGGAATATATGCAGCAACAAGTTTAATTTGTAGGAGATTAACTAGGTGCTGTCTGAACAAATACCATGTAAGTGAACACACCACACACAAGGACAAAAGTAGCACCTTCTTCATTGTATTTGCGTGAGACGGTCTCACCCTGCCTTTGTGTTTTACCTCACGTTCATCATCCCCTTGTCTCTCCTCCCTGTCTCTCTCTCTCTCTCAGTAATAAAGCAGAGTATTTATTCCCCCTTCTTCAGCTCTCAGGTCTCTTAAAGGGAGCCCGGGACTGAGCTGATATTAGACAGGATGTGTGCGTGCGTATGTGTGTGTCTGCGTTTGTGTGTGCGCGTGCACGGGCGCCGGTTGATTTTCTCTCATTCACACGCTGCGTTGTCTGCTTGTCTCATCACCTATCCCAAATGTACAGTTGCGTCTTCTCGCGCGTTAACACAGTGAGATTGAAAGTTGCTGATTTTGAGCCGCGGGGACTCGTATACAAGAGGCCTCTGGCGGGTGCTGATTGAGCTGTGCTGAGCCGAGGTAGAAAAGTTACAGTAGCATGCTATTACCTTTCTGTGCCAATGGAGTTTATTAAGATTGCAGATGCTCCCTGGCAGAACTCCGTGCAAGCAGGCAAATCATTTTCTTACTCTCTTGTCCGTTAGGGAGTAAAAGGCTAAAGAGGTGTGCCTCATTTGTGTCAAAACATACATCGACTTCATCTGCCTTTGAGTTGTTGTGAGCTATTTTGCAGAGATGGAAATATGAAGTTTTGTGCTGAAGCCACAAACTCCTGGATGGGGGCCTTTTTTTTTTTAGGTCACATTAGATTATTTAGGTCATATTAGATTATTTACAAATGTTGGTTGGGAGCAGTTACGTGAAAAGAAATGAAACATCAGTGTTTTGCACTTCTTTTTGACATGTTAAGGCAGCGGAGCGTAGATGGCCTCAGAAGTTGCGCTCTGCAGTTTTGGGACGCAGCTTGACAGTTGGCACGGTGAAGATGATTTATGATGGGCTCGGAGAGTCATAGATGGATGGGAAGGAGTAACGTTAATCAAATCTGTTCTCCAACAACACAAGAAAGCACCTTCTCAGTCCCCTTTGATAGATGAAAGTGGTCCCGCTATAACGGAGAGAAACAGCTGAGTTAATCAGCTTTTCCTGGAGTTGTGTTTTAAAGTATCTCGCAAACCAGTGCATGAATACAGAAGTACATTATACAGATTTATTCAGGAACATCTCCTTTTTGTTGCCTCTCTGGTCTTCTACAAACCGACCTTTTATTTGTTGTTGTTGACAAATAGCATAGGCGGCTAGAAATAATAACCAAAGTTCAAAATAATTACCACGATCTGAAATTTCTTTAAATTGAGTTTGGCTAAATTACAAGCCCTTGGAAGTGTCTCATTTGCTGCATTTCAAGCAATTTGCAGCCTGTCAATTCAGTAATAAAGGCAGGAAATGCAAAAAAAAAGAAAAAAGGTCAGATTAAGGCAGGTGGCACATGAAGCCATCTCCTTTCAAAAAAAAGGAGAGCACCACAGCTTAGTAATTGGACACATGCTCAGACAGATACATGTCCTTGTGTTGTCCCTCTTTCGGGGTTTAGATGTTGTGTTGCCAGGGCTCCTGCGGTGTATGGAGCTCTGTGTGTGTCCATCCCTGCTCATCTGCAGCCTTTCTACAGGTCGGACCCTAATCCTGTCAAGGGGGTTTTGGGCCTGTTGCCCTCAGGAAGGGTTTTACTGGGCTTGTCTCGGAGGGACCAATCAAAACTAGCTATCTGTCATACAGTTTCGATATCTATCATCCGGGGGACAACAAGCAGATTTTATCACCCCGGGGGGGGTTTCATGATGTCCATTAAAAGCAGACTGAAGAGGAGACATTCAATATAGAGGGGTAAGCATGTGTGATCACTAGCCCAGCATCTGCAGCTCACTTTCATTTGTTTTATTAAAAAAAAAAAAAAAGCAACTCTCATTTTTGGTTATTTTTTCCCTTCATCTTATTACCAAGTTGTGAATTCGATCTGTTCTTTCAAATTTCCTTCAGATGTGTCAGAGGATGTGAATTAAGGTCCCAGAGTCCTGACACACTCGTTCATGAAACAGCCTCAAATTGGTCTCAGCAGTGGGGATGAAAGAGCGTCGTGGCGGCGCGTCCGCTCGTTCATCATCTCTCAAAGACGGGGCTCAGTTGAAACTCATTTATGCACAACATCGAATATACGCACTTACAAAGAGAACACAATCATGCGCCATCTGTGTAAACAGATCTGTGATTTATAATTACAACTAAAGACAAAGATCCACACGCTTACATTCAGGATCATTTGTTTGAGGTCTCACTTGTCATGTTTGATTCTAATGTGCTCTGTTTGATGTAGAGGTGAGCGTGCTAACTGAACAAGACTGGATATTGGATGCACGTTGCTAATGTTTCTTCAGTGAAATGATGATCACAGGATGTGATCAGACTACAAACAACACTTGAGCTCGGTTAAAACCTGGAAAAATCCATTAAATATTGAAATGGACAAAGACGTCAAGAATTGGTTTGCGGCTCTCGGCCTTGTCATCCATTTCCGCCCCTATCTGTCTACCTTGCACTCACCCTTGGGTGCGTCAAGGCCCCGTCATCCCACCGTTTCTTTTTTTTTTTTGGTTCGTCTTCCCAGAATTCAGCCAGCCTCGGAAATCCTCGATCCTCTCCCGGTTCCCCTCTGCTGTAACGTCCCGGTTCACGTGGTAGTCCCATACTCCACCCCCCCCTCTCCCAGACGGCCCCCCACTGGTCTCCTTGCTCGGCGAGGATTTGGACCCAGCCACTTCTGTTGTGTGGACCTGAAGCACAAGCAGGTCCTTTTGTCCCGCGTGATAAAAGGAAGAAAGGCAGGCACGGGAGGAGGATTAATTTAAGCCCGGCCCAGACGACACATCTGCTTGTTGTGTTAATATCTTGCCTTTCCCTCCTGCGGTTCCTCTTGCTTTCCTTTCTATTATCTTTGGTGAGAGCCGAGGATATTGGGTCAGGATGCACGGTGAACTCTCAGAGCCGTGACACCTCTCTTCCTCCCTTTCCTTTTTTTTTTTGTTTTTTTTTGTTTTTTTGTCCTCTGGCTACAGTGGGACATAATCGCCCTTATTTTTGTTAGCCTCTGTACAAAAGCAGCAGCATTGCAAAGGCGACGGTGAGCTAGCTGTCGTGCTCCCATCATGACTTATCTTTCGCCAACCGTCAATCATTTGTCTCCTCTGACTTTACAGCCATGTCCCCTCCGTCTCCTCCTCCCACTGTAGATGTAAACGGGGGTCATTTTTTTTTTTTTTTTTTGTTGGCGCTTCACCTCAGCTTTACCAGTTAATTGTTCTAAAGCCCAGGTCATGGTCACTGGTCCACGTCAGCTTACTCAGTAGGCGTGTTTGATGGCCTTTCTAGTCTCCTGACAGCTCTGTGGGTCAACAGGGTCAATGGAGACAAAGGCGATGGATGCGAAAGGATTAGTCTTTTATTTGTAGTCTTACTTTTGTTTCACACGCTTGTGAGGCATTTTTTTTTTTGCAAACACATAAATATGGTTTAACGTGCACGAAAGTATAGATTTACTTCTTTTGTTTGACCTCTGTCCATGGGATCCCGAGGGGAGCGTATGTCCAGTATGGACATGCCGAGGGACTGACCTTTTAACACCGACATTCGAAGTCAAGGTTATCAGGTCTGAGAGGTCTCAGGCAGGAGAGGACGTCCGGTAAGCAGCGAGGCCTCCTGCCTCCTGCCATCGTCGCAGCTCGCTCCCAGCAGCGCAGGCCTGCAGGACCAGTGGCCCGTTGGAGGAGATGGAGGAGCGAGAGCGCGTTGGAGGCGGAGGGCGGGGGTCGTCTTGTCCGCTCTGTCACTTCACGCTGACACGGTGCAAGGTGGAGTGACGCGGCGCTCAGCCGTGGTGTCTGGGAGCAGTCTGGGCCAGGAAGCCTGACCTCCGTAACCCGTTTCCAGACCAGTGGGATAGACATGAGCCGTCTTTTGTTTGCGTAGCGCAAAAGATGTTTGTATGTGAGCGAGAGCAGAACGGGAGGGAGGAAAAAAAAAAAAAAATACGGCTGGGTCTCTAAAGACGAACCTCTTTCTCCAAAAGGTATAGCTCAGCGAAGGTTGACATTTATGGAACAGAAGACCTTTTTTTATTAGATTGCCTGAAAATCCTGGCTCAGAAATTGTTGTGACTTGTTCATAAATCTGCACCAGCAGCTGCTATCGATTCTACAAGTAAGTTAAATGTTAGTAACTACGGCTATAAAACTCTATCTACAGTTGAATGATAAGCAGATGTCCCGATATAGAAAAGATCTAATAGACGAGTTACCAATATGGGATAAATCAGGAGTTGCCTTGGTTTCCTAATGAGACCTTGTCGACCTTATGGTTCTCTTCTAACAACTTAACTGTGGAGAGTATCAGGAGTGTTATCTTGGATAGCGAAGTCCATAAATCCTCTAATAAGTATAATCAGGCTACATGGCACCTATCAAATGAAAACAATGAAGGAAAACTCATAAAATTAACCAAGTGTACTTTATTTGGAAAACATCTGTTTTATTGCTACTTGGTTTTGTGTTTGGCTCATTTACGGAGTTTCCCCTCCAGAAAAGTATGGAAAAATACTTGTTGATGGCTTATATTTTATTTAAAATGTTTCAGAAACCCTGAAAAAAAAGAAGGCTTAAAGCACATTTGCTTTTTCTCCTTCATTGAGCGCACCACCATCACCACTGCTGTTCTTACTGGTGAAATATTAATGACATCTGCTTCTGCCAAAATGTTAACATCTGAGCCTCAAGCCCACCGAAACCAAAACAAGGAGGCTAACCACATGATTTACAAGAATTGCATTCAACTGTTTTTGGTAACACATTAAATGAACAATGCGGTAATGTAGTCTAGTTTAGCCTCTTGGACCTGCTAAATTGGGATCTTTGGGAGTTCATGTTAACAGCCTCTCCACAGGAAAACCTGAGTTGTGTGTGGGCTCCGGGCTTTGACCCAGAAGTCAAAATGCGTAACAGAAAAGCCTGCAAATGATTGAGGGTGAGATTGTGAGGAGAAAGTCCAATTTGGAATGGGTCAGCTCACCTCCTCACCGATACCTGACTTGTTTATCAGTTATTTAGTCTGTAACGCAATGGGTCAGAAAGATAAAGCCCAGACGTACTTGGCTGAAAGGGTTTCCCCAACACCAATGAGTCCATCCCCTCCCATGTATGTGTGTGTGTTCGGTCTGACTTTGAGCTGCAGCAGCAGCTTAGCTAATTTGACTGAACCTTGAACAATCAAAAGCTGAATGTCTCTCTGATCAATGTCGCTCCCATCACGGAATCACAGTTGTGCTCTGGTGCCGCCATTTGAGAGGACGTAAAAATATTGTTTGAGCGTTGGATGAGCCTCTTACTCTGAGGTGACAGTGCCAAACTCACGACTATCTGATATTTTATAACCCCCCCCCGGCCTGAACAGTTGCAATTCTGTTAGTATGACCTTTTTTTTGTCTTCAGGCAAACACTTTGAGTGGTCCAAATGCTGCTGGACATGTTGAACTCCCCACTGTGCCCCATCAGGGGACTTTAATGGGCTTCTGACAGGCAGAAAACATTCATCCTTCTGCGTCTGTCGGGACATAACACGAAATCGTGATACAGCACAGATTGTTGTTGGTGCTATTGTCGGAGCCTTGCTTAAAAGAGACGCCATTGTTTGCCTCACTATTGTCACCTTTGTTTAAAATTCATTGTTGACCAATGGTGTCTGTGGACGGACGCTGCACTACGGCGACAGCTTAGAATTCAGGCACACAATAACGCTGAACTTTTTTTTTTTTTCCCCTGAACTGTAGCCCTTTTTCCTCCACTAAAAGGGAGTTTAAGGAAAATCTGGGAAAAAAAAAAAAAGTTCAGCCAAAGGATCAGAAATCGTTTTTAGTTTCTCTAGCTTTTGCTCCGCTGTTTCTGTTTCTCAAAAGAGCTCAGCTTTATTTTTAGATAGGCTAGAATCTCTCTCTATTTTGTAAATATAAAAGCCCTGTTAGACAGCAGTTTTATCCGTCATCAACCCAAGGTAAGATAAATGGAAAATAACCTCTGTAACTGTTTTGCAAGTCCTTGAGAAGAAATGGAGACATCCTGGTTCCGACTGCCTGTGCGGTAGGAGTTTGGAGCTAAGTAAGGAGTCTCTACACTGGGTCTTTTAGCTTTAATAGGAGTAATAGATGATTTAAGGCTGCTTGAACTAACAAAAACACAGCAGCAGTTGAGACACGATGGCTGCTGTTTGCTTTTTAGGAATCTTTCAGCAGCTACATATATGTACAGACTCTGTGTGCTTTTGTTCTGGCATTCATAATACTATAGAATCTGATATGTTCTTATTCTGATTTAAAAAAAAAAATAGCCAGAGGCCCTCGCTTGCAGGAGTAGTCATTTTGTTGTCACGTTTGTGGTTTTCCATTGCTGCAGTTTTAACCCAGAAAAATAATAAAAGCAATGTTAAAAAAAAAAAAAAGAAGCAGCAGAACTGTGTTACATTATATGTTGTCACATTAGTTTTCAAGAGAATTACCTATTACGGTGTTGTTCCCTTACTTCCCGTTTTGCCTCGGAGACTGCTGAGGCATTCATCAACCACTTTCTCCCATCAAAGAACTCATTTACTGCCATTGAGGTTTGCATAATGAGAAAACAATTTACACAAGCACAGATATGACTTCAGCCATAGGTGGTCTATCAGAGTAAATACAAAGCCTTCATTTGCACAAGCAAAGCCTGATTGTCAGGATGCGTTTTGAACTGTACAGGCCCTATTCACCTAGCGAGGAATAAGCGTCCTTTATTTTAAAGCTAATTCCAACCTCATTTGTTTCATGGCAGTTTGTGAATGTTGTATAAATCCAGATATCTTTTAAGTTTCAACATACTTCCTGTACCGTATGCATAATGTTGACATACTGTTATTGTTGTGACCCTCTGCTGCGCTGCACTGTTGAAGTACTATTCAAAATGAACTGACCAATAAAAGGGAGCAGAGGTAGGAAAAACAGCTTTTACCTCTGTTCCTGATGAACCTTATTTAACAGAGAACCTGTTTAAACCAGAGCCCGGATTATGCTGAGGAGGTGCTGTTGGTGAGGTGCATTGGACTGTGATTGTGTTCTTTCCATCCATGTGTGCAGTCGTTCAATTTGTACATGGAGTGTTTTAATGTCTGCATTGTGCTGCGGCGTTCAGCCTCTGTGTACTGAGTCAGAATGGACAATGGGCCCTTCGCTTCCACCAGGCAAATTAGGCATCAAAGCAAGACTAATGAGCATGGTTAACTTCAGAAAAATTGAGCTGTCCCCATTGCACTTGTTATATGATTGAGTAGGATGTGTATGGGCCGCTCTGCGCGTGCCCGTGCATTTGTTAATGCGAGTGTAGATCTTAATGTTGACGAGCAGATGCCCACCGTGGGCGCATCCAGTCAGAAGATGGTCCTGTTTTTCTCCCACCTTGCACCTAGTTGGAACTTGGGGGGGGGGGTGTCGGACGGTGGGAAAATGAATTTCCAGCATTCTCTTCATTTTTTAACAAACTAATTAAGCAATGTGTGTTGCGTCCTGAGGCGATATTGAAATGACTCAGTCACAGTTCAGTAATGCCTCTAATAGACGCAGGAAGAAAGGGGAGCTCGGGAGGGAGGGATGATGGAGAGATGAGTTGGACGGGGGGGAAGGACAAATTTGGCAGAGCTGAAACAATTGTGTGTACAAGATCCCCACTGTATTCGTCTTCGGCAGACAGCGCTGCAGAGATTGCTCAGGCAGAGCAGATACAGTCTGGCTGAAAGTGAATGCATCTATGGATATCGACACACGATATGGCATTGGGTGCCACCAGGGGGCGATGTCTTGGGTCAAGACAAATTTATATATATGGCAGCATCAAATTATAAGTTGAATCTCATGATGCTTTACAGCATTTCCAGGGCATTCTCTTTAAGTTGGGATCGCTTGATTCCATTGTTCTTGATCTTGAAATGCCAGATGACTTTTCCTTTTGCTGTATTTTTCCCATGATGGTGCATGTCATCAAAGCATCTCCTTTCAGACAAGTTCTGATCCAAGCGTCTAATCCCGATGGAAAGATATATTCAGGGAAATCTCAGTCCTGGCTGGGTGTAATTTCACACACTTCTCACGTGGAGGATGTTGAAGTCTTTGTGTGCTTGGCACTGACACTGTGGATGCTGGCAGATTTCTTTCATGCTGACCAGACAGATCAAACGTGGCCCCGACAGGAGAAAAGGAGTGAAACTGTCGACTGTCTGCTGGTGGGATTTGGCCAAGAACAAGGGGAGACACAATTTCTCTCACATATTGGATTACTGAACTTGAGGCTCTGACCTTTTTTACTCACTTTTATGAGTGTGAGTTAAAAAAGAAAAGAGAGCACTTTCAATAGATTTTGAATTTGCTCTGTAATTAATGTAACTGATGCATTGAAGCCGCTTGATTTAAAGTTTCAAATTGCTTAGTCGAGCATCACCATGTAAATGCAGGTATGTGCTAATTGAAATTCAATATCCCTCTCATCTGTAAAGTTTACTAGCCTCTTCAACTAAATTGCTCTGCCTCTCCTCTTCCTCCTGCTCTCTTCCTTTCCTACTGGACTTTCCTGCCCTCCAACCTCACCTAAGTGGGTCTTTAATTTCAAAGTAAACACATTCCCTTTTCCAGAAATGGGCTGGATAAAGCACCTCTTGCCAACAAATGAATAAACCGTGGCATAAATAACGCTCTTTCCTCCCCCCCATACAGACACACACACGCACGCGCGCGCACACACACGCGGGAAGATCGATAAACAGCAGTATTGAGGCATCTCTCAAGGTCTCTGTCTGGCTCAGCGTGATGCTTGATTTATTTGTTCTTTGCAAAGAGTGGTAAATCAGTGCTTATCCTCAGGCCAGCTTGGCTTCACTCAGCCAGGCAGGCCTACTTAGTGTCAGTCACCCCTGCTGGTTCAGGTATCTTCCTTCCTCACGTCTGTGTTTCTAGAATTTTCTGCGCGTGCAGGAAAAAAAAAATGTGGAGGAAAAAGTGATGTGTTCAACTTATTTTGGCACTTTTTTTATTTTTTTTATTTTTTATATTGCCATTCTCACCATGGCATGCAGGCACGGGAAGGATGAGGCGCAGAATCCTCGGTGCCGTCGTCGAGCGCCGGTGGGGGGGTGGCAGTCGGTGGGAGGAGAGCCTGGCTCTTGGCAAGTTTCTGGTGATGAGGGAAATAAAGAAGTCAACGTGCTGAGGCCAGAGTGAGAATAGGACCAACCGTTCCGGGGCATTTTGTTTTGAGGGCGGTCTCTTCATGTCCGTCTCTTCTGCTTCCTTCTGCCCCTCTCTGCTCTCACTCTTGCCCTAAGACAAGAAATCCAGGAATCTCCAGCCGCTTCGGCTTCAAAACCTCTTTGAATCACCTGAGTTATTCTCCATTTCATCTCAGCCTTTATTCTTTGTTTTTAAACTGAAAATTATGCGACTGAAGGCCAAGAGAGGACTAACTTGTTTGTTTTAAACTATTTCTATAAAGATTTTTCTTTTTTAAAGGTAGCTATAAAATATTCATTCCAGTTCTACACAATAATCAGGAGAAATCAGGTCTGAGCCCAGAAACATTCTCTATTCTATGTGATGTTACCTGAAGCAGTCTGGACTGGTCCACTGGTCCTGGGAGCGTTTGCTGCCTCTCGCTTGGTCACTGATGGGAGAAACTTCAGAGCTCCATCTAAAAAAAAAAAAAAAAAAAAAAAAAGTGGTGCTGCAAGTCACGCTGGTGTTAAATTTAGTGGCTTTACCAGGAAAGGGAAAAAGCAAATAATTGTGCTGTCTTGACCCTGTGGTAATATAGTGTTTGGTTTATAGGCAAGGATTTGACTTTTTTAGTGTCTTCGAAATTAGAGACCAGGTTTAATGTCGATTTAATATTCTGTTTAGATGCTCAATTAGATTTGTAATTGCTCCTCAGGCATGATTGCATTTATATTGGCCAAGTTCATTAATACTGTGAGACCTGGGTCCGTGGCCAGCAACGCAGTAAAACTGAAATTAAATCCTCGGCACAGGGATGAGGCAGGACTGGGACAGCATCAGCAGAACAGGAGATGTGTGACCCCCAGCGCCACAATCAAACCTGGAGATGCTGCAGATGGTATAATTCCTGTTTAATAA
This sequence comes from Lagocephalus sceleratus, assembly GCA_911728415.1. Taxonomy (NCBI): domain Eukaryota; kingdom Metazoa; phylum Chordata; class Actinopteri; order Tetraodontiformes; family Tetraodontidae; genus Lagocephalus; species Lagocephalus sceleratus. The sequence goes on along the minus strand of CAJVRN010000237.1, from coordinate 7,129,444 downwards.
TGGTTGATTGCTGTTTTTTTGTTTTTTTTGTTTTTACAATTCTCCAGATGTCGTCGGAGGTATAAAAGTAAATGGTTAGCTTACGTTAGTTGTCTGTATGTTGTTTCTCTTGCGCTCACATTTGCATTACGCCACATCCTGGCTGCAGCATTGGCAGCAGCAGCTGTTTGGAGGCCATTACACACAGTTTGACATGTATCATGTGCATCTGAGATGCGGCCTGGCTCTCTGTGGAGAACACCCAGGGAGCCTAAAGAAGAGCAGATTGAATCAGACAGGAAGTCTCAGCACAGATGCTACATGAATTTGGTCACTTTTCAAAGTAAAAGACCTCTTCTGGTCTGTGGAAAGTCGTAACATAATAACAACCTTTAATAAAACAGTGTTTGTGAACAGGATTATGTGTTTGAGAAGAAATAAAGAGTTATTCCCCTTTGCTTTTCTTCTGTCAGGATTTTTGTTTTCATCTTTTGTCATTGCTTTCATCTTGGGTTACGTTTTTCTCTTTAAGCGTGCACGTCCGGGCTCTAACTTTCCCAGGTCCCCAGGTGACATTGCCATAGGTGTTATAAAAACATCAGCATCTGTTGCGCTCATTACATCTGCCATTCTCTCCCTAAATGTCTCTTTCTCCCCCACCACACCATGTCCTCGCTCCAGTTGATGAAGAACACTCATGTGGTTTAGTTGGACTATTACAGGATCCATCATGTGGGGCATGTTTATATGAGACAACTTGGCAATGAATTTTTTTATTTATTTATTTTTCATCTATTGGCCTCGTGTATGTATCGTGCATGCTTGTTTATTTTGAATTGGTTATTCTGCCACTGGTGTGTGTGTATGTGTGCGTGTGCGCGTGAATCTGTGAGTGCAGGCTCAAAGATGAGCAGAAATGCACCGTGTGCGCACAATATCTCAAACGACATTTTACCAGAACTCTGAAATTGAATTCATGTGATCTGTCTGTATCCCTTTTTTTTCTATTCTTTTTTTCATGCCAAATCTCCGATGGCTGCACAAAATCTCTTTAATAACGTCGGCTCTTGTGGCTCCGCCGAACGATGACAGAGCAGCCATAAACAGATAAACATTGAGTAATTCTTTGAAATTTTCAGAGATCGTTCCTCATCCGTTTGCCAGATAGCTTTGGCTTTTGTTCTCTCCCAGAAGGAACAAACAATATTGATGAAGCCATAATCCACTCTAATGCAGGTTTAATGCTGTTTGCCAGAGAAAACCTGCCTTCTTCAAGTATTGTGTTTTTTAGCTTTTGAAGCTGTTACATCCAAACCGCATTGATGTGACGTCGTCATTGCTCTCTGGAACGGAAAATGTCAGTTCAGAGCTCCGCCTGATTGTTGTGAGATTGTTTATTTTGTATCCATTTTGGAGAAAACGCCCTGTCTGTCTGCGGCGGATCAGGTCATTCAAATTATTATCTCTGCCATCAATGGTATTTCATGTTTTCTGTTGTAACAATATAAAATATTCTAAAACCCTTACAGATATTGTTTCACGCATTACTTCACTGGTTGCAGATAAATCAAAACATTTTCGTTTTGAAGCTTTACAGGGCAAACATTTTATTTGTATGGTTGTGAAATAACGGCACTAAAGCGCTATAGGCCCCACTTTTCTCTGTTGCAACTGTTATTGGGATCAGAAACAATCAAGTAAAAAGCTAAATTGATCTGATCTTATTGCGTTGTCTGAAAAACAAATCACAGATAATGAACTCAAACGCAGTCGGCCAGTTAACTTTAATCTTAGTAGGACCGCGGCTTTGTGGAGCTACAAGTTTAGAACATTATTTTCATTTTCACGAAAAAAAAAAAAAAAAAAAGGCACAGCGATGTGACATTTGCACAGCTTTGTCCCCGGCCACCATGTTTTCTTATATCTGGGGAATGAGAAGCCCGGGGCGTCACTGCAGAGCTGCATTATTATACTGTTTGCCACACGTTTTAGCTTTATCACATAATTGCAGCTTCATGCAGTCTGGATGTTGCTCTCGGCCATGTAGCGGTTGATTATTTTGTGAATAACTGTACAACTCTGATGCGTTTTAGTCCTCACCTGAGCAGCTCTGTAATGATTGATGGGGTGAGCAGTGCACTGACAAGTACCGAAATTTAAAAAAAAAAGAAATGATAAAGTTTGATTTCATAAATTTTTGTGCATGCGATGCCTTGAATGTGGCAGTCAGTGTGGTGATGTTTAATGTGAAAATATTCTGACTCAAGCCTTTCAAAACCTTAAACAGAAGAGATGTGAGAGGCGCGTCCTTACCCTTGGAGCGGTTCTACCGTGAAAAACAGTCTGAATAGTGGATGGATGAGTGTGCTTGGGAAAGATTTATTACATTGCCAGTTTGTGGGCTCTCGGCTAATATACTGTAGTGTCTTTACTCAGCCTTAAGCCTAGAAAAGACCTGATCAAGTCCTGTTTTTCTACAAATGTCTTCCTCCCTTTTATTGCTTTGTTTTTGAAAGCGCTCGTGGGGATGTGGACGATTTCCTTGGGCCTTGGAACATTTTGAGCGGGATCCAAATGTCAATTGTAAGGAACTAGATTCAAATGAAAGTAACTGCATTATTCAAAGGTTTCTCTGACCTTCAGTAATTTAATCAATGCATCAGGAAATTGACCATTTTGATATTTTTGTAGACCAGAGGTTTGCTCGCATATCTCCAGGTTGCAGTGACCAAAACTGTTAAAAAACAAGATTTGTACTAATCAGACAGCCATAATGAAAGTCCCTCTTGACCTGCTCCTTTAACTTCTCAAAGCTAGGTTTTTAGCCGTTGCCCATGGAGACCTTGATAGGGACGTTTTCTGACTTCAGATGTAAAATTCTCTCCAGTAAACCTTTCGCGACTCAGCCAATAGCATGACCTCCGTGCTCTTATGCAGCTACGGTCGGGCAAAGCTTATGTTGCCCAAAAGTGAATGTGATATTGCAAGATACAAGAGGTGGCCACAAGTCATCAGTTGGAAAATATAAGGTGGGAAAAGGTGGCACTTAACCGGGGACTGTGATTATTTTGGTGCAGAAGTAGGAAAAGCCATTTGACTTTTCAATTTACCTCCATGGGACAGCAGTGCAGGGATTGCTAAAGTTGTGTCTCACCTAATGCTGACTGGGATGTTTTGGATGGGTTTAATCTATCACATAAGTTTCACCACTTCCCTCTGCAAGTTATTTCCTCCAACCCCCGGTAGCAGGTGGTTATTTTTCACTTCTAGTTATCTTTCAACACTCGACCCAGCCAAGAGGTTGTGGCAAACGGCGGGGCCGCGACATGTCCCGACTGTACACATGCAGCCGCGCAAACGGTTGTGAAGCCGATTGTGTTTCTAATGTGTGGCATTTATGCTCCCCTACTAGAAACGAACGGTGTCCCACATCTACGGAACACCTACACGCCACACGTAACGCACCCAGAAGGCTCAATTATACCTCGCTCGGTCTCTGTGGCATCCGCATTACTTTCAGTGTCCGTGTTCTGACTGCAGGGTTTGAGTATATATAGTTTCAAATCACCGGGACACCTCCTTGACCTTTGGTGATGACGTCTGTGACCGTGGGATCTGAGCGCTCCCTAGAGAAATAACGTTTTCTACGGGGGAAAGTGGGAGAAAAAAAAAAAAAAGAGTCTCTTCTCAGGTTCTTGGCAAAGCGTGGCCATGCTGTGAATTCTGTCACGCTGTTCTCTCCCAGACTCCATTTTTAAATGACTTATTTTTTTGTGGCTTTAACCTTCAGTGTCATCTTTCTTTTTCTTTAGAACAAGCACCAGCTTTCCCCGAAGTGGCATCTTTGTTCATTGTTTGAACAAAATTGGAACCCATTTACAATATATTCTTTCAAAATAAGGAAAACAAAAAAACAAAAAAACACCTTTTGGTTGCCTTTTTTGGTGTTTGTTTGGCCAACAATGACTCCAAAATGCTCAAAGCTCTGTGCGAATGCATCCCTTCTCCTCTCCTCCTTTTGCTTTTTAAGCACTACTTTTTCCACCCTCAGAGTAATTGATTTGGGATGAAGTTTTGCACAGGGAATAAAGTGAAGCGATACATCATCTGGTGTCTTGCTTCTAAATTCTCAGCTCAATTGCTCTTCCTTTTCATGTCGGTAATTAGTTGCTGTCCGAAAGAAATAAAAAGTCACAAACCATCAGGAGGCTGTCAGAGTTGTGAATTTAAGTCATGTGTGTTTGATATTAGCCTTTTACTTGTTTTGTTGCTGCTGTGGTGTTGTTTTGGGAACAAAGAACACACAAAGGCAGACAATCAGATCAGTTCTCAGGACATTTATCACGCTCTCGCGGGACTGCTGTGGCCAATTTTATTCTCTTTTCGTGTCAGTTTTGACATTTGACACACAAAAGGCTAACACTGACATTACTGTTGAGTGTGTGACTTAGTAAGCTGCATGTCAGCAGGAGTGCACACTCAGCCGCCTTTCAGTCCTGATGCTAAACCGGTGTGCCGCTTCACCAGAGGCTACTTCCCCAAACACACACACACACATATATACACACACAGACACACACACACACACACACACACACACACCCAAAAAGGCTTTTGAAAGCTGCTGCAGGTTCTCTTTGCCAATTTCCCTCAAAATGGGCGAAAAATGGACAAACTGGCACCGAACAGCCTTCACGCCAAATCACCGAAAACTCCTCCCCCCAAAATGGTCCCCATTAAAATTTCTGGGTTTGGTTGGTTGGTCCAGTGTTTGGAGGTCATTTTTAAAAGCCCCTCTACCCCCAAGTCTCCAGTTCCGACTGTGTGTGTTTGCACGTGTGCGTGTAAGTTCCAGTTTTCAGGCTTTATTAGGCTTCACTGGTGTTTGGACAGCCGGAAGAGGAGCACTAATAGGACAGAATGATGCAGAAATGGACAGAAAGCCCCCTTTGGAGTTCTTGAAGCTCATTTTCTCTCACCCTCACTTTTACGCTCTCACTCCGGTTCAATCACTCACCCGCCAACCCTACCCCCCCCTTCTTTTTTTTTTTCTTCTTTTTTTTTCTCGACGCTCTTTTCTTCATCAGCATCGCTCTGCTTTCGCAGCCTCGGCTGTCAAACGGCGCCGGTGTTGCTCCACTAATTTTTCACATGCCTTTTATTCCTGCCATTCGACCATTTTCCAAAAGCACTTTGAGAGTCAGCAGGGGGAAGCTTTCAGCCACTGATTACTCCCACACAGTAATTTCTTCGTGTTTTGCTTCTCTCTCGATTCCTTAGGCAGGTCTTTCTGTGTCCTTTTATTTGATTTTTTTTTTTTTTTGCTTTCTCGTTCCTGGGTTGTCTCTTGTGACCTTTCTGCTCCGTTGCCGCTCGTGATGTCCTTGGTCAGATCTTCTTTCCCACTTTTGACTTTTTTTTTGCAGAAGTGATGACGTTTGTAGAGCATGCAGTCTAAAATATGGACAAAACGGGCGAATGTAGGTGGATCAGGGGACGTACCATAATTTCATCCCTGAGCCATATTGTCAGTTACTTTTTTTTTTTTTGGGTGACCTGTAGCTAGAGGGATGCGAGTGACGTGCTCTATTTTACACATGTCTGCAAAGGGGGAAACGGTGTCTTTCAAGTAGGGACAAATACCACACAGACAACAACAATACCAGCGTCTTATTTGGCACAGTGATTCAAAGAGGCAGGGCTCCATCCTGTCCGGTCATAGAACATCTGCCTCTGTTTTTAAGGCCTGCGTGTGGTTTTTAGTTCTGATTTGCTCTCAGCAGTGTCTGTGATTAGCAGCCAAGAAGCCTGGACCGCTTTTCAAGGTTATTTGGTTGGTTCCCCCCCCCCCTTAGTATTTTTTTGGTTTCTGGTAGGCTGAATGAAGCTCTCTTTGATTTCTATGTCCTGTTTGTTATAGCTGATCATTTCAACAGTCCAACAGCGTATTTCTGGGAGGGCTGCAGATTCGACGATCTCTGATTTTGAATGGCTTTTCGGATTTCATCTGGCCAACCTCCTCAACCAAAGTTGTCTTTTTCCGTCATCAAATATTCATCCCATCGCGAGAATTAAAAATGTATTATTACAATTCGGAATCAGACATCAGACAATCACCATGAAATAATCCTTTTCCATTCGTTGCCACCGCATCGATAATTCATATTTTCTCTCCGCTCTCTCTCTCTCTCTCTCTCTCGCCTCATTTCTCCATGTCTCCTCGACACCTGGTGAGGGACCACGGCCGCCGCTGTTGTGTCCTTTTACCATGCTGATTAGGAGGGCAGGAGCCCCCAGAAGAGCCCCTAATCAGGAGGAAACCTGGTGTGAAATTAAGTTTGTAGGACACGTAAAGCATCTGCTTAGTAAGCCATGCCAGTGGCTCAACCGATAGGCAAACGGCCGGTTTATTACACTGCAGTTATTGTTGGGTTGATAAACTGCACAATCATCTTTTTGGGTCTCTGACTTTCTGGTTTTTTTCCCCTCTGCATGTTTATTTTTTTCTAATATAAATTTTAGTGGATAAGAATGTTTCATGCACTGGTTTATAGGAGATTTTTTTTTTTTTTTTGAGAAGATGCTCCAGTCCTCCAGCTATTGTAGCTGCTGCTGAAGTTCCAATCGGTGGCCTGCTGCCGCTCGATGTTCCTCAGCTGTCATGGTTTAAATGCTGCCGGACAGCTGTGGGATTGTGAATCAGTGACCACTGCAGGAGGTCGACCTCAGCCGTCTACTTGCTGAGCACTGACTGCCCCGATCCATTTGTTCAGCTCCAGCATCCTTTTCTTTCACCTGTGTGTGTGTGTGTGTGTGTGTGTGTATATGCGTGTGTGTGTGTGTGTGTGTGAGACCCCTCTGTACAGACACACAGCTTTACCATCTGTGAATTTTCCTCTCTTCTCTTCTGCTGGTCACGTATTTTGGGCGCAGGCTGCTCGCTTGTGCAGTGGACTGGTGGGGGTATCAAAGTCTTAACCCCTCTGCATTAATCATAAGGTTCCTAAAGTCCATGCCCGTCGAGGCTGAAGGGCTCCCTGTGTTTGTGCGAGTTGGTATATGTGTTGATAGAATCGACAGTAATGCTTGTTTTGGGCTGTTAATAAAACATTTGCAGCCTTCGGTTTGCCTTACATTCTTTTTTTTTCATTCTTCTAGTTTAGATTTGCCGTGTCTCTGGGTCTTTGGGTCTCTGATTCTTTCTCCACCCCTCGTCCCTGTATCACCTTCACCCCCCCCCACTTGGTCAGGGGATATCGAAGGACTGAGATTCTGCCCGTCACTGTCTCATACTGTCAGAAGTTACACTGTAGTGATGAATTACATCCATTGGTTTCATTAAACTGCAGTAAATTGGGATTTTATCCTGTTACCAGATCTGTAGCCAATGGGACCAGAAAGCAAGTTTAATTGTTTGATGTTCACAAGCTGCCCGTTGGTGAATTTCTTGGTACTTACAAAAAAAATATTGAAGATTGTTTAAAAAGAAAAAAATAAATAATTTATTTTTGATGGTCTTTTGTTGCTGCATTTTCAGTGTATTTGACTCGTTCTGTTGAGCTTTTGCTCTAATTTATTCAAATTTTTCTAAAATACCAATTACTTTTTAAATATATATTTTGGTTGTCCATAAAATGTTTGAGGATGAGTGAGGAAAATGTTGGGCATGGAACATGCTCCATTAAACAGCTTTGCATGGATTAAACTGTTCCGTCCGCTTACTTCCACAGTGAAACAACAATTTATAGCTGAATTAATGAGTAAACATTTATTGACCCTGTGTTGTTTATGGAAATTAGATCAGAATCCCTTAGTTTTAATTGTGTCTCAGTTTTAATATTTTTTTCATTATATAGATCTTTACAGAACTTCATGGGGTCATAAAACGTCTCCCTTTGCCAGTAAATGCCCGAGTACCTGTGGCGCTGTAGTGTCTTTAGCTGCTGCCTTATTGTGATGGCCGTACCCACCGAATCTGTTGGTCTTAAAAAAAAAAAACAAAAAAAAAACTTAACAAAACCCCCCCCCCCAGCTGTTTTACAACCTGGCAGAGCACTAAAAATGTTGAAAGCCGTATAGTCTGACCCCCCCCCCCCCATGCTCGTACACCAGGACAAGGACAGCGGTCCAATTAAAAGGCCTGGACGAGCTGTAACCGTAGCTCAACTTAACTGTGCGTGTAAACGGATGCACCGAGCAGACATAAGTCACAGACACCCCCCCCCCACACTTCTTTGCTCCCACCTGCTTACATGACTTGCCACCAATATTTAAAGATTATTATTAAAGATCGCTGGAGATGGAGGAAAGTTCAACGACCCCGTTCGACAACGAATCGACAACCCAACAGTTAACGCCGGGGCCGCGTCTGCGCTGCCTTTAAGTGTGCCGCTAATGCACCAAGGACTTGTATACCTCCTCCGGTGATACCGCATCGCACAGATTGCTGAGGATATCACAGCTCTGTGTCAGCCCCTGCTGAGCTGACTCTGCAGCAGGCCGGCCTATAATATCTGATTTTTATGCGCCGCTCTAATGTCGCCTTTAAATCTATCACTCTTTTGTCCTCCCCTCTGCTTCCTCCTACCGGGGGGAAGTCTGGGGACTGGACGCATGTGCTGCGTTTGCCCTTGCACTCGTGCGACGGTGGGACTCACGCAGGCACACATGAATGCTGATGTAAAGATCTGGCGCAGTAATGAGCTTCTCTCAACATGATGTCGTCATATGAATACGTTGCTTTTGAATGTCTCGGCTTGTTTGCATTTTCCTCGCAAAAGAGTCCGTCAATCCCCCGGCTTAATGCCGTAGGAGCAGATGCTTTTGTGCGTTTGCTCGCAAGATGTTCAACAGAAATTAGATTCAGATCGCAGGAGCAAACTATCCGTCGTCTTGCTATCCTGGATATTTAGGCTTTTGCCGACTCAACGGTGACTCGTTGGCAACGGGGCTTTCTCCTTCCTTCGCGACGTTCCTGTTTTTGTTTGTTTCTTTAGTGCCTACAAGCTGTTTGATTTCCTCCGAGTGTGGTATAACAGCACCGTCTCCCATGGAGATGTCCTGGCTTTAATTTTATTGGATTTACAACAGAAACCCCGGGGGAACCGCACTGTTCTTTCCACGCTAGTTTCCAAACAACATGCGAGCGCTGTCGGGTTTCAGGAGTCTGAGACGAGCGCGGTCGTCAAACATTCGCACATTTGGCAAAGTGACTGACTGGAAGAGTACATCAGAGCATCCGGGGGTACTTTTCTCATGTGGGTGTGTCAGCTTTGTAATGATTGGACCATAAGTTTTTATACCTCCATAAACCACAGGGAATTTGAAACAGGCTGTTCTCGATATGACTGAAGTGTCAGATTTCGTACTCCCAAAAAGAAAGGCTTTTAGGAATGACAGCAGTGAAGTATTTACACAAACTAATATAATATTGAATATCATAGCTGTTCTTATAATTATATGAGTCAATGACTCATGATCTCTGGGGACGTCATTTATACCTGCAGTTAGTTGTGCAGTTCCTAAACAGTAACGAAGTACTGAGAAATAAAACCTACATTTCACTCACATGCTGAACTCGTGCAATGTGCGAATGACGCACTTTTGTGTCAGCACAGTCCCTCATTTGCTTTGTTGCTGTTTCAACACGTCCGTCGTCCTGCTTTCCCGTGTCGACTTTTATTCAATCCTCCTGTCCTCCCCCGTGCCACCCACCGTCCCCAGGCTCCCAGCTACTCCCAGCGGAGTGCTCCCTCTGCAACAGAACAATGCGAAAATCTCCGCCTGTGCTGTTGAGGCCAAGTCGACGTAATTCAGAAGTCAATTTTCCATTATTCCGGCGCTCATCGTCCTCGTTAGAATATGCAATCCCTGCTGCTCGTGACCTAGCTCCTGGAAAATGAGCATTGACATTGGTAATATGGCAGTGAGTAAAGGTTTAACAGTGACCCCCTTAGCCATCTGTGATACAGCCGTGATAATTAGCTCGCCCCTGATATCTTTCTCTTTCTCTGTCAGTCGCCACCAGTCTGGCTTCTGCAATGAGCCGTGCAGTGGACCTCTATAAGCACCCCTAGTAATTGATCACAGCTACATGTAGATAAAAAAAAAACAGCCATAGCTTCTCGCTGCTGATGTTTCGACGTGCTGATGTTTCGACGTATAAAGTAGTAGACAAAAAAAAAAATTGCGTGAAGTAAATTCAGCATTAAATGTTGGTACTTACTGTCGCGATTCGAGACCTGAGTGGTTACAACGGCGTGCGCCCGTCAGGATTAAGCCCAGCTCTGCCACGCGTGTGTCATCAGAAACATGGGGAGCAGCGGTCTACGCCGAAGTAAAGTACCCACCTGGACCTTTGTTACTCCCCTCAGATGGCAGCAGCATGTCATTTCAGGTTCCTCTTTCAGTCATACCGACGCTCTCACGGCAGCGACAATGTCACCGCTGATAGCATCAGCATGAATAATGCCCTGTGAATGAGCCGGGCGAAGACAGGTGGAACGACCTTTTAATTTCCCCGCCTTCGGCACTGTCACCCACCTGACACGGGCTGCCCGGCGGAACACCCGGGATGCCGTGTTGTGGATGCCGACGCGAGAGCACTTTAAGACCATTTAGGATGTCACCTGAGCCCGCAGCTCTCCTGCAGCTGCTATCGTGAAGCCGGAGCAGGGACAGGCTGCATGCCCAGAGGCCATGAGGGCAGAGGAGGCCGCTGCCCTAAGGCCAGCCCTGGGTCCTTCCAGGCCTGCTGTGACACTGACAAGCTAGCGGGAATAAAGTATGGAGATGAGCAGTGAGCCTCCTGGAGGTTCGCTGCTGCTTCGGATAAAGTGCGGTGGCACGGGAACCAAAATCATGGCAGCCACCATTGTTAAAGATGCATTATAAATCATTAAAATACAAAAAGTGAATAACTTTAAATAGAAAATATTGTTATTCTGGGAACTTGGGCTAAATATGTTTTAGATGTGATAATTTGACCAAACATATAGAAACAATGATAGACGGTACCAACAAAGAGATGAATGTAAAGATTAAAGCACATATTTACACATTTGGCTTTTAACGTGTGAATATGGCCTACAGTTCTGTAAATCAGACCACCTTGATACATCAGTAATTGATTCTGTTGGCTTTAAATACATGTTAAGTAGATAAATAATAGGTGCCGGTGCCACTTTGTTCAAATCAAATAGATAAACATCAATAAATGACTCTCAGAAGAAGGTTATTTTCTCCTACAGCCATCGAACTTTCTCAGAGGTCTTGTCTGTCGTCATGTGATTCCTTCAGCTGTAGCTGGCTCTCACTCCACACTTTTAGTCCTGCGTCGATAAGAAGAGGCAGCGTCTTTCCATAGGCTGCTGCACAGAACAATCCAATATGGCCACGGCTGTACCGCCAGGCATTGACGGGCACGTCACCACAGCCGGCTGCCGTTCTGGTCCTGGACTGTGTTTAAATCGGCCTCTTTAGATCCCATTTTTCTTCATTAGCAGCAGACATTAAACTTGTCTCTAAGTAAAGCTCAAAGTGTTAAAATTCAATTTAAGGCCTATTTGATAGATTGTTCTGGTCAGTCACTGGGGGAGCATTGAAGGGTTAAGAGGTTCACAACCTCTCCTGGGACCTCTTTGGCTGAAGGGGACGGGCCACCGGGAAGCGTCCGGGTCTCGTGGACCCCCGCGTGACTGCCTCGAGACGCTTCCCTCGAGACGAGCTCGTGTCGTTCAAACGGATTCCGGCGAGCAGCGTGGAAGCGTGCGCTATTTCTTTAGCGTGGACCGTGTTTACATGCCCACTTTCCTCTGTTATGATCATGTTTTTGGGAGGATCCTGCCTGTGCTTTGCTTGGACGTAAACACTTCATCCACTTTTCCAAACAGCCTCTGCTGTGTTTGCAAGCATGTCCGTGAACCCCAAATATGACAATATGCAGCAGAAGAGTTTAGAGAGACGCTCGATTTCTCATAAATTTGGGCTATAGCGTGTAAATTCATCAAAGGGGGCTTCTCTGTGTTGCCCTGTGTGACATCCGAGATGTTTCTGAAGCAGGTATCAAATGTGGACGTATATCAAAACTAAATCCTGGGAAAGGTTTATCAGCTGTCAACTGCTGAGCAGGTTAGCTAGTGATATATTGTTTATTTAGCCTTTAAATTGAATCTGAACTCACTTCCTGCTTTGTTTGGAATGTTTTTTCGATTCCAAGCTTTGATTTCATTCTTGTGGTTTATGGCGTTTTCCGTCCAGCAAATCTCCCGCTTACGTTCACCGAGCGGGATGTCGAGATAAGTGGATCCCTGATGCAGCTGCGGTAATGTGCTTAAAACACAAACTCGCCATTTTCAGAAGTCGGGGTCGGTGTAGATAATTGTTGACAAATGCACCAGTCTGTCTGCAGTGTTCGCGCATGGTGGTGTAAATTAATTCGCCGGTTGTGGGCGTGGGTCTGTGTTTGGAAGTTGCAGTTTCGGCCCCGCAAGGTTCGGTCTGTTTGTTCATCTACTCACTCCTAACCTGTTCTGTTCTTCTGTTCCTGCTCTTATATCAGCTTTTCTGAGAGCAGCTGGATTTCATTTAGGTTCTTGAAGTCGCGGCCACAAAGGGTCATCGTGTGAGGTCTGTTTCATAACGGGAACGTCCAGGGGAATCGCTTGTCTGCTTCTTCAGAGTCTCTCTGGTTTGTGTGACATCACTTCCTGTCTTTGGTCCACCTCCTCGCTCTAAACTGCTGCAACCAGGATGAACCCTTGGACAGTCCTGATTCCTGTCTTATTCCAAATTGAGTTCCCGAGCAAGCGATCAATTTGAGCGACATCACACAAATGACAGCTTTATTAGAGGAGCAAGCTGCATCTGTGGAAACTATGAGTTCTCCGTGAATGGTATCTCTCTCTCTGGTTCAGGGCTATTCAACTTGGTCTTACGAAGGCTGCAATCCAGCAGGTTTTCTGTCCCACCAGGTGGACAACCAGGGAAAAGCGGTCGAATAGCCCCGACTGTAGACTATAGACTGTAGTTAATCCCAGTGGTCCAGACCACGGCCTGCTACATCTCGAGGCATTGCGGTCCCGCTGTGCACTTCTGGGACTTTACTTTCAGAGCAAAAAAAAAAAAAAATCCTCCACTTCATTTGTGCAAGTAATATTTTAAACTGACATTGAGAATGACTTCCTGTTCTTCCAAAAGGAGATGCGGGGATTTGAAACCTCAAGAGGTGTCTGACAATGCGCTTCCAATTTGCATTCAGAGGGTATAAAACATGACGTCTGGCTTCCTCCTCAGTGTTTTTCAGAGTTTGGTGTGAAGCGTAACAAAGAACTATTGACATCCCAGCTGAGGAGAATACACTGGGGTTTGAAAGCTCAGGAGAAGCGTCGGAGGCTTTTGACAATGTGCTGTAATGGCTCCGCGTTTAAAGAAGAACACTACATCTTCTCTCTGTTCTAGCGTCTGATTTCTGCCTGACACATAACAAAGTGTCATCGATCCTTGGGGAAGGGTCCGAGAACAAAACCTCGCAGAAACCGCTGCGCGGGTCTTTAGAAACACTCACCCCTTGTCCAACACACGGGCAATTACTCATGCACACGGGTCCTTGTAAAAGACAGCATGGTTTAGTATTGAGAGGGGAGAAGGATGTAGCTGCGAGTCAATGACAGGTCGTTTTCAGCCGAGCGTAAAGCACACAGACGAGTGAGGTGATCAATCGCTCGGGCCGTAGCGAATGTAGATGATCGTCTTCTCCGGCGTCGTCAAAGGTGTTGAAGTGTGTTTGTGGGTGTGTGTGTGTGTGTGTGTGTGTGTGTGCGCGCGCAGGTGTGGTGCATCGGTGACGGCGCATCCATCGATTTCTGTTCCGAACGTCGCCATTGTTCAGGCGGAAGACTCAGCCTTGCAGAATTGGAGTTACTTTTTGGAGGGACCAGCAGAAGCTGTGGAAACTTTTCATAGATTTCTGCTTTCCAAGCGTGTGTCAGATTGCCACAGCCAGGGTAAAAATGCGTCTATTGATCCCAGAGGCTTCATTATTCAACCCACCTGAAAAAAAATTGGATTCTCGATTTTTAAAAAAATATCTATTTGTATTTTTGTCACACTGCACAGTTTGTAGGGATATGAATGGGGTAATCATGGCCACATAATAGAATAGATTACTAATAAATACACGATAAAAAAGAGAACAAGCACTTAATATGGGATCAATAATACATCACTAAGGACTTTATTAAGATGATTTTGCCCAGTCTCATGCGGGAACATTTAAAACGGGTCAGACGCAATGGAGCTGACTGACATGCTCAGAATCTATGCTTCAAGTTGATTTTATGATATGGACTTCCTTAAATTTATAAATTCTAAACTTTTTTCTTTTTTTTTTTTGATATTCATCAGACCAGCAGATCAGGGAGGTTAAGCTTGGATCATTAAGACCAGATAACCCGTGAAGAAGATCAGTTCAGAAGTGGGAGTCAGGAGGTCTGACTATCCTGTAGGGTGAGCCCAGATTAAAAGACTCTTAAATATTATTCTTGGAGATAACATGAAATATGAAATCTAAATTTAAAATGAACCCAAGTTCCAACAGAAAGAGCAGCGTCTCATTTTGAGAGGCTGCGAACACCAAAAGCCGTATATTCAGCTTGATTCATTCAGATCAGACTAACTTTAAGAAATGTCATGAATGAAATCTGAATGTTTTCAAGCTTCTCAGATGATGACATTGATCCAGAAGAAGAAATGAACTTTTACATCTGTATCTGAAGCAAGGCATTATGGGTACTCAGGGAGGAACCCCTTTAAAAAAAAAGGAATGTCTTTTTCTGTCGGCCAACATGTTAAACCACTTAAAATAGAGACTTTGTGACAGATTTGGCCTTTATTTAAAATGAATGCTGGAGAATTTAATTTCAGTTCTCATAAAGACGTTTAAGGCTTTTCAGACGATTTTCCACAACTGCGACAATGAAGCTCTTATGCTCCGACACTGAATAGGCCTGAAGATGGATTGATAATAGAATGTGTTGTAATGTGTTGAGTAATCATTATTAATCTGTGTGTCTTTGAATTCTTTCTCAGCTCAGCCCGGTGTTCATAAAGCTCGCTTAATTAGGCTGATTGATTAGATGGTGGTGATTCCAAACTCTCATCACCGCTCCTCATCCCGCCAGGCCTCTAATGAGATCAGATTGCGTTCATAGTTGCATACTCCCCATGCATTTTACAGACACACACACACACGCACTGTCATACCACCTTTCCATCTTTCTGTCTGTCTCATCCATTTTCAGGCTGGATTTACAGACATGAAAGAAGCAGCCATGCCTGGAAAAAGCGACAAATCCTGGAAGTTACATTACGTAAACATGAAAGGGCTACAAATTCCAGCCCCCTTTGCCTGCTCTTCTTTGTCTCTCGCTGTGATCCATCCTGTGCTCCCGTCTCATCACATTTCATTAAATGCAACTAGTCCCTCCCGTGTTGCCAAAGAAAACATCCCATCGGATCGTGTTTTCCATCCGTCTCCCATCTGCGTGCGGCCATGTTGATTTTTTTTTTCTTCTTCTCCCTTTCACCTGTCTGAAGACTCCCAGGACTGCAGATCAGAGAGCACGCATGCGTAGAAGGTCTCTGCTGGTCGAGTCGGGGGTGCTGTGTCCAGTAAAAGCACTCTGAGCCCGCGCAGTAAAGAGACGACCCATCGCTGCCGTAAAACTTTATGGCTTCCTGTTTTGCGTTTGGCTCCTGGTGTCCGATATTGCAGACGATGGGCTTTCTCTGAGGTTCGCCACGTTTCAATACAGCCCATCCGTGCTCTTTAAAGAGGCACCAAAATTCGAGTGTGCATGGAACTTTGCGTGTTCCAAGGATGCGATGAACCCACTACAGTATCAGTCCTAAGGGAGCGTTTATGGAAAATTGATTGCCTTGGAAAGATGAGAACTCGTCCCACTTCAATTTACCCCTGACAGGCCCGCTGCTGGGCAACGTGTTTGTGCCGATTATTGAAAATCTGAGATTGAATGGAGGATTTGAGTAACAGAGCATCCACAGAGATGGCGGTAGTCAGTCGCAGAATGATTTTTTCAGGCTCGTTTTAATGATCTGTAGGTTGCCGTAAAAGTTTCTTAAGTGTGTGTCCACGTCAGTTGAATGGTGCAGAAATAGACACATGGGAATGTTGCTTGTTTTCTCATAATGACTTAACATCCCAGGCACCCACCTTCATCTGACACTGAGCACTAACACGTTTATTATATGTCAAGATTGGACAGATGTAAAATTGAATCGGCGTGCAGAAGCAAAAGGATAATTCAGCTCTTCTCACCTGTTTCGCCGTCTTTCATACATTTCCGTTTCACATTACAGGCTCTTTAGAGGACATATTTCAGCTTTGCGTGAGTGATACGGGGCACTGTATGCATGTGCATGTAGCTGAAGTGGCACCCTCTTTCCACTTTCTTCCTTCTTTTCAATAAGGTTCAAATCTCTTTTTTTTTTGCTGAATGTTTCTGAGTTGGTATGAAGTACTTACCTACAGCAGCCCGGGCATCTTATTCGCTGCTCCGTTACCATAGAAACCATTACAAAGAGGTCTGGAAAGGCAGAACCAGAGGTGAATTTGTGTGGTCAGATCCTCTCCGCTGGTTCTGTCAGCCGTTAACTCAGACTGGGTCAAAATAAACCTCGGAAGTGTTGCTGTCAGACGTCAGACTCTCCGCGAGGGCGGGGTCTGCTCACCTTTCATAAGACAGAGGATTTTCAACCACTTCATCAACCTAGCAACGGGCTCAAGAATTAGCCCGCTCGACCCCGCTCTTTCAGATTGTCCCGACTTAGCGGAACAAGTGGTGATCTTGTTGGTCTCGGTCGACTCCGTTCTGTCACCATGGAGAATGTCAGTTCCTGTTCGGTGATGGCGGGCTGCACCCTGAACTCACCACGAGGGTCATGGCATGAGTTCACTGTTGCCTTGAGGCCCCCCCCTTTTTTTTTTTTTCTTTATTCCCAAGTTTAGTTTTCTCAGTATTGTTAATTGCAGCTTTCTCATTCAGCTGTCACCAAAAGTCTGACTTTGACTTCAGAGTTATTCAGTAACAAGTAGGGGAGGTGTTCTCTTACACAACCATTACTGTCATTAATACTTTCCTATCTTCTCCAGATTTGACAGTGAAAAGCTCAAATGTCTCTGATGCTTGTTTTCTCTGTTAATCCCAACATAGTCTCCGCACAAACTTGTTTTTTTTTAAAAATCTGATCGAGGAAGACAAAGGTGACCGAGATGTTTTGTCGCGAGTGTGAAGACGAGGGTTGGGCTGGTCGCATTGACGACCGCAGTGGTGGACGGTGGAAGCGTGTTGTCTCCTTATTGATCAGCGATCCATTATGAGCTATTAGTAGATGGCCGTGAGCTATCCATCATGAACCGCTCAAGATTTCAGAAGCGGTTGCCATCGCAAAAACACCGGTACACGTCGAGGTATTGTCGCCGGTGCCCGCGCCAGTCTGAGTTGCTTCCAGTCAGGATTCTTCTTTTTTTTCCTTCCTCTAACAGAACACAGCACCTGTCAGCCGCGCAACAGCAGTTCTTTACAAACGCACTCCATACTTGATTAACAGAATTGAAATTACTGGAAGCTTTTAACACGGAGCAATCTCTTTAATTAAACCCCGTGTTTTCACCATCATGGTCCCGGAATTGTAATCAGCACTGTGGAGCGACTGGACGGATTGGAATCGGTATTATGACCGGCTAATGTGGCCGGCGGCTGACTCTGAATGTAAAGAGGTGCTCCATTCTGTTCCGCAGGTCACCGATCGATCCGTGCGAGCGGTGGCGGAGAATTGCCCCGAGTTGCAGTTTGTTGGCTTCATGGGCTGCCCGGTGACCTCTCAGGGAGTCATCCATCTCACCGCAGTGAGTATAACACAGATCTCGTTAATCTAACCCCGTCATAAAATGGGCCTCTTTCACCTCTTTTTTTTTCTTCTATAAAGGCCTTAAAAAAACTGACAACTTGTCATGAAGGTCAGTCTCATGTGCCAACACCACAGATTGCCCTTAAAACATGCGAGCTGTAGCTGTTAAAAAGTCTAGAAATGGATAAAAAAAAAATTGGAACATGCCTGTTGGAATTGGAGGTAATGCTGGGGGAAATTAGCCAGTAATATCAAAATCACACACATGAATGATGCATGAGAGGTGGTCACACGTGGCTCAGTGTGCACGTGTGCGTGCGCCGCTGCACTCCAGGGTCATATTCTACAACTGTAGAAGTGAATGAAGCAGATAAGGGACACGTTTGCGCTTAAGTACGATTGATGAACAAGTGTCCTCCCGGATGTGATCGCCTGTGAACTCATATTTCCTTGTATACTTGCAGGCACGATACTGCCTGCACACAGTACACAGGTTTGAGAGTAATAACACAACCCGCTCCATCACATTGTGCGCTTTTCTCTGACTGTTTCCCCCTTTGTCCATCTCTCCCAGTGCTGCATCTGTTCTTTTACTCCAGGGCGGGAAAATGAACTCAGGACCACGCTGTGTGTTTCCTTTAAGTCTTAGTTTTGAAGTTATTCTGTGTTAACTTTTAAATCTCATGAAAGCCTAATGAGATGAATCCTAATAATACGCTGCTATTCTGAGTACACCCTGCTGTTTGGATATTACCATGTTAATGAGCAGCACTCCGTGATTTAAGACGTGCAATACCATATAAACATGGACACACATGCACTCACAGCGACTGTCTGAATTGAATTCACCAGGAAACACCACCTTCCTTCTCTCCGCATTAATTTCTTTTCTCCTACATGGTGCCCATCCAGAACACGTGCGTTCACCTGTGCACGCGCGCGTGTGTGTGTATGCGCGCGTGCCGGCGCCCATGTGTGTTTGAGTAATGCAATTCGATTTGTAGCTGACGTACTTTGGTGTACAGGCGAGCGTGAGCGTACCCTTGTGGGCCGCCTGTGCCCATTCCTCTTCAAATGCAATTACAGTTGTGTTAATAGGACCGAGACACCCGACGCCGAACCGCATTATTAGATTAAACAGCAGATTAATTTGTGCTCATGCTTTTGGCCCCCCCCATCACTTCTGCAGCCTCCACTGACCTTGGCCAGAGTGTTGTAGACACACAGTAATGAAGGCAGCCAGTCAGAACAGAGAGTGCCCAGAGATGGTCACACACGCTTCCGTGCGTGCACCTCATTATTATTTATTACAATATTAAAGTGACGTCTTTGAGTTTAGATGAATGAGTGAATTCTTGAGTCTCATATTAAGATTTCCTGTCTGCATTTTTGAGACCTTTGGTCTCCGTAGAGGATATAAAATCAGAATACCAGAGGTGCGGACGGGAATAGGTTTCTCATATCTCCGCTCATCTCCAACTTGCATCTCGACACGTCTCCTTTGACGGCCTGAGCCTGACATATCTTTTATACCCGAGGGTGTTTTTGCCCTCTTCCCCCCGCAGGACACCAACTTTACCCATCTTATCGTCTATTCTTCTCAGTACGCTTTTTGTAAAGAGTGACTGTTAAACCCCGCCATTCTTATGCGTATGGATACATTCCCTCACATAATGCACATATGCGAGTGCAATTCAACCTTCCTATTTGGCTGTTGTGTCAAACTTGGGTCTTTTGTGTCAAAATTCCACACGGTCACATTACGTTTGCGCGGTCTCATACTGTCGTCTGTTCGCACCTCAACATGCCTTTGTTCCATAGCCCATTTGCTGCTGTCATAAAGGCACCAAACATGACAACGATGTTCAGGAAAAATCATAAAATAAATTATTTGTCACACAGCATGCCGTTTTTTTAAATCAAACATGCTGAGTTAAAGTTAAAAAGCAGACTCGGTGAGGGTATGTCTTCCTGTTATGTCATCGTAAATCGGTGTAATTTGAATGTTGATGAGTTAAATAATGTTTTTCTTACCGTTGGCCCATTCACTGAAAAGCTATCTATTCTGCCCTCTTGGCTATCCAAACATTTCTCTTTTATCCTTGGTATTTTTCCACAACGCATCTCTGCTGAAACTGTCTGGCGCCGCTTAAACCTGCTGCTCTCATTCATAAAAGAGGCGTTTTCATAATGGAATTAATCTACATGAAATGGAAAGAGACATGGGGCTGATGCTAGTGGACAAACATTAGCCACCCCGTTAAGATAATATTGACAGATCTCGTTCTTTTATCAGATCTCAGACATTTTCCACGCTGGGTGACTGCATCCTCTGTTTTCTCTCTCTTGTGATTGTTACCGCGCTACACATTGCTGCACCTGGTGGAAGATTCACTGTCACATACATTCAATTTGATGTTTAATTCATGATAATTTGTTTTCATCATTGAAACTCAGGCTTGGTCGTGGTGTGTCATGAGCTTGTTTGGTTTAGATTCACCATGGCAACTTCAACTTCAGAGGCTTTTCCCTCCTTACATTTAACATCAAATCTAAGTCCCTCGTATCCGTTTCGCTCTCCCTCTCTATTCCTCTTTAATCGTTCACAATAACGATCTCTTGTTTAGCTGTCGATTCCTCCTCATTTATTCCTGCTCTCTCCCATCCAGCGGTGATTGAGAATCATATTCTTGCCTTTGGAGCCGTTGCATTTCTGATGACTCTGCGGACCCGTATTTGATTTCCAGGCTGCCGCGCTTCCACTACTGCTCAATTATCACGCGCCTTCTCCCCACTCCTCTGCTCCTTCAGTCGCTCTTCTCCGTGTTTCCCTGCTCATGTTCTCAACCTTCTCGCCGGCTCCTCGCGGTTATCACAAAAAAAAAAAAGAAACAAAAAAAAAACTGAAATGGAGAAGAAACAAAAAAAAACATTGCTCTTATTAACTTCTGCCATTGGACACGCTTATTCCAGATTGATATTTTTTAATGTGGCCTCTCACAAATGAAAGGTTTGAGGAAATCAATTGAAATCATCTTTTCTTAATCAGGGCTGCGGGGGTCCTGGAAAGGGCCGCCCACGGCGCCGACTTTGGTCTGCTGGGTAAAGCTGTGACATTTCTGCTCTGTGGATCTCCCTCGGACTTGCAGGGACTGCTTCGCGATGCGCGGTGTTTAGGGCCCGGCGCCCTTCGACAGATCGCCGTCCAATTGACGAGAAAAACAACAACAAAAAAAAAAAATCAAACCCTCCGCCGCCGAGGCCGGCTAATGGAAAACAAGCTCTGCGACGCTTCTTGGTCGGGGTATCGACTGTATGTGCGCCTTGAGCTGCTGGGGAGAAGTCTGTGATGATTTTAAGATCAAGAGTGCGTCTGATGTGGTCTTTTGTGTTTCGGTGCCAGGGACGCGCACTTTTTTATTTATGGTGTCGAGATTGGAGCTCAAAGTTATCTGTGAGCCCTTGGCATTAATAATGGTTTTATTGATGGGGGTTGTTGCGTCCCGAGGATGCTTAATGGATACAAAGCATCATGGATTGGTGGCTTTGTGGGTTTCCCCCCCCACATTTTCAGTGATTTGGTGCTCTCCCATTGTAACTAATTTAAGAAATTTATACGTACTTTCTCTATGAATTACGTGAGATTTATCGTTGTTCTCGGTTGGTTCCAGAGACCTGACTCTTTACTGACACCGGAGACATCCACGACGGATGCAGCGAGGCTTTGTGTTTATTTGCATACAGCATTAAAGGGAGGGCGTCGAACCGGGTTTGCGAGTGTGTCTAAAGTGGATAAAAGGCGGTATTTGCTCTGCAATCCCTGTTCCTCGCATTCCTGATGACGGCTGGCTTTAAAAGAGAAAAGCGGCGCAGCGGCAGAGTCTTTATCTGCTGTCTGTGTTGTTACCGCCTCTCCTCCGAATCGGGCCCATCTCTTTCTGAATTTGGCCACTGTCACCTCTTGTGTGTCTAAGCGTGCCTTTTTCTCTCCCTCTCTCTCTCTCTCTCTCTCTCTCTCTCTCTCGCTCTCTCTCGCTCTCTCTCTCCCTCTCTTGCTCTCTCTTTCCCTCTCTCTCTTCTCTCTCTCTCTCTGTCTCTCTCTCTCCCCGTGGCTCGCCCCGACACACACCCCACTTACACACACTTTGTCTCTCCATCTTCCTGTCAAGCGGGGCGCTCTTTTCTTCTGGTAGTGATTAAGTCCAAGGTCGGCTGTATCGGAGAGCGTGTTCGAAAGCGGCTCGGGATGCCAGCGAGCCTTCCCGTTCCCGGAGCCTCAGATGTCCGACCGATGGCCTCTCCTCCCCAGCGGTGCCTGCCCACAGTGTCCGTCATCACACATCAGCCTATCACCACCGTGAGACAGCACGGGCCACAAAACACCCCCTCTCCCTTTTTTTTTTTTTTTTTTTTTTTTTTTTGGAATGCGTACCAAAACTCCACCCTCGGGAGAGACAGAAGGGGGCCTGAGACATAACAAACGGGGGGGGGACTGTTGAAGAATGTGTCAGACATGAAAAGAGGTGTGTTTGGAGGTTGTAATCGCTGCGTCCTCTCTCTGATGTGAAGGAGCCCTTTCTGGTTCTAATTCCGGGCCTCGCCGATGGGGCCCGGCCGCGCCGTTTCGGTGGCTTTGTTGCTCTTCATGCCTCCCGCTAAACGCTCCTCGCCTTTGACGGAGCCGAGGAGTCCCGGGCCAGCGCCTCGTCGTTGTTTGTGTGTTTGCGGGCGAAAGGCAACAATCTGGCTCGCGAGGGAAGCTGTTTAATTCAGCACCGAGAGTCACATGTTGGGCCCAGATGTGTGTGTGTGTTCGCTGCAAATCATCTCGAATCACCCTAACGAGGAATCAAAGAGA
Organism: Lagocephalus sceleratus; assembly: GCA_911728415.1. Classification (NCBI taxonomy): domain Eukaryota; kingdom Metazoa; phylum Chordata; class Actinopteri; order Tetraodontiformes; family Tetraodontidae; genus Lagocephalus; species Lagocephalus sceleratus. The sequence goes on along the minus strand of CAJVRN010000237.1, from coordinate 7,106,679 downwards.
CAGATGAAATAATGGTGGGGGGGGTTCTTTTTTTTTTTTCTTTGCTTATTCTTTTGGTTTAACGCACGTTGTTTTTAGCAGATGTCGGTGAAGACGATTAGACCACAACAATCCTTCATTCGCTGTCATATTCACATACACACACACACACACACACCCGCCCTCCCCTCGCCGCCTCCCATTTTAGGATGAGTGCTGTCTGGCTTTTCTGTAGTGCGCTGACCCCTTATCTCCTCACTCTGACTGAACAGAAAATACACAATCCCAGTGCCCTGTGTCAAACTGATAACCCCAACACAGGCTTGGGTGTGTGTCTGCCGTGTCTGTGTGCGTGCGTGTATGTGTGTGCAGACATGCATCGCTGTGTTCCCCACCATGTGTGTTGTGTCTCAGGGGTGGGAGAGGGGATAAAGGGGAAACCAAGGCGCAGAGGCGATTTGAAGAAAGAAAGGTAATGGGGTTGTGGGGGTTACCAAAGTAGTTAAATGGTAGTAATAATTTTCCTCACTGCTGTATGGAGGAGATTGGGGGATTTATGAATATAATGAGGAGAGAGAAGCCTAAGGATGATGTCTGTCTCCTGCAAGAGTAATTGAAGAATAATTCATTTGGCTCTGAGACTTTTTAACCCAGAGACGCACAAAGATAGAGAGGTTTTTGACCTCTGGAGGAGGGAATATCATGTCTCTTTATTGGCCCAACTAGTGGCTGGCACGCTGAGCTGTCAGGCCGGCTCTTGCTTGTGCATTTGCGAAGTCTTTGTGGTCATTTGGCTTAGCGCGCTGAAGAGAAACCGGCGCTCCATTTCTCCTCCAGCCCTTTCACCCGCCACCGAGTTTGTTATCAACACCGACATATGCGGGATTAGCGGCTGAGAAGGAGACAGACGAGAGGGGAAAAGCAGGGAAATAAGTGATAGACAGTAGATGAGCACGTGCCAGATAAAGAGAGACGTTAAACACACACATGCACAGGAGGATCAGCTCACTGGCCCGTGACTGATGTAGACGCTGTATTTGTGATACCAGAACCCTTCTTTGTTTTTTTTTCTTCCCCTTCTTTGCCTCAGTCTTTTTTTCAGAGATCTGGATTTAAGGTACATTATTGCGAAACTCCCGCCCAGTCTAGACTTTTTCAAAATGTGGATATGCGGATCTAATTCTATTTATTCCCTTGTTGCCTTACATTAATTTCAATGAAAGACTGAATCCCATCGTGTTTCACCACGAGTGAGTGTCCTTAACCCGTATTTTGTGCGTCTGGCTCTCTCATTTAAGACGTACACGCGAACACAATGTGCGACTGCGTGAGCCTTATTTTTTAATGGCTTTTTAAAAAATTAATTCCTCCCTGGGTGATGGAATTGTTTGGAGTTAGAATTTGAAATATTCCTATCAGTGTGTGCATGTTTTTTTTTTTGGGGGGGGGGGCGTTTCCGACAGAGGGATTGTCTCAGCGTGGCGTTCTCCTGTCTGACCGAGCTGTCTGCGATGCTCCGACACCGAAACAAAGAGCGCTCGCGCATGAGTGCACGCCCGTATTCACCTCGTGACACACTTACCGTTTGTCTCACCTTTTTTTTTTTTTTTTTTTGCGGCCACGTCTCGTCGTCCAGCGCCGAGTGCCCACAAGGGCAGGCCCCCGGCAGCACTCGCCCGCTTTCAGACATCAAGCGTTTCCTCGGATGGGCCGTCTGAACGTGTTCAGTGTTTTTGCGCGTCTGTGTCAGCCTACAAAAATGTCTGCTTCAGCTTTTGTTTTTGTCGTTAGCGCTCGTTCGCTGCTGATTTACAGCCCTTTCTCCACAATGCCACCTTTTTTCCCGTTTGAAAAGCCTGTATTTTCTACATCCAACACATTTGCTTTTATGACTACAAGAACAATGCCAGCTCTGTCTGTCTTGAATGTCAGCTTTAGCAGCTCGCCAACCTCGGACGCTAAGTTTGATGGACGGCGTTCCCCACAAAAACAGGACATCACATCCTCTCCTCGCTTTCTCTGTAGTATTTGTTGTTGCATTGACAAATTTAGTTGCCGCTCAGGTCATAAGAGCTATGTGGCCTGGCATAATAAAAGAATAAAAACACACACACACACACACACACACACACACACACACACACACTCACACATGTTTAGATGTGGAAAATTCAGTCTTTTTGAATGATATTCAGATATTTTGAATGAGTTACTTAAAGATATGCCAGCATTTTTTTTTTTTTCTGTTGGCTTCTAAATGAGAGCTCACAGATCAGCGTTACACTGAGCGAAATGCCTTCGTCCGTACAGAAACACAGCGCTACACCGGCCTCTCTCTCCTCTGGTAAAACGCGTGGCCTTGCTCTCCCCTTATCTTTGCATCTACCAATATGTTCTCTGTATTTGGATGGATTGTGTGGAAGTCCGTAAATTGGGATTCATTTCTCATTTTTGGGGTCTTCATTCTGTCATTTTCCGCTCTGTGAGTTTTTACAGGCAGAACAACCCACGGAGCTTGTGCTTGAAGTCAATTAAATGTGGATTATAAACACTGAAATCACATTTACGACCAGATTAATTAATCTACAGTAGTGTGATGCTAGTTTTTAAATATTCATTAATTATGGCTGACACAGTAACATATCCGTGGATACATGATTATATATCTGATAGAATATTTTCTGCCTTTTAATGATGACACTGGAGTACTTATTTGCCCGCCAGTCGAATGACCTTATTGTGATGACGGCGTCTTCGTGTGGTGGAAATCCCGCTGGTTTCGGAACAGCTGGGATGGTGCACCATTCAGGGATTTTAGGGATGTGTCCAGGTATAGCTGCCAGGAGAGGGAACAACAGAAAATCTGCCTGGTTACAGAGCATGACCAGCGAGCAGGAAAACCTCCTCGAGCCCCCACTAAACCCTCTGCTTACTATCCCGTTTCTTCTCCTCTGCCTTTCGCTTCATTTATTTTTCATTCTTATGGCATCTTTAACCTTTTTATTTTCACAGATCACTAAAAAAATTACCTTAAATTATCATAATTGGCCAGCTATAACAAAGGAACACAGGGCCAGTGGCTTGGAGGGAGGACCCCGAGGGAGCGGGGCTCTTTGTGACACTTGTTATTCCAGGGTTTTGGAAGTTATTTCCCCTGTAGCGGATGTCTGATAAACTCTGGGAATGGAGCTCTCTGTTGCACCGAGCGGGACTCTGCCTCTTTCCGCTTGTGCAAAAATTTTTATTCAACCTAGCTACACTCCCGGCCAATCAAAACTCACACCAGTTGGCCTGATTTCTCATTGGTTATGCGCATCAATGACGCCGTTACGATTGGCTGTAGTAGAAATTCAATAGAGCAGATGTACAGTAAGCAGTTTTGAAGATCTTTTCAACAAATACTGCTTTTGATGTTGGGTTTCAAACTTTCTCCAGGATTAGCATATATACTTAAATCAAATGTGTGTGTGTATGTGTGTGTGTGTGTGTGAGTGTGAGTGTATGTGTGTGTGTGTGTGTGAGAGAGAGAGAGGGAGAGAGAGAGAGACAGACAGGGCGATCTACTGATAGAATTTATTTTGACTGATTTTACAATAAATGCTAGTATGAATTTAGAAATAGTAGTGACTTACATTGATTTTTTTTTCTTGGTGCTGTGTTTTCAAACACACAGACACGCACACAAACACACACAGGCACACACACACACACATACTCACGCACACACACACACACACACACACACACACACACACCTCAGTGTAACTGCATGAATAATTTAGATCTTCGATCCAACACTGGCCACACGAATACCTGACAGTTTCTGCAGCTCCTGTGTGTGTGTGTGTGTGTGTGTGTCTGCCTGTGTGTGTGTCTGTGTGTGTGTGTGTCTGTGTGCGTGTGCGTGCATGTGCATCTGCTACATCGTGCAGAAGACTATAATAATGTGCACAGTGCTGAGGGTTTCTCACTCTCACCACATGCCTTTGTTTGCGATGTGGGTTTAGTGGTCCCTGAAGATCACTGCTGCATTCAAGAACCATCTCTGCTCACACAAGATGCTAAATGTTTATTTCATCAGTATATCAAAGCAGATCTTCGCAACTTAAGTGCTGATATGACACCAACAAAATGGTTTTCATGTTTATTTCATGTCCAGGCAGGCTTTTTACCCGGAGAGGTGTGCATCCATTTTTCTCTGGAGGAGCAGGCAGGGGGAACCGTGGGGTCTCCGAGCAGAAAGTGAAATAGGGAGGCAGATGGGAGTAAAAAGCTTTCTTATTACTTCCGGCGTGCTGCGGCGTCACACATCGACTTTGTTGTCTGGAGTCGGCGTGTGTTTGTGGCGCTCAGTGTGTGAGGACAGGGTATTTACATGTATGTTTACTTCACCCAGCATGCTCTGTCCTAATCCAACCCCACCCTGCTTCTTCATGCTGGTAGGTATATGTCACGCCTATGGAGGCAACAACAGCGCCCGATGCTTTTGACGCCGAGTTGAAGCTTATTTTCTCTTTAGCCTTGGCCGTGACATTTACCTCCCTGCCTCCCCGACGCCTGGCCCTTGATATCCCACCAACAGCATTTTTCATCCCCGGTGGGTACGAGTGTGTATGTTTTTGTACACCTGTGCCTCCAACACCGCCGTTTTTCAGCATCTATCAAAGAAAATGCACCTGGGCGGACTTGAAAAAAGCCCGGCCAAGCGCAGAGTGTACGGGGGAAGCGTGCGATTTTGACTGGAGGATTAATCTAAACCCCCTCTTACGAGGCATTCAGATCGGAAAGTGGGATTATTGAAACTGGGAGAGATAAAAGGGAGGAGAGAAGTGAATGCTCATATTGGCTCATAACCCTTCACACCAGGCACACAGGCGCAGAATGATAAACAGAAGCTGCACGCAATTCATCATTTATCAGTCTTTTTAGCGTTTACTCTGGATTTGTGCTGTGACAAGTTCCTCTGTATAAAGAAGGGTTTTTTCCCCCCTCCATATTCCACAGGGATATTTAACTAAACCTTCCATATAATCCAGCAGGCATGTTCACACTCCACACACTTGAACCAGATACTTCTCCTATATCATCTTCTTTCACAGTAACACATCGACAGCAAGTTCCTCCTTCAATAGAGGAACGTGTCGCAGTACACATGTAAAAAAAAGAAAAAAAAAGGAAATCCTGTTAGGGAGTGAAATACTGTCTGGAATTCTTGAAGTTCGACTTAAATTAAATTACACTTGCCAGCACTAAAAGTGCTCTTAAAACCGTCAGAAAGCCATCTATACTTTCTTGGATGGGGCCCTTCGGGGTCTGGGAAACGAAATAAAAATCAGTTCAGACCCAGGAGGACCTGATGCTGCATAGTGGATGGATACTTCATTTTTATTTAAATGAGTATGTGTGTGTGTGTGTGTGTGTGTGTGTTTTCCTGCTGTAGCTCCGGAACCTGAACGTCCTGGACCTGCGGCACATTTCAGAGCTCAACAACGAGACGGTGATGGAGGTGGTGAGGAAGTGCCGCAACCTCAGCTCCCTCAACCTCTGCCTCAACTGGAGCATCGACGACAGGTATGACGGGGTTGTCTGCCCCGTGTCGCCGCTGGCCTGACCACCATCTGCAGTACAGATTTGCCCAGATTATATATTCCCTAAACCTCAAATGAGCGAATTCTACCAGTGTTACAGTGGGTAATTTGCCTTTTTGTCACAAGGCTCGGCAAGATGGGGCCGATCTATCCAAGAAGATTTAAACTCATTTCAAAAACATGTATTTAACCAATGATGTTCACCAAAGATCGGTTGCCTGTTCCCTCCCAGCTTTGTCACTTCTTGCCAGATGTTTTCTGAAGCGGTTTCACTTGATCAGACTGGGCTCACATCAAAGTCCATTGTCTCTGCGACACATTAATGTGGAACATTCAACTAAAACCTTAAGTTATGAGCACAAAAGCATAATTGCTAACATCACAGTCATCCCTCAGATGCAGCCCAATTATGTGTCTGTTTTCCCTCTCTGAGTAGAGAAAACTTGCTCAATATATAAAAAAACAAACAAAAAAAACATCTAAATTAAGGGAAGAGTCATGCGAGGTCCCAGCATTCATCCCTTCAAATTAGGAAACCATTGTTTGGCTTCAGATCCTCAGTTTACATCTCTGAATGTGTCTGCATGCAGATGTTCTGTGATGCTTTTTGATCGTCGTAAACAGCCCAGAAAATCAAATCTAATCTGTAGAGCTTAACTGTTTAACAAATGATTTCATTAATATCTTATATGCTCAACAGCAGAACAATAGCTGCAATTTTTTTCCTTTTTATTTCCGGCATGAAAATATTGATTTGCCACCAAGGCTGCCATAACTTTGCTCCAGCTCAGGAGCGTCGACACAATATTGAATATATCGTGGTTCGTGACGACAGCAGCATCTGTAGGTAGGCATGTGTGAAATGATTTTTTGCATTACCGAGGTAATGGCAGACACATGGGAAGGTGGCCGTAATATCTTCCCCGCCTACTTTCAATCACAGGAAGATGGAGGTTGGAGAAACCCCTGAGAGGAGCACAACGTTTTATCAGCTTCTTCACTTAATCTCAGTCATACAGTCTAAAAGAGACACACACACACACACACACACACACACACACACACACGCACACGCACACGGACTTGATTCCAGGCTGCATTGATTCTGTAATCTATATGAACTGTTCTGGTTCAGGGCTGAGAGTGTGTGACTCTGTGTGTGTATTTATTTATTTATTTTTTTATTTGGCTCCAGACCATATGTGTTGGTGGCAGTAGGTGTGTGTAGGAGGTAAATGGCTGCGCATGTGAAAACCCGTAGAGGTGTGGAGGAGGCGGTGCGTAGGTGAAGGCCAAAGCCGTGCTTGAGGAGGCTCCCATGCGCTTGCTACACTGAGGCTGTCACATGGGCTTTGTCCACCCGCTGACCCACACGTGGTATTGAACGCAAATGCATCCTCAAAACCCGCCCCCCCCAAAAAAAATCCTTACGGTAAGACTTATTTACCGGTTTGTAAATTTTTCTGCGCTGCTGTGCGAGTTCTCTGCTGCAGCTCCTAACCGCGCATGCTGCATGTGGTGCGTCCCCGGGTCTGTCCCCGAGCCGCTTCCGGTCTTTTATCGGATGTAAAAATGTGTGAAAGACATTTGAGCTGAGCGAAAGTTTGGAGTCAAAGGTCATTAACACGGACCCTCGCTCGCATTAGCGCTCGGAGGCTGCGCTCGCTTCCCCTTTTGTGTGTCTTTCGCGCTGATGGCGAGCAGGCGGAGGAAATGACCCCTCATTTCCAGGATCAATTTATCCGCTGACAAGAGACCATAGGGAGAGATGGAGCTCCGCGGGGGGCAAAACATTTTACTCCCTTCTTGTCTTCCTCTGTCTCTCTCTTTCTTCCTTCGCTCTTATCTTAAAAAAGAAGTCATGTCTTCTGGCGACCCTCATCTTCCTCGATAATAGCCGTAAATGGCAGCTCGCTGTACGAAAAACGGAAAATGACGACCGAGCGCGGACATCCCATCGTCGCGGTCCGATGGGCAGATTGTGACAGTGGGACACCAATTTTTTGGTCAGTGTCATTTCTGGGAGGGGGGGGTGATTTGCCGCGGGAGGCCGGCGTCTGTCCTGTTATTTCCCTGTGTTCTCCTCTCAGCCATGATGGTAGACCAAAGTGGGCTTGTGCTTTTTGTTTTTTCCCCAAATGTCACCGTGCTTGAAAATGGAGAGCGAGTCATGACCAAAAGCGGAGCAAACGGCGGCACTCGCCAACCTGGCAACACCGTCGAACTTAAACGATTTCCTTCTCCTTCGAGGGTTTTTTTTTTTTTTCCCCCCATGTCTGATGAAAACCACTGACAGGTTTTTGCCTGGAGGACAAATAGTCTTTTTTTTTTATTTGTTTGTGTGACTCAACCTGCAGGAGAAGGTTGCGGGTTCAATCCCAGTCTGTGTCTCTTTCTGTGGAGTTTTCATGTTCTCCCTCGCCTGTGTGGCCTTCCTCCAGGTACTCAGCAAAAAAAAAAAAAACAAACCCCAAAACACAACAACATGCACATCAGGCTGATTAGAGGCTCAGAATTGCCCTTGAGTGTGAGTCTGTGAGTGAATTTGTATGTGGTGGTCGACAGATGATGGATGGATGGAGTATCTAGGATGAGTGAGCTAAGCGCTGTATTGAAAAAACAGTTGTTTTTTGCAGAAATGTGTTAAAAGGCAACAGCTTTTGATCAACATTAGCCTTTCCCTGTTTGTTTCCTGGTCAGTTCTCCAGTGGTCTTAGTTAAATGCAGATGCGTGGAGTAAATGAGTCACAACTTTAATGAGACTCACATTGGTTGAATTTGAACACCCCCCCCCTCTCTCTCTCTCTCTGTGTGTCTCTGTCTCTCTCTCTCTCAGTCAGTTTTCATTATTTTCTGTTCTTTTGTTTTTCTTTTCCTTCAAGCATTGATTTTCTGCCTTTCCCCATCACTTATGAACACTACTAATCACAGCTCAAAGTGCCTTTTTTTGTCGTCCTTTCTCACAGAACTCTGGCAGCACGATGAATGGCTGGGGCCTCTCTCCGGGCTTTAGGCTCACATTAAACGGAAACTATTTGAATGAGATTAGAAACACAACTTGGAAACGGAGAATAGCCGCCCGATAGACACAATCTAAGAATGCACCAGGGCCCTATACTGGAGCGTTAGCGTGTCTTATATGCAGTAACAACCTTCAACTCCTGTTTTTTTTTGGGGTATTTTTTCCAGGTTTTCCAGGCTCCTGACAGCTGGTGTAAGGGATCATGGAAGGCTTTTATTTGTGACTCATTCTCGGCTCCTCGCAGGTTCTCTACCTGAATATGTGGGTACAAAAATGTCATCCACACCTTCAGGTTGTTAGGAGTTTTATTTGGCAGCGAGTAAAGGGATTTTTTTTTTTTTTTTTGACTCACAGTTTGACATAAATGGAAATTACTGTCTCAGCAGGACACTGTAAGAAATCCCTAAAAGCAATCTCTTCAAATCTTTAAATAACCTCACCATTCATTCATGGATTCCTTGAGCTATTTTTTTTTTTTTTTTTTTTTACATCTCCTTGCCAACCTAGCCTCCATTTTGTTTGGATATCCTTGGATAGCTTCTAAATGTCATGGAAAATGTCAGCAGAGCCCAAACCGGTGACCGACACATATTTGTACTTGTTACTCGAGCGTCTGTCTGTTCAGATTTCAGTAGAGCTGCTGGGGGGAGGGGGAAGGGGTGCAATGGTGGGGGCACCGCTGTCTTCTTCCTTTTGAGTTTTCGCACGTGTAGCACCGGGGGTTATGGTTTGAGGAGTGCTTCCTCCAAGAATTTGACCTCGCTCTGCGCTTGAGTAATTTGTAAAAAGGAAAACACGAGCCCTCTTTATTTACTCGGGCCCACCTTGCTGGAGCAGATTGGCTGTCAGCAGAGATTAGAGGCCTGTTTAGCAGAGTGAATACATGAGGAGGGCGAGTGTTTGCCCTGTTGTCTGACACGATGTTAAGAAACAGCGCAGCAAAAAGCAAAGAGCGGTTGGAGTCAGACTAATTAGCTATGGTGGATGGATACGCGCACCTGTTTGCACACCGCAGACCTTCTCGGCGTTTCTCTTTCACCTGAGGCACGTCTCTACCTCTGCGCACCCCCTTCCCTCGCTCAAAGACGCGTGCCTTTATCCGTCAGGGTAGGTGTGCTGTCAGAACCGCGCTGCCGCGGTTATTAATTATGAGTAATGGCAGCCTCAAACTCCGGTGGCAGTAAAATACAGGAGATGGAGGAACATTTGTGCACCAGCACAGATGAAAGCAGACGGAATTTATTGGCTAGAAAAACACAAAATCTATTATTTTTTTGAATGTGTTTTATTGACCTCATCCCCAGAGAATTGTGCAAAGGATGGGGACACTGGTCAGATTAAAATAAATAGTCCCAATCCATTGAAATATAATAAAACAGGTCTATTGTAAATCTATTTTTTAAAAGCAAGGCTGTCATTTATCTTTTTTTTTTTTTTTTTTTTTTTCTTGAAGTTCAAAGTGTCTGAATGTTTTCCTCATTTTTAGTTTGGAGCACTTTTGTTGGAATAATTTCCGAGCGGAAGTTGGGGTTTGTGTTTGGGAATGTGTTCGGCGTACAGGTGGCACACAGTGGGGAGCGTGGCTTATGATGGTTATCCGCACTGTGAGGTCAGAAAGTTCCCAGTATAATCTAAATGGTAAAGAGACCACGGGGCTCGGCTGCCCTTGTTCCACCGCGCTGGAGTTCTGCCATTTGGCCTGTGTTTGAGGACCAAAGCTGCAATTTTCTGTTTCCTTCTGTTCTGCATGGCTTTGGAAGATTGCGTTAGATGAATGCTACAAAAGCTGCATTCAGACTGATTCTTTCATAGCCTTTCATGCGTCATTTCTTTATAATCAAATGAGCACATGTCATGTTCTCATCCCCTACCAATATTTTTATATTCCTCTTATATTACTCTGTTTTCTGGCTCTACTGATACTATTCACTTCTGTCTTTTCATCCCCCCTTATGTTCCTATTGTTGATTTCTTCAAATACTCCTCCATCTCCTTGCTTCTCCATTTTCCCCCTCCTCCTCCAGCTTTCTTCCGTTCCCCCAGCGACGTACTCATTTGTGTGATCGCCTGCTTCTTACCCACAGCACATCCGCTGCTCTGCAAATGAGAGCGGCGAGAGATCGGGGGGGGGGGCGTGATGCAGGACCTGGAGTACAGGGTTTAATGAAGCCGGCCTAAATGAATTTACTGCCTGCCATTGAAGCGCTCCGTCCCGAGTGGCGGGGCTCGCACCTCGGCCATTGTGTCAAAAGGCCTCCTCTCAGCTCTCCTACCTGTTTTGTTTGACACCTCCTGTAATTAGCTGCCACTGTTGAGGGAAGTAATTGCGCTGTAGAATCGTGTTCTGTTCGGGGAGCCACAGAAGTGAACATTTTAACGCAATTGCTCTGAATCACAGCTAGTCTGAGGGCATTAGCCACGCTTTTGAGCACAGGTGAAACAGAGGAGGGCTTTTCTAAACCACCGAGGAAAAAAAGAAATGAGAACAAAAAAAAAAGTGGCATTTGCGGCATGCTAAATGGACAGGAGAGAGAGAGAGTGTGTGTGTGCGTACATTACTCTCTGGGGATAAACATTTTCGCTTGGCGGGTGACTGTTTCAAATTGCTATTTCAAACAGTGCTGTGCTGTGGGACTTGAATAACAAACTAAATTGGAGCTGTTTAACTGCTATTGTTGCTCACCTGCTTTGCATTAGGCTCCTGGGGACGAATAGTTAGCTGATTGTTATTCCCCGACTTTGATTTGGTATGCATGAACTTGGGGAGCCTCCGGAAAGCCCGCACACGCCGGCTGTTAAGCGCGCGTCTCTGCGGTTAGAAACACAACAGCAGGCCGAGGAAGCCGAACTGTTGCTGCAAACTTTTTTTTTTTTTTTTTCTCTCTTTTCCCCCAAACCTCACCAACCGGCCACGGAACTCCGCTCCGCTCGACCTGCCAACGCGCTGTAAAACAATCACCGTCAACTCGTGAAAAATCCGTTTCCAGGAAGAGGACGGCCCGCGAACCGAACACGTGAAGGTTGACTTTGCGGGGACGGCTCGGGTTCCGAGAAGTCACCGCAGAGGCTGCGCCGACCCGCCGCGGCCTGAATCCTTTGTTTATTTTAGGTTTTTTTTTTTTTTTTGTAGGAAGAATGCAAATGTAGGCATATTAGTGCACGACCCCTCCAGCCAAGGACATTGGACGCAGGTGTCCACCCACACACGCTTGTTTACCCGGCCGCGCCGTGATTTATGGTCCGACCTGTTTGATCGAGCCGTTAACTCCTGGACCCAAGATGTAATGTTCCGCTGCGGCAGAGTGATAGATAAACACTGGCCAGGGACTCCCGGAAGGTCTGCGGAATGTGATTTCCTGCTGGAGAGATGAGCATTAGCTCTCAGGTTTTAATTGCCCGTGCGGGTGAGATGGCAGGTAGACGGATCTGTTGCAGGTGGAGTTTCAGGTTTTGGGGGGTTTCAATTCACGTTTCTCATCTCAGATATGTAAATGTCTGCCCCGGTGGGCCGGAACGCCGCGGTCCTTATGAGTTCGGACGGTGCCGCCGCCATTACCGGCCTCTGCAGCACGCTGCGAAATGCTCCACTCGGCTCACAACAGCAGCTTTCAGAGACTGTTAATATCAGCCTTTTACATTCATCCCACAATGTTTTTTTTCTCGTCCCCCCTCATTTGGCCCTAATTCCTGCTCTCCTCTTTTCTTCTTCCCCTCGCTCTGTCGCTCCCTCTTTCTTTTCGCCAAAGCCGTGATTATTCCACTGTCCCTCTCTTCAGGTGTCCAAATCCCCCAGACGGCAGACTCCGTTTAAAGAAGTCTCTCGGGCTTAGCCAGTAAAAACATGTTGATGCGTACGGTTCCGCAGCTCCGTTCGACGGCTGCGTACTCTGACTCTTCAATAAATGGCTGAACTCAGGTGGGAAATCTATTGGCAGCCGGTTCAGAATCCTATCTTTACCCCAGTGGGAGGTAGTTGAAAGATTGGACACCGGAGAGGCTGGAAAAATTCGCCATAACCCAAAGAGTCCATGACCCTGCAGTATTAAGTTTTTGTTTTTACTAGCATGTCTTAGCCAAATAGGGAAAGCAGTTTAAGCATTTCAGCTCCTGCAGACATGCACCATCCTCTCAGCTACTCCAGTGCAGCAGTTTGATTCATATCCAGACAGGATTTCTCTGCGATGAGAGCGAAATTGTAATTAAATTGTCGGGGCAAAGTAAAACGGCAGAAAAAAAAAAGAAAAAAAAAGAACATGTTTGCATTCTTTTTGTTCTGATTTTGTGAGGGAGAGAGATAAAGACACAAAGCGGAGCCCCAATCCCTTCACTTTTTGGCGCCGGTCTGTCCTCTTCCAGTATCTGGAACAGCGGGACGAGGGAGAGAATGCAGCCTTCATTCATGTCGAGTTTGTGTCTCCTCGGCGTCTACTTGGACGTCCTAAAATATTACCCTGAAACGCCTCTCAGTACGGACATTTTCAAACCCCAAATCCAGTGTGCTGCAGGAGCCAAAATAATTAGCATAAATCAGCGCAAAGTTCAGTTTTAATGTGACTTTCAACATGTGACCTGTTCTATTTTTTTCAGGCGTCTTTCAGACCAGAAGTGAGGAGAGATGTAAAGCGACGGCTGCTTAAATATCACAGTTCGTCAGCTGTTGGTCCTCGCTGCTCTATTAATGCAAGCAGCGGAGGACGCAATCATGCAAATCACGCATCGATCACGCCGTTTGATGGAGGAATAAATGCTGGCGGCGGAGGGGGGGCGTTACGAATTAGCCTGGCAGAGGCAAAATCTGAAATAGAGTGAGACTGAGATGAGGAACTAGTTTTCCTTATTCTCCCTCCTCTCTTTCACGTTCCACTCCTAAGCACCTTTTGTCCTGAATCATTTTTCTGCGCCTCATCTTTATTTAAGGCCTCACAGACTATAGCTGACACCTCTCGGCATGGAGCGAGCGGTTTGAGCTGCGTTGCCTCTAGCTGCTCTCGGCTTCTAGTATTCAGCTACACAATCAATTATTCAGTTTGGTTGCTTTACATAGCAAAGGGGCAGTCGGTGAGATAATAGCTGGGCTGTGTGATAACGCTCTTAAAAACATCAGAGATTACTTTCCGGCCCGACAAAGCGGATTATTATGCTGCGAGTGAGCTGACAGCCTTCACATGAGCGGCGTAACGTTAAGTAACTGGAGATGAAGGGCTGTTTTGTTCACTGTTTGTGTATTCTGCTCACAATTAAAAACAGAATGGAGCTGATTCCATGTGTCCGTCTAACTTCAGCGCGTTTGACTTCGTTGCTGAGCTAATGCCTATATAATCAAGCTCGGCCCAAACTTTGATTAATGTGAAAGTGTCTTAAAAAACACATTCTCGGGTGTCAGTTTATCTGCAACTTTTCCTTTCAGTTCCGGTGTTTTTTGCGCACACGCAATGTGGTTCTTGATCGCCTCAGTTGTTTTGACTTTGTGAAAATAGATAAACTAGAACGGTCCCCCTCCCTTTAAGCAATTGAACCTGACAGTGACCCCCCCCCAAAAAAAAACACTTTTACAGCCCCTCGTAGAATACTGCATTGGTCCTCAAAATTTGTTGATTAGCATTTTAACCCAGAACAGGCTCATGTGGTCCACTTTACATTAATACACCTCTAACTATACAACATTTCACGAGGGAGGGAGACGGAGAGATGGATGACTTTTTATCCGCCTTGTGAAATATGTAATACATCTTCATTTTAACGGGTGTTGTAAATGTCAGGGCACAGATCTTCTCTTAATGAAAAGATCACACTCTGCCCAGGTTTTGACAAATGAATCTGGTTGGAGTTCAAAACTAGTCTCCCGGTTCCAGCTGATGAGCTTAAGCTGCACCAACCCCTTGAAAAATAAAGGCCCGCATGCACCGATGTGATTCCTGGGGGTGTCGGAACTGTTCTCCTTCACCAGCCCTCCCTGTCCTCACGTCTTCTCGAGCTCCTCCTTCTTCAATATAAGTAATTTTTTTGAAGCATCTGCTGGTGCAGGGCAATTTCCTGCCATTCGTTTATCTCTCAGAACCTTTTGATTGGAGTAGTGCGCACATGACGGTGGTCGATAGAGCAGCGTCGTGCTGGGAGACGAACGGCTGGACGCTGACCTTCAATCTGAGCCTGAACCCTGAGACGTACCCCCCGACATTGTCAAATATGTCGCCACTTTACAGATAAAATGAATATTCTGGTCCTAGCTCGCTCAAAAAGACGTGCACGGATCCGTCCACAGCCTGGAGAGGCAGCCTCAAAGCTCCGTCCTGGACCGCGATTACAGAAAGGCTGGCGCCGGTGTGAGTGTTCCGAAGGCATTGGACCACGCCGACGACTGACTCGATGGGCTTTCAAACTCGCCGGCTAATCTTCGGCTCCCCTCTCCTTCCCACGGTTTTAATGCAAACTCGCAACGATGTCACTGACATCAATTTACGGCTAAAAGCCGGACCACACCGAGCTATTACGGAGCTGTGGCTGTCACAGAGCGTCCTCAGGAAAGAGGGGGAAAATGAGGTATCAAATCAGACTGTTGGACTACAGAGGTTTGTAAGCTCCTGTATATATCAGTCATATTTAAAAAAAAAAAAAAATCTGTGTTTTTAATTTACCTCTGGGGTTTGACAGGTTTGCCTGCCAGGGACACGGAGGTCAAAGGCCACCGTAACCTCAGACAGGCAAGGTCAAAGGCTGACGGAACACTTTCTCGATGCCTGCTTTGCTCCTCGAACGGTTACTTTGTCCTGTGGCGTAAAGCAGTTCACCCTTCCGCATTTTGTTCGCGGCGGAGAGCCACCGCAGCAGGAAGGAAACGGGGAAATTCAGCGAAGAGCTGATTAATTACAGCCACTTCGAGAGATTTAGGGCACAGAATGACTTTAGCGGCGATGCGCTGTTGTTGTTTTTCACGACCCGGGCCGACATTGTTGTGGCAGGCCTGTTTTATTTTCAATTTGAAGTGCTTTGCCCGCATCACAGCTGCTTTCAAGCAAGTTCATCCATCACGGGAAGGGGGGGGAGAGAGACGAAGGAAAGTGCACGGAAAGGGAAAAGGGGGAGGGATGAACAATGAACACATGCTAATGGCTTTATTGGAATGATACCAGTTATTAATTTTTCTGCCTCCCTCACTTAAAAAGACAGGATGAAAAAAGAAAGGTTGAGTTAAGGGAGAAGTGCAGCCACAATCTGTAACAGGCTGTCTCAACTAATAGCTGGAAGCCGGCTTTTACCGATGGCTGACTGGCTCTAATTGATGGGAGGTGTGTACCTTTGTGTGTTTCTGCGGCTGTTTGCATTTTTCAGATGTTGCATGTTGATGTATGAACGTGTGCATTTGCCTTGCGGCCTTCATCAGCAAACAAGCTGTAAATCGAATCACTTTCAGTGTGAGGTAATGTGAGTGGAAGGCTAATGTTGTCCGTGTCACGAGGCCCATCAGGGGAGACGATCCGTCCTTGTCGCTCTTTAAGCGCCACTGCCTTTCCCCCCCGTTTCTTCTTTTATAGCAATTTCTTTTCGAGCCAGAGTTCACGTTTGGAGCGCTTGACCCTGAAATACCAACTCACTCCACCAGTGTGAACGCGAGAGGCCCTTTATTAGATTCTTCCTTCAAACTGGTGTGAAACAGCAGGACAGAAAGCAGAAATGTGCCGAGCAAAGGAGTTCATAACTGTGCCAGTTTGATGCAGAGTCATAACTCAGCCTTTCCGCCGTTCTGAGCAGGAATCGTGTATTTCTTCCTTTACCTACATGCGTTTGTCCCCCCAGGGTTTCTTTTTTTGTTCCTATCATGGTTGATTGAAGACTCCAAATTACCCCACGGTGTGTGAGGGGGAAATCGGCGCGTAACGCGAAAGTTATTTGCTTCTATTATGATTTCAGCCTTGTCCCCCCCCCCCCCCTCCACAATGTCAAAAGCGGACTCCTCCCGTCCTCCTCTCCATGTGCTGAGATGTCTTTATGAACCAGTTGAAATGCCCAGCCTCTGTGCGGGGGGTCGGGCCACCCGTGGGGCAGTTCCTCGGATGGTCCCAAGGCCTTTACCGACCACAGAGGGGATGGTGAGAATGACCGGAGGGGGTGGAATGATTATCACATCCCTGGATACAGCTCCTTTAACTCTGTGATTAACCTCTGGTAGTGGGCTATTACACCAAGGTGCCTGAGAGTGTGTGTGCAGGTGATTGAGCCCCGGGTGCGCGAATCTATTGGAGCCAAAGGGATGATTACACTGAAAAGGTTGAATTTGTCTCCAGTGCATGTAATTAACACATCAGAGGAGGCTATATGCTGACACAGAGAGCGGGGAATGGAGGATGGAAATGTGGATGGAGCAGTAGAGGGCTGTCTCACACCACACTGGAGGTTACAAAGAGATGTTTTACTTTGACAACTCCAACAGCAGAGCTTAAATAAAGCTTACATCCTGATGTGCATTTGTATAATCTCCCCATTGGTTAGTTTAGTTAAGAGAATACCATTTAAAAAGAGAACATTAGAGGTGCCTGCTCTGTTCTTCCATCCGTCGGGGGGGGGGTCACACAGCAGGGTCGTGCATGGGTGGGGTACTTACGACCCGACGGCCGCGCTCAAAGACAGTTTGTTGTGCTGGGAACACAGTGCGCTCCCTCGTCACGCGCGCACACACAGCTTTAGACCGCTTGACCTTGGTTGCTATGCCAGCAGCAGTAACGGCTGCGCCGAGGCTTCAGTGTGTCTCTTTGACGAGTCCCGCAGGCGCAACAAGCCCCCGGCCCACCCGCGTGCTGCGTTTGTGTGTATGTGTGTAATGATGATTAATACCTTTGTTTTGGAAGCCAACGGAGAGTTGTTGTGTGTTTGCATCAGTGTGTAGGTGTGTGTGTGTGTGTGTGTGTGTGTGTGTGTGTGTGTGTGTGTGTGTGTGTAGCGGTGATCATGCGTGCCTCTTCCCGGCTGTGTGAGTGTGTTTCAACCTGTTTGTGTGTTTCCACCCATCTCCCGTACCCACCTGGCTGTCACCGGCAGAATTGTTGTTTAGTGTTTTGGTGTCTTGAATCTCATTGCCGACGTTCAGGAATAGTTCTTGTCCTTTTTGTGAGAGGGTTTTCATATGGGTCCCATCTGATTTCATCTCTTTCAAGCACAAACATTGATTATATGAACTCTCTAAGCCGCTGTAATGAGATGTTTCTGTTCTCTCCGTTTGCTCGGGTCTCTGATGATGTATTGAGTTGACTTTGATGCCTTAAAAAACAAACTAACATGACTTAAAACACATCACATGTCATCAGGAGGCGGTGATTTTATGCATGCATCATGTTTTAATAGGTTATAAGACTCTCCTTTCTGTGTTCCCTTCCTTGTTGCTATGGTGAAATCCTTTTCTCTTTGAGTTAATAAATCAACACCTGACAAATCCTGTCAGGTCACTGTGTGCATGTCAAATCTGAAAACTACATTAATGGCATTTTATTGTATTTACAGTCCTCTCTCCTCCTCTCCCCTCCTCTCTGCTCCCCTATCTTCTCTTTACTTGTTATTAACATTTTCCCAAACCTTCTTATTCATTCCAACATTCCCGCACTTTGGGACCTTATATTCTTTCCCTCTCTTCTATAGGAGAAGGTTCACAGCAGCACAGGATTTAATTTAAAAGAGATCTGTAAAAAATGTCGCTACAACTGGAGAGGGGAGCCTTTTTATTTCTCTTTTATATATCTCTTGAATTAAAGTTTTATGTGTTCCTTCTTCTCTCAAACATCTCACCTTGATTTAACATTTTCTTGGCGCCACATGAAGATTTTTAGTGGCTCCCTGATACCACCAACTCTCACCGTTTTAGTATTTGCCGCTTACTTCCCTCCCTCCTTCTTTTCATTTGCCGAAGTACGACACACAGAAATTAACTTTTACTTCCAGGTTTGGGTCGTTTTTAAAAGCTGCCAACAATTTTCTCTTCAAACATCCTTTCATGTGTGTTTTAAAGTTATTTATTCTCTTTTTTTCTTTCTTTTTTTTTTTTTTTTTTACATCTTAAGCAGAAGAGGACTGCGAGCTGGCACCAGAGTAGTGTGCTGGTACCAATGAGGTCCAGTTACCCAGAGTGCATTACACCATAGGAAATGATGCGATTAACGAGGCAGGGACACAAGATTTGTTCAGAGAGCACAGAAAGGAACATCCAACATAAAAAGATGGGATTATCAGGAGATGAAGGGAATAAAGATCCCATATACCCCCGCCTGTCTTTTAGTCAGCTCCCCTGGGAGATCAGAGGAGGAGGGATGATGACGCAGAGATGAAGAATAAGGTCTCCTACTGTCTGCTCTGAGTCTCTTTATGTCATCCTTCACTCCTCCCCTGTGGCAGGATCCCATTCAGGCTGCTCCAGTCACATCACTCCTACGGGGAATCCATATTGAAAGTGATTCCAGCGCACAAATTTGGCTCATTTCTTTCATAATTTATGCAAATCAAGTTCACTGCAGTACACTGTCAGAGCACGTGAGCAGATTTACTTAGCATGTGTGTATAAAGGAACTGTGCTGTCACTGTGTAAACATTGATTATTTTCCTCTTTTAGATTCCAACATGAATGCAGTCCGAAAGAACACAGTTTAGTTAAAATTCCACCTTAGTGAGGCCACGATAGCCAAACAAACTTGTTTGTGCCTCTCAGGGTTTACTTTTCATCTTAATTCCAAAACTAACTCAAAACATATTTCCGTCCTTGTATTCCAGATTTTCAGACAGCGCAGTATAAACACAAATTATTTAGCGAAGCCAAATCATGTTAAACTCCATTCACCCAGACAAATCCTTTTGTCCGGGTCTCATATCCGCTGCTTTTCTCACACAAGTGTGTGTGTAAGTGTATGTTTATGTGTGTGTGTCTGTCTGTCTGTGTGTGTACATGTATGTGTGTGAGAACTGATTTTCTTCTAATCTACTTTCTGCCATTATAATCTGATGATTTTCTGCGAGTTTGTGGGAAAAAAAAAGGACACAGCGGGCAGGAGTTAACGTTCTCTGTGATGTGTGTTTGCTCTCTGTTCGCATTCCAACCATAACAACCTCAATTGCCGCGCTAAAACGCGGCTTTGGTGTGTGTCTTTCCACCAAAGATCGTACGTTCTCTCCAAAAGTGCAAGCTCAACTTGTAAAACCCAGTGACTCCATCATCAGCAGAGTCTCTGTGGGCTCAGCCTTCGTGTGTGTGTGTGTTTTTGCATATTTACATCTTCTGCGGAGGTGTGTGTGTGTGTGTGTGTGTGTGTGTGTGTGTGTGTGTGTGTGTGTGTGTGTGTGTATTTTGAGTCAGTTCTTTGGGCCGCACCACCACAAGATTAAAGAACTGTTGTTTTTCACCCCCATAAAACGGTCAGCGAGAGGTTGTCGGTCCCCTCTCCACAGTCTGCATACTTTTTTGTTCTTTATTTTTAGCAGAGAACAGTCCCACTGATAATGACATGTATTCGTGGACATATTTCATTCTTGCCCTGAGTTAGACCAAAGGAAACATCTCACATAACCAAAGGGGTTTGAGCTCTTTGATCTCTGTTCCTCCACTGTTTTGGCTCATTTTTCTCCCAGTTACGTATCTTTTTCCACTTCTCAGATCTACCGGTTTCTGGTGACATCATGGCTTTATCAGGATATGTAAATTTGTACAATTCAAATTTGGTCAAGCTGCGCACGTGTGTTCGTGTGGTCGGGAGGCCCAGCAGGGATCTGCACCCGGGCTTCTGTGAGTCGTGTGGCTTTTGTGACAGATTAGGCTGCAGGCCCATCTGAGGCTCTGTCAGAAGCTCGTCCAGACAGACCTGAGAGATGGCTTCCTTTTCGGAATCATTTTTACTGCGCGGGGGGCTCAAATGAAGGAGAGAGACGGGGACGATGGCAGGAGAGACGCAGCTGAGACAGATGGATTCAAAACACACGGTGACAGTGACAAGACGACTGCGTGAGCTCTGGGCAGAGTCCATGAGGCTGTCTGCTCTCTTCAGTATCTACACCAATTCAGAATGGACCCTGTGCTCTGCCTTCGCGAAGATAAGACCAGCTTTAACTTTTCATTGACATCAGGTCAGGGGATGAAAGCCATTTTAGAGCAAAGATGTAGGAAGTGTTTAGGTCCTGATCCGAGTATGAAGCATAAAGGCCCTGATTGGTTACGACTTGGCTCCTCTTTTTCAACAGAGAACTCACAGAGGAAAGCGTTGCCCACGGGCACATGAGCCAAACAGAGGGGAAGTCAGAGATGCAGTTCTAATTTCGTTTGATGAAACCGCAGAAGGTTAAAGGGCCCGTAGTCGAATAAGCTGCTCACTCTCGCCTTTTGTCCCCACCCCCCCCTCCCCGTCTGTTGAGGCTCTGATGGTCAAAGGCCTCGAGACTTTCAAGTTCAAACCAGCTGCATTTCAAAGAATGCATTTAAACTGTCTCCCCGCAAGTCTGTCAGTCCATCACTTAGTCAATATAATGATTCCCTCCATCGCTCTGAGGTCCTTATGCCCATTGGTTATCTCTCCAGGATTTCTCATACATTCATTTATGAGCTCAACCCGTTCTGTCCCCGGGAGGAGTCTGATTGGGTTGTCAGATCCCCTGCTTCCTCCTCTCTCTGAATGCTTCAGAAGTGTCCGCAATGGCTGTCATAAAGCCCGTACACTTGCTCGGCCAGGAACTGGGAGCTTATCACTTATGTGGATGTTTATTTGCATGCAGGGGCCTTTGTGCATATGCATATAGGCATACGTGTGCTGTTAAGACCCCGTGGTCTTCCTCACTGGAGAGCAAATCTAAATAATGGAGGGAGAGAGCAGGGGATGTGCAGCCTGCTGGTGGTAGGCAGCGGGAGGGAGAAAAAGAGCAGCGGGTCCAAATTATAATACAAATCATATCAAGTCAATCATAAAAGCGGTCGAGATTTACTAGTTTCATTTCACTTCCCGAGATTCTTCAGTTTAATAGGCCAGCTGGGAGAAGAGAGGAGAGGATTGCAATGGTGGAATGGGAAGTGCGTACATGCATTAATGTGTGTGTGTGTATGTGTGTGTGTGTGTATACGTGCATGTGCAATCTATGAATAACCCTCCACAAGCCATCTCATCCGCTGGCTCACAGCCCCCTAGCTGGAGATCCAGAGCCTCTTACGGGCATCTATTATTGAAGAAGCTGAGCTGGTAGAAGGGTTTTACTGAGCCCCCGTCCAGCTGTAAACTCTAGGAACGCAGAAGAAAAACACCTGCGTGAGAACCTTGGCTAACATGGACCAGATTAGAACAACAGAGACTTTGTCCTGTAACTTTCAGTATCATAGCTGCAGTTTGATCTAATTGTGTTTCGGGTGTGTTGACGTCTCTATTGCACATTTTCAAATAATTGTCATGTACGCGTCCTTAGCAGAGTAACTTGAGGAATTGGATAGATAAGTGTGTAATTATACATGAATAACTGTAACTGCTAAAATGTCCCGAGCTTATGACACCATACTGGTCACTCCATTACTGATGTTATTTAAAATGCTGCTAGTTTCATTTTTTTCTTTTTGGTAAATCTAGTATCTTTCTCTTTTTTTAATTTATTATTTTCCTTTGTTATCTTTTCTGCCTTCCCTGGTGCCTCGTTTTCTTTAAAAAATTGAATTGTATTGAATAGTGGAAGATTGTGGGGTACTTGTTTCACAACTACTTTTTGTTTTGTGATTTGACAAAAATGAGTATCGACATCACGTCTCGCACCAAGAAATAATCTGTCGGTGGAACAGAATATTTCTGTTTGTGTTTAACCACTCGCAGCCGGATGTTTGCCTTATCTTATCGCTCCCCATCACCTTGTTGCGACTGTGTGTGTGTGTGTGTGTGTGTGTGTGTGTGTGTGTGTGTGTGTGTGTGTGTGTGTGTGTGTGTGTGTGTACAATGGCTGCCCGGTGTTTGAACATTGAGACGTTCATTGTTATGCTGTCACTATTGTCTGACTGGAGTGAGATCGACATCGGTCTGCGTGACAGCCAACGATCTGGCTGTCGCTCCTCTCCATAGTTGTCGGGAACATGATGAAGTGATGGAGAGGACAGGAACGTGCTGGCAGACAGAGTCCAGGATCACAACTAAATTCCATATTGATTTTTACATTGAAGCTTTCCGTAAAATAGATGAGGTGGATCGTTTGAATGATGAAATGAATATTTACTTGGCTAATCCATCTGGACAGTTGAGTGCTATTCCAGGATAAAACAAAGGATGCATGATTGAGATAGAAAATGTCAGTTTTTCTTCTTGGGTTTTCATATTTCCATGATAAAATCTGTTTAACCTTTTTGCATTGTTGGCAATGATGTTCAACAAAAATAACAACAAAATATTCAGTTTCACCCTGATTTACAATGGCCCATTCATCAGTCTTCCTGGTACTTCTCTTTCCTTTTTCCTGCAGTAATCTGCAGAATGATGACACCTCATTGACATACTCGAGTTGATTCTTCACCCATTTGTTCAATCAAGCTTTGGAAAATAACCAGCATTGACCACCAGCAGGACAACACCAGTGTTGTTCACCTTCGCTAAGACCCGCTGAAACCATCCTCTCCCTTTTGAACTAAAATCCATCTGGTAGATTTTAATGATGTAAGCAACCAAGCAAACAACCAACAGAAGGGCTAAAAAATGTGACCTCTTCAACACCTCCCTTCTTAATTCTGTTAAGAAGTCTGATCAAGACTGAACGTTGCCTATGTGGGTTTTTCTTTTTTAGCCTTTATAAAAATGTAACTTTGGCTAGTGTTGTGAAATCTCCAGCGATTTTCAAAGTAAAGCCGTTTGTCTTGGCTCTGTAAAAGCCACTCAGGTGTCTGCACCAACCACTCTCCTTTAAGGTAACCCGATTGCTTGGCAGCGTGTTGCGCTCCACTTAAAAACTTTCCAGCGGCTCTGGTATGTTGTGCTTTATTGAATTTGGAAAATACCACACACCATTAAAATATGTTTCTACAGCTGTGTCAGACTGCAAAATGACTGAAGGTAATCTAATAAAAAAAAATCAAATAAGCCTGTATTTGTGTTTCCTCTTTTTACTCCCGTCAGTTTTAAGTTGCTGACTGTTTATTCTGGATCATACTGAATGTGCAGCGGTTTCTAAACGGTATAACTAGTTTCAGTGTACTTTTAGGGGTTCTTGAGTATTTATGGAAGCTCCAAACTGAGCCGCTTGTCATTGGACTCTCTTCTGCCCAAGCCACAAAATCTGGTTACCTTTAAGGAGAAGAGTCAATGT
The DNA here is from genome assembly GCA_911728415.1 of Lagocephalus sceleratus. Lineage (NCBI taxonomy): Eukaryota > Metazoa > Chordata > Actinopteri > Tetraodontiformes > Tetraodontidae > Lagocephalus > Lagocephalus sceleratus. Next base: position 7,082,808 of record CAJVRN010000237.1, on the reverse strand, counting down.
CTGATGATCCAGAGCTTCCAGTTTCGCTGATGGTCCCTTGACTGGTGTGATTAATCCACTTTAGCCACGTGCAGAGGATGATGGTGATATGTGAGCGTAACTAACTGGGAAACATGGTTGAGGAAATGGTGTTAACGTCACTGGATGTGCTTAATTCTGAAAAATGGCCTCATAACCCTCAGCTATAATGTGATTGTGCAGAGCATCAAAGGTGGTTACACCTACATGATGACTATTCATGAAAGCCCACGTACCCGCAGCTAAACAGTGGTGAGTCGTCAGCGTAGATTAAATCCTCCTTGTTCTTAAGATGTCGCTCCCAACCAATAAAAATTCACTTGATGCTCTGGGAGTTGCAGCCATAGAGAATGTAGTTCTATTATCGTGGTAACGAGTGAGGAAACCTTGTCTGTCAGGTAAATTGAACCCAGTCAATTTTAACTTGCCTGCCTGTCCAATAGATTCTTGTTTGTGAAAATGTCTCACGTGCGCTTCAGCAATCGGAACCATTGATCCCCTGGATGAGCCCTAATAAGGGATGCACTCGGGTGTGTTAGCCACAATTGTAGGCCGACTGTTCATCTTCAGGCGGTCCTGGCGCAGAAGAACGACTGGAACGGCTGGGCGGGCTCGAACTCAAAGTGTGGCCACCGTGTTTCATGTCACATGACGGCTGGAGCATGCCACGCTGACCTTTTTCTGACATGATTCCATTTCCCATGCAGAAACAGTGACACACAGTGACCTTTGTTTGATATGTGGCACTCTGCTCATTTCCCATAAAAAAAAAAAAACTAAAACGTGCAGCAATGATCAAGAACAAGAGAAAACCTTTAAGAAAATGAAAAAGGTCACATGTGGCTCAGGGAGTTAAGATCTGTCACCACTGTCAGCTGAAGAATTAGGCAGTCAGTGAGCCTTGTTCTCCAAGGTAAGACCTTTTTTCTGCTAGGCTTTTCAAAAAACATTATTCTTTGAAGAGAGACATTCTTGAAGATCTAAAATTGGCATCAGAATGTGTTCATCCTTAATGCATCTATTAGGTTTGCACTCTTCTCAGAGCACATCCATGCTCCCACATACCCTCCCAGTTAGTCCTCATTCATTTCTCATTTACCCCAAAGTGCAGCAGCTGTGATCAAGTCCTCTTAAGTGCATTTTCTCTTTCAGGTGTGCTCCATTTTTCCATTTTAAATTCGCTCAAATTCGGGTTCTGCTACATGGAGAGCACCTCTGAGATGGAAGACATGCTGTGCTATAAAAAGCCCCCTTTCATATCAGAACAAATCTATACTCTGCTGCTAATGGGTTAGCCAGCATCAGCTGGCCCCACACTAGGGCTTGACATGGGAAAATTAAATAAACAGAGACTACTTTGTTATTAAAATGATGGTGTATACATGTGTATATACCTTTGAAGAGGTTGATATTGGCCCACTGTGTACTTGACCTTGTTGGTTCTGAGGTGCGTCAGACTGCCATGTTGCAGCACACAAATCTTGTTTAGAACTAACGTTAGCCTCCCCACACAGCAGATCGTTATTCTGAGCGACAATAATGTCATTGTAAGGTCAGAGTGGGACTTTATCTCCCAGAAAAACATCAACATACACCACTGAGTCAAATCATACCCACTGAACAACGGTCCTCCTGATGCTACTTCAACTCTCTTTAAAGAATCTTTTTCGTTCTTGTTAAGGTTGTTCTTCAGAGCTGCACACCTTTGCTGACATATTCATCTGACAATGAATTTCATTTAGGAGCCGGGCGCTTTCCTGGATTTGTTCGAGGCGCCAGGTTAGCTTTATATTGCAGCAAAGTGACGAACTTAGTTGGAGACGTGCACGAAAACCACCCGTTTTTTTCCCCCCACTCTCGCAGAATGGCTGTCAGAGATGAGAGCGTTTCATCACTCTGTTCCATCCTTGTCATTATTTCACTTGCCTCTTCAACACGTACGGTGATTGCCTCTGATTGGCCGTGTTTATCTCTGGCTGCCGAGGCGACCATTAGCGTTGGTGGCATGGAGAGGTGGCATTTTGACTAATAAGTTTTATCTACCCTTGCTTCGACGCCTATGGTCCCTCTTTATGTCTGCAGCCACATTAGAATTTTCTATGTGTGTGTGTGTGTGTTCGTGCGTATGTGTGAGTGTGTGTGCACCCGCACTGCCAAGAGGAAAGAAAAACATTAAATTGAGCAATCAAGGTGCTACAGATAGGGCATTTGGAACCACTGAGGAGCCAAATGGATGTGTTGGTTGTGTAGTTGCAGAGCCAAGCTGGAATGGAGTCCAACTGTGTGCAGGCCAGGCCAATCTCTGCCCACACTCCATCCATCGTCGCACCCTCACAGTTTAGCCCTGCAAGTCGTTTGGCTGGTTCAGGAGACCATTGTTTAACATCAAAATTGGCAAAAATAAATGTACAGAAAGAGCATCAAAGAGTCATCTTTTGAAATGCGATGATTTGAAATGGGTAAAAGTGACATTGCACAGCACAAGACTCTTAAGATTTACACAAAAAAAGCAATCAATAGGTAGTTATGACAGAAGGTACGCAAGAAGGAGCAGCTAAATGTGGAAGTTGATAAGGCTAAAAGGCATATTTACGAGGCAATAATGAGTGAGACGCAGAGAAAGAAGGCGTCTTTATTCTAATATGGCTCAGTCTGTGGCTCTGTACAGCATCTGAAAAAGATGAATTTGCTGCTGTTATTTATATTTATGAATTCCTGCCATTTGGCCCAGTGTGAAATGATGGGTCATTCCTGCGCAACAAGAAGAGCTGGTGCTGAATTTACAATCAGCTGCGCTATCCCGCCCTCCTCCCCATGCCCACCTTCCAATCCGCTCCCTCTCCTTATTGCACATGCCTGGATGATCTGCTGAATATGGATGGGAGAGGAGGGATGCAGGGGGAAGAGTGGTGATGTGGAAGGGGAGATAGTTTTTTTTTTTTTTTTTTGTCTGACTGAAGTTGCCTCTGTCACCAGTTTCCCACCTAAGGAGATGTGGCACAAGAATTAATGGTATTCAGCAGTATGGTGAAATAGCTTCTGGCTGTGTGTGTGTGTTTTTGTGTGTGTGTGTGTGTGGGTGTGTGTGTGTGTGTGTGTGATTAAATTACATGTGTGCAGCAGGTTAACTTAACAGAATTGAATCCCTCTTTACTTTCAGTTAGTGGACAGACAGTACTGTTGTAGGTCACTGAGCAAACCCAACATCCCTTCAAAGGACGACTGAGTGAAGGGAGTTGCGAGCCTTTACATTAAAAATCCTTTGGTCCAATAAAGATCTTCTAACTGATACGACCAGACATGTGCTTGATTTCTCTTAATAAAATAAGTCATCATTTTTTCACTACTCAAAGCACCTAAACATAAGGGTTATGAACAAAAAGGGTGTATCCTCTTTGTGTGTAAGTCGTAGCACCACTTCGTGGTGGGCATGTTTTTCGCAAGCACCGCACCTCATCAGAGGGTGCAGTCGAGACCTGCGGTGCCTGATGGGAAACAAACTTTTTCCACTGCATCCATGATTATTTTCAGTCAGTTGGAGTCCGCTTGGTCGGATGTTATCTGCCTTCAGCGTGAACTAAAACACAGCGGCTTGTGTGCTGAGGTCATTATACCCTGTAAAAAGGGATGTCTATGTTTATTAGATAGATTATGAAGTCTCGCTCCAGTGACCTATTAAAGAGTATTTGCTGCAGTTTACAATGAAACACACATGGAAAATAGTTTCTTTTAAGGGCTGGTAACTTAAAGAGGCATTAAAGCCCAAACATTTAGCGCGCAGAACATGCAGTAAAAGTCACGACAAGCGCTTGCATCATTATTAAAGTATGCCTGTGTAACGTTCGGAGTATTATTTCACAGTCATAAAATCCAGCTGGAAGCCCGTCAACAGCTTCGGTTTCTGAACTGGGAGGTGATATTTCTGCATCTAGCCCACTCAGCTGGTTCCATCATGCCAGGGGTTGGCAAGTGGTGACTTTTTATTGCTCTGTTCTGTCCATTCAGCCATATTTGTGTCTACTGCCAGCGCTCGTAAAAGCTGCTGCTTGACAAAAAGACTGCACCAGTGTGAGACTCTTTCCCTGCACATGGAAAGTTTTGGAAAAAAAAATAGAATCGTGAATGAACCGGAGGGCGGAAAATTAGACACACATGATGTCACAGAAACTTGTTATTAAATATGTTTTCCATTATCAGATCTGAGGTGCATCTGACAGCGTTCCTCTGGTCCGATTGTGACGTGTTCTCAAGTTTTGAAGGGGCCACTTGAGTCATGCAGAGCAGAATCCAGGCTGCTGTCTGTTGTCCTGAGCAGAGACGTGACTCAAGTCATGTTTGTTCTCAATATCCCTGGCAATGTTTATGTGACACACATGAGTCGCTGTCTGATTATTTTGAAACCCAGCACATCCCCATGCACATGCGTGTCATTTCAGCGTATCTGTCCAGACAGTCTTAAACGAATACAGACACACTTACCTGGACCAGCTCTGCTTCATTTTGCCTCCAGGCTGCTTCTTGAACTCCATTTTAGTCTGTCTTTGAAAAAAGAAAAACAACTAAAAATTCCTCTTAGAATTTCCAAATGCAGCACTGCACATTTAATACTCAAACCGTAGATACAAATACAAATTTGTTTGTGTGTGTGTGTGTGTGTGTGTGTGCGTGCGTGCGTGCTTTATAAATCAATTAAATAGGCTTGTCTCAATAAGTAAAAATTCATCTGCTGAGGAAGTCAACATCATCATCATCATTACCATCATCATCATCAAAGCAATAGTAAATCATGAGCAGCCATAAAAAAGAGAAACAGAAAAATTGCTGGTGTAAATTTAAACACAATCATTTTTGGAAATTATGTGAATTTATGTCAGTAAGAAACATTCTGCCTGAGGATAGTTGACAATGAACACTGCTGCTACTCACTCACTCACTCACTCACTCACTCACTCACTCACTCACTCACTCACTTTAGTTGGGCCTGTCAGTCACCGTGTTGGTGCTGGTTTTGATTTTGAAGTTATTGATTAATCATAAACTCTTTGTCTGTTTGTGTTTCCTCCTAATTACTAGAGGAATCCTACAAACCGAGATGTAGAACTGGACGACGTAGAAATTGCCTCTGTTCTTAATTAACATCAACATGTGCAATTAACAATGATTGCAATCAGTGAAGATGGCCTGTACATAAAGTCTAATATATCATTATAGTCATTAGTGTCTGCAGTATTTATTGCAAAAAATTATTACAAATTTACACATTTCTTCTGTGTTTATGTGAGAAGATCAGAGATAATATCCATGTTTGCAATACTAAATGTATCTATAGACTTGTTTCCATTGGTGAAGATAGTTGTTTCTTCCACATTCTTAATGTGCTTCATGTTGTTTAGCGTGCAAACAGCAAAACAAGACACCAGGATGCATTAAAACAAAACATTGTCTCATTCTCAGTCCAGCGGCATCATAATATAAAAGACATTTGAACAAAGCCTCAAGAAATTGAAATAAGCCCCACGGCCTCAGCATTAGTTTATTAAAATCTAAAAGGAGCCTCAATAACTTAAAAAACCCATTTTCACAAGGAGATTAGTTTTCAGGGAGCGATATTGTGCACATTTGTGGACGATCAGTAGGCTTCTGCACAAAGGAGTCTCTTCTGTTGGAGATTTGTATCACATCAAGTCAGCAAATGTAGGAAGATGTGACGCTTCATTTCTTTATCTGCATTAGTTTACAGAAAATGCAGAGACTAAACTATATTCCTCTATAGGCATGCACGGTTGCGCGCATTTGCCTTTTTTTCCTCATGCTCTTTTGTCACAGGAACGGCCCTTCAAACATTTCTTTTCCTGACTCCTGAACCTTCCGGATGTGTCCCACCGAGGCTTCATGAATTGACGTTATGTCAAATAAAGTGGAGCCAGTTTTTTTCTGGACACTGGAGGATTCATTTATTCTGCTGCAGACTCTTTCGGGGAGATAGCTTGATGATCAAACCTGGAGAGTAACAAGCAGTGATGGACAGATGGGGGAGAGGCTGACCAGGTTTCTGGATGGATGGGTGTCAAGCTGGAAGGTTAAGTTGAATGTGCTTCTGGGAGCTTTTTATTTTTGGACTGGGAGAAAAAGCCAAAGGTAGGTTTGAAGAGAGATTGCGTTGGCTATCTAATAATCCCAAGTGGATGCATTTGTATCAGATTATCATTCAGAAAACAAAGAAAGGAATCATACAGTACATCCGTGCACTCACATGGTGATCCGACTCCATCACTGCCTCGTCTTTGGGAGCAGTTGATTTTCTTTGTCAAAGACAAGTGGTGTGGACAGGAGTGTGCTGTAGCAGCAGAGGACTGCATCTCTGCTGGAGTCCACGCTTGGGTCTTCTTTAAATCCCCTTCCACTGAGCTCCTGCTCCCATTCCTGTGCTTTATGCTGAGGAAATGTGTGTCCCTGCTTGTAGCTCCGATGCAGTCATGTGACCATTCAGGTTCAGCAAGGGTCATCTCCAACTACGGATCCTGTTTGGGATCAGCATTCACACTGGTTTTATTTTATTTTATTAATGTTTGTCTTGTTTGATCCTACAGAATAGGTTAGCTGTTCACATCATTCCTCTGAATCTGTTCCGTTCTTGAACTCAAACATTTAGCAGGTCTCCAGGAGTGCCTTTGTCAATTTGCTTTTGTCAAGACTGGGAGTAAACTGGGTGGATCAATTAAAATTCATTGTTATAGGTATGCCTAAATGATTCCTTGAAAAGCGCACTTGCAGCAAAATGCTGCAGCTGTAGTTCTGATAGGAATTAGGATGAGAATTGCATTTCTCCTCTGCCGGCCTCTCTTCATTGGCTGCCCAGAAAAACCCCAAATAGTCTTTTAAAATACTTCTCCTGAGCTACAAGGTCCTTAGAGGCCAAGCTCCATCCTATCTGGAGGAGCCGATAGCGCCAGATCATCCCAATAGACCGCTCCGCTTTCAGAGTGCTGGTGTACTTGTGGTTCCCAGAATCTTTAAAAGTACACTGGGTGGCAAGGCTTTAACTATCAGCCCCCCCCTGCTGTGAAACCAGCTTGCTGTCCAGGTCAGGAGGCTGAGTCCCTCTCTACTTTTAAGATTAAGCTGAAAACCTTCGTCTTTGAGGAAGCTTTAAGTCAGTAATTCTATAGGTATCGCCGACCTCCTGCCACACTGACCACCTCAGTTTTACGTCTACATCTTCAGGATAACAACCATAACTACATAATTACAGATGTCTGTTATATTTTTACTCCGACGCCACCCCCCCGAGCCTGGTCCTGCTCATGGTTTCTTCCTGTTAGAAGACAGCTTTTTCTGCCACTGCTGCTGTTCAAGGGTCAGGGTCCGGCTTTCTGCGAGGGGCCTAGAGACAGTCTTGACTGTAACAGACACTATATAAATATAGTTGAATTGAATGAAATAGCGAGAAGCACGATTCCTCATATCTGAGCTACAGGGGGCTCCTTTGATGGTGGTCTGGTTTTCCTGGGGACTATCATCTTACCGTCTCTATTTGACTGCCAGTTTTTGACAGCACCCACCCTTAGAACCTGTCTTAAAGATGACATTCAACTCCACAGACCCTCTCAGGGTTCTCTTAGCTAGACCTCGTTTCCACATTTTGGAGTGCAGATACCATCTCGGAGAGACCCCTGAGACGTGGAATTGTGTCACTTTAGTGGATTGCTTTTTTTTCCCCCCCTTTCTTTTTTCTTCAGTGCAATTTGTGTCAACAGTCTTCCCCCTGTGTCAACAATCTTCCTCTCTTGTCTTTGAGTTGGAGGTCATTCCAGTCTGGACTGGGGAATGACGTGATTCACATTCACAGCGTGGTAGTGGTCTGTGGCAGATGCCCGCTCTCAACGGGAAGAGTGAAAACTACCATTTTAATAAGAAAACAAGTACATTTTTTTAGCATGCGCCTACTGGATGCAAGTCAGAGGTTGCGGCAGCGGCATCTCCTCTCCGGCGTTCCATCTCTCCTTCCATCCGTTTTGAGCTCCGAGCGGGCCCGGTGGTGCGGCGAACAGGTGGTGTCCTGCGAAGGTAATGGCTGTTGGCATTAATACGTGTGAGTCTGGCATGTTAATGTGTTTAGTTCACACATTTAAAGCCAATCCCCTTGTTAGCAGTGAGGTGGGATTAGGGGGATAATCCAGCCTGTTTTTCCTCATTTGCTACCTCTCACTCACGGGATCAAATCAGCCCCGCGCTTGAACGTGAGCGAGCACTCCGATGGATGCGACGCCAGCCCGGCCAGCCTGAGCGGCACGCCGGCGCTTGTGACGGCTTTCTGTTCGGGTCGATTTTCGAATTTCGGGAGCGCTTGATTGTGCGCTGGTTTCCTGTGGTCACACCCCTAGCCTAAACTGTTTACATCGAAGTGAACTCCAGCGGGCCGGCGTTGCGGTTTCGGAGTTTATTCTTTCCCACTGCCCTTGACCGGTCTCTTAACACGGAGAGCAGGCAGATAAGAGCGGATTTACACACAATGCTAAAGCCATTAGCGTCTGGCTTTTTCTCCCGCGCTCTCTCCGGGGTTTGTTTAGTGTTATCAGATCCGCTGGGATGTGTGGATGGCAGATTGAATGTCCGCAGCCATGAAAAAGGCCAAGGATGTCTAACCTCCCATTCACATGCTGCTAGCCTCATCAACAGAGGGCCTGTTGTCCTCCTGCAGTCATGGAGATGGACAGTACCAGATAATTGCTTTCGGACAATAAGCGTCTTCTGTGTTTGTTTGAATGTGTATAGTCTCTCTGGGATGAAATCGTAGCCGAGTGTGTCTGTGTATCAGGGGGGGGGCGAGCGATGTTGTTTGCACAGCTTTGTGCGTCCCTGAACTTCTCCGTCTCTATGCGAACATGAAAGGGGGGGGGTTTGATAAAAGACGCTCGGAGCCGTGGCCAACAGTGAGCTGTCATCGCCCGTGTCAGAGGGTGAATGCTGGCTGTTGAGGAGGAGACAGCGGCGGCTCGGCTTCCCTGATAAGACCCTTCAGAAAGTCCTGGAAAACCTGGAGAACCAACAGGTAGATGTGATGTCATTCCTCTGGCAGTTCACATTACAGGTCCGTGGTTACGGTGCGCTTGTACAAGTGGGAAGCATTACGGGCCTAATCTGACGACCTGGAGGTCGCTGCGTAGATGGTACGAGGCCGTGACCAGCTGCTCTGACTTATCGCCTGTTTTAACTGCTCCTCCATTCTTCTGCTTCCTCTACTGATTCTATCATTGAAAACAAGTCGGCCCCGTATCTGCGCCGTTGGAACGTGCTCATGTAAGCGTAGTGGAGCAGGTGCGGCTTATTTTGGTTCCATATTCAATAGAGCGGGCTGGTGATGAGCGCCAGTCGGTCTTGTCAATTACCACCGCTCTCACTCCACCTTTCCTTCTCCCTCCTCTCTCCCATTCACCCTCCAGAGTCCCATTGTGTCTCTGTCTCCAATCCACCCCCCCCCCCCCCAGATGCACACGTACTCCTTTTAAATCTTGTTTATTTTTGGCAGCCGCCCCGTTTTATCGCTACATTGTGGGCATAAGACTATATTTATCTCCATTCTCATCTTTTGGCTCCTCACCTCCTCTCTTCGCCCCCCTCTCCATCATTTCTTTTTTTTTTTTTTTTTTTTTTTCCCTCTCTCTCTTCTCCCTCCTAAAAGGATGTGGAGGGGTTGACAGGCGGTGAGCTCACAGTTCTAACCTCTGCTGCCACCATGCCAGCCAGCGCGCCGCTCGAGGGTTTGGCTGCAGATTGAATGGCTCCCAGGGATGTCATATTCAGACAGCCTCCCTGAATTACATTTCCTGGTCTCCTTGCCTGGCTGCCTGCACCGCCTGCTTCGACGAATCAGATAGCCCGGAGTTGCCATGTGGCTGCCCAGTGCTCCTGCCCTGCATTTCTTCCCTCTTCCTGTCTCGCGCTCGTTCATTCGCCGCCTCTCATGCGATCCAACCCCCTTTAAAAAACAGGACAGCAGATGGGCTGCTCTGATTGGCTGTCACCTTAAAGCCTTTGTTGTGCGGAAGTCATATAAGATAAAATCTGCTTTGTTGTGCTCGCTGCCGCATCCGCTCGGGGACTTTTGGTGTGGTCATGCGAGCGAATGGTTAGCGGCAGAAAAAAAGCCGTTTTCCCGACCCAAGCTGTCATTGATGGACCTCGTCTAATTACATAAATTGAGATGTTATGAAGTCCCCGTCGAAAAGAAAAACACAACAGCCTGTAAATGTCTAAATCTGTTCATTACAAAATGCAGACCAGCTAACAAAACATGGTGTAAGTGAACATTTGGCATGAAAATTGTGATTTTAATACACCTAATAAATACAAAGCTTAAAATCGTATACATTATATCAACATACAGGAGTTCAGCTGAAAAATTGAGTAATCGTAACATGTTTGTGGAGCAGACCGGCGGCTCCCGGTGTGGGTTTTTTGTTACCGTGTATGACCTGATCTGGCCAGAAGGTGGGTTATGTGAGCTGGAAGAGGAAAGAAGCCTGTGGAGGACGCAGTCTGTGGGAGGAGAAAAGGGCCTTGGCTCACCAGGCTCCATAAATTGATTAATGAGGAACAGCTTCGCGTGGAAGGCAGAATAGACTGCACGCCGCAGGTACATTCCTCCGTGCACAACATTTTGCACGCAGATGCACGGGAGCATCAAAGCGCACCCTCCTGAAGTGGATGGCAGCTTGGCTTGCGGTGCCGACAAACAGGTGGTGGATCGAACCTGAGTGTGTTCACACACGCACGCACAGACACAAACGCACCCTCGCACAGCATACGCGCACACTCGGGTGGTGGTGTGAGCTCCCACGCCGTGTGGTTTTGTATCAAAGTCCAGCTATCAAATGAAACTGGCAGACTGGGACCTGTACGAGTCCAGCCCTCCAGCCTGTCTCAGTGTGCAGCCTGAACATGTACGACGTGCGTCCGCGCACACACATGCACACACACACACACACACACACACACACACACACACACACACACACACACACACACACACAGACAGCTGTGCTGTTTAGGCTGAACAGAAAACGGAGCTGTTTGAAATTAAAATGTAGTAACTTTTAAAGCTGTTTTCCCACTCAGCCCTGCGGCCTTTGACTGAGGTCTTGCTTCCGTTGAACCTGAGCTCCACTCTGAGGGTGCTGAAAAGTGATTGGATTACACGTGTATAAGTGTTATCTTGTGTGTTAGCTCTCACCCTGCACGCCGACTCTGGGTGACCCCGGCTCTCCACGTTGGCAACAGCGATTTAATCCCCCCCCCCTTTTTTTTTTTCTCAAACATGGCTTCGGGGTCAAACTCAAACATGCATGTAAGTGCATACGCATGTCATGTCTCCGTCATAGTTTTCTGATGTTGCACATGTGTCTGTGAGCACGCTCGCATGTCGGTGCTTTGCCTATTATGGTTGTTTATGGTAGTGGAAATTAACATTCTATACGGTTTGTCTCCAGCCAGAAGAGGCATAATGGGCACCATAAATCTACTTGAACTGTGTACAGTGTCATGGTATATTACACACCCTTTTACTGAGGTTTTGTCTGAGCTGTTGTTAGCATACCACATCACAGCTGCGCATGCACGTGCGCACACACACACACACGTACAGCCATATGAATTCCAGCCCTGTAGCTCCGTGCGTCACTTGTCTCTGGCCCACGCTGAGTGTGTAATGAGAGAAGCCTGAGTAAGATTAGGGCAGATATTGGATTTCACTGGAGTACTGGTGTGACTTTGAGCTTCAGGGTTACGGAGGAACACACTCCAGTTCTGCTGGACCACTGGACAGACCAACGGGACCTACACCGTGGTCTCGGGTCATTTGTCATTGCGCCTCTGTTAATGTGTTCAGAGACGAGGGTGTTTTTTTTTTCTTTTTTTTTTTTTTTTTATTAATGTGAAGGATGAGGAGAGGACTGAAGACATAATGGGAGGCGGGTATTTTATTTTATTATTGTAGATGTCGGGTGGTCACGTATAGGGAGGGTGGTGGGGGGACTATATGGAAGATGACGGTGTTATTTCAGGGGGGAATTACTAAAAGGGCACAGCTCGGAGGCGAAGAACAAGGCCTCCGAAAGGGGGGGAAAAGGGCTGATAAGTAGAAACAGAAAAGCTGAAAGACGGGAGAAGAAGATCAAATAGACAAGTGTAAAGCGCAGGATTACAGGAAAACAAAGAGCGGGAGGAAAAGAGGGCCCAACGACTGTCATCATCTGGAATCTATAGAGTCTGATGGGCACCATGAAAAGGCTATAATCACATCTATCAGCAACACTCTCTATTAAAGCTGGTTCTTCTTTACTTCATCTGTCTCGCCAAAGCGCCAGCCGAGCCGCGGTTGTTTGGCCATCACAGGAAGAATGCACTATGTGTAGCGGTATAGGAAAGAAATGCTGTGCACTGGCTTCCCGGTCCTTTAGATCAGTAGATGTTCTTGTGAATATGAAGGTGGGTCAAGTCAGAGAGAATAGGACACAACACATTCACTGTGCCATCAAGCTTTTAAGAGATGCAGTTTAGTCCTGAAGATGTCTTTTGAGAAGGGGACCTTCAGCAAGGATAAATTGCACTCCTTTCTTTCTTTTCTGTCCTTTCATCCCCGCCTCCTTCTCCCTCACGCTCTTTCAGAGCAGGAAAACCTCCTCCCCTAGCTTGGCGCCAGATGAAACGGTACTTTCCTTTGGGAAATTCATTTAGGTTTCTCCCTTTTTCCTGGGGTGTTTGGGCCAATGAGCTCGCGAGCCAGACAAGCATCTGTTTTCATGAATACCTAATGGCTGCATGTCACCGGAGTCAAACGCCTGCTCTGAGGGATGCACCTACTGTTATTACCATCATGGTTATTTAGCCACCAGTAAACCAATAGAATCCTCCTTTACTCCTGTCCCCCAGGAGGGAACAATATGATTAGCTACTACCTTTCATAGCACGTTCCATAGCCCCTTCCTCCATTTTCCTCATATATATGTGTAGCACACCGTTTGCATTTAATTGTTGCGAAGTGAAACTTTAATATTGTGATGACAGCAGGGAATAGGGAGTAGGGTTAGACCCACACAGGGAAATCAGCAATTATATCCAGAAAGGAAACTGTACAGCATTAAGTCTGTATGTTAGCTGTTTAATGTGTCGTGTGGGCGTGATACCTCGGTAGCCATCATTATAATTGCTCGGACTTTCTAGTGTTTTTCTTGGAAATGTTGGAGTCGGATTTTGTAGATTCCATCAACAAAGAAAGGGCAGGCAATCAAGGCTGTGGAAAGCAGTTCAGAGCGGCGGGATCACGTGACCATCATTGTGTGCATCTGTGAGTACCGACGGTCACAAAGGGAGGCGGCCGTGCGTGCCTTTGCAGGAGCGCCCGGCGCCAGATTTCCTCTCGGCAAAGCAAATGTGTAACGTATTACCTTTCTATTAGGAGTAATATTAAGATATTATGTCTTCCGCCAATATAGCTGCTTTTCGGGCCAACCTCAAACACACTTCAGTCGCTTCGCGTGACGTTATTTGGTGAACGCAAAGAAATGCAATGCAAAGAATGCTTTTAATCTCCAAACCCGATTGAGGTCGATATTAAAAATACGCTGAAGCTGTCATCAATAATGAGCTCTTCAGCCAACAACGTCGAACAGAAGCCCTGCTGTTCATCCAGCACGAATCAGACAGAATTGAATTTGTCACTGTCGAGCTAACGCGCCCCGAGTTCAATCGCTGCTGGTGCACACACTTCAATCAGGCTCCAACCGGCCAACGAAGGCCGGTAACAGCTGGGAGGAACGACGGCGAGCGCCTGCGCACTCCAGCTGTTCTGTGGCCGACGGAACGTGCAGCCGGTTTGCTGCTGGAGTGCTAAGTCTTCGGTCCGGCGAGGTTCTGTCTGTTCCGCGGGGAATCTAGACCGACCAGGTGAAAACGGGACAAACCACCAGCTGCTGCTCTGGATTTGTTGGGAAGCGCCCTTCGCGTCTCTCAGTTAGACGCAACGGGCTCGTTCCACTTCGCCGTGACAACACCGGGATGCGCGGCGCCGCGCGAAAGAAAACGGAGACCGGCCGGAGCCGAACGCGGAGGCGCTCGTGCTCTTCATCGATCAGCCGCCGTCCCCCACTTCAGTGTCTCCTGCCTCCGCTCCTCCGAGCACTTCAGATCAGTGTGTGTCCATTGATCAGGTCTGCGCTCCTGGTGTGAGCTCTGGTAAACCGGCGATGAAGCCGAGCAGCAGAGGCCCTGTAAAGCAGGACCTCCCTCATCTTCGGGAGTCTGTGAGGAAGACTCTGCAGCACTCACGCCCGCCACTGCAAACCAAGTATTTCTATTTTCTTTTTTTTTTTTTGCTCAAGCACAGAATATCAACATGTTGGACCATTATCCAGAATCTGTTGAAGTATAATTCAGTGCCCACCTGCCCTCTTCCATCCTCCCCTTTTATATCTTCATCCCTCCTCCTCCTCCATTACTCTTCATATCCATTAGCCAAATGAACACCCTTCGGTTTCCTGCAAAGGAACACACACACTCCACCGTTGTTCTCTTTCTTTTACTTGGTTTGAGTACACACACGCATCACTCCCCCCATGATGCGTTTGTGTGCACGTTGAACAGAGAAAGAGAGAGAGAGAGTGAGAGAGGACAGACGAGTCAGATGAGTTTGGCAAGCTCTCCTTTAAATGGACGCCGCTAATCAAAGTGAGGAGCAATTAGCAGTCACCGAGTGGGCGGAGGTGGAGGTGTGCGCGGCGTGTTGCCGTGCGCCGCTGTGTCAGGTCTGTCGGTAAACATCCCGACTGTTCACCTTGCTCGGTCTCGCTCAGCTCGTCTGCGCCGCGTGTCGCTCTGCTTAATTCATCCCACTCACTCCGGCTGGTTTGCCTCAGCAGCCGGAGCAGGATCGCGTTAATAACCGAGCTGATGGACTCCCCCCTCTCTCTGGAGCTCAGCCTGGAGCTAGATTTTAGCCAGGTTGTAGAAAGAAGACCACAGCGTCTTCCTTCTTTTTTTTTTTTTTTTTTTCCGCTTTAACGAGCAAGAATTTGAAAGCGCATCGTCTGTCAGTCCAGCTGAGCAGGTTCTGTTTTCAGGTCTGTCTCTGTTCTGTCAGAGGATTAGAGCCTCTGAAAATCCCCCCAAAAAAAATTAATTAAAAAAAAACAAAAACAGAAGACTTTTGTTTAATTAGAGTTTTCACAGAAGTCTGACTTTTCTTTCTCGGAGCCCAAAAATATTTCTACTAATCCTCTTCCCTAAATTCTGAC